>OU892283.1:38796680-39996680 GCA_917834065.1 Ceutorhynchus assimilis | reverse complement strand
TAGAAAATTTTCAAAATCTTGACATGGTCATGAGCAATTGCCATATCTTTGTTAAATTTCGAACAAATTGAAATAAATTACATATACACTTTTGGAAAGAGCATCAAATTCTCTATAAATCTGTGCAAAATTGAGTTTGATAGCTCAAATAGTTTTTGAATAATTGAGCCTCAAAGTTGACTTTCAGTTCAAATTTTGTCAAAAACTTCAAACTCAATTTGCTCAAGCCCCATAAATCTGGGGACATGTAAATTACAGGCCATTTAGAGCCTAATAAGAGCTACAAATGCTGTTAATTTCAATGCAATTTGCTCAACGGTTACCGAGCAATTGAGGTTTGAATATTTTGAAATCAGAATTCAAAGAGTAGGTACCTTATGAAAAACTCGTTTTTTTTATTTTTCAGTTTTGCTCAATTTTGACTTTATTTATCGATAGAGCGAGTCAAAATTAGTAGAAAACATTTCTGACATCAATTCCAAATGGCCATTTTAAGCAGAAACAAAAATTAAAAAAATCCTATTTTTGGGCTGGAAAATTTTCAAAATCTTGACATGGTCATGAGCAATTTCGAGCAAATTAAAATAAATTATATACTATTGGAAAGAGCATCAAATTCTCTATAAATCTTTACAAAATTGAGTTTGATAGCGCAAATAGTTTTTAAGCAACTGAGCCTGAAAGTTGACTTTTAGTCCAAATTTTGTCAAACTCAATTTGCTCAAAAACTATAAAACCGGGAAAATTGTTAATCACAGGCCATTTAGAGCTCAATCAAAGCTACAAATGCTAAAAATTTCAATACAATTGGCTTGAATATTTTGAAATTAGAATTTAAAGGGGGTACCCTTATGAAAATCTCGATTTTTTTTTATCAGTTTTGCTCAATTTTGACTTTACCAATCGATAGAACGGGTCAAAATTAATAGGAAACAACTCTGACATTAATTCCAAGTGGCCATTTTAAGTAGAAAGAAAAATAAAAATAAAATCCTATTTTTGGATCTGGTATTTTAGAGCCTTGTTTTTAAGCTCCAAAGTGTTCTAAATTGAATCCCCATTGTCCAAAATAACTCTGAAGTTTCTTAATTGTTGCAAAATTCTTCTGAAAATTATGTTTTGTTCAGCTTATTAAAGGTGTAAAGTTTTACAGCAAGCTAAAAAGCCTTCCGAAAGTTTTTGGGCATTTTTAAAGGGTTCTGAAATTCCCAAAATGTTCTGAAACACTACATAATTCTTTTGGAAGTTCTATATTGAATTTCAAGAGTTTTGAACCTTCCAAAAGGCTTATTAAAGTTCTAAAGCATTCTAAGTGGTGTCCAGTAATAGTAACTTCTAAATTGCATGAGAAACGAATTCTATAGACATTTTAAAGACGTCCCTAAGATATACACAAACAACATCCAAGACGTTATTGCTTACGTCTTTAAGGTGTCTTAAAGACATCTTGAAGTTTTTAAGACGTCTGCCTAAAGTCGTCTTTAAGACTAAGACATTCTAGAAACGTCTTCAACCACATGTCTTAGAGACGTATTTGAATTTTTTTTCAATACATAAATCATTTTTTACTTTCAGACAAAATGGTTGTTTTTAAGATGTAAATTACGACATCTTATGGACATCTTCAAAACAACGTCTTCTATACGTCTTTTTTTTTTCAGACGTAATGCAGACTTGAAAAAGACGTCTTCAAGACTTTGTATGCTGTCTAGGTGAAGCACTCCTGCAACAACCTGATTGATTTTTTGTTACAAAGTTCATCGCTCCTTTTTTAATAAAAAAGATAATCAAAAATAAGAAGAAAAAAGAAATGATAAAACTGTGCATTTTTTTAATTAATATGTTTTACCTTGGTTGATGTGAGGAAATGCCTGACTTTTGACAGCCATGCATGACCTACTTGATAAGAAGTAACTATATTTGCCTCTTTTTAATTGTATTAATTAGAAAAAGACCAATAAAGATGAACAAAAAAAAAAAGATTCAGTTATTGTTTGTGATTTCCCACCTCCGAAATTTGAATCCAAGAGTCGGGTAAAATTGAAATTTTGAACTTCGGACGCCTTTTGCTATAATTTAATAATTTTCTATTTTTTGTTTTATCCTGGCTCCTGATTCGAATTGAATTTCAAAACTTCTTCTCTCAATCAATTTATGAAATTATGGAGTTTGACTTTTGACTCCCAGCTTACTTTCTCTCTAGAATTTCTATATCTATATATACAGAAAACCTCGTAATCGTAATATTTTTTTTTTCAAATTGCTTCTATCATTAGGAGCAAAAATTTCTTTTTAATAACACACGATCTTTCAAGAAAGTAAAAACAATAAAGCGTGGGAAAATTGCATAATTATACAAAATGTTATAAAATGGTTTTTTAATCTTCAATATAAGTATTTAATTTGGTTACTCAACCATTTTTGCTACTAGCCTTGATTCGTTTTTTTTTTTCTGCATTTAATCGGTACTACATCCGTTTTTCAAAAGCAGATTAAAGACAAATAATAAACAAACCGCAATCTATATCGAATTGAAATGATTGTGGTTTAAATATTTGCATTTTTGTAATGTCATAGTACCTATATTCAGAAATTTGAGGGAATTTTATTAGTTTTTACATAATGCTTAATAATTCGTGACATTTAAGAGATCAAAACTGAAGATCAACAAATTATTAATCACGACCCACGCATATAGCTCAACATTATTGGAATCTTGATTTATTACGAAATTATTATTTATGTTTGGTTGAATAGAGTTCAAATAAAATTTGAATTTTGAAAAATTCGAGGAGTTTTTCACCTAACAAAATTTTTACACCGATTACCAGTACCTACTAACTGAGATATTTCCATGTATTAACAGATATTTGTATGTACCTGATAACAAGTTATTGCCAACTATTTCCATGTATTAACAAAATATTTCCACATATTGCCAGGTATTTCCCTAGTATTATCACATATTACCAGGTATTGCCATTATTTACATGTTATTAAGGGGTATCAACCAATGACATTAACATATATTGTCTAGATATCTACAAGTATTGACATATATTACCTACATAATTAACAAGTAGATATTGATACTATTGACATAGTATTTACCTGGTATTGACATTATATTAACCAGTGATTTGTACACCAATTAACAAGGTGAAAAACCCCTCGGAAAAATTCTAGAAAGATTCGTTAACAAATTTCCAATTTCGATAAATTTAAATAAAAAAAAAAGTAGGTACATACGCATAAGAAAATCCTGTCGGTATTCCCAAATTGGCATCGTATCTGATAATATAAGCTACGGGTTGTTGTAGAGCATTTCCTACACCTTGTCCAAACTGGTTGAATTGAGGCCTGGCCCTAACTAGCCCTATAAGGGCCAATAATAGTACTACCTAAAACAAAAAAAAAAACGTAAACTATTGTTATATAAACATCATAGACAAAATGTCAAACCATTTAATAAAGCGCGGATTACACACACATAATTAATTTAAATATTGTTATGCAATAATAATTAAATTAATCTGATGCGGTATTTGAATTTATAATTAAATTTTCAAGGTGACAAAGATTAAAGATTGCGATTTGGTAATTTTCATTCAAAAAGGAAAATTATCTAAACAATGATTGATCGATAGTAGGTAAATGATGTTGCGTTTAATAATGATTTTATTATATAGAAATTATTGGATTATGCAATGGGATTCCGCAGAATGCTAGAGTCATCAATTAAAGGTCCTCAAAAATGGCACTAGTTTGGTAATATGTAACATTATTAAAAAATGACAGATGTTTCAAAATATAAAGACAATTTTTTACGATACACATCCGTAATGGCATTTTTATGTATAATCACATTTATTCACACATTGAAAAAACACATCAATACACATCAACTAGATCCAATTAATTTATCATTATTATCAACTACTCACCGGTCTCATTTTATAAAATTATCGTGTAGGTACGCCGATACCCAACTAAGCTCTTCTTCATCTCAATACGTATCTTATATATACCGAGCTCAAGCAGTTCAATTATTTATGAATCCCCCAAAAATTCCAAACTAAACAATCATGGTTGATGATGGACCGTTTTTAATTGATCAACGGTTTCATTCATTTGTTGAATGAATCTGTTTTGGGTAGTACTATTGGTACTACAATGTTGCAATATTTGATTTATTATATGTATTAATTTTAATATTGGTACTTTATTGTTAGGTACTAATGGCAAATGGAATTTTTTTGTCCTCTATAAATCATATCGAAGATATAATCAATGAGATTTAAATCTGGGAAGTTGGCTGGCTAGCCTCGATGTGCTGACAGGTAGTAAATGTCATTGCCAATTATTTTTAGTCTGATTAGATTTTGTTTTTGTTTTATTTTGTTTGTCATTTTTTTTTTTTTTGCTTCATAATAGTAGTTTCCTTATTGTAACTGGTTGCATTCTTATCAGTGATGCCAGGTCTGGTGAAATTTCACCGGATCTGGTGATTTTATGAAAAATCTAGTGATGGGGGAAAAACTTTTTGAAAAATGGCAATGTCTGGTGATTTTGAAATTTCATCAATTTTGAATATTTTTAACAATGGCATACACTTTATAAATATCCCTGGTAATATATTGAAATTTTACTTTATTAACATACAAATTTCATTTGTTTGACAGAAAACCAAATACCCATAAGTGGTATGTGTGAGGTCCTTTGATTTTTATTTTATATTTGTTCTTTCGATATATTTATATATGTATGTTTCCCTTTTTGTATTTCAATTTCGGTTTATTCCAGGGTCTTGTTGCTATTGGCCGGTTATTTTTCAAGTTGGCAACATGTATTTTGTTTGGCCAGTGGCGTTGCTTATGGGGGGTTTCAGTCAAACCAATCGAAAACTCGAAATTTTTATTTTCCATATTTTCGAAATTTTGACTTCTCCAATTGATTTAGCGGGTTTAAATTAATCGAAAAAAATTCTAACATCACTTTCAAAATGGCGATTTCAAAAAGCTAAAAAATCTCAATTTTTGTTCTGGAAATTTTTTCAAATCTTGACAAGGTTAGGAATAATGGCCAATATCTTCAAAGAAATTTGAACAAATCAGAACAAATTATATATGGTTGGAAAGAGCATTAAATTCTCTATAAATCTATGCTGAATTGGTTCTGATAACTCGAATACTTTCTGGGAAATTGGATCTCAAAGTTAAGTTATAGTCCAAATATTATCCAAAATTTCAAACTCGATTTTCTCGAAAACCATAAAAGCTAGCGATTTTAACTAAATACCATTTTAAAGCCCTTGTCAAAAGTTACATTTCCTGAAAACTTTAATTCAAAATCTTTAATAGATTTTAAGATATCCAAGATCAAATATTTTGAAATAAAAATCTAAAGGGGTAACCCTTTGAAAAATTCGAAATTTTTATTGTTTATATTTATTGAATTTTGACTTTCCCAATCGATAGAGCGGGTCTAAATTAGTCGAAAAAAACTCTTACATCGTTACAAAATCTTGATTTTAACACAGAGAAAAATTGAAAAGAAAATCTCAATTTTTAGGTTTATATTTTTTTTGAATCCTGACAAGGTTGAGAGCAATTGCCAATACTTCTATTAAATTTTAAGCAAATCAAAATAAATTATATATAGTTAGAAAGAGCATCAAATTCTCTATAAATCAGTGCTAGTTTGAGTTTGATAACTCAAATACTTTTGGAGCAATTGAACCTCAAAGTTGGATTTTAGTTGAAATTTAGTAAAAAACTTCAAATTCGATTTTCTCAAAAACCGTAAATGCCAGTGACTTCAACTAAGTACCATTTTGAAGCCCTCATCAAGGGTTAGAATATCAAAAAAAAATGATCCAAAATCTCTGACGGGTTTCGAGAAAATTGAGTTTGAAAATTTTGAAATTAAAATCCAAAGGGGTTCAAGGGTTTGAAAAAATCGAAATTTCTATTTTTCAGATTTTTCGAATTTTGACTTTTCCAATCGATAGAGCAGATAAAAATTAGTTAAAAAAAACTCTAACATCATTTCCAAATCTCGATTTCAAAACGGAAAGAAAATCAAAAAGAAAATCTCAATTTTCAGATCTAATTTTTTTAAAAACCTGACAAGGTTAGGAGCAATTGCCAATACTTCCATTAAATTTTGAGCAAATCAAAATAAATTATATATGGTTGGAAAGAGCATCAAATTCTCTATAAATCAGTTCTAAATTGAGTTTAATAACTCAAATACTTTTGGAGCAATTGAGCCTCAAAGTTAAATTTTAGTTGAAATTTAGTCAAAAACTTCACACTCGATTTTCTCAAAAACCGTAAATGCCAGCGACTTCAACTAAGTACCATTTTAAAGCCCTCATGAAGGGCTACAATCTCAAAAAAAAATTGATCCAAAATCTTCAACGGATTTCAAGAAAATTGAACTTGAAAATTTTGAAATTCAAATCCAAAGGGGTTTAACCCTTTGAAAAAATCGAAATTTTTATTTTTCAGATTTTTCGAATTTTGACTTTTCCAATCGATAGAGCGGATAAAAATTAGTCGAAAAAAACTCTAACATCGTTTTCAAATCTGGATTTCAAAAGGGAAAAAAAATCACAAAACAAAAATTCAATTTTCAGATCTAATTTTTTTTTTAAATCCTGAGAAGGTTAGGAGCAATTGCCAATATTTCCATTAAATTTTGAGCAAATCAAAATAAATTATATATGGTTGAAAATAGCATTAAATTCTCTATGAATCAGTGCTAGATTGAGTTTGATAACGCAAATACTTTTAGAGCAATTGCACCTCAAAGTTGGATTTTAATTAAAATTTAGTCAAAAACTTCAAACTCAATTTTCTCAAAAACCGTAAATGTTAACGACTTCAACTGAGTACTATTTTGAAGCTCTTATTAGGAGCTATAATTTCAAACAAAAATTGATCCAAAATCCCTGATGAGTTCCGAGAAAAATAAATTTGAAAATTTTGAAATAAAAATCCCAAACTCCTTTGAAAAAAATTCAAAAACTCAAAATTTCCATTTTTCAGACGTTCGTAATTTTAACTTTTCCAATGGATAAAGCGGGTCTAAATTAGTCGAAAAAAAATTTAACATTATTCCAAAATGACAATTTTAAAGGAAGATTTTTTGGATCTAAATTTAAAAAAAAAATCCTGACATGTTCATGAACAATTGCTCATATTATCTTTATTTGAAATTTGAGCAAACTAAAATATATCGTACATCATTGAAAAGAGCATTAAATTTTCTATAATTTTGTGCTAAATTGAATTTGGTAGCTCAAATACTTTTTGATCAATTGAGTCTCAAAGTTGAATTTTACTACAATCACTGATTAATAATTCCCATGTATTCCCAAGAATTACAACTAGTTACCTATGATTATTGAATATTTTCCCAGGTGATTTCCATTTTTTTTTGGGATTCCTATATGATTCTCAATTGATTACCTGATTTCCTCTAAGCAATCATTTGATTCTTAAAACAATATCCAATTGTTAAACTTCTTAAGATATTGTGCAAAATGTGGCAACGATGCGCCACATTTTATCCTGTACCATATAGTATTATCGAATTTCGAATCTCATTTTGTCTATGGGCCACAATGTCATCTAATAGTCAAACTGTCAAACCCAAATATTATAATCTTTTTCGGCAGTTGACCAAAATTCAACTAATTGGAGTTTCCTCCCCTACTCAATTCAGAAAATAAAGAAAAATCCCGATGTACACACGATGAAGGTGGCCACACAAGGCTTTGCAAAATTTCAAAATTTAAATATATGGCGCCCTGTAATACCGACATTGCAATACATACATGTTTCCAAAGCCTACTTGCTTTGATATAAACCCGTAAGGCGAGAATTTTCCTGAAAAATCAACTTTCAAGATTTCTGGTGATTTTTCATTCCAATTTCTGGTGAATTTAATTTTTTTGACCTGGCAACAGTGATTCTTTTATGTATAATAAAAAGTCTTTTATAGGAATTTAGCATTGACCAACCAGTAGTAGCGGCTCTCTTGCTGTAAAATTGAAAAAATTGCCTTAAAACAAAATAAACAATAAAATATCTACGACAATGTCTTTTAGGCTCCACCCACTTTGAAAATTATCATGGCGGATTGGTGAATGTGTCATGGGGCGGAGCTTGAAGCACATTGGCGTAGTTCACATAATTTTTCAAATACAAAATTGACTTATGGTTATTGGCTAAAAGAAACTAAGTACTATTTAAAGTCAACAATACAAAACAGCTTTTAAATAATGATTATCATGATTATTAAAACTGACATATTGAATCATTGGAAATTGGAAAAAGTGACTCAGAATGACGAAAATTTGTTAGTTACTATCCGGCCCATATTACGTCATCAATTCTAGGAAATGGCACATTTGATAAATTAATACAAAATGACGTTCAAAACAAAAAAATCCACGCCAATGTCTTTTAACCTTCATCCACGTTAAAATATTGTGGCACCCCAGATGACGTCATAAAGTTATCAGGCAACCTATCTCTCTCAAGCAAACTTGCCCAGTGGGTATATGTCATGGGGTGGAGCCTAAAACACATTGACGTGGATTAAAAATAAAAATGAATATTTTTTTTTTGTATCGAGTCGAAGCTCAATTTCAATAGTCTTCTAACAGTATGCAGGTATTGTTTGATGAGATTTAAGGTACTGAGTTAAAAGTTAAAGTATGCTTTGACTCAATGTTTCAACCATAAGGAATTTGTACAATTGAAACAAAAAATCTACGCCAATGTCATTTAGGCTCCACCCACTTTAAAAATTATCATGGCGCATTGGTGAAAGTATTATGGGGCGGTGCCCGAAGTACATTGACGTAGTTCGCATAATTTTTCAAACATAAATTTGAATTTAAATTCCTTTTGATCATTAGAATCAGTCTCTGCTGGGAAAATATTGAAAAAAATCCAGCCAGACAGAAAATAGGAAAAATAATGACATTTCTCCTACACTACAAGACATTTCGTTCCCATAGTTTGACAGAAATGACAAGTGACAGTGTAAAATAAACAACATTCTGATTCTACTATATACACGATGAAAGAAAATTTTATTGCACCTCTTGTTATGAAATAAAATACCTGTGACGTCACCTAAAAGTAATTGTACTGAAAAACGTCAAATACTTCGTAAAATGCATACGAATTCGAATCCTGTATAAGTGAAGGAGAAAAATGTGTTTTTTTTATATTTTTTTGTTTTCCAAGCTTCTTAGGGATGGCAAAAATATATCGATATATTTTTCAAGTTTATCGTTAAAAGTTTATCGATATTTTCTTTTTGATTAAAAAAATATCGATATATTATATAATTCATGCGCTCGTGCGTTGGTTCTATGGTTGACAATGACAGTCTGACAGTTGACAGGGGCGGCTAAAATAAAACAAACGTCAAAGATTTGTGAGGGGAAATGAAGGGCCTTTATCTAAACTCTTAACCAAAGGTTCCTGAAGTTGAAAGGTTGCCTGGTAATGAGAAACCGATGATGTCATCTGGGATGCTTTATGGAGATTTGCATTATGTTTAGGCACCCTAGATGACGTCACCTGTTTTATATTAACAGGCAACCTACGCACCTCTGTCAAACAACATTGATCCAAACCTATTTATTATACCAAAAAGGTTGCCTGATAACTTTTATAACCTCATCCGGAGTGCCCAAATATAATGTAAATCTCCATTAGGCTCCCCAGATGACGTCATCTGTTTCTCATTACCAGATGAGAACCTATTAACTTTAGGAACCTTGGTAAAATACATTATAACGTTCCTAACTACGATTGTAGTTGAGAAATCAAGTGAAGAAAAGAGACTTTTCGCACGAGTTAAGAACGCTATTTTTTTACGAGCACGTGGAAAAGTACTTTACCGCGCGCATTTTAGGACAATAGGTGACCTAACATTGAATGGATATTTTGTGGTACTTTGACGGCGTGCGGAAAAAATAAACTTTTCGCACGCTCATAGACGAAAATAGTTTGTTTCTTCCGTTTCAAGTGAAAGGCTCCTTTTCAAAATTATCAATCATTAAAAATAAAATATAGTTGTATCGATATATCCAAAATTTCGATGTTTTTATTTCGATATATCGATATATACAAGCTATTAAATTTTCAGATTTTTCTTCAATAGGGCAATTTGACGTTCTCTCAATTCAATATGGCGCCGTAGGAATAACACCAGACAACCGTAAAGGCACATTTACATTCAAATTACAATCAATTGGAATTGAATGTAAACGCACCTTCACGGTCATCAAGTTTGTTTGCCCACGTCGCCATCTTGAATTATCAGCTGAATCGAATTGCTTCATAGAAAAAAAATTAAAATTTGACATTTGAGAGAAATGACAATTGACACTGATTTTGAAAATTGAAAAAAAAAAACAATCAAAGTGGAAGCTTGAAATAAGAGAGAGATAAAAATACGAATAATTGAATGAGTAAAACAATGACGTAAATTAAGTAGGATGAAAAAAAAATTGTGACACAAGTTTTGATTATTCCTGACGCTTGAGAAACTTTATAGCCAAATGAAAGGCCTGAAATAAGAGAGATAAGGGTATGAGAAATTGAATGAGTAATAAAGAGATGGAGATAAAGTAGACTTTTTATTATTCCGGGCGTCTGAGTAGGCTAATATTTATTACTAATAAATGTTGTCCTTGACCAATCAAAAACTTGAAACAATAATAGAAAGACAATGACAAGTATTAGAAATTCAATGGGTAAAAAAGAGATGAATATAAAATAAAATGAGTAGGTACACAGACCTGGCCCTGCAATAAAAAAGTGAGAAACGAAGATATAGGGAATTTAGCGAGTAAGAAAAAGATGGATATAAAGCATTTTAATTATTCTCGGCGCTTGAGTGATTTGTATGTGATTTTTATGTCTGACCAATCAAAAGTTTGAAATATTCGGAGAAAAATAGTCTCAGAGATTAAATGAAAAAGAGAAAGATGGAGGCATAATATTTTCATTATTCCTGGCGCTTGAGTGACCATGTAACTTCTTTGTCTGACCAGTTATCAGCCTGGAGTAATAAAGCAAGAGACAGCAATATAGAAAACTGAATAAGTAAGAAAGAGACAAAGATAAAGTGGGATTAAAAAAATGTGACACTAATTTTTGGATATTCCCGACGCTCGAGTCACTCCAGGCATGAAATAAGAAAATGAGAAACGACATCATAGGAAACACAATCAGTGAGAAAGAGACGGATATAAAATAGAAAATGAAATTTGTAAAAAGTTTGTAGCACGAATTTTTATTATTCTCGGCGCCTGATGAGTGAACTTGTATGTATGTCCCTTTTGAATCTGACCAATTGAAAGCCTGGAATAATAAGAGGAAGATAATGTAAGAAATTCAATAAAAAAGAGAGAGATGAAGGCATAATGGAATGACACATATTTTCAATATTTCTGGCGCTTGAATGACCGTGTAATTTCCTTGTCCGACCAATTAAGAGCCTGGAATAATAAAGTAGGAAACAGCGATATAGAAAATGGAATAAGTAAGAAAGAGACAAAGATAAATTGGGATTAAAAAAATGTAACGCTTATTTTTGGATATTTCCGATGACTCCAGTAAGTCAGGCTTGAAATAAGAAATTGAGAGACGACATAGAAAACACAATGAGTGAGAAAAAGACGGATATAAGGTAGGAAATAGAAATTTATAAGAAGTTTGTGACACGAATTTTGTATATTCTCGGCGCTTGAGTGGAATTGTATGTAACTTTTGTGTCTCACCAATCAAAAGCCTGGAATGATAAGAGAAAAATAATTATGTAAGAAATTCAATGGAAAAAGAGAGATGGAGGCATAATAGAATGACACATATTTCCATTATTCCTGGCGCTTGATTGACCACGTGATGTCCTTGTCCGACCAATTAAGAGCCTGGAATAATAAAGTGTAAGACAGCGATATAGAAAATTGAATAAGTAAGAAAGAGACAGATAAAGTAGGATTTAAAAAAAATGACGCTAATTTTTGGACCTTTTCCGACGTTCAACTCAGGCTTAAAATAAGAAAATGAGAAACCACATAGAAAACACAATGAGTAAGAAAGAGACAGATATAAAGTAGGAAAAGGAAATTTGTAAAAAATTTGTGGCACGAATTTTGATTATTCTCGATGCTCATGTAACTTTTGTGTCAGCCAATCAAAAGCCTGGAATAATAAGAGAAAGATAATGATGCAAGAAATTCAATGAAAAAGAGAGAGAGAGAGGCATAATAGAATGATACATATTTTCATTATTCCTGCCACTTGAGTGACTATGTAATATCCTTGTCCGACCAACTAAAATTTAAAGCTGGAATAATACAATGAGACACAGCGATATAGAAAATTGAATAATTGAGAAAGAGACAGAGATAAAATAGGATTAAATAAATGTGACGCTAATTTTTCAATATTTCTGGCGCACGACTCAGATTTGAAATAAGAAAAAGAGAGACGTCATAGGAAACACAATGAGTAAGAACGAGACGGATATAAAGTAGGAAATGGAAATTCATAGAGTAAGTGAAAGACGGCGATATAAAAGATTGAATAAGTAAGAGAGAGACAGAGATAAAGTAGGAATAGAAAAATGTGACGCTAATTTTTGGAAATTCACTCCAGTGACTCAGGCCTGAAATAAGAAAATGAGAGACAACATAGGAAACACAATGAGTAAGAAAGAGATGGATGTGAAACAGGAAAAGGAAATTTGTGAAAAATTTGTGGCACGAATTTCGATTATTCTCGGCGCTTGAGTGGACTTGTATGTAACTTTTGTATCTGACGAATCAAAAGCCTGGAATAATAAGAGAAAGTCTGAGAAAGATATCGATGTAGACAGAGATGTAGGTATAATAGAATGACACAATATGTTCATTATTCCTGGCGCTTGAGTGACCCTGTAATTTCCTTGTTCGACCAATTAAGAGCCTAGAATAATAAAGTAAGAGAAAGCGATATAGAAAATTGAATAAGTGAGAAAGAGACAGAGATAAAGTGAGAATAAAAAATATGTGACGTTAATTGCTGGGTATTTCTGGCGCTCGAGTGACCCAATCATAAGCTGGAAATGACAGAGTGAGAAATGACATAAGAAACACAATGAATAAGAAAAAAACGTATGTAAGGTAGAAAATAAAAATTTGTGACATAAAACCAATAGATATTAAACGGGTGGAAGAGACAGAGATAAAGTAAAAAATAGAATAGGAAGGATAATATACACTCCTACAGGATAGCTTATCCTCATAAAGCCTGTGTAGATCAAATCTCAAGCCCCCCCCTCCTCCACGCCTAAAAACCAGTGATGACGTAGCAGCACCACAGGTTATGATTCCGCGGGCATTTATTTTATGCATACTTGGCAACTACGACCGCTGGCGCAAACAGCTGACGATTTAGTTGATGGCGTCATCAATGGTGCTACACAATATGGCTGCGATTCCCACCTACTGTGTAGTAGTGTGTACTACTATCCTTGAATAGCAAGGGGTTGAAACTGCACAAATTTTGAATTTGGTGAAAAATTTCCTCCGTCCTCATTTTCTTGTCTTTTGATTTGAATTCAAGATCCGCATATAATGAAAATTTGAAACATTTCATCAAATACAGACGCCATTCATTGACATTAACATAATCTTGTGACATGTAGCAACATTCTCAAAGTTCAATGAATCAATAAGTTAAAATCGATAATTTTGATTATTCCTAAATCTTGATTTGAATAATTCGAGGGCCGCCAATAAAAACAAGATGGCCACCCTGATAAAATATTTTGAAACAAAATATATCTGTCTCTTTTCAGGTGATTAATAGGAAAGATTGAAAAGAAACGAAATATCAATAATTGAAATGCATTGCCAGCTTGTTAAAATGTTCACTAGAAAGTCAAAGTGTCTCATTTCAATATAATTGAATAAAAAAAGATAGACATAACACTACCTTTTTTTTGGTTAAAACGGTACGTCTTGATGAATGTTAGGAAGCGCCCTACTTTTGACAGTTGCTTTGGTGAATCCATGGCCTACTTGCCAGTGAGTCTATCTGTCTCTTTCCAATTCTATTGATTAGAAAAGGACCAAACAAAAATCAAGAGCCGAAAATAAATGAAAATTTGAACTTTTTAACGATCATAACGGAATAATCAATGGGATTTAAATCTGGGTAATTGGTTGGTTGCAGATTTAAATGTACCTACTGCCAAGGCAATAAACAGTATGGCTGGTGAATGTTAGGAAGCGCTTGAATTTTGACAGTTGCTTTAGTGAATGCATGGCCTACTTGATAAAAGATTTCGCCATAATAAGTCTATCTATCCCTTTTCAATTCTATTGAATAGAAAAAGACCAAAAATATTCAAGAGCCGATAGAATAATTGTAGTTTTGAACTTTTAACGATTATAACGGAATAATCAATGGGATTTAAATCTGGGAAATTGGTTGGTTGCTGGCTTTAATGTACCTACTGCCAAGGCAATTCCCATACCTATTGTTATGGCAGGCTCTCAAATCTTCGTTTTTTTTCTAAATAAAAACATACAGAAACCTTTACAAAGTACTGTCTACCTAATAATGAAATTTTATTGAAATACCTATCAATTATTTTACATTGTTGCAAAAATGTTTGGCCTGAGAGAACTTCTAAAATAATATATACAAAAATTCCTGTTGAGCATTTTTGTATTTATGTTTATTAGATATAAATCAATTTTATGTGCTAGTGAACAATTATTTTAAATTTATATAATTGCTAAAAGCGTCTCTTTTAACTATAGTGAATGTCAAGGATAAGTAATTATTACATAATATATTGTATTAGTTTACCTACTATAGAATTTCAAAATTATTCAAAAATGTATTAACCTTTTTTTTTGAGAATAATTTTGTTTAAATATCCTTGGCATTCGGTTTTGATTGTATAATGTATTTATTAGTTTTGAATTAAAATAGATCAATAATTATTGCAGAATGATTGTTTATTTATTGTCATCAATAAGGAATTTTAATTTGTATTGCAATTAAACAATTAAAAAGTACATATTGTGATAATAATAATTATAATAAGTGAATAATTATTATTGATAAACTCTTGTAAATTTTTATTGTATTTCCACACACAACTGAATAAATCGATGTTGGTTGGCCTTTCCTTGTATCACTTTTCGATGGATTTTGAAATTTTTGTCAAAAATATATATAAATCGGATTAACTGAATTTAATATGTGAATTAATTAATTAATTTATCGATATGTATTTGAATAATTAGATTCTTAATTTTTGTAATCTGTATCTAATTTTATTTCAAAACCAATTTATTTTGAGACATTTTAAGGAAAAATTCAAAATGCTCTGTACTTACTTATTCATTCCCGCAAAAATTTCAAAATCGCTCTCTCTGTTTAACACACACTTCTGTCTTTGTTGCATTCATTTGCCTTAGAAAACAAATACTATAATAAAAAGTATCTACTGATGGAGGCAAGGACTTGAAAAGAGGACATCTCAATCGTATTTATGACGTCATAGAGCTGCCAAATAGGGGGCGATTTGACGTTCTGAAAATTCAATATGGCGCCGTGGACATAACGAACTTGCAATCGTAAAGCTACGTTTACATTCAAATTGCAATCAATTGAAATTGAATGTAAAGGTAATAAGTTTGTTATGCCTACGTCGCCATCTTGAATTGGGTAATTCCCCATTAAATGTCACTCAGGTATAGGGGCGCGAAATTCAAATATTCATATAACAATGTATTTATATTTCAAAAAAAATAAAATCTCTGTACAAAATATAACAATCACAAATTAACAACTAATACCTCTTTGGTGGCTTTGTATAACAAAATCTATAAAATCTCTATTGATTACTTTCCGGAGTTGAATGCAACGAAATTTCTGGATGCGGAGTCGGTTTGTTGAAGTAAGCCTTCCGGATGATATCCTTGTCCAAAGGAGTTTCTGTTGTAGAAGTGAAACTGGGCAAATACTTGGGCGTTTGCCTGGAAGATTCCCTATACACTTCTTGTGGGGTACTTGAAGCTGGTAAATATTTGGCAGTAACTGTAGAAGGCAGTTTTTTAGGCGACAAATACGTGTCAAGGATATTTTCTCCGGAAATGTATTGGGTTTTTTGAGGTTCAACAGTTGGCAGATATTTTGGAGTAGTTGTAGGAGTACTACGGAATGTGTTCAGGATACGTTCACCTGAAGTATACTTTGGTTGATCCTGGAAAAATACTTTGTAAATTTCATTATTTAAAAAAAAAAAATCGTACCTTTCCAGAGTCCATCAAAGGTGACTCAGTTTCATTTCCATTTGTCGCTGGAATTACAGGTGGAGAAACAGCATTGACAGGCTGGAATCCAGGCTTTTGAGGTGCTACATTGCTTTTAGGAGAACCATCATTTCCAAAATTATTATTTGGAAAAGTAGGATTAACTGGAGTTCTTGCATCCAAAACGATGGGACTATCTTGTCCGTCGCCATTTTCAGGACGGTACTTTCCAGAATTATCCGGTTTATATTGTCCGGAATTGTCTGGGTTGTATTTGCCGTCATCGATGGGTTGACCGGGTATCCAGGGAGTGAATGGAGGAATCTGGAATTAAAAACAAATTACAAAATCTATTGAAATTTGCTCACCGAGTGCTTACCAGTAAATGATCTCCTTCTGGATGGAATCCAGCCTCGTCAGCCAGAAAAGTTACACTGTACATTTTGCCGTCAGGTCCAGGATATGAAAATGAGCCTCTAACTTGTGCGGCATTGTTGTTGGCATCGTGTATCGATGGTATTTCGTCTCCAGATTCTTCTCTTTTTATGCCGTTGCTAGTTTCGTAACTGGGAAATATTCGAAAAGTTTTGTTTTATATGGAAAAAAATATGTTTTTGTATCATTTTATCATCAGTGTTCCAACATTTTAAGAGAATTTCTGGAAAAATGTGTCATCAAGTTGGCCATGGATTGACACATGCCCAATTATTTGAAAATTGTACAAATTGACAGAAGTGATCATTGACAGTTAATTTCAAGAGACAAAAAATTATTGACAAGTAATCTTTTTATTATTTATTGATTTGACAGTCCGTCATCGGCCTTCCTTTTCTAATCAATGAGAGTGACAAGAAACTTTCTTGAGGAATATACCATCAAGTTGGCCATGGATTGGCAAGGATAATTACACAACTACAAGAATTGCTTATCGGCCTCGTTTGGTAATCGCTGCCATATTGGTGTGTTACCATTTCCGACATCATAACTAAGTCGTCAGCTGTTTAAACAGCCTACGTCAAGGCGAGAAATAACATGCTGCCTACGTCACAACTGGTAATTTGACGTAGGGGGAAGGGGGGATTTGTTACACACAGACCTTATGAAGATAGGCCATCCTATAGTAGTAGTGTGTATCATCCTTGATGGATTGGTACATGCACAATTATTTGACAAATACTTTGTTGTACAATTTGACAGAAGTGTCCATTGACAGTTAACTTCAAGAGCCGAAAATAGACAAACATTGATTGGAAAGAAATCTTTATTATTTGTTAAATTGACAGTTTATCGTCTTTTTCTAATCAATGAGAGCGACAAGAGACTTTCTGGAAACATATGCCATCAAGTTGGCCATGGATTGACACATGCACAATTATTCGACAGAAACGTCGTTGTACAATTTCAAGGATGATACGCACTACTACTACAGGATGGCCTATCCTCATAGGGCCCGTATGTAACAAATCCCCCCCTACCCCCAAATTACCAGTTGTGACGTAGGCAGCATGTTATGTCTCGCCTTGACGTAGGCTGTTTAAACAGCTGATCACTTAGTTATGACGTTGGAAATGGTAATACACCAATATGGAGGCGATTATCAGAGACCAGGCCGATAAGCAATTCTTTTAGGTGCGTATTATCCTTGGTACAATTTGAGAGTTAACTTCAAGAGTTGGGATTCGGGAATAGCGCAAATTTGATTAAAAACAAATCTTTATTATTTGTTGAATCGACAGTCTGTCATCGGCCTTCCCTTTCTAATCTAATGAGAGCGACAAGAGACTTTTTGGAAAAATATGCCATCAAGTTGGCAATGGATTGACACATGCACAATTGTTCGACAAATACTTCGTTGTACAATTTGACAGAAGTGACCATTGACAGTTAACTTCAAGAGCCGGGAATAAACAAAAATTGATTAAAAAGAAATCTCATTTATTTGTTGAATTGACAGTCCGTTATCGGCCCTCCTTTTCTAATCCAATGACAGTGACAAGAGACTTTCTGGAGAAATATGCCATCAAGTTGGCCATGGATTGACAGATGCACAATTATTCGACAGATACTTCGTTGTACAATTTCAAAAAGGATACATACTACTACTACAGGATTGCCTATCTTCATAAGGCCCGGGTGTAATAAATTCCCCCTACGCCAAATTACCAGTTTTGACGTAGGCAGCATGTTATTCTTGCCTTGAACTAGGTTGTTTAAACAGCTGATTACTTAGTTATGACGTCGGAAATGGTAATACACCAATTTGTTTAGTTAGTTAATAGGTTACCTGGTAATGGGTAACTTGATGACGCATCTGGGGTGCGGGTGCCTTATGGAGATTTGCATTATGTTCAAAGCATACATATGACGTCATTAGGATATCAGACAACCTACCTTTCTCAAACAACCTTGGGCGATTACCAAAAACGAGGTCGATAAGCAATCCTTGTAGGTATGTATCATCCTTGGTACAATTTGACAGTTAACTTCAAGAGACGGGAATAAACCAAAATTGATCGTAAACAAATCTTTATTATTTGTCATCGTCTTTCCCTTTCTAATCTAATGAGAGTGACGAGAAACTTTCTGGAAAAATATGCCATCAAGTTGGCCTTGAATTAACACATGCCCAATTATTTAACAAATACTTCGTTGTACAAATTGACAGTTAACTCCAAGAGCCGAGAATAGACAAAAATTGATTAAAAAGAAATCTTTATTATTTGTTGAATTGACAGTCCGTCATCGGTTTTCCTTTTCTAATCAATGAGAGTGACAACGACTTTCTGGAAAGATATTCCATCAAGTTGGCCATGGATTGACACATGCACAATTATTTGACAATTGTACAAATTGACAGTTAGCTTCAAGCGCCGGGAATAGACAAAAATTGATTGAAAATTTATTATTTGTTGAATTGACTAGGGCTGGCAACTGAAACCGATTTTTCGGTTAATCGGTTAACCGGTTTACGGTCAACCGCGGTTTTTACCCAAACCGAAAATCGGTGATTTGGGTAATCGGTTTTCGGTTAACTGCGTAGTTTTTACCCACACCGAAAATCGGTTATCCGATTAATAGATTTCCAGGTATCGGTTTCCGATTACCGGGGATTTGGCTTAAACCGAAATACTGGATACTATTATTCGGTTGTCGGTTAATCGGTTACTCGATTTCCGGTTAATTGGTTTTCGGTTAAACGGTTGTCAGTTAACTGAAAACCGAATAGGTATACAATAAGGATGTCAATAACCGGTGGTTAAAACAAAAAAACCTGTACTTTCTTTTCGGTTAACCGGTTAAAACCAGTTGTTTTTTGCCTCCAGTTATAACCGGATAACCGGGTTTTATCTAATAACCGGTAAAATTGAAAAAAAGAAACACATAGACTACATTATGAGTCTGTTCCAACACGTCAAAAACCGTCCGATGACCACATACATCCCATGAACGGTTTGTAAACTACTCTTTACACACACACTACTACAGGATAGCTTATCTTCGTAAAGCCTGTATAAATCAAATCTCAAACCCTTTACCACACTAAAGAACCAGTGATGACGTAGGCAGCGTGTAGTTTCTCGCTTTGATGTAGGGTGTTTGCAACACAGCTTATGATTCTGCGGGCTCTTGCTTTATGCATACTTGGTTTTACTACATTGATTAACATTTTAAAACAACTCTTTGTTAGATCTCCTTTGCATTTTCCTCTTTGCCAATTATGTTAATCAAAATTAAATAATATTTTTCATCATAAGTGTATATTCTAAACTACGACCGCTGGCGCAAATAGCTGACGACGAAGTTGATGACGTCGTCAATGGTGCTACACAATATGGCCGCGATTACCAAATACACGAGACCGATAAGCAATTCTGTGTAGTATGTATTATCCTTGCACTCTGTATACGAATTTCGGATCCTACGCCCAAATTTCAGACTTTGCGCAGAATCATAACGATACATTGTACGGTTTCCTGCTGTGATGAAAAAAAGCTTATATAAATTATGCAATTATTTTGATATTATTCGGAAAAATAACCGAACAACCAGTTAATCGGGATAACTGGTGTTTTATATCACTTATAACTGGGCAGTTTAAACTCTTAGTAAATTAACCGGTTAATGGAAAAACCGGTGTTTTTAAAAAAATTGACATCCCTAGAATACAAACCTATCAGAAACTACCTGACTGAAGTCGGGAATTGAAAGTACTAAATCATCAAAACAAAACTCCATGAATTTAATGAGAAATGCCTAATTTTTTCACAAGAAAAATAAACTTCTATTCCAAAACTTCGGTTATCCAAAAACCTATTAATCTAATAATCGGTTTTTGGTTCGTCTAAACCGCGGTTAATCGATAACCGGTTTGAGCCAAGAATGCAGTGCGGTTAACCGAAAACAAACCGGTTAATCAAGTAGCGATTAACTGAAAACCGGTTAACTGATTTTCGAGTAATCGGGTAACTGATTTATTCGAGTAATCGTTTAACTAGTTCTCGAGTAATCGGTCAACCGGTTTTACGTTTTACAATCGAGTATTCGGTTAAGCGATTTCAATCGGTTTGTATTTTTCTCGGTATTTGCCAGCACTAGAATTGACAGCCTGTCATCGGCCTTCCTTTTCTAATCAATCAATGAGAGTGACAAAGAGATTTTCCGAAAAAAATATTATCAAGTTGACCATGGATTGACAAATGCACAATTATTTGACAATTGTACAAAATTGACAGAAATGATTATTGACAGTTAACTTCAAGAGCCGGGAATAGACAAAAATTGATTATTATTTGTGGAGTTGACAGTCCGTTATCGGCCTTCCTTTTCTAATTAATGAAAGTATGACCAGAGATTTTCTGGAAAAATATGCTATCAAGTTAGCCATGGATTGACACATGCCCAATTATTTGACAATTGTACAAATTGACAGAAGTAATTATTGACAGTTAACTTCAAGTGCCGAGAATAGACAAAAATTGATTGAAAAGAAACCTTTATTATTTGTTGAATTGACTGGGGCTGACAACTGAAACCGATTTTTACTCAAAACCGAAAGCCGGTTATTCGGTTAATCGGATTTTAACAGGTTTTTGGATAACTGCAGTTTTTACCCAAACCGAAAATCGGTTATCCGGTCAATCGATTTCCAGGTATCGGTTTCCGGTTAACGGGGATTTGGCTTAAACCGAAATACTGGATATTGTTACTCGGATCCGGAATAATTGGTTTTCGGTTTTCAATTAACCGAAAACCGAATACTAACCTATCAGAAACTGCCTGACTGAAGTCTGGAATTGAAAGTACTAAATCAAAACAAAACTCCATGAATTAATGAGAAAAGCCTAATGTATTCTCAAGAAAAATTAACTCTTAGTCCAAACCTTCGGTTATCCGAAAACCTATTATTCGAAAATAGATTAATCGAATAATCGGTTTTTGATTCGTTTAAACCGCGGTTAATCTAATACCGGTTTGAGCCAAGAACGCAGTACGGTTAACCGGAAACAAATTTGGTTAATCGAGTAGTGATTAACCGAAAACCGGTTAACTGATTTTTGAGTAATCGGGTAACTGATTTATCTAAGTAATCGTTTTACGTTTCACAATCGAGTATTCGGTAAATCGATTTTAACCGGAACCGGTTTTTTTTAGAAACTGATTAATCGGTTTAAATTTTTTTTTGGTATTTGCCAGCACTAGAATTGACATACTGTCATCGGCCTTCCTTTTCTAATCAATGAGAGTGACAAGAGATTTTCTAAAAAAAGTATCATCAAGTTGGTCATGGATTAACAAATGCACAATTAATTATTTGACAATTGTACAAAATTGACAGAAGTGATTATTGACAGTTAACTTCAAGAGCTGGGAATAGACAAAAATTGATTATTATTTGTGGAGTTGACAGTCCGTCATCGGTCCTCCTTTTCTAATCAATGAGAGTGACAAGAGATTTTCTGGAAAAATATGCTATCA
Source organism: Ceutorhynchus assimilis (assembly GCA_917834065.1). Taxonomy (NCBI): domain Eukaryota; kingdom Metazoa; phylum Arthropoda; class Insecta; order Coleoptera; family Curculionidae; genus Ceutorhynchus; species Ceutorhynchus assimilis. Next base: position 39,974,353 of record OU892283.1, on the reverse strand, counting down.
AGTCGGCCATGGATTGACCCATGCACAATTATTTGACAATTGTACAAATTGACATAAGTGATTATTGACAGTCGGGAATAGACAAAAATTGGTTGAAAAGGAATCTTTTTTATTTGTTGAATTGACAGTCTGCCATCGGCCCTCTTTTTCTAATTAATGAGAGGACAAAAGACTGTCTGGGAAAATATGCCAACAAGTTGGCCATGGATTGACACATGAACAATTATTTGACAAATAGGTACTTTGTTTTATGAATTGACAGTTAACTTCAAGAGCTGAGAATAGACAAAAATTGATTGAAAAAAAATCTTTACTCCTTGTTGAATTGACAGTGCATCATTGGCCTTCCTTTTCTAATCAATGAGAGTGACAAGAGACTTTCTGGAAAAATATGCCATCAAGTTGGCCATGGATAATTATTTGACAAATTGACAGAAGTGACCATTGACAGTTAACTTCAAGAGCCGAGAATAGATAAAAATTGATTGAAAAGAAATTTTCATTAGAGAGTTCTCGTGCCGTCCAAATTTCAAATACCGTAACGCTATTTGACAAGTATGATAGTTCTTACGGTATTAGCGTTAGCGGAGCCCGCTATCTAACGGAACTTAGCGAATGCCTTACCGTAACGCTATGCTATGTCAAAACTAGAGTTTGCGCTCCATTTAAGTTTGCAAAAATAGCAACTTCTAATAATTCCTCCACGAAACACCAAGGGAAAATTAATGAAGCTCAGGAATCTTGAGGATAAATAAGAGTTAGAAAACAAGCAAAAAAAGTTGGGTTATGGCCATTTCCACCAACTATTTTAGGGAATCCCTAATCTTAAACTGGCATTTCTCTATGTAAAAATTACATTTTAGGGAATACTTATCGTAAGGGTCTCCTAAAATAGTTGGTGGAAATGGCCATAACCCAACTTTTTTTGCTTGTTTTCTAACTCTTATTTATCCTCAAGATTCCTGAGCTTCATTAATTTTCCCTTGGTGTATTGTGGAGAAATTATTAGAAGTTGCTACACACTACTACTACAGGATGGCCTATCCTCATAAGGCCTGTGTGTAACAAATCCCCCCCTACCCCGCCACGCCAAACAACTAGTTGTGACGTAGGCAGCATGGCGTTTCTCGCCTTGACGTAGGCTGTTTAAACAGCTGACGACTTAGTTATGACGTCGGCAATGGTTGAAAATAGTTGAAAACCAATATGGCGTCGATTACCAAAAACGAGGCCCATAAGCACTCCTTAGAGTGTGTATTGTCCTTGGGTGGAAACGGCCATTAGATCACTTAACTCAGCTGTCATTGCTGTCAAAATGTAACCAGAATAACGGATTAGAGGATTTATGTGTTTTCGCGTCCGAGAACTATAAAATACCATGTGAAATACCGTATTGTTAGCGGTACCGTATTAGCGTAGCGTCTGAGGCACGAGAACTTTCTATTATTATCATCGGCCTTTTTTTCTAATTAATGAGAGCGACAAGAAACGTTCAGGAAAAATATGCCATCAAGTTGACCATGGATTGACACATACATGATGTATACAAGTATTTGACAAATACTTCGTTTTGGAAATTGACAGTTAACTTCAAGAGCCGGGAAAAATGGATTGAAAAGAAATCTTTATTATTTGTTGGATTGACCCATCATTCTTCGGTCTTTCTTTTCTAATCAATGAGAGTGACAAGGGACTTTCTGGAAAAATATGTTATCAAGTTGGCTATGGATTGATACATACATGATGTATACGATTATTTGATTCATACTTCGTTGTACAAATTGACAGAAGTGACCATTGACAGTTAACTTCAAGAGCCAGGCATAGACAAACATTGATTCAAAAGAAATCTTCATCACTTGTTGAATTGACAGTCCGTCATTGGCTCTCCTTTTCCAATCAATGAGAGGGACAAGAAACTTTCTGGGAGAATATGCCATCAAGTTGGTCATGGATTGACAGATACTTTGTTGTACAATTTGACAGTTAACTCCAAGAGCCGGGAATAGACAGAAATTTATTGAAAAGAAACTTTTATTATTTGTTGAATTGACAGTCCGTTATCAGCCCTCCTTTTCTATTCAATGATAGTGACAAGAGACTTTCTGAAAGATTATGTTGGTCATGGATTGACACATGCACAATCATTTCATAAATACTTTGTTATACAATTTGACAGAAGTGATCATTAAAAGTGTTTACTTGAAAAGTGGAGAATAGACACTAATTGATTGCTAAGAAACCTTTATTACTTGTTGAATTGACAGTCCGTTATCGGCCCTCCTTTTCTAATTAATAAGAGTAGGTAACAAGAGATATCTGGAAAAATGTGCCATCAAGTTAGCCATGGATTGTCACATACATGATGTATACAATTACTTAACAAATACTTCGTTGTACAAATTGACACAAGTGAACATTGACAGTTAACTTCAAGAGCGAGGCCTAGACAAACATTGATTGAAAAGAAATCTTTATTATTTGTGGAATTGACAGTCCGTCATTGGCTCTCCTTTTCTAATTAATGAAAGTGACAAGGGACTTTTTGGAAAAATGTGCCATCAAGTTGGCCATGGATTGACAAATGCACAATTATTTGACAGATACTTCGTTGTACAATTTGACAGTTAACTTCAAGAGCCGGGAATAGACAGAAATGTATTGAAAAGAAATCTTTATCATTTGTTGAATTGACAGTCCGTCATCGGCCCTCGTTTTCCAATTATTGAGAGTGACAAGAGACTTTCTGGAAAAATATGCCATTAAGTTGACTATGGATTGACACATGCGCAATTATTTGACAAATACTTTGTTGTACAAATTGACAGTTAACTTCAAGAGCCGTGAATAGATAAAAATCGATCAAAAAGAAATTTTTATTATTTGTCTTTCTTCAATTAATACAGTTAAAAGGTACTTTCTGGAAAAATATGCCATCAAGTTGGCCATGGATTGACACATGCACAATTATTTGACAAATACTTCCTTGTACAATTTGACAGTTAACTTCAAGAGCCAGGAATAGACACAATTTGATTGAAAAATACCTAAAAATTATAATGTAGCACATTTACGTTATTTAAAATACTAATAGGTCAAGATGGTATTCTTTACGTAATACGTAACAGTCATTGAAAATATTATGTGATACATAAATGAGGTTAGTAGTAGTATCCATTTGTTCGTCTATTCACATATAAGGAATTTTCGGTTATATAAGAGAAAATTGGCATTAATAAATTATGCATTATTGAATCTTGTAACTCTTAAAAATAGCTTATTACCAGTAATGAATCTAGGAAAGGAAAATCCCAAACTACATTACCAATAATTATTTTTTGGTAGATATCTTCTTTTTAGCTTTCAAAGGAGATTGCGTAGGAGCTAATGACACTTGATGATTTATTTCATCAGGGTCAACACTTTCATCTTTAATTGAATTAACATATTGTGTGCATAAAAAATGGATTTTGAACTGAAGATTTTTGTATAATTGAGTATTTACCTTTCTAAAATCTCAAATGACGCATGATATACAAGTGATCTTAAAACAATTGTTTGTTTTTTTCAGAATGAAACATGTCATTGATTGGAAAAATGTCAAGGGAAAATCTTACTTGAATTGATATTGGGCGCCTCCTTTTGGCTGGAAATCGTATTGTAGAATTTTAGCTGAACCATCTCCAGTAGCTTGACTACTACAGCTAGACAGGCAACTTAAAGCTAGCAATATCTATAAAGAAAAAATAAATAATCAAACATCCTAGATGACTCAAAAATACTAATTTAAAATTTCCAGCAGCGATTGTTTCCTTGATAAAATGTCACGGATCTTTGAATGATAATGCTGTGTCATCAATAATATGCAAGAATCCGCCATTCTATAATACAATTTTTTTTTTACTTACATTAAACCGCAACATTGTATTATCGATTTCCGAATAAACTCACTAATAAACTACAAAATCGAAAAATCCGTTTGGCAATTTTATATCGAAAGCCCCACTAGGATGTGAGTTACGCATTTTTGTTTTTTCTTTTTTTTTCTGTGAAGATTATCATAATCCTTTAAGATGAGTTTTGGGTTAATTCAATTCGGCCATTATAAAAATATGGTGTAATACCCGATTATGCTTGGGTATTTCTTTCTCTTAGGTTTTAAGCCGACACTTCCGCATTGCTCGGCGGATTTTGTCTTTGGTGATTTTTATGAAATCACATTTGAACAATGAGAAAAATCATTTTTTACAGTGTTGTTGCAAAATAAATATAAATCCTAAAAAGTTTTTTTCAATTTAACTGGAATGTACACTTGGCCAAACATAAAACATACAGGCAATATATATTTTTTAAATTTGCCTAGTGTGAGTCAGGCTTAACAACAAAAAGTGTTCTGAAAAACAAAACAGACAGTTTTTGTCAACGTCAAACCTGAACAAAAGGAAATGCAACATGTTTTTATGTTATGATTGGTTTAAATATGACACTGACTTGACTTTTTTTGTCATTGTTAAGGTGATAAAAAAAGATCGATTTACACAACACAATACAATAGGAAAATGCGTACCAGTTTTATGTTTGGTCAAGTGTACCTAAAGATTTCTCTCTAGGTTTCAAGTTGTAGTAAAATTATCTTTGCCTTATTTTTACAAAACAATAGGAGCATTTTAAAAAGTTTGAGCGAACAAACTCTATGGACTTGACACTTAACAGTTGACAACTTGTGTGTCAAATATCAACTTTCGGTGCTTTCGGTCTATTTCACTTCATCAAAAAAAAGCTTCAATTTTGACAGCGTCAGTTGTTGCTGATTAAAGATGGCGTTTAAAGGAGTAATGTTTTGGTAAAAGTTTGTAAACTGTCTTTGTCCAACCATTTTGTTGGTCTTTCTTCAATTAATACAGTTAAACACAGACAAATAAACTTACTGGTAATTTTTTTTATCAAGTAGGCCATTTATTCCTATCAAAAGTTAGGCGCTTTCACACATCAACCAAGGCTAAACCATTTTCTCAAAAAAAAAAACCCAAACAGAAGTTGAGCAGTTTTTGTTTATCTGCGCTTGTCCTTTTTTATTCAATAATATTGTCACAATAAGCTAAACGTCCGCCAGGCTGTCAAGAATCGATCGTGGAAATATTAGAATCTAGCGAATTATTCTCCTTTAATCTGGAAAATTAGATTATCGTGTGTATTCTAGATTTCACAGGAATAGATTTAGGGATATATAAGAAGGCCGGCATTGGTTTGTAAGTTAGTTTCAGTTCGAGTGTGATACGATTTAAATATTGATTGTAAAGAGTTTAATTGTTGAGTTTGTTAATAAAGTAATTAGTGTCAGAGTGTTTTGTTAAGCGGAATAAATTATTTCTGTGTTAATTGGACTTTGATTTTTGGAATAAACGAAACGAACAACGAACCTAAGATTTTTGTCAGCAGGCAACCCAAAGCCGCGACAGTGGTGTCAGGAGTGGGATATAAAGGACTGCAGAGTGAAATCCAATTACGGAAGTGCGGGGACACTAGTGTAGTATAAAAACTGAACACTACGTGAACACTGGGACAGTTAGTGCAGTGCAAATAGTGACAATCACAAAAAGAGACTTAACCGATCGTGTGAATTACCCCGGAAGTGACTCTATACCCGATTTAGACTGTGATAGTGAATCTTCGAGTGAGTTCTAGAAAATTCTATTTGGAAACTAAGGGAGATATCGAATTTGTGACTTCGCCGACGTATTCGGAACATCAATCGTCATTCAGAAGAGGTTTTTCGAGGAGTTTCGGGAAAATTCTAGAACATTCTATTTGGAAACCAAAGGAGATATCGAAATTGTGACTTCACCGACGTATTTGCTGTATCAATCGACATCTAGAAAAGAAGTTTCAAGAAAATTCCAGAACATTCTATTCTAGAATAAAGCAAGTTATCCAATTTGTGACTTCACCGGCGTGTTTGGAACTTCGAGCAAAGACCAGAAAAGATATTTGAAGACAGTTCGAGGGAAATTCTAGAACATTCTGTATATGCCTATCACAAGACAACAAGCCAAAATGGACGAACAAAAAGTTGAAGAACTTCTGCGCAAAATGTTGGAACTTCAAGAGACCAAACGACAACAAGAAAAACAAGACGAAGAAGCTAGACGACTACAAGAAAAAAAAAACGAGGAAGCCAGACGACAACAAGAAAAACAAGACGAAGAAGCTAGAAGACAACAAGAAAAACAGGACGAAGAAGCTAGGCGACAACAAGAAGAAGCTAGGCGACAACAAGAAGAAGCTAAGCGACAACAAGAACGGCAGGAGGACCTTGGAAGACTACAGAAAATATTCCAAACCATACAAGGAACTGTCGTTAACCTAGACCAGAAGATTGAACAAGTTAAAGACGATGTGCAAGAAGTTAAACACGACGTTCAAGAAGTAAAAGCTGAAGTCAAAACCGATGTTCAGCAATTAAGACAAGAAGTTGAGTACCAAGTTCAAGCACTCGAAGAAAAGATGCGTAGATTAGAAATACAGTCCATCAATTCAGCTAGTGTTGGAGCATTCTCCAGTATGAAGATAAAACCACCAACTTTCGACGGCTCTACGTCCTGGACCATGTATATTCGACAATTTGAAGCTGCTGCAAATACCAACGGATGGAACGATCAAGAAAAAGCTACAGCACTGATAGTGGCGCTACGAGGACCAGCCTTAGATCTTCTTCAGTCCATTCCTTCAATCTACCAACAGAATTACCAGCATCTTAGTCAAACTTTAGAACTGCGCTTTGGAGACCATTACAGACAAGAAGTATTCAGAACTCAAGTTAAATCAAGAGTTCAAAAACCCGACGAGAGTCTACAAGAATTCGAATCGGAAGTTAAAAGGCTAGTGAGTTTGGCGTTTCCTGCAGCTGGGGAAGACATGCAGGAATGGATGGCAGTATCTGCGTTTATTGATGGTCTCAGAGATTCGAAGATCCAGGAAAACCTAAGAATGTCCAAGTTCAGACAAAGTAGCGAAGCCCTTGTCCGAGCATTAGAACTGGAAGCAATCTTTGGTGCCTCACGACCCAGAATACGAGCAGTGTCCATTGAAGACCCAAAAGATAAACAGTTGTCAAAAGAGGATGGTAGCTTCGAAACTAAAATGAGTAATTTCATGGAGAGAATGGAGAAACTGTTACTAGAAGATAGAAAAATGGGAAACGATTCCAGACAAACACCAACCCCGAGAAACCGAATAGAGTGCTACCGGTGCCATAAACTTGGGCATATTCAACGAGATTGTAGAGTGAGGATGTCCTCTCCATCAAGGGATCGTTTCCAACGCTTTTCGAGATCGAGAGACGCCAGCCCTAATAACAGACAGGGAAACGAGAACTAACCAGTATGGAGGGGCGAATGCTGGTTAGTAATGACGAAGCCCCCAGGGTTGTTTACATAAAATCATTGGGCAGTCATTATAGAGGATTAAAATTCGAAGGACAAATTAATGGAGAATTGAAAACCATTACTTTTGATACGGGTGCTGAAGTTTCCATAATTAAAAGAACATTAGTCAAGTCTCGGGCAATCCAACCGCTCACTAGAAACCTGTCACTACGAACAGTCACCGGCGAATCTGCAGCAGTTCAAGGAGAAGCTATGGTTGAACTCACTTTTGGATCTACCACCTTCAGGCATAAAACATTAGTCGCCGATATAGAAGATGATTTTATTTTGGGAATGGATTTGATCGGCCAACATGGTTTCTCTTTTGATCCTTCCATGAACATCCTTAAATTTGGTAATGAAGAAATTGTCCTAACAACACAAGAAGAATCCGATGCCGTTAAGATCTTGGCCACAACCCCAGTGAGGATTCCTGGAAGTACTGAGAAGATCATTTGCGGAAGATTAGAAACAAACCCTGGGTGCTGCGTTGGGCTAACACGTAATTTCATTGGAGATAAACCAGAAAGATTTCTTGTTGGAAAGACCCTAGTAAGAACAAATGGAGACATTATGATAAGAATTGCCAATGTTTCTTCCGAAACAGTAAGAATAAAAGAAGGAGACATTATTGGAGCTCTCGAACCAGTGAAGCAAATATCGAACTGTGACCTACCAGATAAGCGACATTTTGTGAAATCCAAATTAGATACAGACACCTTGATGCAGACCTTGGCGAAATCATGGAAACATCTCGATCCAGATAGACTTCAAGAAGCCACAGATTTCATTTTGAAAGAAGCAGACGTATTTGTGATGGACAATCAAACCGGCCGAACCAGCTTAATTCAACACAAAATTGATACTGGATTGGCACACCCAATTAGACAACCACCACGACGTATGCCAGTAGCGAAGCAACAGGAAGTGGAAAACCAAATTGATAAAATGCTTCAAGAGGGAATCATTGAAGAGTCAAATAGTCCATGGTCCGCGCCAGTAGTATTGGTTACGAAGAAAGATGGGAGTCTTAGATTTTGTGTGGACTACCGAAAGCTTAATGACGTCACCAAGAAGGACAGCTTCCCTCTCCCAAGAATAGACGATACACTAACAACTCTATCGGGCTCCAAATGGTTTTCCACCTTGGATCTCAAAAGTGGATACTGGCAAGTGGCAATACATGACGATGACAAAAAGAGAAAACTGCCTTCAGTACCGGTAGCGGACTATACCAGTTTAATGTAATGCCTTTCGGATTGTGTAATGCTCCAGCTACGTTTGAGCGACTGATGCATCTTGTTTTGCGAGGCCTTACATGGAGAACTTGCCTGGTATATTTGGATGATGTCATGATTATGGGAAATTCGTTCCAAGAACATCTCAATAACCTAAAAGAAGTTTTTGACCGCTTCCGGAATGTCAACTTGAAACTCAATCCAAATAAGTGTTTCCTATTTCAAAAGAAAGTGGAATTCTTGGGTCACGTGGTATCTGAAGAGGGCATACAAGTTATGGAAGGAAAAATAGATGCTGTCAGGGACTGGCCAAAACCACGCGACAAACATGAACTAAGGAGTTTTCTAGGATTATGTTCTTATTATCGAAGATTTGTGGAAGGATTCGCCAAAATAGCTGCTCCACTTCATCGATTGACAGAAGAAAAATCAACATTCAATTGGACCCAAGAATGCGATTCCGCATTTAGAAAATTGAAAGGAGCATTATGTACGAGCCCAGTGTTGTCCTATTCTGATTACAAAGGCATGTTGATTTTGGACACAGATGCAAGTGTTGGAGCTGTCCTTTCACAAATCCAAAACTCACAAGAACATGTCGTGGAGTACTACAGCAGAACATTATCAAAGCCGGAACGAAATTATTGTGTCACCAGAAGAGAGTTGCTTGCCATAGTAAAAGCAGTCGACCATTTTCATAAGTATCTCTACGGACGCAAGTTTCTAATTAGAACAGATCACGCAGCTCTAAAATGGCTTTTAGAAATGAAAACTCCTGAAGGACAGCTTGCTAGATGGATTGAGAAATTGCAGCAATACGATTTCCAAATTAAACATCGACCTGGAAACCTACATAAAAATGCTGACGCTCTGTCTAGACGGCCATGTAAAGAAGATTGCAAACATTGTCAAAGAATCGATATACATGAGAAAAACACTAGTCCAGCTGTAAGAAGAACGGGCCTGATCGTCGATGATAAATGGACTACGAAGCAAATGAGAGAAGATCAGGAGGCAGACCAGGACATCGGGCAAATTCTACATCTTAAAGAAAACGATGAATGTAGGCCAGAATGGAGGGAAGTGTCAAACAAGAGCTTGATTTACAAAGCGTTGTGGGCTCAATGGAACTCTCTGGGTGTAGAAAATGGTTTGCTCAAAAGAGTTTGGGAAAGTGCCGATGGGAAATCCACTAAGAGCCAACTGGTTATCCCAAAAGACCGAGTGGAAGATGTATTAAAAGAAATACACGATGGAACCTCAGGGGCACATTTCGGAGTTAACAAGACTTTGGACAATATTCGGGAACGTTTTTACTGGGTTCACTACCATGAAGACGTTAAAAGCTGATGCCGAAAATGCGACATCTGTGCTACCAATAAAGGCCCTAAACTAAGATCTTGGGGGCCCATGAAACAGTATAACGTTGGTCTTCCATTTGAGAGAATAGCGATAGATGTAGCAGGACCGTTCCCAGAGTCAGAGCGTGGTAACAAATACATCTTAGTTATCATGGATTACTTCAGTAAATGGCCAGAAGTTTTCGCTATTCCCAATCAAGAAGCCATCACTGTTGCCCAGGTGCTAGTGGACGAAGTTTTTAGTCGTCATGGTGTGCCACTAGAGTTACATTCAGACCAGGGACGAAACTTCGAATCTGCCATCTTTAAGAAAGTTTGTGAGATCATGGGCATTCGTAAGACAAGGACAACACCTTTACACCCTCAGTCTGATGGCATGGTGGAACGATTCAATAAGACCATAGAGGAACACCTGACAAAAGTGGTCGCAAAGAACCAACGAGATTGGGACAAGCATTTGCCTCTCTTTTTAATGGCTTACAGAGCGGCTGTTCACGATTCAACAGGTGAAAGTCCGGCTAGAATTGTTTTTGGAAGGGAACTCAGGCTACCTTGCGATCTGATGTTTGGAGTACCCGAAGAAGAACGAAGAGAAATCCGAGATTATGCCGACGAAGTAAGGGCACGACTTCTGGGTATCCATGATTTTGCTCGGGAGCATATTCAACTAGCCAGTGACCGAATGAAGACCAGATACGACTTGAAGGCCAATTCGGTCGGATTTCAAGAAGGTGATTTAGTGTGGTTGTATAACCCAGTAAGGAAGAAAGGAGTATCACCGAAATTGTCTTCAGCATGGGAAGGACCCTATAGAGTAATCAAGAGGATCAATGATTTGGTTTATCGAGTCCAGCGCAACACCAGGAGTAAGATGAAAGTTGTACATCTGGACAGGTTGGCGAAATATCATGGGCGTGAAACGATCAACCTTAAGAGGAGGGCAGTGTCACAATAAGCTAAACGTCCGCCAGGCTGTCAAGAATCGATCGTGGAAATATTAGAATCTAGCGAATTATTCTACTTTAATCTGGAAAATTAGATTATCGTGTGTATTCTAGATTTCACAGGAATAGATTTAGGGATATATAAGAAGGCCGGCATTGGTTTGTAAGTTAGTTTCAGTTCGAGTGTGATACGATTTAAATAGTGATTGTAAAGAGTTTAATTGTTGAGTTTGTTAATAAAGTAATTAGTGTCAGAGTGTTTTGTTAAGTGGAATAAATTATTGCTGTGTTAATTGGACTTTGATTTTTGGAATAAACGAAACGAACAACGAACCCAAGATTTTTGTCAGCAGGCAACCCAAAGCTGCGACAATATATTAAAAAGAAACAAACCTCTATGAACAGTAACAGAAATATGGACAACTCAATGCTATTCAATAATGTATTTTTACAGTTTTTTTATCCTCTAAAGTACATAAAATAGTATATATACCTCGGGACTAAAGTGTCTTTTTATTAAAAAGAGTCACTTTAGTCCCTAAGTATAATATAATATACTATAAGGTCTCAGTGTCAATTGTTGCTATTGTTGACACATGATGAGGCTTGAATAAAATACCTAACAAATTATATAAAGACATTTGAGAGGAAAATGAATCGAAAGTTTAAGATGAAATCAAATTAAGAAACATGCATATTTTTCAACTTGCATAGAAAAAAGTTCAATTTAAGAAAAACTGACGCAGATTTTGATATAGGTAGTGCAGAAATTCTAGAAGAAACTGCAACTCAACAATGTCATATTTTTTCTACTATCCTGTACACTTTGCTATAATTTTCCTTTTTTTTTGAATTTCCAGTATACAAACCAGTGACGGTTTCAACAACGCAGTAATCGGTGAAACCAGAAACGAAGGAACTCCAGAAGAAGCCCTCGCCGTATAAGGCCAATACTCCTACGTAGGAGACGATGGACAAACTTACTCAGTTCACTATACAGCCGACGAAAACGGTTTCCAACCTTCCGGAGCTCACACCTGCGGCCAGTACCAAGAGAAAACTGGGAATACCTTCTGCGGCTTTGGCTTCGCTTGCAGGAGGCGGTTTAGGTTAAATTGAGTAAATTTTAGTTTTATATAAGTTCACTGCCTTGTACCTACTTTTCAATTTTTTTTTTTTTTTTTTTTTTTTAAATCAAAATAAAAACAAATGTTCAGCAATTTTTATTTCTCTTTATCAGTAGTTTTTGTAATTCATCCTAGCCCACCGCCAGCCAAGGAAGTCAGCAATTTTGGCTCAATCGCTAAATCGTACTGATCATAACCAGCGTTATCATATTCTCCAAAATAATATGTGTTAAAATATTAGATGAATTGAAACTCCTTGTTATCAATTAATAGTAAAGTTTTATTTTTAAGGATTTTTAAAGGTGATTACATTACAAAAAAAAAGTAAGAAAAATGATCACATGATCACACACACAGACTGACGCAAAACATTATTCTAACCCTAACTTAAAAGTACCACTAGCGCCATCTGTTACTCGGAGTTCAAAGATAAATATATTTGAATAATGGTGAAAGTAGAATGAATAAGTAAATAAAGAAATCATAAAAGTATAATAATATTCTAGATATTTAACACACCTTCTTAGTTTTATACTCTCTACCTACTCCCTACAGAGATATACATGTTATTCCAATATTAAAACGGTCAAGAAACAAACTTACAAACAATAAAACTTACTTTAAGTTTAATAAATCTCTAAAGTAAATAAACTTCTCTTTACCCAGTGCCTTAGTAAAAATATCAGCTAAATTCTCGTCAGTTTTAATCTTTATGATATCTATTACCTTAGCTAAATAATTCTCATGCACAAAATGATATTGAATTTCAATATGCTTAGCATTTTTAGTATAATTACCATATTTAGCTATAGCTACAGCGCCAGAATTATCTTCATAGATTTGGACTGGGTCAGTTAAGTTAGCCCCCCCATAGAAAATTTCTGGATGAAAATTATCCCATAATTTTGCTCTCATTTTGCTCCATTTTGCACCACTAATTTCGAATTTTGCTCCATTACAGTGGAGAGACTATGTGGCCTATTAGGTGGGGGGGGGCTGAATTAACGCTAGCCCCCCCCCGGTGAAAATTCAGAAATTTGATCATGCTCATTTTGTTCTCCGAGTTTTGCTCCATTTTGCTCCACTATCGGCGAGTTTTGCTCCATTACCAGGAGAGACCTACAGAGCTTCCAAGAATCTCTCCCAGCCCCCCCCGGTAAAAATTTTCAAATTTGATCATGCTTATTTTGTTCTCCGAGTTTTGCTCCATTTTGCTCCACTATCGGCGAGTTTTGCTCCATTACCAGGAGAGACCTACAGAGCTTCCAAGAATCTCTCTCAGCCCCCCCCGGTGAAAATTTTGAAATTTGATCATGCTCATTTTGTTCTCCGAGTTTTGCTCCATTTTGCTCCACTATCGGCGAGTGTTTTGCTCCATTACCAGGAGAGACCTACAGAGCTCCAAAGAATCTCTTCTTGCCCCCCAGTGAAAATTTTGAAACTTGAAATTTCGAGTTAGTCCGAAATACTCCACCTCCAATTTTACACATTCGAGCGAACATAGTTTCTCAAGCTGCTTTCACTTTCCTCGCCTGTTTCCCCTGAAGCACCTGTAACTGATTTTCAAGCGTTCGAGTGCAAAGCGCATTGAGTATAATGGGCGTGAAATGCTCGTGCTTCGCACACTGCACCTGAAAGCGGCTCTGGAGTGAACTAGACAGCTCCCAGGAATCTCTCCTTGCAACACGTGTAAAAATTTGGAAGTTTTGCTCCATTACTTGGAATGACCTACGAGCTCCTAAGAATCTCTTCTAGCCCCCTTACACCAGTTAAAATTTTGTTTGATCATATTATTCATTCTGTTCTCCGAGTTTCGCTCCGTTTTGCTCCATGATCGGCGAGTTCTGCTCCATTACCTGAGCCTGAGCTGCTTTCGGGTGCCACGCTTTGAGCAATCAGGCGCTCTGAAGCTGCTCTCATTTTCCTCGCCTCTTTTTCCTGATGCACCTGTACCTAACTGATTTTCAAGCATTTGAGTGCAAAGCGCATCGAGTATAATGGCTATGAAGAGAACGGTGGTCCCTGGTTTCACTAGCTTTGTTTGTTTATTCGCACCAACAAGGCACCAACCGAAACTTTCTACACCAAACGTGTTTGTTTATCCAAGGTTTATTCCTATATTTTTTTTTTGTATGGGTCTGACAGAGACAAACTGACTTTTTGGTGCACCTGGTGCAGAATGGTGTAACTTTGGTACACATAGACAAACAGAGCCCGCAAGAAGCCTTTAGTTAAAACTAATTTCGATCCTTTTTTTTTCACGTGCTTCTAGAAAAAGACTGAAATAGTCTAAGTACGCACTGAATTTACAAATGGGAATCGCTTGCAAAAATAGTTATTTATGTCATAAATAAATACCGATAATCAAGCTCGTTTGCTCGAGCGCCCATGTTCGGAGCAGTGAAATGTGTTCCGAATGATTTTATATTGACATGACAGTGCAAATCGATGAGACAAAGATGGCGCCTATTTTCAAGTGAACAAATTTGACAGACGTCGTAAATTATAGGGACAGCCTTTTATTTTTCCGAAATAGCTATTTATGGCGGTGATCTTTTTTTAACTGTCAGTAATGTACCCAGTTACTTTTGGTGACGATGGTATTTGCTGCAAATCGTTCCAAAATCAAAATTCAGTTCACTCATTTACTGGCTTGGCAAGCTTTTGAAATCCACAATGACATATGCGCATTTTCACCGATGTGTTGCTGTCCTTGTCATTTGACAGCAGCAAAACAAGGATAGGTTACTCCTCATCAAGAGAAATGCGCATAAGCAATTGGTGAATTCAAAAATTTGGTCTTCCTTCAAGAACCCTAAATCTTAATAGAATGGGTTATCTAGCTGAAAGTGTCTGCCATGTTCACGCGAAAACTCCCCACCATTTGTGTCATTTTGACGTCAATGTAGACCTCAAGACTTCAGTGACGTCACGACTAGTCGAAAAGCGAACGTACGCCTTATGCCTCATTCTCACTTGCGCGAAATTCGCTCTTCTTTTGACATTGTTTCGACAATTTGACGTTTTATGCGTGTATCAAACGTCAAATTGTCGAAGCAATGTCAAAAAAGAGAGAATTTTGCGCAAGTGAGGCTTTATGGGGAAAAGCCATCCTGTTAGTTGAGGGTTGTTGGCCTTCCTTTATCCAATTTTCTTGCTCTTTCTTTCTGTTCCAAACCGTTCCTTGTTCACTTTGGAGCAGAACGAGTTTATCTGACGGCCGTTCCCATATTACATTAGTTGTATTCCTTTCACACCTAGGAGGAGCTCTGGAACAGCTCCGGGGCGTTACGCGTTTATTCCTTTCGAAAAGTGTTTGTTGCACCCCGCATCTTTCCCTTTAAAATCATGTTGACTAACACCGGAGCGAGTAGCTCGAGTGTTCCAAACTCTTGAAAGGAATACAACTATTATGAGTATAGTCCGCCGCAAAAATATTGAAGGACCGAAGGAGTGCGACCGCGAACACACACAACTCCTACGCATTATTTGTTGTCCTTTTCTAGTCAACAGGCTATTAAGTATATCTCGATCGTTTTGGTGGGCTTGCTAGGTTCATAAAATCTGTCGCTATGAGTTCTGTCGTATTGGCTTCCTCTTCCCCTTCAGAGGTCGTCCGTCAGGATCTGTGCTGTGGACTTCAACAAAGGCGGAACACTCTTTCTCATGGAAACGCTGCTCCCCTGTTTCAAGAATAAGGACCCTAGAGGTCATTCCAAGTAATGGAGCAAAACTCGCCGATCATGGAGCAAAATGGAGCAAAGCTCGGAAAACAAAATGCGCATATAAAAACTCCAAAATTTTCATCCATGTTGCTAGGAGATATTCCTCGTAGCTGTGTAGTTCATTCTAGAGTCGCTTTCATGTGCAGTGTGCGAAGCACCTGGAGCATTTCACGCCCATTATACTCAATGCGTTTTGCACGCGAACGTTTGAAAATCAGTTACAGGTGCATCAAGGGAAACAGGCGAGGAAAGTGAGAGCAGCTTGAGAGCGCCAAACTCTGTTCGCCCGAATGTGTAAAATTGTAGCCGGAGTACCTACTTCGGCCTAATTCGAGAGCGTTGAGCGCTCAAAGCGTGGCACCTGGAAGCGGCTCGTCATGGAGCGAGTCATGGAGCAAAACGAGCTGATCATGGTGCAAAATAGAGCAAGACTCGGAGAACAAAATGAATATGATCAAATTTCAGAATTTTCACTGAGGGGGCTGGGAGAGATTTTTGGGAGCTCTGTAGGTCTCTCCTGGTAATGGAGCAAAACTCGCCATTAATGGAGCAAAACTCGCCGATAATGGAGCAAAGCGGAGCAAAACTCGGAGAACAAAATGAACATGTTCAAATTTAAAAAAATTCACCGGGGGGGACTAGGAGAGATTTTTGGGAGTTCTGTAGGTCTCTCCTGGTAATGGAGCAAAACTCGCCGATTATGGAGCAAAACGGAGCAAAACTCGGAGAACAAAATGAACATGTTCAAATTTAAAAAAATTCACCGGGGGGGACTAGGAGAGATTTTTGGGAGTTCTGTAGGTCTCTCCTGGTAATGGAGCAAATCTCGCCGATAATGGAGCAAAACGGAGCAAAACTCTGAGAACAAAATGAACTTGAAAAAATTCACCGGGGGGGGGGGGGGGGGGGGGGGGGCTAGGAGAGATTTTTGGGAGCTCTGTAGGTCTCTCCTGGTAATGGAGCAAAACTCGCCGATAGTGGAGCAAAATGGAGCAAAACTCGGAGAACAAAATGAGCATGATCAAATTTCAAAATTTTCACCGGGGGGGGGGGCTGGGAGAGATTCTTGGAAGCTCTGTAGGTCTCTCCTGGTAATGGAGCAAAACACGCCGATAGTGGAGCAAAATGGAGCAAAACTCGGAGAAGAAAATGAGCATGATCAAATTTCTGAATTTTCACTGGGGGGGGCTAGCGTTAATTCAGCCCCCCCCCCACCTAAGAGGCCACATAGTCTCTCCACTGTAATGGAGCAAAAATCGAAATTAGTGGAGCAAAATGGAGCAAAATGAGAGCAAAATTATGGGATAATTTTCATCCAGAAATTTTCTTTGGGGGGGGGGGCTAACTTAACTGACCCATTTGGACTGGATTATTTAAGTTAACTTTAAAAGTTTTTAAAATTTCTTTTACAACAAGAATTTCTGAAATAGCATCTGATAATGCAACATACTCAGCTGCTGTAGATGACTTAGTTACACTATTCTGTTTACGAGATTTCCAGTAAATTACATTCTCATAAAATCTAATGACAAAACCGGTGGTAGATTTTCTATCGTTTGAGTCACCTGCCCAGTCCGCATCTACAAAGCAGTCGACAACTTTACAATTTTCATTTCCTTTAGTATAAATTAAGTTTAAGTCTCTTGTATGGTATAAATATTTAAGTATTCTTAGAGCGTATTTAAAATGTGTTTCTTCATAGCAATTCTGAAATCTGCTTAAATAGTTAACGCTAAATGATATGTCAGGTCTGGTAGCTGTGCTAACATATAGAAGAGCACCTATAATATTCCTATACTTTAGACTATCATTTAAGCTATCAGTCTTTAATAATTTTAAATTGTCTTCCATTGGTGTAGAGAAAGTTTTATTACAATTGATAATATTATATCTTTCCGCTAATGTTTCGATATAAGTTTTTTGACTTAATAACATATTAGTCTGTTCATTATATTTTATTTCAATGCCAACATAATTGCTTATTTTACCCAGATCTTTCATATTAAAGTGTAGAGATAATTTTTGCTTTATATCAGAAATACGAGTTAGTTTTATTATTACTACAAATGAGAAGATCATCCACAAAGAGTAATATGTAAATGGTATCATTTTAAATTACTTTATAATATAAACAATAATCACAATTATTTCTAGAAAAGTTAAGATCACTCATGTACTGGTGGAAGCATTCATACCATAAACGGGGACTTTCTTTCAAGCCATATAAAGCTTTATACAACTTAAAAAACTTTATTGGACCCATCATTATAACCTTTCAGCTTGTTCAACATAAACATTACTTGTTATTTTTCCATTTAGGAACGCTGTCTCAACATCCATCTGCTCTATAAAGAAATTGTTTTTAAGACAAAATGATAACAAGATTTTAAGGGTTTGACCTTTAAAGACAGGCGAATAAGTGTCATCTACGTTATCTTTTTGTTGAAAACCTTTAGCAACTAAACGTGCTTTAAAAATCCCATCTGGCCTTTTTTTGTACACCCATTTAACATCAATGACTGGCTGGTCTTTGGTTCTATCAACCAATTTCCAAGTTTTATTTTTATTCAAATTTTTAAGCTCTAAGTCCATAGCTCTTTTCCAATTTTTCGCTTCAGAAGACAAGAGAGCCTCTTCAAAATTTAAAGGAGTCATTGCATTACAATAATTAACGCAAATTGTTTGATAGACATAGTTTTCATCTTTGTTTGGTTTTGGATTTCTTTTTGATTTTCTTAATGGTGTACCTACCCTCGAGTGTACCAACTTCTTGTCTCTCTTCTTGATCAATAACGGTTTCTTCAAAATCATCTGGAGCATCACTATAATTTGAGTTACTATTCTCATCTTCCTGTTCCTCTAGTTTAAATTCTTGAGTTATCTTAGGTTTTTCTTTTACCTTGAGATCAATAATCTCTTTGGGCTCTTCAAAACCAATACAAACAGTGTCATGCTCTACTATATCCACATGTCGAGCTACAATAATCTTATTACCTATTAGAACTCGGTATCCCACATCTGAATATCCAACAAGAATACCACAATCAGCCTTTTTATCCTATTTAGAAGTTCTTTTTACTTCAGGAACTCTAACAAATATTTTGCTTCCATAGATCCTCAAATATTTGGCATCAGGCTTCTTCCTAAAAAATATTTCATAGGGAGTCAATCTCTATATGGTGTTTGCTAGAATTCTGTTCTTTAAGAAAGCAGCTGTTTTAACAGCCTCAGGCCAATAGCATCCATTAATTTTAGCTTCAGCCATAAGACATCTAGCCATGTCCATAATACTTCTATTCAATCTCTCTGCGGTACCATTCAGTTCATGTACATAGGATGGACAAGGGTCAATAATAATACCTTTTTCACGAGCAAATGTAAAAAATTTCGAATTTATATATTCCTTTCCATTATCACATCTTATCCGCTTAACCTTTTTATTAGAAATGTTTTCATATATATATATATAATTATCGGTTTATAACGTTCTACGTCTTCCGATTCCCGATCTCCAACCATCTCTGTCAATCCAGGCATCCTCTTCTAGGCCTCTGTCCTTCATTTCCTCGTCTACACCACTTCTCCAGCTTCTTCTTGGTCTGCCGCGTCTTCTTCTCCCCCCTGGCTTCCACTCTATAATTTGCTTGGGTATTTGTTGGAATTATGTATTTGGGTATATCAAAATGTTTTTAAATCGTACCTACCAACGCCATCTATGTTCATAATAAGTATTTGTTTATTTGTAGAATTTGTACCATTTATTTTGTCATATGTCTTTTGTAAAATGTCAATTGTGTCTAAAAATAAAAAGTCAGTCGAGTAGCTGAAGCTCATAAAAAGGCGTCGTTGTGTTTTATTTTTCCCGTTAAAACCACAGTTTTCAACAATTTTCAAAGTTCTTATAGTAATTTTTACAGGTTATGGTCCCAGACGTGTTCGGTTTATTGTTGGGTTTCCTGTGTTTCTTTTTCGGTAATAAAACCGGTCAACAGAAAACGCGAGTTTTTTTTGAGTGCTAAGATGGCCGTGAACTATTTATCCAGCGTGCCAAAATTAACTGGTCGTGAAAATTACGCGGATTGGGCTTTCGCAGTGGAAAACGTGTTCATCCTGGAAGGATTGTCGAAGTGTATCGATGGTTCTGAGACAGATACCGTTTTAGTGAGCAAAGCCAAAGCGAAACTAATTTTGACATTAGATTCTTCCTTGTACATCCATGTTAAAGACAGTGGCACGGCTGAAGAAGTTTGGACTAAGTTGAAGAGGCTCTATGAAGACTCAGGTTTTGCACGTAAAATCGGTTTGCTGCGAAAATTAATCTCGTTGAGACTTGACAATTGTGAATCGATGGAACATTATGTGAACCAAGTGATAGACACCTCTCAGAAGCTTGAACGATGTGGCTTCAAATTGAGTCAGGAGTTAATTGGAAGCTTGATGCTTGCAGGATTAACCGACAAATTTGAGCCCATGGTTATTGCTATTGAACACGCTGGAATTGACGTAACTGCAGATTCCATTAAATCTAGGTTAATGGATATGCACCTAGGTGGCGTTGAAGATCGCTCCTCAGCTGGTGGTGCCTTTGCCGGTAAAGTGTTCAACAGAGGAAATAAAGGTGGCAGCACAAGGAATGTAAATATAGCTACTACTGCTATGTGTTTGCTTGATATATCACCAGCGAATGAAAACACTGTTTTAATAATAACTCGGTTTAATTCTGGGCACTGAACATACAAATAAATCGAAATACTTTATTTTGTTAACAACAACAACACGATATCATAATTGCGCGGCAACAAGCTGACTAGAAGTAAACAACAACCTGGGACAGCTGTCTTCTGTCACGTCACGTCAGGCCGCCAGGGTTGTACACAATAGTTGAGCCATCCAGGGTTGAACACAACGGACTCGCGGAACAATGACGCCACATCTACTCCCCTCCTAGTGACGAAGCCACTTGTGGGAGGAACGAAACCTTCTTTTTTGAGTAAGTGCGAAGAGGGCGGTCCATGGTGAAGGATGACGCTGGGTGATTCTCCAGGGTGGATGAAACGGTATCGGGTTTAAAGGTGTAGGCTGGCTTCAGGGCGTCCACAGAGACAGTCTTCTCAACGCCATTGATTCGAATGCTGTACACTCGGTCATTTATTCTCTTGACGACTTCATGCGGGCCAGTGTAGGGCGGTTCGAGCGGGCGACGAACAGAGTCCACTCGGCGGAAGACATGACTGCAAGTTGCGAGGTCCTTGAGGATGAAGCAGCGAGATTTGATATGGTGAGCCGTAGGTGTTGGGCGGACTTTCCTGATGTGGTCCCGGTATTTTTCGAGGAAGACTTGGGGATCAGCTGGGGGTGACTCAGAGGTGAAGAATTCACCAGGTATACGCAGGGGTGTCCCATAAAGGAGCTCCGCTGGTGAGGCATTCAGGTCTTCTTTTAGGCACGTACGCAGACCCAGAAGAACGGTCGGAAGCACTTCCGTCCAGGGCGTGGGTGCTTGACACATAAGGGCTGCCTTCAAAGTCCTATGGAAGCGCTCTACGATACCATTGGACTGCGGGTGATAGGGCGTGGTGTGGATTACCCGCGCTCCTACAAGGCGTGCAAGAGCCGAAAATAGTGAAGATTCAAATTGCGTGCCCTGGTCAGTTGTGATGGATAGTGGCGTTCCGTAGTTGCAAATCCAATTGACATAGAGAGCAGACGAGACGGTGTCAGCTTCCATGTTCTGGAGGGGTACTGCAACAGGCCATCTAGAAAATCGATCAATTATGGTTAAGCAGTAACGAAATTTGTTGACTGGTGGTAAAATGATGAGGTCTAGGTGAATATGCTCGAATCTGTTGTCAGGTACGGTGATGTGCTGTGGTGCGAGACGATTGTGTCGTTGAATTTTGGATTTTTGACACTGAATGCATTGGCGGGACCACTGGAGGGCGTCCTTCTTGATTCCAGGCCAAACAAATTTTTCTTTGAGGCTTCGAGCAGTGACTCGGCCGCTGGGGTGTGCCAAACCATGCACAACATCAAAAGCTTTGCGTCGGAGACTTGTCGGAATGTAGGGTCTGATGCGATCTGAAGAGATATCACAGAGGACGTTGGCGTTTTCAATAACAAGCTGTTGCAGATTGAGCGATGATTCTTGTGGCGTATCTTGGTCTTCAAGCTGTGCGGCTTCGATGGCTTTAGGAGACAGTGACGTTGGCATGGAGATAGCGTTAATACGAGACAGGGCGTCAGCAACGGCGTTGTGTTCTCCCTTGACATAGACGATTTCTGTGCTGAATTGTGAAATAAAGTCCAGTTGATGGAGCTGTCTGGGGGATGCTTTTTCAGCGCGCTGAGCAAAGGCGTATACCAGTGGGAGATGATCAGTTTTGATGATGAACTGGCGTCCTTCCAGCTGGTGACGAAAGAACTTTATTGCAGCGAAAATCGCTAGCAGCTCGCGATCGTAGGTGCTGTATCGCGTTTCGGTGGGACTCAACTTGCGGGAAAAAAAACCTATGGGCTTCCAGCAGTCGTCGATCAGCTGTTCAAGTGCAGCTCCAATGGCGAAGTCCGAGGCATCAGTGACGAGTGCGAGACTTGCAGAGGGTGAGATGAAGCTGGTACAAGTCGCTTTGACAATGCTTTCTACACAGTCTTGGTAGGCCTTCTCTGAGCTGGGTGTCCAAGGGATGGGCCGTTTGTCTTTTTTCTTGGCACCCTTCATAAATGCATTGAGAGGGGCTTGAAGTTCAGCGGCCTTTAGAATACAGCGACGGTAATAATTGAGCATTTCCAAAAACTTACGAAGGTCAGAGATGGTCTCTGGCTTGGGGTAAGAAGCGATGGCTTGGATCTTGGAATCAGGTGGTTTGTATCCGAGCTTGTTGATGGAGTAGCCGAGGTACATAACTTCTGACTTGTTGATTTGGCACTTGCTGAGGTTGATAGTGAGTTTGTTCTCACGCAGTACATTAAAGATTTTGCGTAGATGTTGCAGATGTTCCTCATGGGAATCCGAGAACACTATCAAGTCATCAATGTAGCATGCTGCGAAGTCAATACCACGGAGAAGGTTGTCCATATGACGTTGAAATGTCTGAGTGGCATTGCGCAGGCCTGGAGGCATACCCAGAAACTCAAAAAGCCCAAAAGGAGTAGTTATCGCTGTTTTGGGTATGTCCTCTGGTGCTACAGGAATTTGGTGGTAAGCTCGAACCAGGTCAATGACAGTGAAGACACTTTTCCCATGCAGCCGCTGAAAGATGTCTTCTGGTAGTGGTATGGGGTACCGATCTGGCACAGTCTGGGAATTGAGCCTCCTAAAATGACCTGTGGAACGCCATCCACCTTGCTTTTTCTGGACCATGTGTAGAGGACTGGCCCATGGACTGCTGGAGGGACGGATAACAGCATGATGCAACAGGAGGTCGAAATCCTCTTTAGCAATCTTTAGTTTCTCTGAGTTTAGCCGACGTGGACGGTCATTGACTGGCGGTCCAGTGGTGACTATGTGGTGATGAGTTCCTGTAGGGGCGTCCACTGATGGGGCTGACCTTGGACGGGTGATGTCAATAAACTCTTCCAGCAACTTGCTATAGGGTTGACTGAGTGTAGGAGGTGCATATTCTGCATTATTGACAGTGGAAACAGTATGAAGTTCGGTTTCATGCATTTCAGCAGGAGAAGACAGTGAGGTGAGAGAGTCCAGAAGGCGCTTGTGCTTTAAATCAGGAAGGAGGCCATGATGTGAAAGCAGGTCGGCACCTATGATTGCTGATTTGACGTCTGCAATGATAAATGCCCACTTGAAGGATCTGCGGAGTCCAAAATTGAGGTTAAGAAAGTGTTGACCATACGTTTTGATAACTGTTGCATTGGCTGCATATAGCATGAGGTCAGCAGGCAGAAGTTTTCGTTGAAAGAAGCTTCTTGGACTCAAGGATACAACGGAACCACTGTCGATAAGGAACTTCATGCCAGTGACCTTGTCTATGACGTGCAGACGACTTTCTTTAGATGGGAGGCAGGTGCTGTTGACATTGCTGTCGCTTACCACCTGAACAGGCGACAGCATATTTAGTTTTCCTGGCGCGGAGATGCTAGTGGCAGCTGAGACACATTTTTGGGCCCGGGCACCGAATTTTCGATGATATCGGCATTCTCCAGAAGTGACAGAACGCTCACGTGGTTGTCGACTGGTAGAGGTGAGACTCTGTCTGATGGCAGAAGTGAGGTCCTTCTGAGCAATGGTTAGTTCTGTGATGGCTTGTCTGAGTTCGTTCAGCTCGGAGGCTACTGAAGAACCATGTCCATGCTGGCGAGAGCTCTGGTTGACGGCCATGACACTGCCACCAGGGATGTTTGTCATGAGCTCATCAGCTGCAGCAGCTAGTTCGTTAAGTGAATTGGCCTTGAAAATTTTCAGCAAGTGCTGAATGCTGACAGGCAGAAGGGCCAGCCATCGTATGCGGAGCACGTCTTCTGTAGCACGATTGCCGGCAAGGGCTCGCATTTCACGAAGCAACTGTGAGGGTTTTCGGTCACCTAGTTCTAGATCAGTGAGCAGTTTGTGCATCTGAGAGTCTTCGGAGGCTGTTAGTCTACTTATTAGGTTAGACTTGAGATTTTGGTACTTATCTTGAGGTGGTGGAGCCTTCAAGATGTCTGCAACTTCCGTGATTGTGTCCGGGTCCAGTGATTTTACCAATTGATAGTACTTGGTGCTATCGGACTGTATACGGTGGGCTTGAAAGACTGATTCAATCTGCAGGAACCATAGGTCTGGATGAGAACGCCAAAAGGGTGGCAGATTGCAGTTGTAAACTGCGTCAATGGCATAACTCTGCTGCTGGTTGAGCATCATGGGGGCTGGCAACGAATTTACTACTGGTTGGGCATATGCTTGCTGATAGCTCACCGGGTGATTTGTTGGATTAAAATGCACCGCGGGATCAAATGCTGTACTGCCGTGAGGGCCAGAAGGTTGAGGCATAGGAATACTCACTGACGAACTCCTGTCTGGTTGCTGGTTGGTAAAAGAGCTGTTTGCAGCCAATTGCTGATCAGGATCTACTGAGGAGTCGAAATTGCTTTGCATCGGGATTTTTTTAGTAGTCAGACACGTCTTTTAGGTTAGAGGCCGAGTGGTACGCGGAGATATATCACGTCGGGGTCACCAGTTATAGCTACTACTGCTATGTGTTTGCTTGATAT
Source organism: Ceutorhynchus assimilis (assembly GCA_917834065.1). Taxonomy (NCBI): domain Eukaryota; kingdom Metazoa; phylum Arthropoda; class Insecta; order Coleoptera; family Curculionidae; genus Ceutorhynchus; species Ceutorhynchus assimilis. Next base: position 39,949,327 of record OU892283.1, on the reverse strand, counting down.
ATCACCAGCGAATGAAAACACTGTTTTACTAATAACTCGGTTTAATTCTGGGCACTGAACATACAAATAAATCGAAATACTTTATTTTGTTAACAACAACAACACGATATCATAATTGCGCGGCAACAAGCTGACTAGAAGTAAACAACAACCTGGGACAGCTGTCTTCTGTCACGTCACGTCAGGCCGCCAGGGTTGTACACAATAGTTGAGCCATCCAGGGTTGAACACAACGGACTCGCGGAACAATGACGCCACATAAATAAAAATAAAAGTGAGCTCACCTGTTTCAAATGCAAGAAAAAAGGACATTATATGAACAAGTGTCCAGAAAATAAAAAAAACCAAGACAATTCATCCAATGCATTTAATGCTGTGTTTTTTACTGGTAGTTTTGACAAGTCAGATTGGTACGTGGACTCAGGATGCAGTTTTCATCTTACCTCACAGAAAGATTGGCTAAAAAATGTGAATCTAGAAGTCCAAGTGAAGGAAATTACAGTGGCTAATGACAACAAGCTGGCTATAGAATGTTCAGGTGATATAGAAATCACGACAATAGCTAATAATCAGCAACATTCGGTCACAGTTTGTAATGCCCTTTATGTACCAAGATTGAAGACAAACTTATTATCGGTAAGTCAACTAATCAAAAACAACAACAAAGTCATTTTTCATGCTAATGGTTGTGACATATACAATAACAAAGAGCAGCTGATTGCTACAGCAAGCTTAGTGGACAACGTTTACAAATTAAATGTAATAAAGCCACAGTTAAACTTGGTAGCAGGCTTAGCTTTCTCTGGAGAAGTCTGGCATAGACGTTTTGGTCACTTAAATTACAACGACTTAAATTTGATGAAAAATGGACTGGTTAATGGACTCGAATACAAAGGTACTTTAGTCAAAAGTGACTTTGACTTGTGTGAAATCTGTTGTGAAGGCAAACAATCCAGATTACCTTTTAGTCACAAGGGAAATAGAGCCAGTTCAGTCTTGGAAATAATTCATGGAGACTTATGTGGACCTATGGAGGTAACGTCCCTCGGAGGCTCAAAATATTTCTTTATATTAGTTGACGACTATACGAAAATGACTTTTGTCTATTTTCTTAAAAGTAAGGATGAAGCTTTTGAAAAATTCAAAGAGTTTAAGAACTATGTTGAAAACCAGAGAGGTACAAAAATTAAAATATTTCGCAGTGATCAAGGTACTGAATTTGACAGCAATATTTTTAGATTTTTTTATAAAAAGCATGGTATTTTGCATCAGCAAACAAACGCTTATACTCCTCAACAGAATGGAATAAGCGAAAGAATGAATCGTACCATTGTTGAAAAAGCACGTTGTCTATTGTATGATGCAAAAATGGAAAAGCTTTTTTGGGCAGAAGCTGTAGCAACGGCAGTCTACCTCAGGAATCGGTCTACAGTTTCAGGAGTTGAAACAACACCTTATGAAATGTGGCATGGTAAAAAGCCTGATGTAAGTCAAATAAGAATATTTGGTAGCAAGGCAATGACTTTAATTCCCAAAGAAAAAAGACAAAAATGGGATAAAAAATCAAAGATGATGATTCTGATTGGTTTCAGTGACAACATCAAGGGCTACAGATTGTATGATCCAGATAAAAGGAAGATAATTGTGAGCAGAGATGTAGTCATCAAAGAAAATGTGACACAACTTAAGCTAACAGAATTTGAACCGCAGGAATCAACAGATTCAGTGGGGGCTGAACAAACAACTGAAGTTGATCAGCTAGATAACTATTTTGATCAGAATTCTTCAAATTATGATTCAGTAAATTCTGAAGGGTCAACCAGTGATGATGATTTTGTTGTTGAATTGCCACAATCACAAGTAGCAGAACTTGAAGCAGAAACCAGAAGATCAAGAAGAACGATAACCAAGCCGAAACAGTTTGAAGACTATGTCACTTATGCTTGTGTACAGGATATTGGTGCAAATGGTGATCCAGTCACAGTGGAGCAAGCAATGGCAAGGGCAGATGCTAATTTATGGAAGAAAGTTATGTCTGAGGAAATCCAGAGTTTTGAAGTAAATGATGCTTGGGAATTGACAGACAGGATTCCAGAATTGTCGACAATTGTTCAATGTAAGTGGGTTTTCAAGCAAAAAAACAATGTCAGTGGTGAAGTGAAATATCGTGCACGCCTAGTGGCAAAAGGTTGTGTGCAAAAACCTGGTTTGGATTATGGTGACGTTTTTTCACCAGTAGTGCATTAAGGTTGTTGATTGCATTAGCGGTAAGATTAGACTTGAAAATTATACACCTTGATGTGAAAACTGCTTTCTTGAATGGTTTACTTGATGAATCAGTTTATATGAAACAACCTGAAGGTTTTGTTGTTAAAAATCAGGAAGACAAAGTATATAAATTGAAGAAAGCAGTTTATGGTCTAAAGCAGTCATCCAGAGCTTGGAATGCCAGAGTGAATGAAGTTTTATCGGAATTGGGTTACATTAAGTCACAACATGAATCATGTTTATTTATAAAAAGGGATAAAAATTCATTTACTCTGATAGCACTTTATGTGGATGATTTTTTTGTTTTCTCAAACAATTGTGATGAGGTAAAAAGTCTGAAAACAAAATTAAGCTCAGTTTTTGACATTAAAGATTTGGGGGAAGCCAGTCAATGTCTGGGAGTTAAAATCACTAGGGATTACAAAGATAATACTATATTCTTGGATCAGGAAAAGTATATAGATGAAGTTTTGGTAAATTTTGGTATGGAACATTGTAAACCAGTAAATACTCCTTTAGACAGCAAGATTGACACACTAAATATTAAAGATTCAGAAAATAATTTACGGGGTGATTTAAGTGATTTAGCATATCAGAAGCTTATAGGAAGCCTAATGTATTTATCAGTGTTGACTAGGCCAGATATAACATTTGCAGTAAATCACTTGAGTCAGTTCAACAATAATTATTCGGAATCCCTAATAACACAGTAACATCGCAGAAACATTCCAGAAACATCCATCAGGGATAATGAAGACGTCCCTGGGAGGTCCCTATTTTCCTGGGGACATCCCTGGGATGTTGCAGGCAACAGCCGTGTCATCATTTGCGATGTCCTATAAACATCTCTCAGGGATGTTTCTAAGATGACGCGGGATGTACCTAATACATCCGGGGCAGGTGTAAGAAACATCCTCTATATGTTTCTAGTATGACTTTAATAGGTGAATGAATTTTAGGATTATGGATTAAAAATTACCTAATTCAATAATTTTCAATTTTCGTTCTATTTTCTGGAAGTCAGATAGAACTTTTTCCAAAAAAAAAACAAAAATTGAAAATTATAAAATTAAGTAGGCACATCAGTTTCCAATAACATTTTTTATTGAAAAAATAAGGTACATGCATACTTATATTGATTATCTATCAACTAATAATAACCGACGGACAATTTTGCCTAAATAATGTAGTATTTATGCCCCGTCATGTCATCGAAAACCATAGTTTGGCAGTGGCAGCATGTTGTAGTGGGGGAGTTCGGCGTTTTCTTTTTTTTTTGGTGCTCCAATTTCATAAAGGTACCATTAACTAACCAAAACAACCACAGAACCAAAATCCAAAGTTCTTGAAGTACAATTCAACTTGCACACCTAGAATGTAATCAACTATGAAAACAAAAAATAATTATTGGTTATTTTCTCTTACCTAATGAAGAATGAAGTTCGGGTTTTTAGGGGCTATTTATTAGAAAAGTTAGAAATTTCCTAACCGACGCCATATTGAAATTAAATAAACTAAACAATTGATAGTTATGCGACGTTATCTTTCAACAAATAATCTTTCTCACCAACTAATAAGCACTGGTAGGTCGCAGAGATCCTTTCGAACACAAAATGGCACAACTAGGTGTAGCGAAAAACCACAAATTGACAAATCCTCCACACAGCACGACGCCATTACGAAATAAAATTCCGCCCAACAACACAAGCGAAGCGCACAGGACGACCCGTTCGACTGATTCTGCCCGTCTGCGCTGGCTGCGGCGCCGACCCGCCCGACCCTACGTGGTGGCGTGCCCTCCTGTCCTGACCGGTACAAGTACAAATGCCTGAGCACGCGCCTGCGCCATACACTTCGGCTTCACGAATATTCACGATGTTTGAAAGTTGAAAAGAGAGAAGACTTTTATCAATACATATTTTATTTTATTCCAAGTTGTAAGTCGAATGAAAAATTAAATTTTGCTGTTGTTACAATACAAAATTAATATTAAGTACCTTATCTATATACATTACAGGTATATTATGGAATTTGAAATTAGTTTGTGTGTGTGATAGAGACATTTTCAGAAATCACACAAAATTGGCAAATTTAATACTGGGTCCTGCCGGTCTGAGGTCCTACCTAGTTTTGTAAAATAATGTTAGCCATTTTTCAGCTGTAATAAGTATCTAATTTTGAGAACGAAAAATCTTTTTGTCGATAGATATTTTCGAAAGGATGTTTCTAAAACATTTCAGGACAATCATCCTAGAGATGTTACATTACAAACATCGCAGCGATGTACCATTTATGTCGGAAACATAAGGACCTTAATGGTACATAAATAGGATGTTTCTGGGAGATCGGTGTTATTAGGGATACCACTGGCAGTGTGCCAAAAGAATACTTAGGTATCTGAAAGGCACAAAGCATTTCAAATTAACATTTATGAAGGGAGGGAATTCTGATATTGTTGATTCTGATTTGGAGGGTTTTGTGGATGCTGATTGGGGGTCTGATAAGATGGATAGGAAGTCCTATACAGGCTATTTATTTAAACTATCTGGTGGTGCAATTTCCTGGAAAAGTAGCAAACAGAGAACAGTTGCACTGTCAAGTACAGAAGCCGAGTACATGGCCATCAGTGATGCTTCAAAAGAGGCCATTTACTTGCGCAACCTCATAAATGAAATTTGTGGCAAATTGGATTGTGTGACAATCTTGAATGATAATCAAGGTGCTCTGAAGTTATGCAATAATCCGGTTTTCCATGAACGTTCAAAGCACATTGATATCAGACATCATTTCATTCGAGAAGCTATACAAAATGGAATTATAAATGTTAACTATTTAAGCACGAATGAGATGATAGCTGACATTTTTACAAAGTGTTTGGGGAGAACTAAACATGTTTATTTTTTGACAGGTTTAGGTTTAAAAAGTTTTTGATAAGTGGGGGTGTTGGAATTATGTATTTGGGTATATCAAAATGTTTTTAAATCGTACCTACCAACGCTATCTATGTTCATAATAAGTATTTGTTTATTTGTAGAATTTGTACCATTTATTTTGTCATATGTCTTCTGTAAAATGTCAATTGTGTCTAAAAATAAAAAGTCAGTCGAGTAGCTGAAGCTCATAAAAAGGCGTCGTTGTGTTTTATTTTTCCCGTTAAAACCACAGTTTTCAACAATTTTCAAAGTTCTTATAGTAATTTTTACAGTATTCTTATGGTGAATTGAGGAAGTTGAGCTGATAGAATCAAATCCGCATTATTCATTTGTCAGACTGAAAAATGGGAAAACTCAATGACCTAAACCCTTAAGTATATTAGATTATCCTAAGTAGTAGTAAACTTCAATATAAAGATACGTGATGAGAAAATCGAATGAGTGAATGAGTTCAAATACTTAGGATGTATAATAGATGAATATTCAACATTTTCCAGTCATTGACTGGATATGTCATATTCTGAGAAGATTCGGAGATATAATCCCATGGGGTCCAATGCATAGAAGTCCAATGTCTAAACGAGGTATCGGCGCAAGTTTTTAGGTGATTGGCGCTACGCGAAAAACTATAAATATAATGTTCCCAGTGACTCCATCTTTTCGCATATATGCCAACCAAAACAAGTAACTGATGGTACTATCTGGCTCATTTGCTATGGCTATGAAATTTGATAACTTGTAATAGGAATTTTATATTTTTCTAGAGTTGCTAAGGAGCTATATTTATATCACTTATGAAATGGCAAAAAAAATTAAAGAAATTCATGAGTACAATACTAGATCAAGAGACAACTTTTACTTAAGGAAAGTCAATACGAACTTTAATCAAAACAACTTATTGTTTAGGTGCCTGAAATTATACAATGAACTGCCAAATGAAGTTAAGTGTTGTAATACCCTAATAAAATTTTAAAAACTATGGAGGAGAGAATAAATTAAGCAAAAAATTGTAATTTAATATTTGTTAAGTGATAATGATGTTATTTGATATTATGTATCTTACCTAGAGACATGAAATATTTGTATGTTTGCTAGCCGAGTGCTAAATAATTAAGACTATTATTATTGTTATTATTATTAATTTACCCCAGATTGCTCAATGCGAATTTCATTTCTGAAACTATAAGTCCAAAATGAGCTGAAAATTTCAGTTTTCTATCTATAATAGAAAAAAAGTTATGGGACTTCAGAGTTTCCAAAATCCAACTCATAAAGTAGCTACATTAGTAGGTACCTACTAAAATGAAATTTCAATTTTTCTTATGTTGAGATTTTATGTCTAAATGATCATTTGGGAACCCCACATTCTATGCACTCAATTATCCTGATATTTGAAACCCAAATCTATGAAAAAAGGACGTCAGAGAATTGAAAAATTGATAAATTTACCCCAAATTGCATAACGCAATCTTATTTCTGGAACTATAGTGTACAGATTTAAATGAGCTGAAATTTTCAGGAATTGTAGTCATTCACTAGGATAAGAATCGCTAAAAATTTCAGCTTTCTATCGATAATAGAAAAAAAGTTATGGGTCTTATAAGTTTTTGAAAATCCAATTCATAAAAGTAGGAAATTATATTATCTTGACAACAAAGCGAAAGCGTTTTGCTATAATACAAATCTATCAGCGTGGCGAAGGCATCATATTCTTGACATTTAGACGAAGGTATTTCACTATACTTTTTTTTTTTTTTTTTCATTTGTTATAAATTGCATGTATTTATTTAGGGAATTTTTAATACCTATTTGGAAGTACTAGTCGTTCTAAGTGACTTAACGTATGTCGCTTCTTGAACACACAAATGAAATTAGGTTAGGAATTTCCTATTTTTACATGAAATTGACGTATTAACAATCGACGTTCGTTTTTGTTGGTAATTTTTTGTTTCATCTGATTCGTGATTGATGAATAAGGATGAGGTTATTCTAAATGGGTATTATAGCTACCTTTTTTCCTAAAACGATGAAATTTAATTTTTTTTTTTGTTGAGATTTTGTCTCCTAATGGTCATTTAGAATCCCCCAAACTTCATACACTAACTAATTTATTCTCAGATTTGAAGCCGAAATCTATGAAAAAAGGCACTCAGAAAAATTGAAAAATTGATAAATCATTCCAAATTGCTCAACACGATTTTATCTCAGGAATTATAAATGCAAATGAGCTGAAATTTTCAGGGATTGTAGTCCTCTACTAAGATGAGAATCGCTGAAAATTTTAGCTTTTGATTATAATAGAAAAAAAGTTATGACCTTTCGAAATTTCCCAAAATCTAAATCATATTAAAAATACCATAATTATTACAAATATACAAATTGCTTTATTATTTCATTTAAATCAAAAAACCAATCCAAAATAATCAACAAACTACACAATTCCGAAACTGTAAATTAATTATCCAAGTCCTCCTCCGGCCAAAGAAGACAAAACCGCCGTAGGAATTTGCTGTGGGACTTGGCCAAACTGCACAACAGCCCTGTAACCGTTTTCGTCAGCTGCGTAAGTCACTTTGTAAGTGTTCCGATCATTTGCCTGTCCTGGGTACTCATAAAAACCACTCACAGCTAAAACCTTCGAATCTCCTACAGTTTTAAATTCCGCAACTTCGTTTCTAGATATTCCAGTATCGATATAATAACTAAAAAAATAATTATTAATACCTACATATTAAATTTACTATTATAATAATAACTTACTTGAAATTGTAGCCGTTTTCATCTTGTTCGCTTGTATATTTCACCAGTTTGTCATCGTTTTGAGGTCTACAGAAGCACTTGTAGGTACCAACTAGTACTACCAAAAGCACCACCAGGTGCGATTTGAAGAAGTGCATTTTTGCAATTGATCAAAAAGTAAAATAACTTCTTGTTAAGGTCAGCAACAATCTTTCAATAATTTTGTTTATTGTGTGGATAGAATGCTAATGTTGATGTAAAAAATTATTCAGAAATAATGAGTTTATAATTATTTATCTTGATTATTAGGTAGGTACCTGTGTACTTAAGTAATGGTATAAAATTATCTGTCTATTCTCTAAAGGTACCTATTGGGGAGAGAATTAGGAAGGGAATAAAAAAATCTCTATAAGACTTATTTTCATTTCAGGATTCTATTAGTTCTCTATCTTCATTTAATTCTGGAATATTGAACAAAAATCAAAATTATTTGCATCATAATACAATATAGGAAGTCGTTCCTGATAAATTTTCTCTATTTATCTATCGCAAATCTATATCTCTGACCTTTTTCTCTTTATTGTCATTGCAACAGTCAGCCAAAATTACCCATCAAAATGTACTATGTATGTCTTTCTTATTGCCAAACAACGTATTATATAATATTCCTCCATTGTAACGTGATATATTACCAAAAAAAATACAAAAGAAATGACAATAATAATTGATTTCGTCTATCTGAATACATGATTAAGAGATTACATTAGGTATGTGTTTTTGCCCAATTGCGAAAGTCTTATGGTGATCAATTTTAGTTCTACGATATAAATCCACGCAACAATTAATTTGACTGGGTTTACCCCATAAATGAATCTTTTTTCCTTCTATTTTTGTACAAATCAAACATCAAGGTTGCAATTTCATAGCATCACTTTTTGTTCCGAGTATGTATCTATTGTGCAATGTATAATTTTTGGAATTTTAATTGAGATTTCATTAAAAGGTCTCGATGACTATTTTTCATGAGTAAAGAGAATTCATCAATGAAGAAATTATAAAGGTTGTAGATTTAATTACTAAATCCCTTGCAGTAGTGGTTAATTTTAAACACATATTTTATTTTAGAAAATTACATGACTTAAATGAGTAATTGCCAATTACTATTATTTTCGAGTTAACGGTTTTGCAATGTATGAAATTGGATAATTTTATTATTGCCTTATCCCACTAACATTTACTTAAAAACTAAATCTTCAGTGACGGATTTCTAGGGTTTAACTGGTTATACATTGTGAATCATCATTTATCGAAGAGATGGCACCAATCGATTAACAAATTATTGTCTTGTCAATTAGCGTTCAATTATTTTAGATATTTTGCAATTATTGATTAATTATTAGGAAACAAGGTGTTTAAAAGTGACATAATAGAGAATCCGGATCTGCATTAACAGGTAGATACCAATTTCTCACAGGTAGAAGGGCAAGGACGATTTGTTTGTAATAAATGTGAACTTAAAGGATAATCATCTGTATTTGGTGTTTGATTAGCTTTTACTAATTAATTTTTGATTGATTTATATGTGGGAGAATCTTTGCTAGAATGAAATTGTTGTTATCAAAATACCTACCTATAGTCTATCTAATTCATCTAAAGTGGATGTCTAGGTCTAGATGTCAAAGTTGCCAGAAGAAAAACAAATGAAGTACTTCTGAGCAGAGCTGTCAATATCTAAAGTAAATATTACTTGAAATTCTACTTCAAGTACATATAAGTAGGTACCTACTTTAAATATTTTACTTGAATTACGTTTTTTGTTACGTGCTTGTACTTGTATTTCCAATATCTATTCTAAAATAATTGCATTTTCACTTCTTTAGGTATATCAAGTATTTTGCTCTGGATTTTGCTTGAAGTATTTTGAGTACCTATACTTATAATAAATAAGTTTCTTGAGTTCACAGACCTTTATTTATAGAGAATTTAATGCTCTTTCCAATGGTATAAAATTTATTCCAATTTGCTCAAAATTTAACAAAGATATGGGCAATTACTCATGACCATGTCAAGATTTCCGGAACCAAAAATAAGATTTCCTTTTTATTTTTGTTTTTGCTTAAAATGGCCATTTGAAAATGATGTCAGGGTTGTTTTTCACTAATTTTGATACACTCTATGGATTGGTAAAGTCAAAACTGAAAAATAAAAAAATCGACCTTTTCATAAGGGTACCCCCTTTGACTTCTGATTTCAAAATATTCAAACCTCAATTGCTCGGTAACCGTTGAACAAATTGCATTGAAATTTCCAGAATTCATAGCTCTTGATGAGCTTTAAAAACTCTGTAATTTACAATATTCCTAGATTTATAGTTTTTGAATAAATTGAGTTTAAATTTTTTTGCAAAATTTGGACTAAAAATCAACTTTGAGGCTCAATTACTCAAAAACTATTCGAGTCATTAAACTCAATTTTGCACGGATTTATAGAGAATTTAATGCTATTTCCAATGATATATGATTTATTGCAATTTGTTCAAAATTTAACAAAAATATGGGCAATTGCTCATGACCATGTCAAGATTTTGAAAATTTTCCAGAGCCAAAAATAGAATTTCCTATTGAATTTTTTTTCAGCTCTAAATGGCCATTTGGAAATCATGTGGAGATTTTTTTCCACTAATTTTGACCCGCTCTATCAATTGGTGGACTCAAAACTGAGCAAAACTGAAACATAAAAAATTCGAGTTTTTCATAAGGGTACCGTCTTTGACTTCTGATTTCAAAATACTCTAACCTCAATTGCTCGGTAACTGTTGAAAAATTGCATTGAAATTCTTAGTACTTTTAGCTCTTGATAAGCTCCAAAAACCCTTTAATTTACAATATTCCTAGATTCATAGTTTTTGAGCAAATTGAGTTTGAAGTTTTTGGCAAAATTTGGACTAAAAATCAACTTTGAGGCTCAATTACTCAAAAACTTTTTGAGCGATTGAACTCAATCTTGCACGGATTTATAAAGAATTTATTGCTTTTCCAATGATAAATTATTTATTGCAATTTGCTCAAAATTAAACAAAAATATTGGCAATTGCTCATGACCATGTCAAGATTTTGAAAATTTTCCAGACCCAAAAATTGAATTTCCTTTTGAATTTTTTTTCAGCTCTAAATGGCCATTTGTAAATCATGTCAGGATTGTTTCTCACTAATTTTGACCCGCTTTATCGATTGGTAAACTCAAAACTGAGCAAAACTGAAAAATAAAAAAATCAAGTTTTTCATAGGGTACTTTCTCTGACTTAAAAATATTCAAACCTCAATTGCTCGGTAACCATTGAGCAAATTGCATTGAAATTTTTAGCATTTATAGCTCTTGATAAGCTCTGAAAACTCTGTAATTTTCAATATTTCCAGGTTTATAGTTTTTGAGCAAATTGTGTTTGAAGTTTTTGGCAAAATTTGAACTAAAAAGGAACTTTGAAGATCAATTGCTCAAAAACTATTTGAGCAACTATACTCAATTTTGCACAGATTTATAGAGAATTTAAAGCTCTTTCCAATGGTTTATAATTTATTCCAATTGCTTGAAATTTAACAAAGATATAAACAATTGTTCATGATCATGTCAAGATTTTGAAAATTTTCCAGAGAGACATTCCGCCCAAAAAACGACGAAACTTTACATGAGGGTAAATTATAGACGAAAAACACCCAAATGAACCCAACTATCACTCATTGAAAACACTCTATCGATATATTAGACATCCTGTATATAGTTTCATATGCATTTAAGTATGTAGGTATAGGTACTTAATGAGTAGGAGTTTTTACATGTACTCATAAATTTACTTTGTCGCATTTTTGACAGTGAATGTGACATATAGGTAACTGCATTGAAAATTGAGTGGTAAAGTGTAACCTAACCTGTACTACTGTATAGCAATACATTTTCAATTTTCTTAGATTTTTTCCCTTAAGCATGAACATTATTTGCTATAGTACATACTTAATCTAGACGCACCAAATAAGTAGGTACTAAGAGTACTTATTTCAAGTTTAAGTAATTGAAATTAAGAATGATAAGTAAGTACTTCTTAAAATAATATTTTAAGTAGCTAGATACCTTCTTTGAAAACAACTTTTTACGTAGATTCAAATTTACAGTAAGTACATTTCCAAGTAGTAAATAATACTTGAAATACATTGCCAAACTTAAGTAAGTACCAGTACAAATGAGTTTTCAAAACTATATTGCTAATTTTTTTCGTGAGTACTTTTTTTATAAAAGTAGGTACTTATGCATCAAAATATACTGGATATTTTACTTTTCAAGTATATTTTATCAATAATAATACATTATCTTTAAGTATAGATAACTCTTAATTTCCAATTTTGATTATTCCCGGTTCTAGAACTTCAATCAAGAGCCGAGAATAATTTATATTTCGAAATTCACGACTAATCAGGTTAATGCAGTTTCAACTGTTGCCAATTGACACTATATTGACAGCATTAACTGCCACTTCTAGTATGGAAAAATAGACTAAAAAGACAGTTTTTAGTTATAAATTTTGAATATTTCCGGCTCTAGAACTTCAAACAAAAACCGGGAATAATTCATATTTGAAAATTCTTCACCAATCAGAATGGTGGAATTTCAATTATTGCTTTTGCCAGCTTCGGTTGACAGTAAAATGTCACATGTTGCTACTGACAGAATATGGCGCTTAATTATGCAAGTGACAGATTCTATCAATGTCAATAGAAATCCTCAAAATGGCGTCTCAATCCGTTGTTTATGAAAAGTTTCAAATTTCAATAATTAATCCCGTCTTTTGAATTTAGAACAGAAGCGATTATTGTGTAATTTTATTTTTCTATCTTTGTTGGTTCTGTTTCAATCAAAAGAGATGAATATAGTTTCTGGCATAGTCTTTTATCAAGTTGTCATTTAGGCTTGTCAATCATTCTGTTGCTTCTCGATTGTCTTATGTCAAAACTTCAATGCAAAGTCTGAGAATGACGTCTGAATGAATTTGATTCATTTGGAAATTCCAAATTTTGATTATTCCCGGCTCTTGAACTCAAATTAAGAACCGGAAATAATTGGAATTTGAAAATTCATCACCAATCAGATTGATGTAGTTGCACCTGCTATTAACAACGTTATTCAGATTGGTGCAGTTTAAACCAGGGGCGTCGCGTCTAGGGTGGTAATAGGGGTAATTTTCTGCTTATATACAGAGTCCTTATTCTCGAAATCGGGGAACAGCGTTCTCATGAGAACCAATGTTTTCTCTTGTTCTGAAAATATGAATATGAGCGACAAAGATAGAACCTTCGTTCTCATAAGAACGTTGTTTTCCTGTTCCGAGAATAAGGACCCAGGAGAATAGAATAATCTAATCAAGAGAAAAGTCACGATGCTAAATGAAAATATAATTTTATTTTGATTTTTCTTATAAAAGAAATAATTGCTCTGGAAACCTGTATGACCTTGGAATTTGTAAAAATTTTCGCTTACAGGGGGACACTCCTAGCCGAGCCCGAACCACCATGTTTTTTTGTCTTTACAGGACAAATGTTGCTATTTTAATAATTCATCTATCTATTTGTTATTGCCTTTGGACCAATAAAGAGCTCGAAAACGACGCCTGAAGGTTGAAATTCCCTTAGGCAATTCCAATTCCCGGCATTTTAATTCAAATCCGGAGGTAGGAAAACACCAACAATAATTGAGTCTTTTTATGGTCCATCTTTGTTGATCCTTTTCTAATAAATACAATTGAAAAGAGACAGATATGCTTGCTGACAAAATTTCTTATCAAGTAGGAAGTAAGAAGTAAGCCTCAGACAGCTGTCAAAAGTCAGGCGCTTCTTCAGATCAACCAAGACAATCCATATTAACCAAGAAAGGCACAGTTCCATCATTTTGTGTCTATTCTTGACTTTCCTTTCGTATATTCAATATTACTATGCAATACTTCTCCCAAGTACTGCTAACGTTATCTCTTCAGAATTTTTCCTGGAGCGATTTTCCATTTTGAAATTTTCTTATAATGAGCTCCTGACTTTCCTCTTTTTCCTCTTTTACCAATTTTCTAGGAAACAATTGAAATGTGAGAGGATGAATTTTCCTTAATTTTACTTGAAAAAGTCATTTTCCAGAATTTTCCCTAGAGTGATTTCTCACTGAAAAATTTCGAAATTTTCCTATAATGAGCTCCTCACTTTCCTCTTTTTCTTGGAAAATTTTCAAAATTTTCCCTCTGCCAGTTTTCCAGAAAAAATTAAAATGTAAGAAGTGAATTTTCCTTAATTTTGCTTAAATAAGTCAATTTTCCAGAATTTTTTATGGAGTGATTTTTCATTTGAAAATTTTTGCAATAATTTCTGTAATTTTCATAGTTTTTCGTAATGTCCATAATTCTCGTAATTTTTCGTTATTTACGTAATTTTTGATAATTTCCATTTTTCGTAGATTCTGTAATTTTCTGTAATATTGAGAAAATTTTCGTAATTTACAAATAATTCCTATAATTTTGAATAACTTTGAGTAATTCCTGCATTTTTGGAATAATTCCTGTAATTCCCCTATTTTTTTGTAATTTCAGAATATTTTTTGAAATTTTGAATTATGTATATAATTCCTATAGTTTTGAATTGATAATTTGAAAAATATAAGAATTGCAAAAATTTCGGAAACTTTTACGAAAATTACAAAAATTGAAATTAGCAGAAATTACAAAAATTAGGAAAATTATAAAAATTCCATTAAAAAATTACGGAAAATACAGGTATACGGAAAATATAGAATTATGTAATAAAAATAAATTAAAAAATTATGGAAATTTCAAAAATTACAGGGCTCACGAAAAAATGAAAAAAATCGGAAAAATTGCAAAAATCACGGGAATTTTGAAAAATCACGGGAAATACATTAATTATTAAAAAACTAAGAGGAAAATTAAAAAATTACAAAAAAATCGGGTATTATAAAAGCAATGGAAATAAAAAAAATTGAAAAATACCGGAAATTCAAAAATTATGCAAAATTACAAAAATAATTGAAAAATTACATAAAATACGGAAACTACAAAAAAATAACAAAAATCATTAAAATTGCAAATATCATGAAAATTTGAAAAAATTACAGCACTTACAATAATTATTGAAAAATTAAAATGAGAATTACAAAATTACGAAAAAAAACGGGAATTGAAATACTTATGTAATGTAAATTATTTTAAAAAATTACGGGAATTTCAAAAACTACGTGAAATTGCAAAAATCATTAGCAAATTACGGAAATTACGAAAAAAATACAAAAATCACGAGGATTACAAAAATCACGAGAACTTCAAAAATTATGTAGAACTGCGAAAATCATGGGTAAATTGCGAAAATTAAATTTGAAAAAAATTAGGAGAATTATAAAATTACGAAAAAAATCACGGGAACTTCAAAAATTATTAAAATTTCGAAAACATTGGTAAATAACGTATAACGGAAAAGTAACAAAAATTACGAGAATTGCAAAAATTACGGAAAATTTGAAAAGTTACAGAAACCACCATTATTAAAAACTAAAAAGCAGAATTATAAAATTTGAGTATTACTTACAAAAGCAATGGAAATTATTGGCAATTTCAAATATTACGTAGAACTACAAAAGTCATTGATAAATTACATAAATTACAGGAATTTTAAAAATGAAAAATAACGAATATTACAAAAAATCACAGAAATTTCAAAAAATACGGGAATTACAATTATTGAAAGATTAGGAGAATTATAAAATTACGAAAAAAAATCATGGAAATTTCAAAAATCATGTAAAATTACGAAAATTATTGGAAAATTATGTAATATGGAAAAATATTAACAAAAATCACAAAAAATTCAAGAAATCATGGAAATTACATTAATTATTAAAAAAATTGAGAGATGAATTAGAAAAAAATCGAGTATGTATTACGGAAAACAATGAAAATTATTGAAAAAAATTATGCGAATTTCAAGAATTACGTAGAATTGCAAAAAATTACTGGAAATTAACGTTTTACGAAAAAATTATAAAAATCACGAGAATTTCAAAAATAACGGAAAGGACCCCGCACACTTCTTATGGGATTTCTGACCGCGGTCAAATTTAACCAAATTTTGGCATGTTATAGATCTCACCTTTCTGATCAATAACTCTCATTGCCACAACTTAATCCTATGACTAGTTTCTGAGATACAGGTAGTTTAATGTCCAAGAAATGCACACATTTTATATGCATTTACATCTACCTGTCACCTAAAAATGCCAGGATGAACAGGTATCCTCACGCTCAGGTGACAGGTAGATGTGAATGCATATAAAATGTGTGCATTTCTTGGACATTAAACTACCTGTATCTCAAAAACTAGTCATAGGATTAAATTGTGCCCAGGGTAGTTAATGATCAGAAAGGTGAGATCTATAACATACTAAAATTTGGTTAAATTTGACCGCGGTCAGAAATCCCATAAGAAGTGTGCAGGGTCCTTTCAAAAATTTACGGGAATTATTATTATTGAAAAATAAAATAAAGAAATTACGGGAATTAAAAAAATAACAGAAATCACGAAAATCATAAAAAATTACGGAAATTATTAGGAAAATCATAAAAAAAATTAGGACAATTAGAATAATTATAGGAATTGCAAAAATTACGGAAATTACGAAAAATTTCGGGACTACGGAAAATAATTAAATTTTTAAAAAATTATGAAAATTAGAAAAGTTACAAAAGTTACGAAAATTCTGGAAATAAATAACGGAAATTTATTAACAAATTGCAAAAATCGAAAAAACCTATGATGATTTTCAAAAAGTTGGAAAATAACAAAAATTACAAGAATCAATAGGGTAGTATACAAGTGATTTTTAACTACTGCGTAATGATATACTCAACGTATCGTACTATTTAGTGTAATCAGTTGCTTTGTAAAAACCGCAATAGCCTGGAATTTAATTTTTTAAATTTCCTCTTAGCCCCGCCCCCACGTGGAAATAAAAGTTCGTGACGTAGTTAGTTTTTCCAATCTGGCAACACATCACGGTTTTGAGAACGCACAATTGGCACGGACATTGACCGTCAAGAACGAAACATCAAATTTACTACATGAAACAACGTAAACAAGTCTGCGACAATGTCACATATCATACGATTCACATGACACCGCACGTCGTTGAACTGTTGAAGTCAGCTGTCATTTTGAGGCATTTTGAGCAGCGTTGCCAGATGGTCAGCGGCTTGAATACTATTGGTCGCCGCTGTGGCGCTAAATTCAAATTACAGTTTGTTTCTCTCTGACTAATTCTAAAGACACTATGCTGGAAAATAATTTAGTATCCCACTATACCATCACCATTTAGCCTATAGAATAATGTCGAGCAGTTTTTTTATTGATTTTTATACATAGTATACTACCCCATTACAAAAATTATAAAGACCGGGAAATTATAAAATTTCAAAAAAACGTCCAAGAAATTTAAAAAATTACGACAATTGAAAATTACGAAAACTATCAAAGTTACGAGAATTATAAAAAATTACAGGGATTACGAAAAAGTTACGGGAATTACGAGAATTAAAAATCACAAAGGCTTTCGGGAATTGATTTTGAAAAATGCCCAGAAAAATTACGGAAATTACGGGAATTACCTACTAATTTTTGAAATATACAAAAACGTGGAATTATAAAAATAACGGAATTTTCTGAGAAACTACGGCAATTAAAAAATTACGAAAATTTGAAGAACGACAGGAATTAATAAAAAAATTATAAGAATTATTTGAGAAATGACAGGAATTAAAAAATTTCTATAGAAAAATTACGGAAATTACGAGTCTTCGAAAATTACAAAATTTGCTACAATGAGCTCTTTATTTTCTTCTTTTTCTGGAAAATTTTCACAATTTTCTTGCCAGTTTCCCGGTTGTAAGAGGGTGAATTTTGCCTAAAAAAGTCAATTTCCCAGAATTTTTCCTGGAGTGATTTTTGACTGGAAAATGTTGAAATTCTTCTATAATGTGCTCCTCACTTTTCTTTTACTTCTGGAAACATTTCATAATTTTCCCTTTGCCAGATTTCTAGGAAAAAATTAAAATGTAAGAGGATGAATTCTCCTTAATTTTGCTGAAAAGTAAGTTTTTCAAAATTTTTCCTGGATTAATTTTTTACTGAACAATTTTGAAATTTTCGTAAAATGAGCTTCTCATTTTCCTCTTATTCCTGGAAAATTTTCAAAATTTTCTCTTTGCAAGTTTTGCAGAAAAAAATTAAAATGTAAGAGGTGAATTTTCCCTAATTTTACTCGAAAAAGTCAATTTTTCAGATTTTTTCCTAATTGATTTTTTACTGGAACATTTTGAAATTTTCGTAAAATGAGCTCCTCATTTTCCTCTCATTCCTTGAAAATTTTCAAAATTTTCTCTTTGCAAGTTTTGCAGAAAAAAATTAAAATGTAAGAGGTGAATTTTCCCTAATTTTACTCGAAAAAGTCAATTTTTCAGATTTTTTCCTAAGTGATTTTTTACTGGAACATTTTGAAATTTTCGTAAAATGAGCTCTTCATTTTTCTCTTATTCCTGGAAAATTTTCAAAATTTTTTCTTTGCAAGTTTTCTAGAAAAAAATTAAAATGTAAGAGGGTGATTTTTTTTTTACTCTTTCAGGGGCAGGATATTTAGGCAAAAAAAAGTCCTAGAGGGGCCCCACTTAAAAACCGTTGATTTGTACTTTCTGGTATACAATGAATAAAATACGAGTCCTAAAAATATAAAAACTCAAAAAAACATCAAAAAATTCCAAATTTTTGTAAAAAAATATGTGGTTCAATTTTTGTACCACTGCGCACAAACCAAGAAGAACGAAATGTTTTTAATTATTTGGTAGGTGGTAATTTTGAAGACATGTTTTGTTTTTTCCGAGGCAAAGAAGTACATCGCATATGGAACATACCCTGTCGGTCCTAATTTGTTTTTTTGAGGTGTTACAAAGCGCACAGCGACGCCTGGGTCCTTATTTTCGAAAAAGGGAAGCAGCGTTCTCCTACGGGCCGATCCTCGAGCCAGGGAGTAGAGCTCCTCGAGAGAACAAATTTTTCGTCTTTATCATTCTCATTTACTTTTCGATTACGTTAACAAAGACAAAACATTCGTTCTATCGGGGAGCTCTTCTCCCTGGCCCCAGGATCAGGCTTCTGAGAGCGAAGGTTCTGTCTCTGTCGCCCATATTCATATTTTCATAACACTGACAAAGACATCAGAGCAGTCCTTCTCATGAGAACGCTGCTCCCCGGTTTCGAGACATCCGTGTGTTCCTTTTTGGTTGATGTCCACTTTCACTTGTGCGTATGTCTGGAGAAACAAATGATTTTTTTTATTGCAATAGTAAGTATTTGGTCGTCAATAAAATCAGCTGGTTTCTGGGGACACGAAAGCCTTGACCAATCACGACTTTGGGGAGAGGTAACGATGGCTTCAATTTGGACCTTAAAACTGGAAGAGGTAGATCATTTTCTGAGTCGCTGTCTGGTTCGGGTTCCATTAGAATCATGTCATTCTCAGTTTCGTCTGCTTCATTCTCGGAGTTATCAACGATTAATTCTGGATCAGATGGAATACCAACATTTTCAAATTCCTCCTTTGGCTCCCTGTTTGTCATTCCGCGTAATCTTAATAATAGGTCTTCCATCTTACCTGAAGATATTTATTTTTTTTAGTATGGAAACTGATTCAATATTTTTTGTGTAATGGGGCGGTGGTACAATTACCATACCACGACATATACAAAAAACCTGGACACAAAAAATAAAAATCAACACTTTTACGAAGACAATAATGTCAAGTATACCTCTGCCAGTACATCTAAGCTATCAATGTTAATAAATAATAAATTTGTGTTTACCTTTGCGACTTACTTCTTTGTACACAATAAAAAACCGTTAAAATTGTATTTACCGCGCGAATCTATAACCTCAAATGCGTGTTAGCTTGTATATACCCGGGTAACTATACTAAATTCACGTTAGAGATGCGCGTGAGAATGCTTGGGCGTTGTTGGTCGACAATTTAAACCACCGCACAATAAGTTACTTGCATTTGAATAAGTGGTACCTTCTCTGGACCACCGCTCAACTAGAATCATATTTGTTCGGGTATAATTTATGTACCACTGTTCCTGAAAGAGTTAATTGCTTAAATAAGTCAATTTTTTAGAATATATTTGAAATTTCAGTCGTAAAAACAAAGAATCACCCTTTGTCGTTTGTACATGATATTTAAGAACACCCTGTATAATACGCAGTTAATTAATTTATATATTTGGGCCTCCAATGATTTTTTAAGAGCCGGTATTTCAATGTCACCTTAAGATATAGAATAAACATAGACATTGACAACATTGTCTGACCTTGTTCGATGACGTCATCCTAAATGTTGATATAAGATAAAAACCGTATATTTTAAGGTAATGCCCGTATTACATCTGCGTATTTCTCCATGTATTTATTCATGTAGTTCAGGGTGACAACCGAAAAATTTCAAACACAATATAAATCAGCATTATGGAAAACAAAATGTTGGCACCCTGAACTACATGAATAAATACACGGAAAAATACACAGATGTAATACGGGCATAAGTCTTGATTTTAACAATAATAATTGCGAAAGTGCTTTATGAATTAATCAACGAGAAATACTTTTTCTAAATTATGACGTCATCGATGACGTAAGTAAGTACAAAAAGTGCAAAAAAATACATAAAATAATTTGGTTGCACTAATTTTTTATATAAGTGTTAGGTAGTGCTATGGTGGGATGCCGAATAGGAGTGCTAATTTTTGCTTTAGGGGTGCTTAGCACCCCCAAGCATTCCCCTAGTTGCGCCTATGGTGATAAATTTACCTGCACCTGTGGACATCGGATTGTGAACAGCATATAATTATTCATACCACTTTTGAAAATGGTGAATTCACAATTCAACGTTTAAATAAAAATACCTAATAAAAAATTTTAGGAGTGTTTTTTGAACGACTTTTGAGTCGAAATTTGGGTTAGTTTGGGTTACTTAAAAAAAATTTAGCAGGGGGCTTGTGATGGGCCCGTAGAAATTTTGGCACACAGGCCCGGAGCCTGAGTTGATACGCCACTGAATAGGTCTGTTCCAACCGACATGAGAACCGTTCTAGAACGGTAATTTCTAGTCGATCAATTCATTTCTCAATCAGGACAAACGTTCAATTTTTCAAAAAATAAGTATGGGCAACTGGAAATTACCGTTCTAGAACGGTTCTCATGTCAGGTTGAAACAAACCTATAGTATCAGATTTGAATTGAACAAAACAAACTACTAAAATAATTATAAACAACAATTTTTTTTATTTAAACATTTTTTCTTAATTTAAATACTATAGGTATCAGTCAAAACTTATTGAGCAGGAGGCGCAGTAGGCAAATGAGCGCCTTGAGGTTGGAAACCGTTTTCGTCAGCTACATAAGTGACAGTGTAGACAACGCCATCTGGTCCGGTGTATTGGAACGAACCACGAACAGCTACAGCTTCGTTTTCAGCGCCGGCGTTGATTAGGTGACCTTCTGCTTGTGCTGAAATTCCGTTGCTAGTTTCGTATCTGAACAAGACAACAATTACCATTGAGAAACATTAAATCAAATAATTATTTACGCATGATTGTATCCTTCAACTCCAATGTTGTCCAAGTCGTTTCTGAGAACTGTAGCATCAGCGTCAGGGTTGCCAGCAAAGGCTACAGCTACAAGAGCGAAGATAATGATAGCCTGAAAAATAAATAAATTTGGTACTTAATTCCAGCAAAGCCAACATTTAAAAATTCACTTACTACTTTCATTTTTACAGTTGAGTGTGATACAATCGAATGATAATTTTTGAAAAACGTCCGGCATTTTTATACAAAAAAAAATGTTGCTTCTCCTGACATTTCGATTCATCAATGATTTTGGTTGATTACAATAATTTATTGCATTATACAAAATCTTTTCCATTGTGTCATTTTTAACGCAAATTCCAGTGGATATTTTCAAGATGATTGAATTGGAACTTTTTCAGGAATTATTATCCATTGTGGAATCTGAAACTCAGTATGTAATAGAATTATGATTTTTTTTTCAGCTTCAATACAAAAAAGCTCAAAACATTCTTGAAAATACTTCAAACACTCAGACCAACATAGAATTTTCAGGATTTATTAATTACAGTAGTTATTGAGATAACTATCAATCATTGAAAATGTATAAACCCGTTTATCAAAATTCTGACATTGATCTTGAAATCTCCCGCACTTATTAGCATAAATTTGCGAAATAAAAAAATAAGATTTCGATTAATCGAGTCGGGGGAGAAATGTCAGCAAAGCAATATAAAACCGCTAGACTTTTTTGGAAAAATTATCACTTCTTTGTTGCAATTATTTGATTGTATCACCAAATCACCAGTCAAAATGAAAGTAGTGAGTACATATTTTAAGAATCAGTTACTTGAATCAATTACCAACTTCATTTTATTTTTCAGGCTATCATTTTCTTCGCTCTTGTAGCTGTAGCCCTTGCTGGCAACCCTGACGCTGATGCTACAGTTCTTAGAAACGACTTGGACAACATTGGAGTTGAAGGATACAATCATGCGTAAATAATTATTTGAATTAATGTTTTTCAATGTTAATTGTTGTCTTATTCAGATACGAAACTAGCAACGGAATTTCAGCACAAGCAGAAGGTCACCTAATCAACGCCGGAGCTGAAAATGAAGCTGTAGCTGTTCGCGGTTCGTTCCAATACACCGGACCAGATGGCGTTGTCTACACTGTCACTTATGTAGCTGACGAAAACGGTTTCCAACCTCAAGGCGCTCATTTGCCTACTGCGCCTCCTCAATAAGTTTTGACTGATGTGATGCTAGTGATTAGGTTTAAGTTGAAAAGTTAATAGAAAATATTTAATGATATCGTCTTTGCTTGATTACCTTTTTGACTCAAGAATAGATATTTTTCACTTTCAACCATAAGCTCTGAAGATCATGGGCGTCGTTACGAGGTTTCACAGGGGGGGGCAGTATTATAATAAGACCATTTCTATTAGCGCCGCAGGCAACCGCCGTAGACTAATTTTTTTTGCTGCCACGCCCCTTTTTGAGCATTTCAACGTACTTATTTGATATCGATATTTGTTAAAAATGATGGTATTTTTTTCCACAACAAATTCACTGTCCGCATCATTTGTTTAGGTATAATTTTCCAATGGCCGGTATTATAAAGCACTGAATCGATGATTGAGTTTCATGCAAATTGATAGGATTCAACCGAAGGTTGGAACTTGAAACTCTACCATCGGTTCAGTGTTTTATAATACCGGCCCTAAATCAAGTGAAATTCAATTCCGTTGAATGTAATGGAAATGTCAGCCAATTTTTCAAAGTACAGTAGACTCGCGCTAGTGTGAACACAAAAAAACCGGACGTGTTCATATTATCGAGACGTTCACACTATCGAAGGTCTACCTAAAAATGCAAAATATTGTCAGCAATGGTCTCTAAACTTAAAATTCAAGAAAAATTAATACCATAGGTACTTGCAAACCTATCCATTAAGTAAATTTTCCCAGTTTATTGATTAAAGTGAGATGTAATTTTTGTCTAAATGGTTCTACCTGAGCATTGGATGGCTACCTACTTTGTCTTAAAGTTTCTTAGGCTTTCTGTGTCATTAGCGCGAATATATACTATTGTCTTGCTGGCAATCTTCTAGAATTTTTGACTTCTCATAAGGTCTTTGACAGTTTGCAAACTGTCAGTAACAATTGCTCAGCTAAGTTACTGAGTTATCTTGGAATGACGGCATTGAAAACATGCAGGGGCGATGCATTTTGACAGTTTGCAAACTGTCAGAGACTCTTGTGAGAATAGACCCATAGAGAGTTGAAAAAATTGTGTTTTTCGCCATTTTTACAAAACTGATTAACCACAACAAACAACGAACTGAAGATTTATAGAATTTTGACCGTGCTATTGACGCGCTGCCACTTGCGTATTCCACATTAGAGTGAATGCAGTAACTCAACATATCTGTGCAGTCCTTGTCTCAAAACCTTCGGAGAACCCCATAATTGGATAGATAAATAATCGATGAAAACAACAAGTAGGCAGAAAACGGTTAAATTCGTAGTCAAATACATTGTTCATACTACCGATATTCTCAAAAGTTTACACTACAGAATATGTACCATCGTCACCAAAAGTAACTGGGACAGCATCACATTAGCTCTTGTCCTATTATATGAATTTTATTGTCAAATATTTGTCAAACTATGAATTAAATGCATTGAAATGAATGACAGTAGAATTAGTCCAGGAGATTATTATGCATTATTTGTGTCCCAGTTACTTTTGGTGACGATGGTACCTATAATGTATTCATTCTAGCTGTTCATACTACTGGGAGGTTCACAGAAGCGTGTGTTCACACTAGCACGAGTCTACGACGAGTCTACTCTGTACCTAACAAATTTTGAAAAAAAGGATAAAAGCAATACGAACTCTCTTTTACTGCTTTCTTGTTCAAAAGACTATTCGTAGGGGGGGGGGGGGCAAATGCCCCCCTTTGCCCCCCCCCAAACGACGCCCATGCTGAAGATTCTAAAGACACTACTAAAGAGTTAAAAGCTTTTGGAGATTTTAAAATAAATACACCGAGCCATGAAAGATTATCTTTTGTTGTTTTTAGAATCTTTAAAGGCGAAATTTTTCTGTTCAAGGACTTTGGAGTTCATGGGCTTTTAATCAAGAACATGAAAAGATTCTAAAAAACGGAAAAGTGAAACTTCTATGGCTTCGTATTGAGTGTGTACGTCGCTCTCTCTTGCTCTACTACCGTGGCATCAGAATTGAACTGCGCTTATGCGCGTCACACTCTACACCGTGATTGTCGTTGACCGTGCATTAGAATTCAATTGGATTGCAGGTGGATTAATAGAGATAGCATCTAATCCACCTGCAAGCTAATGTACGGGCTACGTAAATCACCCTGTTGTTCTCTTCCAAAAAAAAACTCAATTTAAACACAACATAAGCAAGAAATATGGCGACTGTCAACAATATTGGCCGCGACCGCGACACGAATGGAAAGCAAAATACTGTATTCCTTTTACCCGTTGAGTTAATCGGAGTTGCTCGCTCAATGTCAAAAGCTTGAACGTTCCTTTAAGAAGTGCGTTAAGCACTCGAGTCGCTCATAGTGTATCCCCCTTTCCCCTGATGCACCAAAGAAGGAGGCACAATCAACATTAAAAATAGGCCCCCGTAAATTTCAACCAAATTTCAATATTTTGAAGGTATCATTGTTGCAAGAAAAAATTTGAAATGTAAAGAGGATCGTATGTCTGTGATAGCAGATATAGCTCATCAAAGTACGTAGGTCCTGCTATGCTATGCATAGGAAATATCCCTACGTAGGTTTTCTTGAATATCTCGAAAAATACTAATCCGATTTTGACCTTTTTGGAGTTTGATACCTACAAAAGGACCCCAAAAACTTCATGCATTTTATAACAAAACATATAAACTAGGGTAACTAGGAAGGAACTAGATCACTGGCCGCTGCGTCGGCGGGTTTACGTGGACCCGGAACTATTGTTGCCGGTTCTTCTATTTCACGGCTTGTTAAGTAGAGACGGCTGTGACACAGGCCTTATGAGGATAGGCCATCCTGTAGTAGTAGTGTGTATCATCCTTGAGTTGACAGTGGTTGCTGAAAATTTCGGTTTTCATACGGAATGGTTTTTCAATCGCAAAATCGCTGCCAATTGCTTCGGTGACATGTTTGACATAACCAACCGCGTTTTATATAGACCGGTTTTTCAGGAACCAGACATTACGGAACATGTAACCGTAATCAGGTTGGAAACGGAACCCATCAGCCTATAAGTAAAAAAATAGGCATTGACAACATTGTCTGTCTTGTTCAGGTACGGAGCCATGGGGGGGGGGGGGGGTTGGGAAAACTAGGATAAAAAATTTAGAGTTAGGAAAAATTGGTAGACAAAAATTTGCGCACCTTATTTGCGAGGACTAATTAAAATTAACATAAGGATCGTGTCACGTGTCGTAATGAATTGCAAAATCACCGGACAACAGAATGACGAAATCCCAATGGTCGCAGAGAATTTCTTGCGTTGCACTTTGCACTGCACTAACGCCACTAGCCTGTGGCAGTGGCACGTGACACTTGTGGCAGTAGTAGCATTAGCACCTAGCGCTATATAGTATATTAGGTAATCCAAACTTCTTATTAGAGGGAGTTGCGATTTCACGAACTGTGACTTTGTCACTGCTACTCGTCTGTCACAGTCACGGCCTGCTCCAGTCCCACTCAAGTAGCAGTGACATTTTGTCACGGCCTCTTCGATCTCTAACCGATACAGCGCGGACTAAACTCAACTTAAAGTAATGCAAATAATGAAATATTATTATAAATCACATTGCGGTGAAGCAAAACAGAAACTGCTACTGCAGAGGGCAGACTGGAACATTGCTCTCGGCCGTGACTGTGAACTGGGCGAACTGCGATTATGAAATGTACCATTTATATGTATTACCAGCACGGCCAGTCAAGTCACTGCTATTTTGTTACCGTGACACAACTGGAGCAGTCACGTCTTGTCACAGTTCCAGTAAAATTGCAGGTTGGCCCACCTCTATTTAAAACCAACCCGGAGGAGACTCGACATTGAGAAATCGGCCCACAGGGACGAAAAAATGTAGCAACCCTGGCACAAAAATTGCAGCAACCCTGACGCAAACGTCAAAAAATTTGATATGTCAAAGTCAAAGTAGGCCTTGTAATTTTTGACAAGGAAAGAGATAAAGTAGGATGTAATTCAAGTGCTCACTTTTTTTAACAGAGGCAGAAAAACCTTATCTACCCCTAATTTTAGTATTTAAAACTAGAAATTTTTGGATGAAAACTCAAAGCCTCGTACTTAAAATCGGTTTTCCCGATCAAAAAAGCACTGGGAAAGCGGAAAATCCAAAGAAAATCCCGTCAAAATGACAATACAGAGTCTACTTAATAAAACTTGAGTTTTTGTCACTTACCTCATTGGAAAACTGGAAATTTTTGGCAAAAAATGAAGAAAATTCATAGTATCGTCTTATCAATCGGTTTTCCCAATTGAAAGCGGCATGGAAAAGCGGAAAATTCGAGATAAAAACATTCAAAAATGACCTACTGTCAAAACTGGGAAATAATATTGTGCGACGTTGCCACATCTCAAATAGGAAAAAATTACATTTTAAATAGTTTTTTGTTTAAATAATTAATTATGAATGTTTATGAAATGATAAATTCCGAAAATAATGCATTGGAATCTTATCTTTAATAAATTCCAATAAAAATGACATTCCAAGGCCTGCTTAATAGTAAATAAGACAAAGAGGGAGATAAAGTAGGAAACAATTTAAGTCTAAAAATGGAAATTTTTGGTGGAAAAATGAAGCAACTTCAAAGCCCCCGCCTTTAAAATCATCTTTTTCTAATTGAAAAATCCCTGCAATAGTAGAAAATTCAATGGAAAACCAACATTCCAAAGCCTACTTGAAAAATCAAAGTTTTGGTCACTTACTCCATTGGAAATTTTTGGTGGAAAATGGAGAAAACTCAAAGCCTCGAACTTTAAAACAGTTTTCCCGATTGAAAACGGCCTGGAAAAGCGGAAGTTTCGATGAAAAACTGGATAAAAATGTAAACTCGTCAATTGAAAATGGCCGACTGTCAAAAATGGCAAATGACATTTATTACAAGGTCTACTTGAAGTTCTCACAAAACTTCCAAAAAAAATAATTTCAAATGGGATTCTACTTGTAATTTAATAATTAAAAACCCGTTAAATAATTAATTAATAACGATTTTAAAATTAGAAATTCCTTGAATAAGGCCTCAAAAACTTGCTTTTCAATAATTTTTTCTCACTTACCTTTTGACCGTAAATTAATGGATTTAAAAATGGAAATTTCTAGCAGAAAATGGAGAAAACTCGAAGCCTCGTACTTTAAACCAGTTTTTTCGACTAATAAAACCCTAGAAAAGTGGAAAATTCGAGGAAAACCTGGATAAAAATGTAAACACGACACTTCAAAATGGCCGACTAATAATTTGATAGTGAGTAAGACAAAGAGAGAGATAAAGTAGGATACTATTTTAGTCTTAAAATGGAAAATTTTTCCTGAAAAATTGAAGCAAATTTAAAGCCCCGCACTCAAAACAGTCTTTCTCCGATTAAAGAAGCCTTGGAAAAGTAGAAAATTCAATGGAAAACCAACATTCTAAAGCCTACTTGATCAAACCAAGGTTCTGGTCACTTACCTCGTTGGAAAACTGGAAATTTTTTTCAGAAAATAAAGGAAACTCAAAGCCTCGTACTTTAAACAAAAGTTTTTTTGATTGAAAAATCCTTGAAAAACCGGAAAATTCAAGGAAAAGCTGGATAAAAACACTCGGCTGTCAAAAGTGGCAAATGACATTACATTACAAGGCCTACTTGATCGAAAATAACGTTGTCACATTTACAATCTCAAATAGAATGTTTTTCCTCTTTTTCCAACAAACAAATTTCATTTTTAATGTTAATTTGACTGTATTTTTAGCAAAAATAGTAAGACAAAGAAGTAGATAAGGTAGGATACGTTTGCAAAAACAACAAATGCGGTTATAAATGAGTGAAACAAAGAAGGAGATGTACTTCAAGTACTCAGTTTTAGAGGTGGGTTGCGATTCCACGAACTGTGACTTTGTCACTGCTTCACCGATGCAGATGCAGCGCGGACTAAACTCAAGTCAAAGTGATGCAAATAATGAAATATTATTTTAAATCGCATCGCGGTAAGGCCAAACAGAAACTGCTACTGCAGAGGACAAACTGGAACACCTCTCTCCGTGACTGCGAGCTGCGCGGACTGCGATTATGTAATGTAGCATTTATATGTATTACCAGCATGGCCAATCAAGGTTAAACTGTTCCAAAAATTCACTGCTATTTATCACCGTGACACGACTGGAGCAGTCACGTCTTGTCACAGCTCCAGTAAAATCGCAGGTTGGCCCACCTCTACTTCTTATATTATGTTGCCTTCTGCGTTCTGCGCATTCTTCGCTCGCTATTCAGATTTCAGCATAACTCTGAATCCTGGTGCTCTTGAGTTAAAGAAATAGTTTTTAAAAAGTTTCACTTCTTAACACGTGTACGATGCTACACATGATTTTTCTGAAGTGAAACTTCTTACGCGGCGGTCTGATTTGGACGAGAATGGAATAACACGTTTTGGCAAATTTCGGCACACGAGAGACGAGAGAGAAGAAAGATATAACGTAGAGGGGCGGAGAAAGACAGCGAATGATAATGACAGCCGACGAACGATTGACACAAACCAAGTGAGAGAGCCTGACTCACGGTGAGTTTTTGTCAACCCAAGTAAGAATAGGTAATGCGCGTATTACTTCGCAGCGTGACGTGACGCAGTTTTGGTCCTGCGGAACGCAGTGTATTTGCCGCAGTGGCAGTTTTCTCGTAGAGTCACAGTGCGTGTTCTGAATGTTTCGAAAATTAATTGAGGCCGTGTGGATTCGACAAGTTTTGCCAACAAAACTAAAAACTGAAAAGCATCAGTGAAAACTGTCATTGTATTTGTGCGGTTACTCTTGTCAAGCGCCGATACCCTTGTGACGTCAATACAGATGCGCGTTTATCTTTTGTGTAGCCTTTTTATACTCCGACTCATTCACTCCATGTGATTTTTTTTATGTTTCAATAAAGTTGAGAAAATTAGGAATATCACCCCCCCCCCCCCCAAACCAGAGGCCTTCGCTACGTCCCTGGTCTTGTTCGATGACGTCATTCTAAATATAACATAAAAACCTATATTTTTGGTTTTCATTTATCTTAAACAATAAACTGTCTTAAAAAGGTCTAAAGCAAATGACGTGTCTACAGGCGGGTATTATATAAAACTATTTTGACAAATAAACTAACTTCGAGAATGACGTCATATCCTTGGCTCTAACAGAAATGACAAAATGCTTACCGGAAAAGCAAACTTGGTCCGTTTTAAACCGGCTTTTCAGGAACCGACATTCTTAGGCCAATTAACGACCGGTTAACTAAAAATACAAACGGGATACATTCAAAAATTTCACTGAAAATTACGTTATCATTGTGAAATTGTGCTAAAACTGAAATTAGCTTCTATTGTACTGATGTACTGCTTAAATGACAATTGTACAGATTTCAGTACAATTGTGCTGAAATTGTTGACAGGAACAATGCTGATGAAAAGTTGAAATAATTCAACTCGGGAAAATGTCGCTGGCGACAGAGGAGTGGGGGTGTACCTGTCAATTGAATGCTATATTTCTATTTGTCACTAAGGTTTCACTTCAAAAAGTGACACAAATTTTGA
This sequence comes from Ceutorhynchus assimilis, assembly GCA_917834065.1. Lineage (NCBI taxonomy): Eukaryota > Metazoa > Arthropoda > Insecta > Coleoptera > Curculionidae > Ceutorhynchus > Ceutorhynchus assimilis. The sequence continues at coordinate 39,918,869 of OU892283.1, read as the reverse complement.
TTATTACCGGCGCTTGAGTGGTCTTACATTTGACCAATCAATCAAATACCTGGATTAGAGAGAAATGGTATGCGAAATTCAATGGATATAGAAAAGGGATGGATTTTGGATTTTTAGTCAGCAATAATAACAAAAAAATGAAAAAACTACGTAAAAATTTCACTTGTAAATCGGTAGGTATCTAAACATCTGGCAACATAGCACAATAAAGAATAGGTGGTTGAACGTTGAACCTTGGTTGAACTGGATAAAAATGATTCTTGATTTGTCTTGTTTAGTTGGGAAACGCGCGTAATACAAATTTATTATTTTTTGAAAAAAGACCTGAAACACACGGAGCGGTTTTTTGCCGAGTCGGCCACCGAAGCGGCGTCCCGTTTATGACACTTCTATTGTATGAACCAGACGGTGTCGCGTCAGAGGCGGCTGCCGAGCGGCGGCCGAGCGTACCCTGCTATTATGTGCCGCGCGCGTTTCTACGACTCTAGTCGGCACACGCTCGGCGCATCATTCCCTGTTCGCTTATGGAAGGAAACACACGTCGGCGGTTTTAGTACAGTTTTTTGATTTTCGTGAACATCAGTGTTGCCAGTTAGAAAAAAATTATGGAAAATTGGGATATGGGCTCAGAGGAATATTCTAACAAAATCCAAAAAAAAATCTTCGTCACTAGAAGACGCCATTGCGTATGGTGCGACTGTACGCAAACAACTGGCAACAGCGAGATTAAGCATTTTTTAATTAGCTGATCCGCCAGGCGCGGTAACGCTGTGTGTGTTTCGAACCGCTCCTCCGCCGAATCGGTGCCGACTCGGCTGAAACCGCTATGTGTGTTTTAGGCCTAAAATGTTTACAAACTTCGAATATGCAGATACTTGTTTAGGCAGAATCGTTGCAAAATACTCATTTAGCCGCCAGAATTTACAGTGAAACTAGGGAAAGATTTCCCAAAAGAAAAGCTCCCACCTGATGAAAGAACATTATGCCCGTTTTATGAAGATTGCGTGATACCTGAAGTGATAGTGTGCAAAATCTCCGTGTTGATTTTAGTCTAGTAGCTAAGTAAGTATTTGATTTTTCTCTTGAATGTTTAATGCAAAAATGTCAGTGAGTGCAATTCACAACTTAATAAAACGGCACATTTCTTATTTTTACTAGAAAAGTGATAAAAATGCAAGTTATTATTTACATTATTTGAAAGCCAATAACAAACCAAAACGTAAACAGATGGAAATAAATAAACTCCGTGTAAAAAAAAAACTTTTCAAATTTACTAGTTTTATTTACATTTATATCCTGGCAGAGATAATACCTGTACAATGTGGTCACGTTGTTGACATTTTTTTAAATTTAAATTCTGATGCGATAACTCCGAAAATACTAACAATTGACCCATGGTTAATAGGACATTTTTAGCTTGAAATGGGCCATATTATCTCATGTTACAATATTTGTACTCATACCTGATACGCCCTGTATATCTATATCAATATTTCGGTGTATACAGGGTGTTCAGGCAATGGCGTAAAAGCTCTCCATTACACTACGTAATAGAGGATCCTTCGAGTAACCCTAGAAAAATAATTGAAAAAATCCTTCTGGACTATCCTTGGTAATATGATGAAGTGTTAGGTATATTTCGTTGATTCATAACATAATGGTTTATAAGAATTTGTAGTTAGCCTTTAAAAGACATTATAAAAATTGCCAAATCTTTAAATTACAACAGGAAAAACTGATCTGACAACCAAGGTCCTCCATCACGCACTGAAGAGTTTTTACGCTGTTTTCCGGACATCCTGTATATAAAAGAGCAAGACCATTAAGTCGGTCTTGTATTACTGTAGAGCGCAGATAAGTTTTCAGCTGGAACTCTGTAACAAATAGAGATATTTTCTCTATCTCTATTAACGTCTCCTCTCTATTGATTTCGATAAGAAAGAAGAAGACAGTAAGTGCCATAGCGATAGGGATAACGATCCTTATCTGTTAAGAAAAACTACGTTCTGCAGTGGCTACAGACACGGGACTCGTTGAAATTATTCGGAGAATTGAAATAATTTGTATATGTAGTTAATTATTGTATTGTGTATGTTTTGTTTATTTGGTTATACCATGAAATTATGGCCGAGGATGGCTGAGGGAAGGACGCGCGCCCCCTGCGCCCCCCCCCCCCTGGGACCGCGCCTGACATGGATAAATGTTTAACATCCTTATTTTCAGTCCATATTTCATAGAGTTCTTTACCATTTCAACTACTATTACGAACATACAGCTTTTCTTCAAATAATACCAGATTCGATAAGTAAACTTCCTGGGTTCTTATTCTTGAAATTGAGGAGCAGCGTTCCCAAGAGAACGAGTGTTCCGTCTTTCTCAATGATTGACAATGATATATAACTGATAATATAAGTACCTAACAAAGATGGAACACTCGTTCTCCTGGGAAGGCTGCTCCCCTGTTTCAAGAATAAGGACCATGTATGGCATTTTGTGAATTTGAATTTCTAGCGTCATATTTTTCAATCACCTTCAGTTTTAGAATTTTTGGCCAAGGAAATTCATCCCTGTATCCAATCAAAACTAGTTGGTAAACTATATTTCAATAAAAAAGATCATAATTAAATTCTCAAGTCATTAGACTTGACAAGTCAGATTACTGATTCATTCATTAACATACAGCAATGATTTTGATATACCAAATCTAAAGTTGTTTTACAGTCTAAGAGACAAAGAACAGTTCAATTCAGACAAAATCAGGTCCATCGATAGATGATTTTGCCTTGCGTTCAATTTTCATTCATCTTTTTGATTAAGACGCAAAGTCATTCAATTTACATAGTCAAAAAACTATCATTTGAGCAAATAATAAACAATAAATACGTAAGTATTAGCATATAAGGTACCTACATACATAAAAAAAAAACAATTTCGAAGATGTAATAACGTTCCTTCATGCACGGTTACGACTAGTAGGTACCTCTGAACTTTTGCCCGCAATGCCAAAATGAGTACCGAGAAGAAGATGTAAACGAAGAGGGGAAAATGTCAATTACAAATAAGAAGAAGACCCCTAAAGTGACGGTATAAAAGTGAAATTATTTCAACTGGGAAAAATAGTCTTTTGGTTTGGTTGCGTTTGTTTAAACGTGTGGGTGTTTTTTTGGTTTTTTTAAATAATTGGAAAAATGAAGATGGTGAGTGCGTGATTTTTCAGTGTTTTTTTGGATAATTGTGTCTCGAGAGTAATGTATTAGTAATTTATTCCTGATTCATTCATAATATATAACGTATTTGTTTGCATGAATTAATTTTACAACCTTGAGTAATTAACATAAATCAATAATGATATTTTTTTAAAAACAGTTAATAATTAAAAAATATATAAATTTATGAATTTTTAAGTTAAAAAAGCATCATCATCAAACAATTTTGGTTAAAATTGCACTTAGAAATTGAAATAAAGTTGTTTATATTGTTTAGATTATTGTTCTCGCCGCCCTTTTGGCTGTCGCCCTTGCCGCCCCCCAAGTTAACCCTCAGGACGCCCAAGCTCAAGTTTTGAAGTACGACAGCGACAATACTGGAATCGATGGGTACAATTTTGCGTAAGTATCTGCGAAAAGAAAAAGACAAAACGTTCAGCAAAGTTTTTTGAGAAAATTTCAATTAAAATTTAACTTTGACGTTCGATTTCTCAAAAACTATATCACCCATCAGAACTAATTTAGTATAGATTTATAGAGAATGCTCTTTCTGTTGGTGTATAATTTATTTTGTTTTGCTCAAATTTCAATGGAGATGAAAACATGAGCAATTATAATACTCAACATTGTCAGAGTAAAAAAATGGGATTTTCTTTCCTGTATTATGGAATATGCATTTTTATGCTGAAATTTCATTATTAGATCTCACTGGTAATTTTAGTAAAACGATTCAATTCAATTTTAAAGTCCATTATTCACTCGGAAAATTAAGAGCCTGATGGATCGAAGATGTTGGAAGACGCATTTTAAGAATTTTTAGTGGCTCAAAGCACTGAAATTTTCATTCTTATAGAATCTTGAAAAATAGAGCTGAATTGTTTGAATATTTAGTTTTTCCAAGGTTTGAGCTCTTCTTAACGTTCAGTTTCCAAATGTCACTTTTTAAAATGTTCTGGAAATCTAGAGTCTTTTGGATAAAAAGCTTTGAAATCTTCGAATTCTTTAAGTTTTTCTTGAATTTTCACATGTCTTAGTATGGGCCTTCGACGTATGGGCAGAATCTTCATTCTAAAATCTTTGGAGTCCCTAATGTTTTCAGTGTCTCTATAATCTGTTTAATCTTAGACCTAAGTGAAAATCCTTAAAATCTTAGAGATCTTAGTAGTCTTAAGAGCGTTTGAATTTCGCATTTTTTTGAAACTTGACAGCATAATAATTTTCGGTACATAAAACCTTCAGAAACATCAAAATATTTAGCGTTATATCTTTAAAATAATAAAAATCTTAATTTCTTTATAATATTCAAGGCTCTTAGATTCAAGTGAATATCCTTGAAATCTTGAAGATCTTCGAAGTCTAAAGAGCCTTTAAATTTTCACATTTTTTGAACCTTGACTTCATAATTTTGGAAAAATCGAACCTTCAGAAACACAAGAATCTTTAGAACTTTGAATTTAATGCCTCTAGATATTCTTAAAAGTTCTCAGTGTCTTTACAATCTTTGAGGTTCTTAGACTCAAGTGAAAATGCTTGCAATCTTGAGGATCTTAACAATCTAAAGAGCGTTTGAATTTCACATTTCTTGAACCTTGACTTCATAATTTTGGGAACATAGAACCTTTAGAAACATAAGAATATTTAGTGTTGTATCTTTGAAATAATAAGTCTTAATTTCTTTATAATATTCAAGGCTCTTAGATTGAAGTGAATATCCTTGAAATCTTGAAGATCTTCGAAGTCTAAAGAGCCTTTAAATTTTCACATTTTTTGAACCTTGACTTCATAATTTTGGAAAAATCGAACCTTCAGAAACACAAGAATCTTTAGAATTTTGAATTTAAAGCCTCTAGATATTCTTAAAAGTTCTCAGTGTCTTTACAATCTTTGAGGTTCTTAGACTTGAGTGAAAATGCTTGAAATCTTGAAGATCTTAACAATCTAAAGAGCGTTTGAATTTCACATTTCTTGAACCTTGACTTCATAATTTTGGGAACATAGAACCTTTAGAAACATAAGAATATTTAGTGTTGTATCTTTGAAATAATAAGTCTTAATTTCTTTATAATATTCAAGGCTCTTAGATTGAAGTGAATATCCTTGAAATCTTGAAGATCTTCGAAGTCTAAAGAGCCTTTAAATTTTCACATTTTTTGAACCTTGACTTCATAATTTTGGAAAAATCGAACCTTCAGAAACACAAGAATCTTTAGAATTTTGAATTTAAAGCCTCTAGATATTCTTAAAAGTTCTCAGTGTCTTTACAATCTTTGAGGTTCTTAGACTCAAGTGAAAATGCTTGCAATCTTGAGGATCTTAACAATCTAAAGAGCGTTTGAATTTCACATTTCTTGAACCTTGACTGCATAATTTTGGGAACATAGAACCTTTAGAAACATAAGAATATTTAGTGTTGTATCTTTGAAATAATAAGTCTTAATTTCTTTATAATATTCAAGGCTCTTAGATTGAAGTGAATATCCTTGAAATCTTGAAGATCTTCGAAGTCTAAAGAGCCTTTAAATTTTCACATTTTTTGAACCTTGACTTCATAATTTTGGAAAAATCGAACCTTCAGAAACACAAGAATCTTTAGAACTTTGAATTTAATGCCTCTAGATATTCTTAAAAGTTCTCAGTGTCTTTACAATCTTTGAGGTTCTTAGACTCAAGTGAAAATGCTTGCAATCTTGAGGATCTTAACAATCTAAAGAGCGTTTGAATTTCACATTTCTTGAACCTTGACTTCATAATTTTGGGAACATAGAACCTTTAGAAACATAAGAATATTTAGTGTTGTATCTTTGAAATAATAAGTCTTAATTTCTTTATAATATTCAAGGCTCTTAGATTGAAGTGAATATCCTTGAAATCTTGAAGATCTTCGAAGTCTAAAGAGCCTTTAAATTTTCACATTTTTTGAACCTTGACTTCATAATTTTGGAAAAATCGAACCTTCAGAAACACAAGAATCTTTAGAATTTTGAATTTAAAGCCTCTAGATATTCTTAAAAGTTCTCAGTGTCTTTACAATCTTTGAGGTTCTTAGACTTGAGTGAAAATGCTTGAAATCTTGAAGATCTTAACAATCTAAAGAGCGTTTGAATTTCACATTTCTTGAACCTTGACTTCATAATTTTGGGAACATAGAACCTTTAGAAACATAAGAATATTTAGTGTTGTATCTTTGAAATAATAAGTCTTAATTTCTTTATAATATTCAAGGCTCTTAGATTGAAGTGAATATCCTTGAAATCTTGAAGATCTTCGAAGTCTAAAGAGCCTTTAAATTTTCACATTTTTTGAACCTTGACTTCATAATTTTGGAAAAATCGAACCTTCAGAAACACAAGAATCTTTAGAATTTTGAATTTAAAGCCTCTAGATATTCTTAAAAGTTCTCAGTGTCTTTACAATCTTTGAGGTTCTTAGACTCAAGTGAAAATGCTTGCAATCTTGAGGATCTTAACAATCTAAAGAGCGTTTGAATTTCACATTTCTTGAACCTTGACTGCATAATTTTGGGAACATAGAACCTTTAGAAACATAAGAATATTTAGTGTTGTATCTTTGAAATAATAAGTCTTAATTTCTTTATAATATTCAAGGCTCTTAGATTGAAGTGAATATCCTTGAAATCTTGAAGATCTTCGAAGTCTAAAGAGCCTTTAAATTTTCACATTTTTTGAACCTTGACTTCATAATTTTGGAAAAATCGAACCTTCAGAAACACAAGAATCTTTAGAACTTTGAATTTAATGCCTCTAGATATTCTTAAAAGTTCTCAGTGTCTTTACAATCTTTGAGGTTCTTAGACTCAAGTGAAAATGCTTGCAATCTTGAGGATCTTAACAATCTAAAGAGCGTTTGAATTTCACATTGCTTGAACCTTGACTTCATAATTTTGGGAACATAGAACCTTTAGAAACATAAGAATATTTAGTGTTGTATCTTTGAAATAATAAGTCTTAATTTCTTTATAATATTCAAGGCTCTTAGATTGAAGTGAATATCCTTGAAATCTTGAAGATCTTCGAAGTCTAAAGAGCCTTTAAATTTTCACATTTTTTGAACCTTGACTTCATAATTTTGGAAAAATCGAACCTTCAGAAACACAAGAATCTTTAGAATTTTGAATTTAAAGCCTCTAGATATTCTTAAAAGTTCTCAGTGTCTTTACAATCTTTGAGGTTCTTAGACTCAAGTGAAAATGCTTGCAATCTTGAGGATCTTAACAATCTAAAGAGCGTTTGAATTTCACATTTCTTGAACCTTGACTGCATAATTTTGGGAACATAGAACCTTTAGAAACATAAGAATATTTAGTGTTGTATCTTTGAAATAATAAGTCTTAATTTCTTTATAATATTCAAGGCTGTTAGATTGAAGTGAATATCCTTGAAATCTTGAAGATCTTCGAAGTCTAAAGAGCCTTTAAATTTTCACATTTTTTGAACCTTGACTTCATAATTTCGGAAAAATCCAACCTTCAGAAACACAAGAATCTTTAGAATTTTGAATTTAAAGCCTCTAGATATTCTTAAAAGTTCTCAGTGTCTTTACAATCTTTGAGGTTCTTAGACTTAAGTGAAAATGCTTGAAATCTTGAGGATCTTAACAATCTAAAGAGCGTTTGAATTTCACATTTCTTGAACCTTGACTGCATAATTTTGGGAACATAGAACCTTTAGAAACATTAGAATATTTAGTTTTGTATCTTTAAAATAATAAAAATCTTAATTTCCTTATAATATTCAAGGCTCTTAGACTCAAGTGAATATCCTTAAGTTCTTGAAGATCTTCGAAATTTAAAGGGCTTTCAAATTTTCTCATTTTCTGAACCTTAACTTCACAATTTTGGAAAAATTAAATCTTCCAAAACATCAGAATCTTTAGAATTTTGAATTTAAAACCTGAAAAATCTTAAAAGTTTTAAGTATCTTCAAGGTAAGTAAAAATCCTTGAAATCTTGGGAATCTGAAAAGCCTTTAAATTTTCATATTTTTGAAACCTTTAAAAAAATCGAACTTTCAAAAACACCGGAATCTTTAGTGTTGTACAGGGTGATCTATTATAAATGTCACCCCCTGCTAACTTTTTCATTTGACGTTTTTGAGAGAAGTGTCAAATACAAAAGTTTCAAGAAATTCTCAAAAGCTTTTAACTAAGTCAGTTTTAGGCATACAGGGTGCGTCAAAAACGTGCAGTAGTGTGAAGTTATATATATTTTTTTTTAAATGGAACACCCTGTATATTGTGCGCTTATTTGTTAGTCCTGTTTAACCTGATTCCAATAATATATGATTGGATATGTTTATCTCTCGGTTTATTTCCAATAGTAATAGGGAAAAACGCGAAAATTCCTTCCTAGGTCTCTCATGTTATTTTTATAAAAATAATAATAATAACTTAGATATTTCGATTTATTAAAATATTTCACCTTGTATATTAATGAATAAAATTTGAACAATTAACTGTTTATAAAAAAAATTCTCTGAAGCTTTAATGGTATAATTTTTCTTTTTTCAATCATGTTTTTCCCTATAACTATTGAAGATAAATATATCAAACCATATATCGTTGAGATCAGGTTAAAAAGGACTAACAATTAAACGAACAATATACAGGGTGTTCCATTCAAAAAATATATAACTTCACACTGTTGCAGTTTTTTGACGCACCCTGTATGCCTAAAACTTTCAACAATTTCTTGCAACTTTTGTATTTGACACTTTTGTCAAAAATGTCAAATAAAAAAGTTAGAAGGGGGTGACATTTATAACAGATCAGTCTGTACCTCGCCCTGTACCTATCTTTAGAATTTTTTTTGTAAAATTAGTCTTCAGTGTTAAGTATTTCTTTAGATTGAGATTTGAGACTTTTCGAAATTTCATAAATTATGTTGAGTCATCTAAGATTGAAGTTTATACATTCTTCGAAAGCTCATTTCAGTAAATCAGCAGAATCTTGAGATTATTAATTCTAAAATTATCATACCTTTAGACTCTGACATTTCTCAAGACTTCTCAGAAACTTCAGTTAGAGCCTTGAGACATTTCAAAGTTGGACTTTAGTAGAAGTCCATAATATAAATTCGAAGGCTTGAATACTCATTTAAAACATTTGAATCAGAGTCAGCTGTCTAAATGTCTAATAGTCAACTTTCTGTCAAATGTCAATATATGCAGAAAGAGAGAACGATAAATGAAATAAAAAATAGCAAATTCGTAATTTTTTGAAAGGACTGCTTTTTTTTCTGTGAGACAAAATTTGAAAAAGCTTCCACACTCCATTTATTCCATCCTTTGGAAAATTATTTTTGAAAAATTTACTCTTAACAGAGCAATTTCGACTGAGACAATTGTTACTGTACATACTTAGGAAGTTACTTTGCAATTTGAAACGTGGAAAACTAGTTTAAAAACAGTTTTGAAATCAGTTGTCGAATGTCAACTTTCAAATGTCAGCTGTCTAGTGTGAGAGAGAAAGAGACTAATAATTTGAACAAAAGATAGAATTGCAAGATATTTTCTTATAAGACTAAGGGCCAGTTTTGGAACGTTCTAGTTAAGAATTGAGAGTATTATTTGTCTTTTTCTAGTCGCATAAGAAAGAGCGAGAAAACAATATTGCACTATTATTGTTCCTGCTAAGTTTAAACAATGTAGGCCATGCATTTTCAATTGACAGTGACATTTGACAGATTGTTTGATGCCTATAGGTTGTTTTTTTTGGCGGTAAATTTTTCAAAAATTCTATGAGAAGCAGCTGCCATGCAGTGGAATCGTTTTGGAACCTTCTAGTTCAGAATAGACCTATCTATTTTACCAGACAAAGAGGTAATAATACGAAAACTTTATTAGATAGAAAAAGACGCAGAACGCTCATTGCGCAAGACGAGGCAAACGTACCAAATTATGTTAGACTTACGTATAGCAATCCGTTCTTATTATTTGCACGGGATAAAAGAGGAAGGAGGAAAACCGCGTGACATGCAACGTATTTGTCCATCAAGAACCCAAACAATTGAAAATCGATCACTTGTCAAGCTACGTCAAGTTGAATATCAAGCATAATTTTATCCTTGTCAGACCACGAGCAATAAACAAGGACAAGGAGATGCCCAGCGTGCAAAAGGATTACTTCACACCTGTACTAGTTAGCCAATAAAAATGCATTGCCTCGTGTTGCGCGCGCATACAGGTAAAAATAGATAGGTCTATTGGGAGTATTAATTATCTTTTTCTAGTCGCACAAGAAGGAGCGAGAAAACAATATTGCACTATTGTTCCTTTGTTAAGTTTTAACAAAGTAGGCCATGCATTTCTAATTGACAGTAGAATTTGTGACATTTGACAAATAGTTTGTTGCCCATGGGTTGTTTTTTTGACGGTACATTTTCCAAAAATTCTATGAGAAGCAGCTGCCATGCAGTTTTGGAACCTTCTAGTTTAGAATTGATTGTCTTTTTCTAGTCGCATAAGAGAGAGCGAGAAAACAATATCGCACTATTGTTCTTGTTAAGTTTCAGAAAAGTAAATCATGCATTTTCAATTGACAGTGGAATTTGTAACATTTGACAGATAGTTGGATGCCTATGGGTTCTTTTTTTTGGCGGTAGAGTTTTCGAAAATTCTATAAGAAGCTGCTGCCATGCAGTGGAATCGTTTTGGGGCCTTCTAATTTAGATATGACAGCATTAATTGTCTTTTTCCAGTTGCGTAAGAAAAAGTGAGAAAACAATAACGCACTACCGCTTTTGTTATTGAGTTTTAACAAAGTAGGCCATGCATTTTTAAATGATAGTGAAATTTATGACATTTGACAGATAATTTGATGCCTATGGGTTGTTTTTTTTTGGCGGTAGGTTTTTCAAAATTTTTATGAGAAGCAGTGGAATTATTTTGGAACCTTCTAGTATAGAATTGAGAGTATTGATTGTCTTTGTCTAGTCGCATAAGAAAAAGCGAGAAAACAATATTGCACTATTGCCCCTGTTAAGTTTTAACAAAGTAGGCCATGCATTTTCAATTGACAGTGGAATTTGTGACATTTGACAGATAGTTTGATGCCTATGGGTTGTTTTTTCGGCGGTAGATTTTTCGAAAATTCTATGAGAAGCAGCTGTCATGCAGTGGAATCGTTTAAGGCCTTATCTAGTTCAGAATTTAGAGTATTAATTGCCTTTTTCTAGTCGCCTAAGGAAGAGCGAGAAAACAATATTGCGCTACTGTTCTTGTTAAGTTTTAACAAAGTAGACCATGCATTTTCAAATGATAGTGAAATTCGTGACATTTGACAGGTAGGTTGATGTCTGTGGGTGGTTTTTTTGCCAGTAGATTTTTCAAAAATTTTATGAGAAGCATGTGGAATCATTTTGGAGTGTTCTAGTTCAGAATTGAGAATATTTGATTGTTTTTTTCTAATCGCATAAGAAAGAGCGAGAAAACAATATTGCACTATTGTTCCTGTTAAGCTTTAACAAAGTAGGCCAGTTTATTCACATTCTAATAAACTATCAGGTATGCAATCTGGCGGATAAAAACGCAATCTGTAATCCCATTGGTCAGTCAGTTATCTGCCGACCAATAGGAATATAGATAGGTAAATTTATCTCGCAGACATTTAAAAGCAAGTTTGATTTGTAAGGAATTTTACTAATTTTTAATTTTTATGCTAACTTATGAATTGAATTCAAAAGCCGGGAATAATGAAAATTTGAAAATTTCCAACGATTCAAAACAATTCAGACGCCATTTTTATTGAATTTCATTGAAGAATTTGCAACTTCTCAACGAATTTACTTGAAATGTCTTTGACTGAATTCAGGAAAATTTGTAACTTTTTCAAAACCTCAGATGTCTTTATGTTCAAAGTTCAAATTTTTCTGGCAATAGCAACAGATTGACATATCAAATGTCAGTTGTCAATAATGTCGAATGTCAGCTGTCAATTTACAGAGAGAAAGGCAGTGATTCAAAGAGACAACAATTTGAAAAAAAAGTTTTTTGAAAAGAGTATGTCTTCTAAGCCATCTGAATAAAACAAGAACACTCGAGACTGAGAAAATTACTTTACACTGATTGCTATTTCAAACCGTCAATTTCTGACGTTCATATGACATTTGAAGTTGTGACATTTTGCACTAGATGTAAACGTCCACTGGACGTTCTCAGTAACACTTTAATTGAAGTTTTTAATAACGTAAAAAATTACTATAAAAGCATCCGATATCGGAAATAATTTATGTTATCCAGTAACCTATAAATTCTTCTCCGAAGCGTGTTTAAAGGACAAGGTCGCGAAGAACCACTATGTTAATACTTTCATAATCGTCTTCGCTTTCATAATAATATGTTAAGTATTTTTAGACCCAATGATGTTAATTAACCTCTTATACTCGATAGTAACAATTTTTCCATTGTTATAGCGTTTTTCTTTATTCATTAATCAAACAATTTTGAAATATATTTTTTTTCAGTTTCGAAACTAGCAACGGCATCTCTCAACAAGAACAAGGCACTTTGCAAAACGCCGGAAGCGAAAACGAATCGATGCAAGTCAGAGGCAGCTTCAGCTACACAGGAGCTGATGGCGTCACTTACACTGTGACGTATATAGCTGACGAAAACGGTTTTCAACCGCAAGGAGCTCATTTACCTTCTAAATAGAATTCTATCTAAATTTTTTAATAATTAAGGTGGCAGAAAGCAAATAATTCTTCAACTTTTATTAGAAATTAGATTCTTTTTACTCTATTATGCACTGTTTATTTATTTTCATTGCACCTTCTATAATTTTGCTTTCTGGAAGCCTTATTTTATTTTGCATGTAATTTTGTGATTGATTTTTTTTTTATTATTTATTCTTGCCACTGTATATTGATGTACTACACACAATACATTGTAAATACACTTTTACTATTTTTGTGAAAAAATAAAAGAACAAATTATTTTTTAAATGTATTTTTATTTAATATGACATTTTAGCCTCGTTCCCAAGTTACTTCAAATTTAAATTTATCTATATTGAAAGAAAAGTCCCAACTAGCAAATTTAGAAAAAAAATGACAACACTAAAAATTCATGAGGCTTTGAGATGTCGTTAAAATTCCTTCCAGTTCAAAATTAATTTTGATTAGGGAAATTAATGAGATCGTGAATGAATCAAGTCAATTTTTAATTGATTGAAAACCTTAAGCAGGTCAAAAATGACTCAAATCCAATCACTTCTGCATATACAGTACCGAATTTTTGGAATGTTATAGGTGTTAATTATTGGCAGATGCAATCAATGTCTTTGACCTCAATTTGCATCTAGGTACATTATTATCATTATCAAAATACTACCTATATACAACACTTTTGAGAATCAGAGATGAGCACTATGTGATTGTCATAAAATTAATATTAAAACTAAAAGGGCAAGGACGTTGATATTTAATTGGAATTTGATGATATTTTCTTTAAATATCACGCCAATTCCAAATTCCACTAGGTATATTTTATACAAAGGATAATTGTTGGAAGAAGATTCTTCATCAAGATAGATTTGTGAAAATAGTTGAAATGTGAAAATAGTTCTCATTCTTCCGTCTCAATTTTTGTCCCTTCTCGGCTTTTGAATTTTTAAATTGAAAAAGTAGTCCATGACTCAAAGTGGAGTTGAAATTTGAAATCAAAAGAAACACAAAGTCTTCCTCCACACAAATTTTTTATTTGAAAATTAAAGAGCTCTATAGGCCTTGAAACTGTAGTACTCCTTTATTGGGTGAGATAAACACACACAATCTAATGTTTTAACTCGTATATTAATCACTAACACGACAAACTAATTATACGTCTTTAACGTGATGCTCACCGGTTATCAGTCTAACAGTAACTGCTCGATCCTCAGATTAATCAAATATTTAGATTACACAACCCCTTTGTATATTCTCTGAGTCATCGAACCGTCATCGCTATTCAGGTAAACGGTGCGTACAAACATAATTTGTATTTTCCCAAAATACATAAATAATATGAGACACTACATAGTCCAAGCAATGAAGGAAGTTTACCTCAACATAATTAGGAGTTAACATTTTTTGGGGGGGATCGGTTCATTTTCATGTGCTTAATAACATATTAAGTTTGCGACCTTGTACTTCCATAGGGTTTTCAGTTAGGGGTGGTTTTTAGGGGTAATTTGCAGTTAATGGAGAACGCTGCTCAAAAGGATGGTCCAATAGCAAAAAGTTTCAAATTAATGTTGTAGCTGAAGCTTTTTGCTAAGTGATTAACGAAAAAAAAAATCCGCTGGGGCATTATGAGAGGAATAAATGGGCTGCCGATTGTCGAAAACTGTCACCAAATATTTGGCCCCGTTTAGAAATTAGAGTGAATGCAAGAAAGGGGTAGTTTTCGATGCAATTTACAACTTCCTCGCACATTAGACAAGTCCGTGCTCGCTTAATTTTCAAGCAAAAAATTCGAACAAAAAAGCATTGGAGAGTGAATTTCATTAGCAATAATGTGGTGTTTGAAAAATTGAAATCGGATTATGCATTCGGCCGCTGCTGCAACAAATGCGCGCAAAATGGCAAAATGTTGATTCAGTGACCTTGAACAAAAACATGCTGCTATTCAAGACGCTGCAGAAAAAAAACTATAGAAGATAGAGGGGTGCTGTCGCTGAGTTTTTTATAGCAAAAAGCTTCAGCTACAACATTAATTTGAAACTTTTTGCTATTGGACCATCCTTTTGAGCAGCGTTCTCCATAAACCTCAAATTACCCCTAAAAACCACCCCTAACTGAAAACCCTATGGAAGTACAAGGTCGCAAACTTAATATGTTGTTTAGCACATTAGAATGAACCTATCCCTCCAAAAAAAATTCAACTTCTAATTATGTTGAGGTAACCCCTCTTTTCAGATCTCCGTTTCTTGGACTAACATCCCTTCCTTGTTTGCTTTTTTTTCCAATATTAATATTTTAACTACATATACAATAAACCTATCAATCAGCTATGAAATTTCTCAGAACTAATTTTAATACATATTTCACACCAATTCATTTATTATTATTTTATAACATTTTTTTACAATTACAAAATACATGTATACCTACATATCTAGAACTATTATTCATCATTCATTCTATCGGGGTCATTAACTACCTCCCATTCCCCTTCCACTTTTTTTAAATGGACTATATTTCTCCGAAATTGCTGACCTGTTTCGTCGTTTTGAATATTGACATCACTACCATTTTTTCCGACCACAGTATGAGCGGTGGGACTAAAATTTGGGGTGAGTTTATTCTCTTTGATCAAATTTTTTACATACACTTTATCTCCCGCTTCTATTGTACTTTCTTTTGCCTTTCGTTTCAAATCACCGTAGTCTTTTCTGGTTGACTTTTTTAATGTATCTCGATCTCTAACTTCATCATCTAATGTGCTGTTTTCTTGGTTTCTTAGAGTGGGAATTTTGTCTCTGAACTGTCTTCTAAAAAAAAGTTCTGCGGGAGGTTTTCCTGTTGTTGAATGAGGAGTTGCGTTATACATCATTAAGTACTCTAAAAGATCTTGCTTCCAGTCAGTTTTTGATTGCTGACTAATTTTAAGTCGTTTTACTATATCCCTGTTTTGCCTTTCAACCTCTCCGTTCTGTTGTGGCCAATAAGGAATTGTATTATAGAGACGAAGGAAAACCTAACCGAGAAAATATTTCTTTAAGGACCTTGATTGTGTTTGCAGCTGTTATCGTTGTCATTATCTTTATTTCTTTATATCTACTAAAATAATCGATTATAACAAAAAGGTAATGGCCATTTTGTACCGGCCCTAAAAAATCTACTGCGACATCAATCCATGCCTCTGTTGGAAGCTCTCGCCTCTTCATCGGGCTCGGAGCATTGGGAACGGCAACGTTGGGTGCAACCTTTGCAGCTTTTTACTAGTTTTTCAGCGTCCGAGTCTATCTTAGACCACCATACTTTGGTGCGCAATCTGTTTTTCATTGCGACTATTCCTGGGTGACCCTCGTGAGCTGCTTGAAGTACTGCTAGTCTTAATTTACTTGGGATGACAATTTTAGTCCCTCTCAGTAGAATGTCATCCTGAAAACATAGCTCGGATTGAAACGCTTGAAATTGTTTCGTTTCACCATTGGATTGACCCGTAAAGAGCCACTTGTGCACTTCCATTATTTCATTGTCAGAACGAGAGTATTTTTTTATTTCTGAAATAGGCACAGCTACAGGTCGAGAATAATCAATAATTTGTTGAATATGTCCGTCTTCATCATCGAAGGGGGTACCTGGCGTAACGTTCATACACAATCGAGAAAGGGCGTCTGCTATATTACTTTTCCCGGGTCCGTATATGACTTTAAATTTGTACGCTTGCAAACGCAGGACCCATCTCTCGATTCTAGCACAGGGCTTCGATTTCTTACCAAAAATTACTTCCAGAGGCTTGTGATCTGTAATCAGTTCAAAATCATTTTTCCCATAAAGATATATATGGAAGTGTTCTACTGCCCATACCAGAGCCAAGGCCTCCTTTTCAGTTTGGCAGTACCTTTTCTCACAGTCCGTAAGACTTTTATTGCCATAAGCTATGATTCTGGGCCCTTCTCTATTGCATTGTATTAAAACAGCACCCAGCCCGACGGGACTGGCATCTGCAATAACTTGCGTTCTATCTTCAGGATTATAGTAACCAAGCGTTGTTATTCTGGATAAGGATTCTTTCAATTCCTGGAAGGCGTTCTGTTGGCGCTCTTGCCAATGTCTGGTAATATCTGCGTTTTTTCCTAGTTTAATTCGAAGTATTTCTCTTAGGGGTTCTGTGAGCGTGGCCAGATTAAGGATCCATTTACCTATATAGTTAACCAAACCCAGAAAACTTTGTAACTCGTGAACATTAACGGGAGAACGGAAGGTTTTAATGACAGATATATATTTATCTAGAGGTTTAATACCCTTTGGTGACAATTCATGCCCTAAAAATTGTATAACCGAAATATTGTATATACATTTATTTTCATTTAATAGAACGTTGTTTTCATTTAATACGCTAAGAGTTGTTTTTAGTCGCCTATTATGATCTTTTTCGGTTTCAGCAAATATGACAATGTCATCTATAAAGTTAATAGTACCTTCACACGATGAAAGAATACGCTCCATAATTTTTTGGAACATCTCTGGGGCACAAGAAATACCAAAATTTAGGCGTTTATACCTAAAGAGACCTTTACTTGAAATGAAAGTAGTTATATACCTAGAATTTTCACTGATTTCAATTTGATGAAAAGCATTTCTAACGTCTAATCTTGAGAATATTTTTGCATTTCTAAAGTGAGGTAATAGTTCATCCATCGTAGGTAAGGGGTGGTTTTCCCTCATAATGGCCTCATTTGCCCTCCGCATGTCAATACAAATTCGAATTTCGTCGTTTGACTTTAAAATAGGTACCATTGGTGACACCCATTTTGAATAGCTAGCCACTGATTCAATTATATCTGATTCAAGCAGTTCTTGAATTTTCTGGTTCACTTTATTTTCCAGAGGAATTGGAATTCTACGATATGGCTGAATCACTGGTCTAACTGTATCATCAATGGGTATGTGCACCAGTACATTTTTAAATTTTGGAAAGGTAGATATGGCATTAACATGTTCTTGTTTTCCTACAACTATTTGTAAAACACCTAGAGATTTTGCGGTATCTTTTCCCAACAAATTTTTCGTGCCATTTTTTATTACATAGAAGGTGGCAGTTTCTATTGAGATGAATATTTATTTCAGCTTCGAAACTCCCTAAAATATCTAGGGGTTTGTTGCTAGCGTAGGCCTTGAAAACTTTGTTAGGTTTTTTATTTTGATTAAATACTACTACTTTTGATTTTTTCAGATAGTCCCACGTTTCGTCACTTAAAATATTACACTTACTCCCAGAATCGATTACCAGATGTACTGGAACTCCTCCAACGTTACACAGTATGTCGCTATCATTGTCAATGTGGAAAACATAGTTCACATTATCATCGTGGTCGCGCCTTGGTTTATCGAATTTCCGTTTTTTCTCTTCGTTGAAAGTATACTTATTAATTGATTTTCTTTTTCCTCCTCTTGTTCTACAATGTTGCGAGGCATGTCCTTTAAACCCGCATTTTTTACATGTAACTTCTTTATCGGGACAATCGAACGACAAATGATTTTTTGATTCACATCGAAAACAGGTTTTCAAAGAACTCTGTCCTGGCCTAGAGTTTTTTGTCGTTAGCTTGTTTACCTCAAAATTCAATGGAGTCTTTTTCTCACAAAATTGTTCCATTTGCCTGTTGACCGACTCAAGAGCGTTGGCCTCAGAAACAATATTGTCTAAAGTTATGGAATCTCCTGTGGATAATACTTTTTTTCTGAGATCGGCGGAGTGACACTTTTCCACAATTTGGTCGATAAGATGTTCCTCAGGTGAGCTAAATTGGCACTTTTCAGCTTGTTTTCTCAAGCGTACCAAAAATTTTCCAAATTTTTCGTCCGGTTCTTGTTTTAGGAGTCGAAATATATGCCTTTCATTTATTTTGCTTTGTTTAGGAGCAAAGTAGTTGTTCAGTTTTCCCAAAGCTACTTCATACGGGTCGCTGTCAATTCCATTCGCCTCCGCAGTTGAAATGTGAGCCCCTGGTAAATTATAGTATATTTCTTGTATACCTAAACCGCCCACATGCAACAGGGTAGCTCTTTTTTTTAAAGGGCTTTCAATATTGGCTGCATCAAGGTAAATTTGCAAAGCCCTTGTCCACTTTTCCCATTTTATGCCAACTGAACTAACATCACCCTCGCAATCAAAAGGCTCTAAAGGTGCGAGGTTTGACATTTTGGTTTCCCTGAAAAGAATATTATTTTCGCTTTATATAGTTATCTATTGATTGATACTATATAACAGTTTCTCTTTTCGCTTGTGTACTAAGAATATGATTCATAGCCTCTATTTTTTAATTAATAACCTATTGCTCTGTGTATCACATTCACAGCATCCTAGGCTACTAATTTAATTTAATCCTCTTGCACTATGTATCACATTCATAGGCTTCTAATTTAATCCTTTTGCACTACGTATCACATTCATAGGCTACCAGTTTAATCCTTTTGCACTATGTATCACATTCATAGGCTTCTAATTTAATTCTTTTGCACTATGTATCATATTCATAGGCTTCTAATTTAATCTTTCTGCACTATGTATCACATTCATAGGCTACTAATTTGTTAATGACTACACGTCATATTTACAGCTTTTTTTTTTTTATTAATTGCTATGTATCATATTCATAGACTCTTTTTTTTTTTTTACTTATATATTATTTTACCTTGTAATCCTCGTCGCCAAAATGTAGTACTCCTTTATTGGGTGAGATAAACACACACAATCTAATGTTTTAACTCGTATATTAATCACTAACACGACAAACTAATTATACGTCTTTAACGTGATGCTCACCGGTTATCAGTCTAACAGTAACTGCTCGATCCTCAGATTAATCAAATATTTAAATTACACAACCCCTTTGTATATTCTCTGAGTCATCGAACCATCATCGCTATTCAGGTAAACGGTGCGTACAAACATAATTTGTATTTTCCCAAAATACATAAATAATATGAGACACTACAGAAACTATAGGGATTTATCATCAAGGTCAAGTTTGCTCAATATTACTTATACAGTTTCACATCATTTATTTGAAGCCGCTGAACTCAGCATTTGGTAGAGAAAAAACAGAAAGTTTGAGAAAAAACATCTACATTTAGGCAAAGGATATTTAATTTGAACGAGTACTAGTTGATCTAGTTAAAACAAAAGATGAGATTCCAGTGTACAACAAGTCATATAGATATTCACATATCCATTAAGAGGAAGTGAAAAACTAGATACCTTCCATGTTGGATCTGTTGGGAAATGGACTAAGAAATAAAAAAACTTGTTCATTATCGATATTCAATATATTTATTATATCGAACACAGCGTGGAAAGCAGAGCGTGTGAACTCATAGAAATAACTATACGAACTGACTCAACATCAAGACAAAGAATTACAAACCCTTTCTTAAGTAAACAATTCCTCATCTGTTTATCTTACATATAAAAACTATTATAAACACATTCAGTCATCCATAGCTGCGATATAAATTAGCAAAGTATAGGCTAATAATCAAAGTTTAATTTATTAATTTTTGTTTCACTGATATAAATATCAGTTTATCCAACACGCCACCTCAAAAATTTGATCAATTATACTAAAAGTGTAATACAACTTAAACCTAGTATAACATAAATAGGCCTGCTTCCCTTATGTTTGTTTTTTTCTGGGGAAAATTACAATTACGGTCCAGCATTTGCTGCTCGGGATTAGGGAAAACCCAGAAAAACCTAATCAAACCATTTAACTTATTTACTAAGCCTAATTCCATTCTAATTTCTCAAATTTCACTTGTATCAATGGTTTGGTAAACATGTCTGCTAGTGGTTTCTCTGTGGACAAATTAATATTTTATATTAATTACGATCAATTTAATATAATTTGATCTTTTGTGATTTGTTGGATTATTTGTAATACTTATGGAGGTCCATTGTTGTCCTCCTAGGTCATAATTGACTCTCATATTAATATTTATGCATATTTTCTGCTAATGATTTTAACCAAAGAACCTCTTCAAAAAGAAAAACCATATATTCGGCTTCAGTAGATGATGCCGTTACTGACAACTGCCTTTTTGTATTCCAACATATCACACAAATTTCAAACAGTTTAAATAAATATCCTGTTGTGCATTTTATATTGTTTATATTATCATCTCCACCTTCCTAGTCAGGATTAATAGAATCACTCAAGAAATTAATATATTCACAACTAAAATATTGTGTCAACTTCACATTGATGTTACCCTTAAGATATCTAAGGACCCTTTTCAAATATTGCCAGAACTCTTTATTATTCTTGTTTTAATACCTGCTCAAAATATTAACAATGGTACTTAAATCCGGCTTGATATACATAACATAATATACATTAAACAGACGATTAGATTCCGGCAAGGGCTATCATGTTTTTCTTATGAATTTAAACCAATCAAATTCAGTTTACTAGGAAGTGGAGTGCTGACACAGCTGATGGCACAACAGTCATTCATATTAAATTTATGTAAAATATTTTCATGTACATTTGAACTGTTTTATAGTTTATCGAGACGCGTAGCGTCGAGATAAACTGAACCTCGAGACATGACGCAAGGATATTGTCATGTTTCTATTGGTTCAATTTCAATTTTATACGTCAATTTTAGAAAAATACAGGTTTCTGTAGGTACATAGGAAGATATATAAGCTGTTGATAGAGGGTAGCACTTTCGAAAGGGCGTTCACAAAAAATAATTAGAACACAGATTTTAAACAAATTTTTTATTTTCTACTAGCAGTAGTAAAAAAAATTCTATATATTCCTCGGTAGAGAAAGTCATTATATACCTCAAGCATTATAAACCTCGGCGCTTTGCGCCTCGGTTTATAAAAGCTTTCGGTATATAATGACCAACTTCTCTACCTAGGTATATAATATACTATTACTGTCTTTCAAATAAAACATAGAACAGTTATTTGCCAAATCCCTTTTAAACTATTCAATGTATTATTATCTACAGTGGCAAATACCATCTACAGAACTACATAAATAATTTTACATATTGCACCTTTGTCTAAGATATAAATACAGTGGTTAACTGATGAATTTTCAAACCCATTTTCTTTATGAACTTTTACTATTATTTCAAACCAACATCTAGTGGTTTGTTTTAGTCCATAGATACAAAGCCTTACAAACTTGGTTAGGAGGTTTACTTGTCACACCTTCAATTAGCTATCCGGGAAAACTGTTTATACATCCATATGATGTATTAAAAGGGTGAACTGATTAAAAAGGTTATTATAAACCAGAAACCTACGATTCTCGCCACCTGTGCAAAGGTTTCATTATAATCTACCAAGTAATGTTGACTAAAACCACGAGCAACTAAGTAAGCTTTATATCTAAATGGTTTTCCAATTTCATCATTTTCAATGGAAAATATCCATTTACAATCCACTATATTTTTATATTCGGGTCTTGATACCAACGACCACGTTTTATTTACCAATAATGAGTGAATCAATATCATTTGGCAGATCTGTTTTAATCACAGATTTACTAGACTCATTATTTAGTTTAATGAGTTTATTAGGGTTAACATTTACCTACTTTCCTGAATTGTTACTCATCTGATTTAGCTATATCAGATTTATTAATCAAACCACCGATCTTGACAAACTTCCACTTTCAGGGGAAAGGTTTTATTAGACTACCCAAGATGCTGTCGAACTCAAATTAATTAAAATGTCCGCCAAGAGGCATACAAAAACCCTTTGTTTGCTTGTCAAAGTCACGTGTTTTGGATAGGCTAATTACCAAAGTGTTACATTCATTTTTGACACTTTTTCAGTTCAGTTCAGTTCAGTTTATTAATAAATACTAATCTTGACAAACAATCAGAAGAAACAGCTTTATCATGAAAGTGTTTCACATTCCCTTTTTCATAATCACTATTAACTACTAATATTGACTTACTCGAAACCCTGATTGAAAATCACTGAATAGTTTATTTCTATCTACCTATAAACTCAACAAGTTGCATATCATATATACACCATTTTCTCCAAAATTTTGTCAATAGTGCCAAACAAATTTATTGGATGCAATTCACTGGAGGATTTTAATTTAACTACTTTGGGAATCGTGATTATAGTGGAAGCTGAATGAATATCATTTGGCAGATCTGCGTCAACCACAGATTTACTATAATCATTCATTATATAGTTTGATAAGTTTGTGGGTTAACAGTTAGCTACTTTCTTGGATTGGTTGGTCATCTGATTTTGCTTTATCAGATTTATTAACCAGCAATCTTGGCAAACTGTCAAAGGAATCAGTTTCATCACCAAAGTGTTATGCATTCACTTTTTCAAAATTATAATTAACTAACCACTGATATTGACAAAGAGTCAGAAAAATTGGCTCTATGTCCAGAAAAGTTAAACATTTACTTTTCAAGCTTATTAGTAACTACTGATCTTGACAAACAGTCAGAGAAATCAGCTTTTACAATTAAAGTGTTCTATATTCACTTTTTCAAGCTTGTTAGTAATTACTGTTCTTGACAAATAGTCAGAGGAATCAGCTTTATGACCATAAGTGTTCTGCATTTACTTTTTCAAGCTTATGATTAACTACTGTTCTTGACAAATAGAGGAATCAACTTTATAATCAAAAGTGTTCTACATTCACTTTTCCAAGCTTATTATTAACTACTGATCTTGACAAATAGTCAGAGGAATCAGCTTTATGCAGATTAAAAGGCTTGGAGGACAAAAACAAACTTGCCATATCTACAATAATATCCTTGACTACAACAAACTTATGACTAACCACATCCCACACTTCATATTCATTTGGTTCATAACCAACCAGTACAGCTTTCCAGGATTTGATATCAAATTTTGTTCTCCTGGTTTTTATGTACCTATAAACGGTATTATGGAACCAAACACTTATGAATATTTTACTTGAGGCTTTTTACTACGCCACATTTCGTATGGTGTTTCAAATTCTTTTAAAGTTTTAGTAGGGGTCAAATTAAGTGGCAGTTAAAACTGCCTCCAACTTTTTTTTTTTATAGCTGCATCATTAAATTTGTGGGGTTTATGGAATTTTCAAATGATGACTTATCTTTTTGCATACCAAAAATCTCTCATTTCTGTAGCTAGATATTCACCTTCATTGTCACAGAATACATTGAAAATTTGTAAATTGAAATGTGCCCCACTTTCAGCAACTGAATCTTGAAACATTCAAAATACATATGACTTATGACTCATCAAATATGTTACACAATAGTAAGTAAATTCACGCACAAACAGTACAATGTTTTTGAAATGGAAGTCGCGCTTGTTTATGCACGCTCCACATAAATACTCATTGTATAACCTGATCGATTTGCGCCCTAAGTCCTCGATCTCTTTTTTTTTTTTTTTTATAATAATTTAATAATTTAAACCTCACCAATGTGGACCAAACGTTCAAATCACAATTGATAATTTTTTATTTTTTTATTTAATCGTCACTATTTGCTTGAATAATAGTGTTTTTTTTTTAAAATTTGCAATAACAGTTCAAAGACTTACCCATAAATTATAAGCTTACCGCCTTTGTAAATACTAACACCCTTTTTTTTTAGCAATAGTCATACTAGCCCTTTGCATTTTTCTTACAGACACCAAATTGTAAGGAACCTCTCTGGATAGTCCAGCCTATACTAAAGACTTTCCTGTATGCCTATATTACTGGGAATACTAATTGTGCCTTTTTGGTTGCTGTTATGGGTTCCATTTTTTTTTTTTTTTTATTGATGGAATTGTTTTGTTTCACTTTTTTTTATTGTGTTTTAGAGACTTGATTTTTTTTTCGAAATTGCGTCTTTTAAAATCGATTTTAAAATATCCTCAACGATAATTATTTCTAAATTGCTGAGCTCTGATGTTCTTATCTAAGTTCAAGCTCTGTTAGCATGAAGCCTTTTGTTTCTTTTTAGTTTCAAATTTCAAATATCAAATATCGAACACAGCGTGGAAAGCAGAGCGTGTGAACTCATAGAAATAACTATACGAACTGACTCAACATCAAGACAAAGAATTACAAACCCTTTCTTAAGTAAACGATAATTATATTTTCGATTCAGAAACTTGTATTTTTAAAAAACATTTATTTTATTAATTAAAATACAATAGTGACAATCGGAAAATATGTGGATCAAATTGCTACAGGGAGTGCCTGAAAACAAATGAACGCTCCTTACTGGAAAGCTCTGGCTTAAATAATAAATATTTGCTGATCCAAGCATTTTCCTATGCAAGTGGTGGTACTACCAGTGCAGTACCGCTGATAAAGCAGTTTTATATATTTATTAGTATTGACATAGGCGTACGCTTATAATTAACATAGGAAAGGAGAATTATTAGTATAAAGATAACCAGAGCCGGTCCAATAGGTATTTTATGCCGAGGCAAAGTTCAATTCTGGCGCCCCCCTTCTCAAATTGATTTGTCAAAATGGTTAAAGATCAATATGATAAACAATGAATTTTAGGCTATCGCTTAGAGAGTAAACAAAAACAAAAAAAGTAACTTCATTTTTTTAAAAGCGTATATCATACGTTTACTTATTACATGAGGTCCTCTGTTCTCACAGAAATCACAAGCCAGTCGGAGTGTTTTTGATTGATGAAAATCGCTAGAAACTAAAGTTCATTTCACGAAACAAGATAGTAGAGGTAAACAAACAGGAGGAGCGCAAAAATTCAGAGAAGGACTTCAAAAATGAATTACAACCAATGCCATTTATTTTTGTCAGGTTGTCATATGAGTCTATAAGTTTTGTTGTCGTATTTCCTAGTATTTTACAATTATTTAAATAGTGTTTGGTGAATTATTGTCAGTTAGTGAGCACTTTAGATTGAAACAATGTCAAGTTCAACAGATTCCGCTGAAGAATTCGTTCCTGAAAAGCAGTTTGAACGAGGAAGGGCTTTTAGTAGTTCAGATTTTTTTGAATTTAAAACGTGTCTAAATCAAATGTACAAGAAAATCCAGATAGTTTGAAATAGGAAAATCGCCAATAAAATTCGACTTACCTGTCAAAGTTTGTTTACTTTCACTATCTCGCTTCGTGGAATGAACCTTAGTTTTCTGATAGTTTATTACCAATGAAAATCCCTCATAGGTATATGATGTCTGTGAGAACAGATCTATTTTGTAGATAAAAAAAATAGATATACATATAATATGTATTTTTCAAATTAACTAAACACAAAAATAATTTTCCAAAACTAATTAAATATCAACCCTAAAAATGAACCAACCTGGCTTTACGTCTTGCAAAGTCGGAGATGAGTTCGTTGATAGGTTTATTCTCATAGAATCGAAATCGGACATGTGGATCAACGACCTCCCTTCTGCCAAATTAAATTTATGTTGCATTTACGATTTAAAGATCAATGAGGAAATGGCAGAAAATCTCGGTTGTTATAATAATATTTAACAATTTTTGAAGTTGTATCAAAATGCTGAGATGTTGAAACAATTTTCTCCCATCTGCCATTTGGAAGATGAGTTTAACATGCAAAGTAAAATCCAAGAAATATATTGGCAGATGTATTCAAGGTATATTAACAATTGGCAGAAACAATAAAACTGTCAAAAATTTTCAAAGTTGAGATCAATTTTTTCCCGTCTGCCAGTAATTTATATTAAATTAGCTACTACTAAAAGCTTAAATTTCGACTGGCAGAAATTGCAGGCTGATACAAGCTCTTATAATTGATCAACAAAATTGGAACAAAAATTGTTCATATCATGAACGTTTTTAACCCGTTTGTTTCAGTGAAATGTAGTTAGGAGAATATACATATTCTCAATATGGCAGAAACCGCAATGAGCTACATACGTTGCACAATTATTGTTAAATTGCGAAAAATGTTTATGTGGCCAAACAGTTTTCTCCCGTCTGACAACCGGTTAATTAAAATAAAAGTTGCTCTCAAGACACCTAAATATGATAAGGCAGAATAATAAAAAATTGTATCTTTAGGAAAAAAATGTTTTATTCATCAACATTATCAAAAACAGCATCTTAATAATTATCATCAGCATCATCATTATCGTTTCCATTGTCATCTATCCTTTCAGAGTCACTTCCATCACAACTGATGTCACATTATCATCATCATTATTGCCGTCATCTAAATCTGATAAATCGCCAAAATCTTCGTTTTCAATAATTTCTTCTTCACTTTCATCCTCATCAGGAAAACCTATACAGTGTCCCACGGTGGATGGCGTATTAGACGTTTATGGAGAACTAAAAAGCGGATCATTTTGGAAATTTGGCAACCGGTATAAATGACCATAATCTACACTTTAAATATATTTTTGTTTATGCGGTGTTGCCGCTTCTACCCTAAAGCAGTGACAACAGCGCTATTTTAAATGGAACACTCTGTATCTGATTACATATTTGGATTTTACGTAAAATTCTGAGCAGATTTCATGTGATATACCCTATACCTAAGTTCAACTGTTTTGGAATTATTGACAGTTGAAAATCGACTTTTTGCAACTTTGACAGGCTGTAAAACCTGAACGGTTAATTTTAGAGAAAAACCGATTTTACATTCCTATCTTAGATTTTTACTTTTTTAAAACTATCATTTGATACCAACTTCAAATTTAATCCATGATTAAAAATTCCATTTAAATTTAATCTCCCAGTAAATTCAAAGTTGGTGTCAAATGATAGTTCATGAAAATGTAAGATAGGAATGTGAAATTGGTTTTTCTCTTAAATTAACCGTTCAGGTTTTACAGCCTGTCAAAGTTGCAAAAAGTCAATTTTCAACTGTCAATAATTCCCAAACAGTTGAACTTAGGTATAGGGTATATCACATGAAATCTGCTCAGACGTAGAATCAAAATATGTAATCACATACAGGGTATTCCATTTAAAATAGCGTTGTTGCCACTGATTTAGAGTAGAAGCGGCAACACCGCATAAACAAAAATATTTTTAAAGTGTAGATCAGGGCTGTTTACCCCGGTTGCCAAATTTTCAAAATGATCCGCTTTTTAGTTCTCCATAAACGTCTAATACGCCATCCACTGTGGGACACCCTGTATGTGTGATAGGAATTGAAAAAAAATTATAACTTGTATGTGAGATTTCAAACATTTGTACAGGCTCTGTTCGTCATAATTAGTGCGGCTCCTACAACTTAAACAAAAGAAAATACGGAAAAAAGTTAAATACAAAAGTTGTAGGGTTTTATTTCTATTATGTTTTGCACATGTCAAAATGAGCAAATAACACACGTCAACTGTCATAATGACAGCACTTGCATTTTTTTAAATAAAACACCCTGTATATTTTTAGCTAGAATGAAAGATTTTTCTCTTCTGATTTCAAATGTACCATATATGTTGATATTTGGTTCAGCTGTTTTTGTGCTATTTCATTCTAAAATTGCATTGAGCAAGCCTCATCATTGATATTAGAAACCGGGAACAGACCTAATTTAGGGTAATGTAAATGCATGTTTCATCTTGAATAGCGTAAAAACAGCTGAACCAAATATCAATATATATGTTATATTTGAAAACAGAAGAAAAATAGTACATTAAAATACAAGTTTCATAAAATGTCTTATGAAACGAATATTTTATACTATTTTTTCTATTTTGGTATTGTTTAATTTAAAAAAAAAAAAAAAACTTTTCTTGGAAATTTTATTCTCATATTTCCTGATTTCATATGTTTAGGTTGGTAACACTACATGATGCCAAATATATAAATCTTCTATTATTTTTTATTGCTAATGACAGTTCAATGGCCATCAGTCAGCCAGTGTTACCAACCTTCGATAAGTAGAAAAGGAGTGTTGTTATATTTGGAAGTACTTTAGTGTGAATACTATTTATTAAATGTTACTATAATGACAAAATATATTGACAATGCTTTTTAACTGGTAATCTAACAATGTGAGCACCAACTTGTATATCGGTCCATACGGTCCATATACACAACAGTCCTCCCAACTATATTTAAAACTATAAATCGATTCGTTTAACTGGTTTCCGGATTCGATTTGATCTTCGGTATATTTTAGTGGTATGTTGTTCACTTTGGCCTTCTTCTCTTTCTTCATTCATTCTTGAATTTTCCATGTTAGTAATGTCTTGCGTTTCGGTTTCTGGATGATCATTTCTGTTGCTAGTGGTACTCGGAATTTGGTTTTCAATATCATTGGTATTTGTAGTATTTGGGATCTCAGAGTTATCATAATTGTGTGTGGTAGTAGTTGACATAGTTTTATTGTGGTTGATTGTATGAGGTATGTTTCCCTCGGGAAATTTAGGTGGCATCCTTTGTAAATCGACTTCTGTAGCATCCATTTGGTCAATATGTCTTCTCCAGATTCTACCATCATAAAGTTCAACTAAATAATGTAGCAATCATTGTTTTTCAGTTACTTTGCCAAATTCCCATTTTTTTTGAATTATTAATATAGTTACGTACCCGCACTTTATCGCCTACCTGAAATTCTCGTGAAGGATAAAAAAAATTCGTGTTATCTTGAATATCGGTTATCTCAGTTGGTCGAATTAAATCAATTTTGGTACGAATGTCCAAGTTCATTAACATCATACAAGGTTGATCACCTGTACTACTATGTGATGTTTTTCTGTAATGAAGTAAAAAATTTGCTAGCTTGCAATTTATATCTCCAGCATCTTGTGACATTTTTCTTAATGCATTTTTAACTGTCTGGACATATCTTTCCGCCTGTCCATTGGTTGCTGGGTGATATGGTGCGGAGAACCGATGCTTAATGCCATTTGATTTTAGAAACATCTTAAATTCATTCGAAGTAAAAGTTGGTCCATTATCGCTTACCATTACAATAGGCAAACCAAATCTAGCAAAAATATCTCTCAAAACACGTATTGTCTTTGTAGCAGTAATTTGATTCATTAGTATTACTTCCAACCATTTTGAATATGCATCCACTAGGACCAAAAAAAAAATTCCGTAAAAAGGACCTGCAAAATCTATGTGTAATCTATGCCAAGGACTTTTGCTGTTCTCCCAACAATGTATTGTCTTTTTAGGTTGATTTTGTGATAATTGACAGGTGATACAAGATTTAGCAATATTCTCTATATCTTTATCAATATCAACCCACCAAACGTATGATCTTGCCAGATTCTTCATTCGGAATATTCCTAAATGGCCTTCATGTAATTCTTCTAAAATTCTGTTCTGTAAACTTTTTGGTATCACTATTCTATTATTTTTCATTATAACTCCATCAGCTAAAGAAAATTCAACATCTCTTCCTATAAAACCTTCTTTTTCGATGATTTTTCCCTGTGATAAGCAATTATAAATGTCTTGTAGGTTTTCTTCTTTCCGTGTTTCTTTGGCAATTTCTGTGTGTGTGACAGGTAATTTTATAATTTGCTGTAACTGGTAAGCATTCACATCGTCACAATTATAGTTATTTCCATTTTCGTCATATTCTTGCGGTAATCTTGACAAAGCGTCAGCATTGGCATGGTTTAAAGTTGAACGATAAATAATTTCGAAATCAAAACCTTGTAAAAATTGAGCGTAGTGTAACATTCTTGTAGCAACCATTGAAGGTAAATGTTTTTCTGGACTAAATATTGAAACTAAAGGTTTGTGATCCGTAATAAGTATAAATTTCCTCCCGTAAAGGTACTGAAAAAATTTTGTGACACCCTAGTAAATAGCAGTCGCTTCTTTATCAATCTGACTGTAATTTTTTTCAGATTTATTAAGTCTCCTTGAAGCGAATGCAATGGGTTTTTCAGATCCATCTGGAAAATTATGGGACAGCACTGCTCCTAGAGCATATGGACTAGCATCTGTAGCTAACGAAAGTGGAAGATCTGGATTGTAAATGCATAAGACTTGAGGAGAAACGATTTCTAATTTTATCCAGTTATAAACTTCTTCACATTCTTCTGTCCATTGGTATGGTACGTCTTTCTGTAATAAATTATAGAGTGGATGTAATTTTCTAGCAATGTCTTTTAGAAACTTCCCATAATAATTTACCATTCCTAACCAACTTCTAAGTTCAGTTAAATTGGTAGGTCTTCTAGCATTCTTGACAGCTTCTATTTTCTCATCGGATTTTTCCAAACCATTTTCGGATACAATATGCCCTAGATATTTAACTGATTTTTCAAAAAATCTACATTTTTCCATCTTAACTCTCAAACCTGCTTCCTGTAATCGTCTTAAAACCATTTCAACTCTATTGATATTTTCTGTTAAATTTGATCCTTGAATTTTGATATCGTCCAAAAATACACATACTCCTGGAATATCTTCCAACGTTCGGGAAATGAACCGTTGCCATATAGCTGGGGCAACTTTGGTACCAAACATTAACCTATTTACTTTGTAGTCTCCTCTCGGTGTTGTAATAGCTTGAATCTCTGCACTTTTCGCATTCATTGACATATGTAAGTAAGCTTCTCGAATATCTAATGTTGTGAATACTTTACCACCCAACATCGTCTTTGCAAAAATATCTTCTACGTTAGGCATTGGGTATTTGTCATCTTTAAGTACTTTATTAATGGTTATTTTGTAATCCGCACACAATCTTATTGATCCATCTTTTTTTATTATTGGAACAATTGGAGTTCCCCATTCGCTATATTCTAGCTTAGTAATAATTCCAGCGGCTTCCAGTCTCCTAATTTCTTCGATGACCTTTTCTTCTATGGCATAGGGTATTTTTCTTGCAGGTACGTAAATTGGCATTGCATTATCTTTGAGGTATAAATTTGCTTCATTTTTTTTAATGTTTCCTATTTCAGGTTTAAATACTTCTTCAAATTTAAGCTTCAAATTATCAATTATCTCGTTCTTTTGACTTCCATATATTTTATTTTGATTTATTTGTAAAAACACCGTCGTCGCTGGATCTCATCCACTCTCTCCCGAAAATTGAATCCACCTTGTTAGGGATAATGTAAAGGTTACCAACAAAGGAATAATTATCCATTTCTACTTTCATAGTTGCAAATCCAATAGGTTTTATAATTTCGCCAGTGTAAGTTTTTAATGGCAAATTAGTTTGAAAATTTTTTATAAATGGAAACAGTTTTTTGAAATTTTCATGTGACATTGATGAAACTGCAGCCCCAGTATCATATTCCATATTAACTGGTATTGAATTTAAATAAACATTTATTAAATATTTTTTTGGTTTTCTTGTATTTTCAGGTAAAAATAACTCTTTAATTGTATTTATGAAATACATGTCTGTTCCATCTGTTCCTGAGTTATATTCATGTATTTTCGTATCGAGTCCTTCTGTGAAATTAATCTGGTTTTGTTCTGTATGCAATCTAGTGATATTAGATGAGGAACTTTTCATGCAGACTCTTGCAAGGTGTTCAAATCTATGACATTCTGTACATTTTAAATTTTTATGTAGACAAGTATTAGCTAAATGTGCGAAATCTCCACATTTGAAACACCTTTTTTTATTATTTTTGAAATTAATTCTGTTTGTTTGATAATTCGAATTCTTTCGTATATCTTTTTGTGCTTTAATTTGATTTTGATCCGAAGAACAAGAAAGAGAGTCTTTAAATGTACTGGAACTTTGAATTTCTTTGGTTTCTTTGTAAGCAGACTCCATCGCTAATGTTACTTTAACACATTCGGCAAAAGTATTGTCAGGAGCCTTTAACTGTATAAGTTTTTCAATGTAGTTTGGATTTTTGAGTCCACTAATGAATTGTTGTCTCAGGTGAACATCCACGGTTGACGTGTTACAACTATGACATTTGAAATCGCAATTTTTGCTTAGTTTTTTAAGATCTGTAATATATTCTGTGATACTTTCTTCATCTCTTTGAAAACGTTTAGAGAAACGATTTTGTTCAGCAATGACGCTTGACATTGGTTGTAAATGGTCAGATAATAATTTAACTAGATCAGTATAGGGCTTTGTTTTCGGATCATCTGGGCTGCAAAGATCGTACAGTAATTGAAGTGTTTTTGTGCCCATAGTATGAATAAGCCATTCTGTTTTTTTATTATTTATTTCATTAGGCGTACCTGCAAACTTCTTCATACCAAAAAAATTTTCCAATCGTTTGATAAAGATTTCCCAAGTTTCGTTTTCCTCATTGAAAGATTCCAATGATATGTTTTCTCCTCGTATAGAATTATCATTTTTTTGGGGTTGTAATAATTTCGCAAGGGTTTCCATCAAAGTATCAAATTGTGTATTATCCATCTGCTCTGTGGTTCGGTCAATTACCTCGTCGCCAAATGTTATATTTGGAAGTACTTTAGTGTGAATACTATTTATTAAATGTTACTATAATGACAAAATATATTGACAATGCTTTTTAACTGGTAATCTAACAATGTGAGCACCAACTTGTATATCGGTCCATACGGTCCATATACACAACAAGTGTCACAAAGAGTTTCTTTTCGAAACTACTTTTAGTGTCGAAAAGACTTCGATATGACACCAAAATAGAATAAATCTATTATCGTAGCTAAAAATATACAGGGTGTTCTATTTAAAAAAAAAAATGCAAGTGCTGTCATTATGACAGTTGGCACCTGTTATTTGCCTATTTTGACATATACGAAAAATAATAGAGATAAAACCCTACAAGTTTTTATATAAGCAATCATTTTGCTTTTTGATAGGTATTCAGTTATTTTGATAGTAACTTTACTCAATTAAGTTGGCAGACGGGAGAAAATTGCAATTTAATAACCATATGTACAATTTATGTAACTTATTGCGGTTTTTGCCATATTGAAAGTATGCATATTCTCATAACTACATTTCACTTGACCAAATGGCAGACGGGTTAAAAACGTTCATCATATAAACAATTTTTGTTACAATTTTGTTCATTGTTTATTAGGACTTGTACCAGTCTGCAATTTCTGCCATTCAAAACCTAAGCTTTTGGTGGCAACTTATTTAATATAAATTAATGGCAGACGGGAAATAATTGATCTCAAATTTGAAAATTTTTGACATTTTGAAAAATTAAAAATAAATATCTGTACCACTTCAAATTTTCTGCCGATGCAAAGGTACATTATTTATCTAAAATCCATTGTAACAAAACATGTTTTAGGCAGGAGAAAATTGTTTCAACATCTCAGCATTTTGATACAACTTCAAAAATTGTTAAATATTATTATAACAACCGAGATTTTCTGCCATTTCCTGACTGATCTCTAAATCGTAGATGCAACATAAATTTAATTTGGTAGACGGGAGGTCGCTGATCCACATGTCCGATTTTGGCCACATTTTGAAATGAGTAATATGACACTTTATACTAACCTAGGGTTTCCGCCGTTTAGCTTCCTTGTACTCATTTTTGTTTAAATTACCTTCACAATGTGTGGCAGACGGGATAATATTGATCCAAATCTCCACTTTTCATTACATATTCAATTTAGCATATCATTGTATTGTCACACGCGGGGCTCTTTGAAATATCAGCCATTCCACTTCTTATTGCATAAAAAATAACCACCTTTAATGGCAGACGGGAGAAAATCGTTTCAAAAAAATGGTCGTTATGCACCGGTCTATTAGGTCTTTCTGTAATGGAAACATTGATTCTGTCTTTTTCTAACACATTATCGTGAAACGTTTAATTTCTGTCAGAGTTTATGTTTTATTTATTAGTGGTTATGCTTTGAAGTTTTTTTCTCTGGTTTATTGAGAAATGTGTTTTCCAGGGACGGTTTTTCAATTGCGAGTAATTCTAGGGGGTTAATTAGCCCGGTGTTAATTTTAATCTCGGGTTAACTGAAGATTGTGTTTAACCGTTTTTCTAGATGTTTAGCCGATCGACTTGATGAAAAGTAGGTATCTGTGAATTCCTTAAAAAAAAAACAGTATTTTCTAACTAATGTTTATGTGTGTAGTGTGTATAGGTAATCCATAATTAGAATCATAAATTAACATAAGTTAATAAACGTTATATGTATTACATAAAAGGGCTTAAATCAAATAACTATTAAATTCCGAGATTACACGCTTGTTATGTCACTCCTATAGACATTTGAAATTCTTCATTAAAATACCCACTCAGGAAGAATTCGTCCTCTAAATTCGTTACGATGAGGCTGCGGTAATGGAATGCAATCTAATTTTTCTTTTCGGTGATTACAATAGAATTCCATTGCAATAATTTGTCGACGAGTCATATTATATACGTCATCATTCATACATATATTGAAGTATACAATCTGAACAACAGCCCATATGTATATACCATCATAGGTAATATTAATTTGATTAGGACTCGACCCACTGACCTTTTTAATAGGTAGGTAGTTTGTTTTAAAATTTGACTAATAATTGTGATTCATCAAAAAATAATTAAAAAACTACTAATTTTTATGAAATGTGTTCTTGATATTTGATTAAATTGATTTAGCCTTCAATTTTGAAGATGTCCATTATTATTTGCATAATATTTGAAGTTGAAATATGGTTATTGTAAAGTGTAACTTTTCTGTATAAATCGAAGTCAGGAGGGATTGAAAGATATTATTAGTTGCCTACAAATTTTGGGTGAAAGCAGTCAAGCTAAAATGTTTCGATTTACAGATTTTATTAAACTAAACTAAAAACAGAACAATCATCAGAATTATTGAGGAGTAGGAGCGACGGGCAAATGAGCGCCTTGAGGTTGGAAACCATTTTCGTCAGCTACATAAGTGACAGTGTAGAGAACGCCATCTGGTGCGGTGTATTGGAAAGAACCACGAACAGCTACAGCTTCGTTTTCAGCGCCGGCGTTGACTAGGTGACCTTCTGCTTGAGCTGCGATTCCGTTGCTGGTTTCGTATCTATATAGAAAAAACAGAACTTGTTTTAACTTAAATCGATGTCTCATAAAGATGGCGTTAACAGTATTGAAGTTATGTTGATGAGATGTAAGATAATATTTTATTACCCGTAGTTGTAGCCTTCGACTCCAATGTTGTCCAACTCGTTTTTCAAGACGGTAGCTTGGGCGTCTGAAGAAGCTGGTGGGGCAGCGATAGCTACAGCTACGAGAGCGCAAACTACGATGATCTGAAGTAGAAAGAAAATATGAAACTTTCCATTCAGAAAAAATTAATAAGCAAAACTATATTTGAAAAAAACTATAAAATAAATATTGTAAAAACAACAAAAACTAAGACACAAAAGATTTCATAAATCTTGAATTTTTTTTAAGCAAAATAAATGAAAATCTATCTACTTTTGATCTGATTTTTAACTACTTTTGCATTCAATAAACATTAGCAAAGGCAAATTAAACTTTAAAAAACATTGTAAAAACAATAAAAATTAGAACAAAAAAGATTTCACAAAAATCTCAAATATTGTTAACAAAAATAATCCCAATTTGGCACAAATCAGCAAAAAATTGTACTTACGATTTGCATGTTGATAGTTTTTGGTTGGATTGTCTATCAATAGATGAACTGAATGTGGTTTCATCATTGAAAAATCGTCCTTTTTATATTGAAATTGATAGCCGAAGATGTTCCCACTAAAATCAAATTTTTATGTAAATTGGAAATTTAAAATCGCACACACACAAAATTATTAACCTTTTAATAACGACTCGTTTTATGGTTTTTGATAATCAATTTTATTGGGTTCGATGGTGCTTTTCAAGGCTATAGGAGAAGATTATATAGGTATTTGAGGTAAAATAAATTTTGGGTATAGAAAAATATAGGGTAGTCAAACGAAAACGGAACAAGCTACGTGGACTTTCAGTTCAAAAAAAGGTAATAAGGGAAAAAAAATATTTTCCATTAAAAAATTTCAGGGATAGTAGAGTTGCAAAGTAGATGATAATGAGAAAAATGTTTCCTTTTTGAAAAACTAAATCGAAGGGTTAAAAAGTAATTTAAAAAAAAGCTGAATGTATGTACACGAAAAGTAGCTTTTTTGTTTGGCCACCCTGTAAAACTATGTCTATAGGTACTTATTTACCGATTTTCAATAAATTTCATCTTAGGTTTTCCATTATGTCCGTTTCAGTTTCTGAATTTTCTTTGCCTGGAGAATTTCAGAAGGAATTTAAGAAAAAATTGTTAGACAAATAGTAGACATCATTTTATTCTATTCTCGGCTCTTAATGTTTCTTTATTTAAAAAATTTAGAAGAAAATCAAGACGCGAATCAGAAAATAAATTAAAATTCAAAAGCGGAAAATAGGTATACAATTTCATAGAAATAGGTATAAAATTTCATATAGGTACCTACCTATGAGAAATAGAAGTAGGTATACAATTTCATAGAAATTGAGGATAAATTATTAGACAAATACTAAACATCATTTTTTTTCTATTCTCTGCTCTTGAATTTTCTTTACCTAAAGGTCAATATTTATCCAACAATGACAAATAAACAGTATTTTATATGTACCTATCTATCTCTTACTCGTTGAATTTCTCATATCGTTGTCTCTATCTTACTTTATTATTTTAGATTCTTTATTGGCCAAGCACAAAAAAACCTATACAAGCCACTCAGGCGCCAGAAATAATATCTTTTACTTATTGATTTTCCCATATTCCATATCGTTGTCTCTATCTTACTTTATTATTTCAGACTATTAAATTGATTGGCCAGGCACCAAAAGACTACAGAGGTCACTCAAGCGCCGGGAATAAGTATTGAAATTCGTATTACAAATTTGTATCCTATTTTATTGCCTTCTTTTTTCTACTTATTGAATTTCGTATGTGTTTCTCTCTTTCAATGACAGAAACCCGTACCCGTCATTTTTTTTTTAAAGAAAAATCGCCACTCCTAAATTGAAGAATTTCCGGCAGTTATAATTTTGATTTGATTGTTTTACAACTTCACGTCAGAAAAAGTCAAAAGTTTTGACATCTGACTAATTTGAAGTTTTTGACGTTTAATAAACTACTAATCAACACCTGTCAAATGTTATCTTCATTATACTTAGTAATAATTATGGATGTTTTAGTATGGTTTCAGTGTTCATTGGGATTTCAATAGTTTTTGTATTTTTTTTTTAATAATAATTACTTTACAGTTTTTAACAGTTGTCTAAGTGGAATTGGAAAATTTGTCATTATACATATACAGGGCTTCCCATCGGGAACCACATCGATCTATACCTATGTGAAAAACTGTATGCAGAATTTTTTTAAAAATTTGACAGTATACAAATGTCAATGGGGGCAATCCAGCTAAAATATTTTCAAGATAGTGGCACTTCTGGTTATAATGGAAGTAGACGTCAACTTGCTTATTTTAAATGAGACACCCTGGATATGATTGCATATTTGGATTCTACGTAAAATTTTAAGCAGATTTCATGTAATATACCTTATAAACTCAGTCTAACCAAAGTTGAACGTTGAAAGTCACTTACTCGAATATATCACAGACGTTGCTTTTTGCTGCTGTCTTTATTGCACGTGCACTGTGTTTATCATACCAAAATAAGCCCGAACGTGTGAATCCTATGGTTGCAAGGATGAAGTGACCTTCAACGTTCAACTTTGGTTAGACAGAGTTTACCTAAGTTCAACTGTTTTGAAAATATTGACAGTCGAAAATTGACTTTTCGAACATTGACAGGCTGTAAAACCTAAACGGTTAATTTTAGAGGAAAACCGATTTTACATTCCTAACTTAGGTTTTCAACTATCACTTTGAATTTAATCTATGTTTAAAAATTCCAATTAAATTGAATCTCCGGTTAAATTCAAAATCAAATGATAGTTTATGAAAATCTAAGATGGGAAGGTAAAATTGGTTTTCCCCAAAAATAAACCGTTCAGGTTTTACAGCCTGTCAAAATTGCAAAAAGTCAATTTTCGACTGTCAATATTTCCAAAACAGTTGAACTTAGGTATAGGGTGTATCACATGAAATCTGCTCAGAATTTTACGCAGAATCCAAATATGCAATCATATACAGGATGTCTCATTTAAAATAAGCAACTTGACGTCTACTTCCGGTATAACCGAAAATGCCACAATCTTGAAAATATTTTAGCCAGGTTGCCCTCATTGACATTAGTATACTGTCAAATTTTCAAATACTTGCTGCATATAGTTTTTCACATATAGATTGTTAGATTTCCCTTTTGATATGGGAGAACCTTGGTGTCGGTATTTTCACAGTGCCCTGTAGAGGTGACGACTGTGAAGGGTTTTCGTCTTTAGGTAGAGTGCAGCCTCACACTCTGGGTATAGGCTTAGGGTTTTGTGGTAAGTGAGTAATACACCAGTAAAGGTTTGATACTAATTTATTATTTGAAATGAGCCGATATTTATACACAAAAATTATTAATAAAATAAACGTAATTTGGAATGATGATGATTTTGCAGATTGCTGCAATTAGGTTGGTATTTTAAAACTTGCTAGTTAATTAATAACAATATTCGATTATTGTTTGTATTACATGGTTGCGTCAATGCAGGTCAATATAATCAAACTGGTCCACTTTATGGTTTTTTAACTAAATCCTATAAATTTCTCTTATGGCTAATTTTGAATACTTCTCAAGATTAGACATTCTGGCCGCCGCAATCTTGGTCAGCTGCTGGCATCGGTGTCAATTTCGTGGTTCCTGCTGTAGCTTCGAAGCGGTTCCAAGGGTATTCCGTTGATATTGTGGTCTTCTTGACGTCTTGGTTTCGTCTTATGTTTTCGATACCCGAGATATCCCACGAGTGCCAAGGTTATGATGGTGATAAGTGTACTTGATGTAACAGTGCCGAATACTGCTAGGTGGTGTATGGAAGCCCAATGCGTTTCTTGTAGTTGCTGTTGAATATCTGATTCTTCCTCTTCAATTCTATCCAAAGATGCTGAGGCTTCTAGAACTGGTTCTTCTAGAATTTCGTGTCCTAATTGGAAAACGGACGCATCTGTTGTGTTTGGGTTGATCGGTTATGTCATGGATGCCAGAACAGTCACTGATTCAGCTCTTTTTGGAGTTAAAATGTTTTTGTTGGTTTTTATGATGCAGTTCTGGGATATGACCACAATCCCTGTTTTGTTGAGTGTCACTTCTTCACGAATGCCATCGCAGATG
Source organism: Ceutorhynchus assimilis (assembly GCA_917834065.1). Classification (NCBI taxonomy): domain Eukaryota; kingdom Metazoa; phylum Arthropoda; class Insecta; order Coleoptera; family Curculionidae; genus Ceutorhynchus; species Ceutorhynchus assimilis. Next base: position 39,878,851 of record OU892283.1, on the reverse strand, counting down.
ATTGCTACTTTGACTTGGTCTGCGCTAATGAACATCCAAGCATTAGGTGTATTCAAACGTTTCCATATGATACTAGATATCAAGGTCTTTTTTCGTAGTGCGCACGAAGTGTTTTGCGATCGTTGATAGACTTCATCGATGATGCAGTTGGGAGTAGCTTCTATGGTTCGAGTCGTAGTCGGTGCACAGATGAATGCATCTTGACTGATGCTGATGCAATTTTTTAGTTCTGCTTCACTGAGCTGGAAGTATAACTGGGAATTGTAGTCTACTGCAATGAATTCGTTTGGCACATCGAGTATCCAGTAAGTTTCTTTTGTTATTTTGGTTGGGATTGGTGTTGCCTTGATAAGCACAAACTCGTTGTTCTCTGTAATGATGAAGTAGCCAAATATGTGAATGAAGTCCTTGCTGTGTTGAACTTTGGTCTGCAGGATTGGGTATGAGATTATTTTAATGTTCGTTGGAAGTTTTTTGTTGGCTGACGCTATGGTTTCTTCAACGTAAGCTGGAGATATGACTTCAAATAGATGTCCACGGTGATAATGGATGTCCAAAAGTTTTTGATGGTAATCAGTGACTTCATCTATGTAATTTGCCACTATTTGGTACGCACTCAATAAATGAATATTAAGTTTGTTTTCGTCAATTCGTCTGTACCAGTTCTGCATTTCATTGCTTGCTTCAAGGCCTTCATTGAGTTTCTTCCTGAATCTTTCTAGATGGTTGTTGATTCGTACCTCTGTCTGATTAAATGTAGCCAGAGCATGTAGCATAAACTTCGCTTCATGATTTGAGGTCTTGATGAGTTCCTTTTGATTTTTGTCTAATTCTTCAATGTCTGCGTACACTTCATCGTTGACTCCAAATACTGATGTGAGCAATTTTCCCATAAGTCCTCGCTTATTACGATTGGTCATCACGTTCTGCATCCCTCTATTCATCCAATCGACGTGTTGCTGTTTTTCTTGAAGGTGGTGAATTAGCGATGAACACTTGGATGCTAATTCTCTGGCTCTCTCACAAAGAGTCGAAACTTGCCGAATTGATGAATCTATGTTGATGGTGTCATTCCATAATCTAGACTTGTTGAATCGGGGTTCCATTCTAAAGGTTCCCCTATCTATCTTTGCGTGTCCAATGTGCTCTATATAGAGGCCTGGAGGAGGATACTGTATCTCGTATTTTTGGGCTGAAGTATTTCTCAAGGCAAACATAAATATCAGTAGCTCGCACCATTTTATCGTCCTGTGATGGGTGGATTTCCGTTATTCTACCGAGGGACCATTTGCTAGGGTTGATGTCTTGCTCTTTGATAATCATTAGATCTCCTACTCGTGGGTTCATTTGTTGATTTTGCCATTTGTAGCGCTGCTGTAGCTGATTTAAGTAGTCGGATGTCCATTTTTTCCAGAAATCTTTTTTAATCTTCTGTGCCAACCTCCATCTTTCGGTAAGGCCTGATGTGATAGCTGTGGAGACTGGATCCGGAGGGTCTACTATAGATCTCCCAATTAGAAAGTGACCGGGAGTTAGCACATCTAGGTCACTTGGATCATTTGTCATTGCATACAGTGGTCGAGAATTCAAACAGCCTTCGATCTGGTGCATGAGTGTTGTCATTTCCTCGTATGTCAAACGGGTCTCTCCAACAACTCTTCGCAGGTGGTACTTCATAGATTTGACTGCCGCCTCCCATAGCCCCCCGTGGTGCTCCTGGGGGTATGAAATGCCACTGCGTTCCAACTGATAATAACTCGTCTTGAACATTGGAGTTCTGGATGGTCGTGGCTATCTCCTTTTGAAGGATTCTGCTGGCACCGACGAAGTTAGTGCCGTTGTCACTATAGAGATGTGCACAGCGTCCTCTTCGTGAGATAAAGCGTCGGAATGCCGCCAAGAAGGTGTCGGATGACATGTCGCTTACGACTTCTAGATGGACTGCCTTGGTTGCAAAACATACAAAGATGGCGATGTATCCCTTGTATGCCTTGTGTCCTCTTCCCTTAGTTGTCCGAATCTGCAGTGGCCCGGCATAATCTACGCCCGCATGCTCGAAAGGATGAGATGGTGATACTCTTGCAGTCGGCAGATTTCCCATGAGCTGGTTCGCTGTGGTTGCCTTAAACCGAATGCATTTAATACATTTTCCAATAACTGATTTGACAGATTTTTTGGCATTTATTATCCAAAACTGTCTTCTTGTGTATGCCAGTGTGAGCTGGTTTCCTCCATGTAAGGTTTGAATGTGGGCGTCGAGAATTATGAGCTTGGTGAGATGACTTTTGTAAGGTATGATCTTCGGATGCTTGGTTTCGTATGGTAAATGTGATTTTTCTAGTCGTCCGCCAACTCTCAGTATACCCTTGTGGTCCAATACTGGGTTGAGGTCAGAGCTGGGCAGGGCTTGAGGGCTTTGTGCTTGTAAAAGTGCTTGAAGCACTTTGAGGACTTGAAAGCCCTGTGCTTCAAGCACTTTTATATATTTGTAATTGGGGCTTGCAAAGTCAATTACATCAGAAAAGTGCTTGGTAATTTGTAATTGAAAAAAAGTAATTCAAGCCCTTTCAATGAGCTTCAATTACTTTTAGATGGCTTGAAGCACTTTGAAAGGGCTTCAAGCACTTTGAAAGGGCTTGAAGCACTTTGAAAGGGCTTGAAGCACTTTGAGAGGGCTTGAAGCACTTTGAAAGGGCTTAAAGCACTTTAAAAGGGCTTGAAGCACTTTAAAAGGGCTTCAAGCACTTTAAAAGAGCTTGAAGCACTTTGAAAGGAATTTGAATTGACCATCATTTAAACTATCCCCCACCAAAAAAGTTTGGATCGATGTGTTTTGTGGCTTAATTTTTTTTCTATTATTTGAACTAGGACCCTCCAATTTCTTTTCTTTATTAATAATGGAGGTTTTGGGTTTGACCTTAGAATTGAATTTAAAAAAAATTAATGGGCTGATTGTTTAAATAAATAATTAATTTATATAAGGTACCCTATTTAACTTTATCACTGGAATTTTTTTCACTTTTCCTCATTAAACAATTTGAAAACCTCAAAATTGAATTACCATTACCATTACCACTCAAAAAATAAAATAAAATACTACTGCAAATTTGTAAAATTTAAAGTTCATTTCTATTTCTACTATACTAATTCAACTGATGAGTGTATGCGCAGTAGTTTTTGCAACTTTGAGAATTGTATCACAAATTCAAAGTACTTTAGGCACATTTCAAGAGCTTCAAGTCCTTTTGAAGAGCTTCAAGCACTTTTGGAGAGCTTCAAAACCTTTTGAAGAGCTTCAGGCACTTTTGAAGAACTTCAAGCACTTTTGAAGAGCTTCAAGCACATTCAAATAGCTTCAAGCAGATTTAACGAGCTTCAAGCACATTTAAAGAGCCTCAAGCACATTTAAAGAGCTTCAAGCACATTTAAAGAGCTTCAAAGCACTTTTTAAGGCACCCCAAGCGTTTTTGAAAAGGGCTTGAAGCACAAGCCCTTTTCAAATCACTTTGAGGGCTTTGTGCTTGCCAAGCCCTAAGCACTTTGAGGGCTTTGTGCTTGTGAAGCACTTTTGAAAATAAAAAGGAATTTGTGCTTGGAATTGAAAGCACTTTGAGAAAGGGCTTAGGGCTTAGTGCTTCAAGCCCTTTCAGTGAGAGCTTTGCCCAGCTCTGGTTGAGGTTGATGATTTTGCTTTTGCAGTTGACAGGATTATTTTCTTGAAGCGACTTTATTTCTCCTCTGAAGTGATAAAGTTGTTCTTGTTTGACTAGTAATTCTAGAGTAGTGTTGAGTTCGTCAACCTTTAGTGGCCCTTTTCTGCGCCAATTTTCTTTGAGCATTCGACGACAGTACGTTAGAACTCGTATCATCTTGGTGAGTGAGGAGAATCTGCTGATGATCTCCATCTGGTTGGTACATTCTGCCGTAATAATTGCTGCGTGACAGAGTTTCACTTCTTCTGTAACTGGAGGTATTTCTATTCTCTGTGACAGTGCTTCCACAGTGGGTTTTGACGCTAGCCAATCTGGACCATTCCACCACATCTTGAACTGTTTCAGTTTTGTTGCATCCATGCTTCTTGAAATAGCGTCTGCTGGGTTTTCCGAAGTTCTGACATGGTTCCAACTTTTGTCTGGTAGTAGGGAGTTGATCTCTGCCGTTCGGTTTGCGACAAAGGTCTTCCATCTTGTAACGTCTCCCTTTATCCATGATAATGTTATCATTGAATCAGTCCATGCATATTTATCAACTTCCTCCATTGATAATACAGTGACGGTTCTTTTCATGAGTTTTGCAAGAAGAACAGCTGCACATAGTTCTAGTCTGGGGAGTGTAGTTCTTGTTTTTGTGGGAGCAACTTTCGATTTGGCTGTGAGAAGTGATATTTTGGCTGGACCTTCCTTGCTGTTAACTTTGAGATAGATGACAGCGCCGTACGCTCTTTCAGAGGCGTCGCAAAAACCATGTAGTTCCTTCTGATTGTTTGTCGTTTGGTTGGTCCATCGGGGAAGCAAAATGTCTTCCACCGCTTTTAGTTCATCTTGGAAAGACCTCCATTTTGTCTGGATGTTAGCCGGAATCGAGTCATCCCATTTTAAATTTTGTAGCCATAGATCTTGAATTAAGAGCTTAGCCTTAATGACTACTGGAGCTAACCATCCTAACGGATCGAACAGCTTCGCAACTTCGGAGAGAATAATGCGTTTGGTAATTTTTTGTTCCATGTTGACTTGCGTTTTGAATCTGAAGGTGTCATCGTATGGTGCCCAATGGATTCCCAAGGATTTTCGTGTGCCGTCTTCAGTGATTTCTTGTAGGGATTGTTCTCTCAGTTCTTTATTCAGAGAATTGAGGATTTGTATATGGTTGCTGGACCATTTACGCAGGATGAATCCTCCAGCTTTGAACATGCCTATGAGTTCTGTCTGAAGATTGATGGCTTCTTCGAGCGTATCTGCCCCGGAAAGCAGATCGTCGACGTAGAAATCCTGTTTGGTCACTTTAGATGCTAGTGGGAAATTGTCTTTTTCATCTTCTGCCAGTTGCTGTAAGGTTCTAATGGCCAAGTATGGAGCTGAGGTGGTTCCATATGTGACTGTCGTTAGCGTGTATTCTTGTATGGCTTCATTTGTTCCAAATCTCCATAGAATTGTTTGGTATTTTTGGTCATCTGGGTGAATTTTAATTTGCCGATACATTTTCTCGACATCTGCTGCTAATACAATTTTATGTGTCCTCCAACGAAGTAATATGTCTGGCAATTCTTGCTGAAGTTTCGGGCCTGAGTACATTGCATCATTGAGACTGATACCACTCGAAGTTTTGCTAGAGGCATCGAATACTACTCTCAGTTTTGTTGTCGTGCTGGAGTCTTTTATTACAGGCTGGTGAGGAATGTAGTATGGGCTATTGTTTGGTTGCGGGCATATTCTCATATGATTGAGCTTCAGGTATTCTTCCATGAATTGAGCGTATTTTTCTTCGAGCTTAGGATCTCTTGAAAATCGCTTCTCTAGCTGCAGTAGTCGTGCGGCTGCACGTGATCTTGAGATCCCTAGCTGTTCTAGTTTATCGTTAAATGGAATCTTGACTGTGTATGTACCGTCGCTGTTTCTTCTCGTGTTGAGTTGATAATGTTTTTCGCAGAATTCATCTTCTTCCGTGGTTGGCCTGCTTTGGGCTACTTCTTCTAGTTCCCAAAATTTCGCTACCTGCTGATCTTCTTCAATGCAAGTTATTAGACTGACAACTTGCATATTTTTTCTCTCATGTCGTAGAATGTTTCCGGATAGAATCCACCCAAATTCGGTGTGCTGTCCGAGTAATCCATCTTTTGTTTTTCGAATGCCCGTCTGGATTAACTCTCCATATTCTTTTGCCCCCAAAATGATGTCGATTGGCCCTGGTCGATGGAACGAAGGGTCAGCAAGTAAGTCGTTTTTCCATTTGTCGATGTTTACGGTGATTTCTTCACTTGGTAGCGTCCTTGTTAATTTGGATAGAACAATACAAGGAATCTCCATTGAGAAGTTGCTTGGGAATCTTGGCTTGACGTTTATTTTCACCATCCATTTTGCGACTTGAGGTTCTGCGCTTCCAAGTCCGGATACGTCGGCTCTTATGCGCTGACGTGGTATGGATAGTAATGAGGCAGCTTCTTCAGTTATGAACGTGGATTGGGAGCCTGGATCTATTAGCACACGTAAATGCTCAATTATCCCTTGATTATTTTGGGCTTTGACAACTGCTGTTGCCAATAGGACCATCTCGTTGTGTCTTCCAAGGTGATTGGTTGAGACTTGCCTTGTGTCTCTGCGGTGGTGTTGATTTGTTTGGCCGTGTCTGTTGTTTGGTTGCTGGAAGCTTCTGGGTCCGTTTTGGTTTCTCTGTTCGTTGAAGTCTACATGTACCATTGTATGGTGGAATTTCTTGCAGGTGTGACATACGACGGTTGAATTACATCTTATGTGCGCTGGGTGTCTCAGGCAATTTATGCAGATCTTCTTCTCCTTGATGACTTTAAGTCTTGCAGCTGGAGTTAGTGCTTGGAACTTCTGACAGTTGTAGATGCTGTGGTTAGACTCGTTGCAGTATCCGCAGTTTTCAGTTGTGCTGTGGGTTTGCTCGCTGGACTTCTTTTTACCTTGTACGCAAGCTTCAAGGGATTGAAATCTTGTTTGCAGAAATTTGAGTACGTCGTCTAGCTGATGCATTTTGTTTGGCTCTCGCAACGATTGCTCGAATAATCGATTTGTCTCGGAGTCCCATTTGCGGCAGATTAGTCTTGAGATTAATGGTCCCCATGATTTGGTGTCTACCTTCATGTTGTTGAGCGCTTCGACACATTCTATCATTGCGTCATGTAGTTGCTTCAGCTTGTATGCTGATTCGTGAGTGATTGATGGTGCTTCCAATATCTTATCAATCAGCTTGTTGATGATTAGTCTCTCGTTGTAGTATCTTCTCTCGAGAATGTTCCAGCTTGTACTGTAGTTGTCACTGTTTATCTGTAGATGTTGAATGACTCTACTGGCTTCACCTCGTACGTGAGTCTTCAGATATTTCATCTTTTCGATGTCGGTGAGGTCATTATTCTCATGAACAATTTTCGTGAAAATGTCCCTGAAGGTGGCCCATTCTTCATATAATCCGTCAAACATTGGCAGCTTCACTTGAGGCAGCGATATGTTGTTTGACCTTGGTTGTTGGATAATGACAGTGGGCATGGCTTGTGGCAATGCTGTAATGTTTGGATGATTGGTTGTAGATTCATTCGGCTGTAGCTGTAGGAGTATCTGCTCGTGTTGTTTCTCAAGTGCTTTATATGCGATTTTGTAAGGTGTATGAATTTCGAGTTGTAGGTACAGGTCCGAAATCTGTCTCCATTTCTCGATTATTTTGTATTGGAGCTGCTGACGGCGATTGGTTGGGGTGCGATCATTTATTTCTGCAATAGTGTCGTTGAGGAATTCTTCCATCTGGTTAAGCAGTGCTGTTAGTTTTGATGTCATCTCGTTTTCATATTCGTGAGAATACGTTGTAGGTCTCGCCCGTGTTGTTGTTGTTCCAGCGCAAGACGGTCCCTCTCTTCGCCTATGGTAGGCATTTTTCTGAATTTGGGTGAAGTTGTGTTTTTTCACTTGTTGTTGGACGGCGGTGACTGATGCACGTGTCCGTCGGTGGCGATCGAAGGTTTTCTGGTTTTTTTTTTTTGAGGTTTGGAAGGACCTTATAGGTATAGGACAGTGGAGGTTTTGAGGTTTGGAAGGACCTTATAGGTATAGGACAGTGGAGGTTTTGAGGTTTGGAAGGACCTTATAGGTATAGGGCAGTGGAGGTTTTGAGGTTTGGATGCTTAGACCGGTATCTAAGCGTTAACCCCGAAGGGCGCGAAAGTGTGTGTAATTGAGTGTAGGAATGAGTGTATAGCCAGACAAAGCACTTGCTATACTAGGGATTGACTGAAAAGAACCACTCCCACCCAAGGGCTTGCTTGGGCACCGCGCAGGCTTGAGAGAATCCTAATCAGTCGGGATGCTGTAGCCAGACAAAGCACTTGCTACAGCAAGGAAGGAAAGGTATTTTTGGATGGTTGTTTAGACCGGTGTCTAAACGTTAACCCCGAAGGGCGCGAGTGTATGGGTAATTTGAGGAGTAGGAATGAGGGGGGGACTGTTGGGAAGGTCTGGTTTTCAACCTTTATCTTCTTCTTCTTTTGCTCGAAGGACCAATGTTAGATTTCCCTTTTAGATCCCTCGATGTGTTTCTCGGTGGGACACCCTGTATAACAGTTGAAATCTGTCAATTGATATTTTAACCATTGTAGATATTATTGAGTTTGATGTTTTTTTCTTTCAAATCATTAGTCCTAAATTGAACAACTTTTGATAACTGCCTATGTCGAATTTGCCGTTCAGTGAGCTCATAAGACAATTGACATCTGTCAAATTACTCACTATTTTGGCAATTGTCAATGAACGATAAACTACACGTACCTGGAATGGCACCGACCCTTGTCGGATATGGCATTTGTCATCTCTCTTAGTGCGTTCAAAAATAGCTATATAGTGGGGGATACCTTTCTTTCTCTATTTCATTACTGTTAGGTTTGTTGTGTATTCCTAACCTCGAATATATTTTTTAGACAAGGAAAGATTTTCATAAATGGCCCATAAGGTAAATAGAGATAGGTATCCCCCACATTCTCCATCTCAATTTGCCGCATTCTAGAGATACGCCGGACCATTCCAGGTACGTGTAGTTTATAGTTCAATAATTGTATTAATGTCATAAGAGGATTTCAAGCGTTTGACGGGTCGGTTACACTTGACAGATAAACAACGAAATAAACGTCATTTGTTAACCAATAATTATTGAACTTGAACGACGTAAAATGCGTTGCTCATCTGTCAAAGTTACCGGCTGGTAAATCGCTTGAAAACCCTCTTTAATGTTCATCAGGTCTAATGTTTTTCAAAAAAATTCTCACTCTTGATATATCAATTTTTGACAGTTATGTACGTCTATATTGGGTTTAATAATTTGACAGCCAAGGAGTTGATAAAATAGTTGACACCTGTTAAATTACATTATTCCAGCAGTTGAATATTAAATGCGTTTAAATTGAGCTAGTAATTGTTCATTTTGAAATTAAGCAAATTTTGACAGTTTTTCAAGTTACAATTCAAGTTTTGACGTTTGATAATTGACGTCTGTCAAATGTCAAGCGTCAAGAAAAGTCAAAAATCATGTCACTATGGTTTTAATTCTATTTTATTTGCATCTATCTCTCACTCATTGAATTTCCCGTATCGTTGTCTCTATATACATTTACTACAGGCCACTCAAGCGCCGGGAATAATTATTCAAATTCGGGTCACAAATTTATATCCTACTTTATTGTCTTCTTTTTTCTACTCATTGAATTTTTTATATCTTTGTCTGTTACATTGTTTTTGCAGGCTTTCGATTAATCACCTGGCCACTCAAGCGCCGAGAATAATCAAAATTCGTCTCACATTTTTTTTTTTTCTACTTTATATCCGCCTCTTTCTAATTAATAATATGTCGTCTCTCAGTCATTTATTTGAAGTTCTATTGAGGCACTCGAGCGCCGAACTAACCCAAACTAACCCAAAAATTGACGTCAAAGTTTTTTTATTCCAATTTATTTCTGTCCCTGTCTCACTTATTCAATTTTCTATATCGGTGTCTCTTACTTTATTGTTCCAGGCTCTTGATTGAACGGACACAAAAACTTTTCGGTTACCTACTCAAGCGCCAGGAATAATAGAAATGTGTCGCTAGATTTTCATTCTATTATGCTTCTCTCTCTCTCTTTCCAATTGCATCTCTTATACCACTATCCTTCATCTCTTATTATTCTAGGTTTTTGATTGGTCATACACAAAAATTGTAAGAACACTCAAACGCCAAAAATAATGAAAATATGTATCAATAGATGTTTATTTTATTATTTCTCCGTCTCTTTCTTTTCCATTAAATCTCTTATATCTTTGTTTTATTATTCCAGGCTCTAATTGGTCAGACATAGAAATTACAAGGTCACTCAAGCGCCATCAACAATAAAAGTATATCTCAGCAGATTTTCATTTTACTATGCCTTCATCTTTCTCTTTTCCATGGAATCTCTGATATCATTATCTTTTATCTTTCTCTTATTATTCTAGGCTTCTGACTGGTTTGGCGCTGGGAATAATGAAAATATTTCTCAGTAGATTTTTACTCTATTATATTTCCATCTCTCTCTTTTTCATTAAATCTCACTTATATCAATATCTTTCTCTTATTATTCCAGGCTTTTGATTGGTCAGTCACAAAAATTACAAGATCACTGATGCGCAATGAATTATCAAAATTCGTTTTTTATCCTTCTTTATGTCTGTCTCTTTTTGTCAAATTATGAATGGATAGTTTAATTCTTGAAAGACAATAATAAGACCACTAATGACAGGTGTCAACTGTCAAATGTGACAGGTGCCGAGTTTTGAATCATCTGTTCGCAACGGATTTTGCTGAAATTTTGTATACACTTAAGTTTGGGTGATAATACATTTTAGACCACTAATAATTAGTGTCAAGTCAACTGTCAAATGTGATTGGTACAGATTTTTCTAATTATTTATTCGCAACGGATTTTGCTGAATGTTTGCATACGCTTTAAGTTCGGGTGATAATACAATTTGGAATACTCAATAGCTGTCAAATGTAATTTTTAACAGATGTCAGCTGGCAAAATATGACAAAAGTTCGTCATATGCTTGCCTGGTGTTTAGAATCGGAAACGCCATAAAACGTTGAAAAAAACTAACAGATGTCAACTGTCAAATTTGACAAGTGGAGGCCAGGTTGTCAGGACTACCCTCGTCCTTAAAAGTTTGTTTTTTTCAACAAATAAAGAAAATGTACTTATTTTTTTAGCGTAGTAGCACACCATGGGTATCCGCTAATTCAAAATATATGTCATTCTATTATGCCTCCATCTCTCTCTTTTTCATTGAGTCTCTTATATTATTGTCTCTCTTTTATTCTTCCCGGCTCTTGATTGATCAGACACAAAAATTGCAAGGCCACTCAAGCGTAAAAATAATTGTGTCACAATTATATTTAGCCCCTACTTTATATCCGTCTCTTTTTTACTTGCTGAATTCCCCATATCTTCATCCCTTCACTCTTTTATTCCAGAAAGACAATGAAAAAAAGTACATATTAGAAAAAATTAATGAGTTAAAGAGAGATGAATATAAAATAGAATGAATAAAAAGATATGGATTAAGGTAATATAAGAGACGACGATATGGGGAATTTAGCGAGTGAGAAAAAGATGGATATAATTATTGTAACACGAATTTTGATTATTCTCGGGGCTTGAGTGGTCTTGCAATTTTGTGTTTCACGAATAAAACGCCTGAAATAATAAGAGAAAGATAATTACATAAAATATTCAATGGGAAAAACAGAGATGGAGGCATAAGAGAATGAACATCTATTGACACATATTTTCATTATTTCTGGCGTTTGAGTGAACTTGTAATTTTTTGTGTTTGACCTGGAATAATAAAGAAAGAGACAGTGATATGCAAAGCAAAAATTGAATATGCGAGAAAGAGAAAGAGATAAAGTGGAATAATTAAATGTGATGCTAATTTTTGAACTCTGGCTCGAGTGATTCAATAATGGGCCTAAAATAAAAGAATGAGACACGACATAGGAGACACAATAAATAAGAAAGAGACGAATATAAAATAGGAGACTTTAGAATTATTTGCAATAATTTAATAATTCGAATAAAATTGAAATAAAACTCAAGAAGAACTGAAAGAAACAAAAGTTGAAAAAAAGCGAATTTGTTATTAGAAAAATTTAATTTTTTTTTCCTTTTAAACTTTATATTCTTTCTTTGTTCATTTGCTGTTACAAATTTCCTACTTCATATCTACCTCTTTCTTACTCATTGTGTTTAGTATGCCGTCACTCACTCTTTTATTTGAAGCTAATTATTGAATCACTCAAGCGCCGGTCATATTCGAAAATTAGTGTCAAATTTTTGGTGATCTCATGTCATCTCTGTCTCTTTCTCGCTCATTCAATTTTCCATATTGGTGTCTCTTACTCAAGAATCTTTCTAGGGTCTAGAATGTTCCAGAGTGTTCCTAAAAATTCTAAAATGCATTACATGTTACTTATCTCATAACATTTTGTAAGCATAAAAAACTTTCAAAAATCGAATTGAAAATTTTCAAAAAATTCCAGAATGACCTGAAATATTCTAGAATGTTCCAGAAAATTCTAAAATAGAATGTTCGGAGATAATACCACGAGAACTTCAAAATTACCGATAATTTTTTACGATTGCGTGTTTTCTATAATTTCACGAGTCCGTAGGACGAGTGAAATTTGCAGAGAAAACACGCATGAGTGTAAAATTATCTGGTTCATTTAAAAGCTCAAGTGGTATTTAGAGGATTATTTCACGTATGAGAATGCAAAAATGTGGAAATAAATATACGATTTGAACATCTTAACAATCGATAAAAATAAATGGTTGCTATCAGGAACCGTTTGTTTGTATCAAAAATTAGCATGACAACCCATGTATACAATAACATGGGAGAATTATCGCTGTAATTCTCTCTAGTTAATCAAATGCAAAAGAGAATTTTCGTCGTAATTCTGAAAATCGTCACTTTTCTGATATCCAACGGTAAAGGTGAAATTTTTCACCTTTCAGTGCTATTTGATAAGAAAAGGTGATAAATTTACATTTATCTTCAGACTACGGAATGTGAATAGAATATTTTAAGTGTCAAAAAAATCCTAAAATGTTCTAGAATGTTCCAGAATAAGTTTTGAAACGAATTTAAGCCGTTCCGAATGTTGCAGAAAGTTCAAAAGTGTTCTGGAACATTCTAAAATGTTGCTTTGCTGACAATTCTAAAATAATAAAATTTTTAGGAATTGAAGCTCCTATTGTATTTCAAAAAACGTATATTAGAAAAATATTCCCGCGGATTAAATTAAACTGCACTTATTTATATCAATATTCCTTTTTTATCGATCCTTCGTGGAATAAAACACAAAGACTATGGATGAAATCCGAACGAAAGTAGTTCCAATGTCACATCCTAGTTACCTTGACTCACCCACCAAAGAGTACTCATCTTCACTTTCGTTTTCGTTTCGACGACCGGCATGCTAATGAGCCCGTGCATTTATACGAACCGGTACCACCGTCAAAGTACCATCACAGCATGTATCGTTTTTAAGATACTCATCTCATAAGTGGAATTTTCGAGAGAGAAAGAGAAAAAAATTGATTTATTGTTTAAAAAAGACAAAAGGATGTATGTATGTAGTATGTATACAAACATGATTGTCTTTATGTTTGAGTTGGCATCACTGCCTAATAATTTTTGGCTAAAAAGAAATATATGACTTTGTGCAATTTGTACTAAGACAAACCTTGATATATGATGAGCGCATTTCGGGTTCATACAATTTGCATGGAATAATAATAATTATAATCAAAAATTACTTATTGAAATAATAATTGCAATTCTATTTTAATAATGTGTATTTTTCTTTAATGATATTATAAAAGAGTGTGAGAATAATGGTGTATTTACGGATCGAAGATATTTAATCTTTAAATGTCAACGTAAAAGGATGAGTTAGTATTGGAAAACCTTGAAAAATGGAAGAAAAAAAAAAAACGTGTGCATAAATCAAGATTGTATTATAGAAATTTCTTCATTCATTCAATCAAACTTGATTTAAATTATGTAAAACGTACATAAATTTAATTGTTCATTGTTCATTGAAATGCCAAAAATATATATCAAATTTAGTAGGTAAATTACGCGACATTTTCAAAATGATTTTACGGTAAAATTTTCAATGGTGGGTTGGTTATGTAGCTGGGTACTTTTGGGTTCGGTTAAATAGTGTGGGAACACGACAATTAAAACCAAAATTTGTATGGTTTAATAATGCAATAGTAAATTTTTAAGAAGTTTTATAAATACAAATCAAATCTAGTACCAAAGTATTAAAATTATAATGGTTACGTGCTACCTACTTTCTTAACAAAGCGTTTGTGTTTGTGTTTTTTCTTGATTGAATGATGATGACCTCTGGTTGAGGATTAGCTGCCGTGTTGATTTTATCGATTAGCATATCATTGATCTGTGTAGATGGAATGTGACATAACATCTATAAAATTGTGTCACAATTTTTTGATATCTGATAGAAATTGTCCTCTTCCTTGAACCACAACAGTTTTTCTTTTGGGAATTGCCATAATTAGTTTTCTATCAAAATTATGACAGGTGTCAATTTTTATACGAGTTCAATGGACTGTCAAATTGAACTCTGACAGCTGTTGAAATTGCCTTTCATAGGAGTTTCAATATTATTTACTTCTCGGAAAATAACACTACATTATGAAGCTTCATAGATATCAGTTGATCTCTAACTGTCAAAATAATAACGTTTGACAAATGTCAATTTTTAACAAGCTCATTTGACAGTCAACTATCAAATTCAATTTTGATAGCTGTCGGAAATTGTTTAATTTAATAGTGATGATTTTATTTTTATGTAAATGACACAAAAATTTTAAAGCTCTATAAACATTAAATCGTCTCTAACTGTCAAAATAATATATTTTGACAGGTGTCAATTTTTGTACGAGCTTATTGAACAGTGTACTATCAAATTAAACTCTGGCAGCTGTCAAAAATGGTCTTATTCAAGAAAGACGATTTCATTTTTATGGAAATGACACAAATTTTGAAGCTCCATGGACATTAAATCAGCCTCAATTGTCAAAATAATACCTCTTGATAAATGAAAATACCAAAGGACCCCGCACACCTCTTATGGGTTTTTGGTTTTCTGTCAAACAATGAAATTTTTATATGTGGTATACCTTGACTGCCTGATAAAAAGTTCTCATAGGCCCAACCCGATATTATAAGTGGTTTTCGAGATATAATTATTTTAATGTTCAAGAAATGTACACTTTTATTGACGATTTCGAATACCGATAGGGGCGCTGGCGTTTGTAAACAAATATGGCAGAGAACGAGTAATATTTTAACATTCAGCATCGTATTTATATACATTCGTATTTCTTTCGCTAATTTTCTCGTTGTTCTCGTGGTTTTTTCGTGGTTTTTTACTATATTTCATAAATTTTGAACGTTGTGACTTTCTTTTGTGCATTTCGTATCCATACAACACGAACTATGGATAATGGAGGCCTATTTTGAATGAAAATGACATTACAAAGTTTACTTGTTGATTATAGTGAGTAAGACAAAGACAACAATAAAGTAGTATATAAAGTTTGTTTTGCCAATTTTTGTACTTGCCACCAGCATTTGCCTTCCTTGTTTAACAAATAAAAATTGACCGAAACAAATGAATGACGTCAAAAACGTTCGTTGGTTCTTAAAAAAGAAGTCATTCACACATTCATTTTAATTTGTCAAAAAAATTGAATGTGTCATAATATAGATTAATCTACGACAACCCTTTTTTTTTCAAGTTTCAAGGTCAAGTATGAACCCTGGTGAAACAAACTTTGTATGTTTACAAAAACCATCGTTTTCTGAAAAAAGTGAAAATTTTAAGAAAACTCAATAAAAACCAACATTCCAAAGTTAATTTGATAAAACTAAAGTTTTTGAATATTCCCGGCTTTTTGATTGGGCGCTAAAAATCATATTTTCAATATTCCCGGTTTTTGATTGGCTCCAAATTATCCGCTGGCCAATAGAATTATAGACTGGGCCCCGTGATTAAAATAACTCCAGCCCTTCGGGCTTTCGTAAAACTCCGGCCCTTCGGGCTCGCTATAACTCCGGTCTTTCGGGCTCTCGTATAACTCCGGCCCTTCGGGCTCGCATATAACTAAACAGTTTTCCCGATTGAAACCGACCTGGAAAAGCGGAAAATCCGAGGAAAAGCTGGATAAAAACACTCGAAAATGGCCAAATGTTTAAAATGCCAAATAACATTACACTACAAGGCCTACTTGATTGAAAGCGACGTTGCCACATCTCAAATACGTTGCCACATTTACAATTTAAAACATAATGTTTTTCCAGATTTTAGTGAGTAAAACAAAGAAGAAGATAAGGTAGGATACATGAGTAAAAAACCAGAAGCGATTATAAATGAGTAAGACAAAGAGCGAGATAAAGTAGGATACAATTCAACTGCTCAGTTTGTCACAATTTTGATGCAAATCACCCAGTTCAAACGCCTGGAATAATCCCATTTTTTTTAATTTTTTTTGACAACCGACAAGCCTACATAACTTTTGACAATTAACAGCCAAATTAGATTGAAACTTACAGCAACGTTGCCACATTTTGAAACGGTATTTTGAGGTATTTGTAAACGTTGGGACAACAGACATTTGATCGAAAATAATGCAAATTAAATGAAAATGATTAACAATTTATGATTAGAAAAACATCATTTTAATGTCAACTGTCAAAAAAAAACAAAGCCTACTTTATAAAACGTTATTTCTGTGCCATAATAATTAATCAGTTGAAAATTTACAAAAAAAAAAACTATGTTTGTCCTCGTTTGTTGCATGCAAACAGACAGACAAAATACGATTTAAGGCCTTCACCGGTTGACATTTCTATTTTAAAAATGCAAAACCTTTTTAATCAGAAAACGACAAGACTTTGACTTGACATCTTTTTTTTGCTTCTTTCAAACAAACTGAACACTTTGCAGAATTGCATCCTACTTTATCTCCCTCTCTGTTTCACTCATTTAGTGTTTTCGTAAATCTATCCAATCTTATTTCCTTCTTTGTTTTATTCACTGAAATCTGGAAAAACATTACGTTCAAGATTGTAATTGTGGCTTCCGATCATGAAGTAAGCCTTGTAATGTCATTTGTGACTTTTGACAGCAATTTTGAATATTTTTATACAATTAAAAACGTTTATTTTGGTATCAAGAAGAACCTACTCTGAAACGTCGGTTTTTTGACGTCAGTGTTGCCATATATATATTTTTTCCAATTGAGAGCCCGCAGGGCCGGGGTTTTTTTTAAGTCCGAGCCCGAAGGGCGAGGGTTTTATAAATATTCATGCGTATTACCCTTGCCCTATAAACTCGTGATTTAAAAAAACCCCGGCTCTTCGAATTTGTAATTAAAAAAGCCCTACAGGCTGGGAATTTAAAAAAACTCCGGCCCTGCAAGCTCGCAATTTATGGCAACACCGCTCATAGCACAACAAACGTTTAAAAACTGACGTTCCAAAATAGGCCTTGTCTTTTTTGACAGTTGACACCAAAACGACAAGATTGCTGTTTGTAAGGGGCCCTCTTTTTTCGGTTCAGGGTTCCGTTTTTTAGGCCAAATTTAGCGTTTTTCAACTGCAAAGTGACTTCAAAACCCTCTGAGTAGGACAAGGAAAGGGATAGAGTAGAATGCAATTTAAGTGCACAGTTTGCTTAAAAGAGACACAAAAACCTTACCTACCCTTAATTTTAGCATTTGAAACTAGAAATTTTTGGCTGAAAATGAAGGAAACTCAAAGCCTCGTACTTAAAATCGGTTTTCCCTATGGAAAAAGCACTGGAAAAGCGGAAAATCTGAAGAAAACCCAAGGAAAATTACATTTCAAAGCCCACTTGATGAAATTTGAGTTTTTGTCACTTACCTCCTTGAAAAACCGGATTTTTTTGGCAGAAAATGGAGAAAACTTAAAGCCTCGTACTTAAAACCAGTTTTTCTAATTGAAAACGGCCTGAAAAAGCAGAAAATTCGGGGAAAAATTGGATAAAAATGTAAACATGTCAATTAAAAATGGCCGACTGTCAAAACTGACAAATGACATTTATTACTTGAAGTTGGCCACAAGCGATGTTGCCACATCAAAACTTTCAGAAAAAATATTTTAAATGAGATTTTGCTAATTATGGCATTTAAAACTAAAAATGTTTACTAAAAAATTGAGAAAACTTAAAGCCTCGTATGTAAAATCGCTTTTTTCCATTGAAAAGCCCCGGAAAAGTGGAAAATTGGCGATTTCGACTATCGATGGGAGCGCTGGCGTTTGTAAACAAATATGGCGGAGAACGAGTAATTTTTTAACATTCAGCATTGTATTTATATGCATTCGTATTCCTTTCGCTAATTTTCTCGTTGTTTTCGTGGTTTTTTTGGTGATTTTTACTATACCTATTTCATAAATTTTGAACGTTGTGACTTTCTTTTGTGCATTTCGTATCCATACAACACGAAATATGGAAAATGGAGCCCTTTTTTGAATGAAAATGACATTACAAAGTTTACTTGTTGATTATAATGAGTAAGACAAAGACAACGATAAAGTAGTATGTAAAGTTTGTTTCGCCAGGGCTTGTACTCGCCACCAGGAAAACTGGATACTTTTGGCAGAAAATGAAGAAAACTCAAAGCCTCGTACTTCAAATCGGTTTTTCTAACCAAAAAAGCTCTGGAATCGCGTAAAATCCAAGAAAAATGACATTTCAAACCCCACTTGATGAAATTTGAGTTTTTGTCACTTACCTCCTTGAAAAACCGGATTTTTTTGGCAGAAAATGGAGAAAACTTAAAGCCTCGTACTTAAAACCAGTTTTTCTAATTGAAAACGGCCTGAAAAAGCAGAAAATTCGGGGAAAAATTGGATAAAAATGTAAACATGTCAATTAAAAATGGCCGACTGTCAAAACTGACAAATGACATTTATTACTTGAAGTTGGCCACAAGCGATGTTGCCACATCAAAACTTTCAGAAAAAATATTTTAACTGAGATTTTGCTAATTATGGCATTTAAAACTAAAAATTTTTGCTAGAAAATTGAGAAAACTTAAAGCCTCGTATGTAAAATCGCCCCGGAAAAGTGGAAAATTGGCGATTTCGACTACCGATGGGGGCGCTGGCGTTTGTGAACAAATATGGCGGAGAACGAGTAATATTGTGACGTTCAGCGTTGTATTTATATGCATTCGTATTTCTTTCGCTAATTTTCTCGTTGTTTTCGTAGTTTTTTCGGTGGTTTTTTACTATATTTCATAAATTTTGAACGTTGTGACTTTCTTCTGTGCATTTCGTATCCATACAACATGAAATATGGAAAATGGAGGCCTGTTTTTGAATTTGGCCACAGTTTTATCCTACCCGCAGGCTGGCGTAGAAAGCACGATCAATATTTTTCTTAGGAAAATAATGAAAATTAATAGTTCTGTCTGCACTTTTTCGGGAATGGCATTCCTATACACAGCAGTTTGTGTTATGCTTGGACCGCTTGAACTTGGAGGCAAATGCCATTGAATTCCTCTAATAAAAGCACCTCAGAGAACCAAAATAAAAGCTTTCCCTATATTATTTCTCACTTTTCGACACAAAACACGTAATTTACATCAGGAACGAACAGAAAACATCGAAAAAGCAAGAAAATATTCCAATACGGTATGTAAACAAACGATCTATTACTCGTTAAGTTAGTGCCAAATATTTCCGCCAGGTGCCGCATTGATTTTTGAAATCGCCAATATGCAATCACATCTACCTGTCACCTAATAATATACCTACCAGGATTGACAGGCATCTGTAATGTTTAAATAAAGTGCGTTTTTTTTTTAAAAGATAATTCCCCAAGTCAAAAATTTAGTAACTATGTTGGCAACACAAGCCTTTCCTACATGAAAAATTTAAAAGCATTGACAATTTTACATTGTATTGCCAACATAATGTCAGTTTGACTTTTATCTTAAAAAAAAAAACGCACTTTAGTTTGATTTGTTAACATCAGGCAATCCAATCCATCTGTCAAAAAGGAAAATTCAATATGGCGTGGCGGCCAAGCAAGTTTATTTTGAGTATGTTTTTATGCGTATTTTAAATTATTTGGCTTGCAACTTTGATTTTGATTATTTAATAAGATATTTGTTGATTAGGTACCTAAACTATTAAATCGGGCAGAAACTAGATATTTTTTTTTGTATTTTTTGGCCCTTGTGTGGCCGCCACGCCATCTTGAGTGTCACGTGGTTTGGATTCAAGGAGAATACACGCTCTAAGGAGTGCTTATCAGCTTCGTTTTTGGTAATCGCCGCCATGCCGCTTACGTCACGGGGAATTTGTCACACACAGGCCTTATGAGGATAGGCCATCCTGTAGTAGTAGTGTGTATCAACCTTGGCTTGGATTACCTTATTGTTTATTTACATTAAGTTTATAGGTTGGGTTTGCAATGTTGCTTCTGTTTTGATTTGTATTTTCTGTTCTTTTATTGTTTGTTTTCGCATTTGTCATATGTTGCTATTACACTAACTCAGTTGTCAATGAGCTTGTGACGTCATATGCTTTTCATTGCTCGCTCTCTCTCTCTTTTACCAGCCCTTGACCAAGTAAGTTAACAAAATAAATGTTCCTTGATTTTGCCTTAACAATTCTTTAATTAACAATCCTTAACACAACACCAGCAGTCCCAACACCTAATCATTACAGTATCCACACGCTCAGGTGACAAGTAGATGTAAATGCATATAAAATGTGTACATTTCTTGGACATTAAACATCCTGTATCTCGAAAACTATTCATAATTGCGGGTTAGGCCTATGAGAACTTTTTATCAGGAAGTCAAGATATACTACATATCAAAATTTCATTGACTTTGACAGAAAACCAAAAACCCATTAGAGGTGTGCGGGGTCCTTAAAACAAAAAATCACGTGATTGAAGACGCCGTCTCATTGGCCATAATGCGAAATTTAAACAATTTCAACAATTATATATCTATCGTTGATTTTTTTTCTAACGTAAAAAAGGACAAAAATAATTTCTCTAAGTAGTGAGTTGTGTAATGATTCACTAATGAGAAATTCGGCATTTTTGGGAAAGTGACGTCACTTCCCTATTTCGCATTTTCCTAGATGTTGAATCAAATCAAATGTAAATGTTTTCAAAGGTATATGGATTAATTTTTACATCATTTGTATGATAATAATTGTATACCTTCTCATACTTCATACTTCTCACACAATGGCAATATTTTTATAATATCAATACAGTAAATGAGTACTTATTAGCAAGATCCTCCCATAATTACAGTAATTTTGCTTTTGCCTTATAATAAATAATCATCGGATTTAACCTTATAAGAAAATAGCTTTGGAAAGGTTGAACATCTCTTCTATTATATCCAATATTGATAATAAAACTATGTCTTTAAAAATTTTGAATTTTAGATAATTTTCTAATTAGCATATTATTATCGTCCTAAAAATTCCTACTATATAAAATATGATGCTCATAACGCATTACATAATAAACCCATTAAAGTGTGCCATCATATTAGTACTACCTAGAGAATTATTGTGCAAGACTATTTCTGAAAAAAAATTGGTTTTATGGAAATTGAAGGAGATTTCAGTGACTGGTAACTGACACAACTACTATTATCTTTTTATTGATTTTGTATTGGATTTATTCTGATTTAGTGTTTGTTGTTTTCAGTTATTCAAATGAGGATTTTATTGTAATTTTAATTGATAATAATTATATAAGAATTGATTGTTGATGATAATTGAAAACTTTTCAATTTTTTCTTGGTGCAAACAATTAAAACACAAACTTTTGGATTTTACTTTTATTTCATTAAAAAACTAACTAATTTTATTGAGGAGGTACGGGTAAATGAGCGCCTTGAGGTTGGAAACCATTTTCATCAGCAATATAAGTGACGCTGTACAAAACTCCATCTGGTCCAGTGTATTGGTACGACCCACGAACAGCTACAGCTTCGTTTTCAGCGCCTGGGTTGACCAGTTCGCCTTGTTCTTGATGAGAAATGCCGTTGCTAGTTTCGTATCTGAGCAAAACAAAAAATATTAACATTGAGGAAAAATTAATTTAAATAATTATTTACCCAAAATTGTATCCGTCAACTCCAATATTTTCGCTTTCGTATTTGAGTACTTGAGCAGCTGCGTCAGGGTTTTGAGGGGCAGCGACAGCTACAGCCACGAGAGCGAATAAGGCAATTACCTGAGAGAAAAAATATATAAAAAACTAATAAACAAACAAACATTTGCATAAAAGCTATTGCACAACTAGGATTAAAAACAAAATGTCATACTTACTACTTTCATATTGAATTTTTTTGGTTGATCGGATTATTCCAGTTGAAAAACTAATCGAAAACTGATGCCTTTACCGAAAAAAAATCTTCTTCTTATAATCGTCTGCCCCTTCTCATAATCCCCATGTGTGGGTCAATATTTTGACCAAAAATCTTCTTCATATAAGTGGTCGACCTTTCGGAATCTTTATTAGAGGTTAAATGGTGCAATCTCAGGGTATCGATTTGCATTCAATTATTACAGTAATTTTGCCTTTTTTGTCTCAAGGCATTAAAAATTTTGAAAATCAACGTTGCATAAATTATACATTTTGCCGGCAATTAATCTTAAATTAAATGTCAATAATTTCGATTAAGCGTGTTTTGTATGTAGGTACTGAGACTGATCTTTAAGCTTTTATCGGTTTCAAATGTCCTGATGTTTATTTATTACTTTATTCAAATTGTTAAGACATATTTACAATTATTAGCAGTAAATTACATTTAATAACAATTATAATTTGTTGAAGATGATTTCTTGTTTTGTTTTTAATTCATTTACTTTTTTGAATACGAGAAATGATTTATTGTTTGTGTCATCTACAACATTGACATGAGATAATCATCCTTAAAATAGACTATTTTCGATAGCTGTCAAAGCTGAATTTGATAGCTGTATGTCAAACTAGTTGTATACACATTGACACCCGTCAAAAGATATTGTTCTGACAATTAAATATGATTTAATATTTAACCTTCAAAATTTGTGTCATTTTCATAAAAATAAAATCGTCGCCATTAAATTCAACAATTTTACGATGTCCAATGAGCTCGTATAAAAATTACCACCTGTCAAAGATTCATTATTTTGACTGTTATATCTATGGAGCCTTAAAATGTGTCTAATTCCCATGGATATAAAATCGTCGTTCTCAAATAAGGCAATTTTTGACAGCTGTCAAGGTTAAATTTGATAAAACCTACAATGTCCAATGAGCACATATAAAAATTACCATCTGTCAAGATTTCTTATTTTGATAGTTATGTCTATGGAGCTTCAAAATGTGTGTATTATGTCAAATAAGTTTGTATCGTACAATTATTTTCTATAAAATTTCAAACTTTGTGTCATTTTCATAGGAATAGAATTATCGCCATTAAATTAGACAATTTCCGCCAGCTGTCAGAATTAAATTTGATAGTTGACTGTTAAATGAGCTTGTAAAAAATTGACATTTGTCAAATGTCATTATTTTGACGGTGTTATTTTCTAAAAAGTAATATCGAAGCTTCTATGTAAGGTAATTTCAACAAATGTCAAAGTTCAATTTTATAGTCCAATTAAATCTTATAATAATTGACACCAGTCAAAATATATTAATTTAATACTAAAAGACGATTTAATATGTGTAAAACTCAAAATGTTTGTAATTTCCATGGAAATGGAACAGTGGCTCTCAAATCAGGCAATTTTCAACAGCTGTTAAAGCTGAATTTGATATTTAATTGTCAAATGAGCATGTAAAAAATTAACATTTGTCAAACGTCATTATTTTGACAGTTAGACATCAATCTATGAAGTTTCATAATTTAATGTTATTTTCCGAGAAGTAATATCGAAGCTCGTGTGTAGGGCAATTTCAACAGCTGTCAAAGTTGAATTGTATAGTCCAATGAACTCGTATAAAAATTGACACCTGTCAAGATATATTATTTTCAACATCTAAATGTGTGTAAAGCTCAAAATGTTTGTAATTTCCATAGAAATTGTACAGTAGTTCTCAAATCAGGAAATTTTTGACAGCTGTCAAAGTTGAATTTGATAGTACACTGTCCAATAAGCTCATATAAAAATTTAAACCTGTCAAAATATATAATTTTGACAGTTAGAGACGATTTAATGTTTATAGAACTTTGGAATGTTTGTATCATTTGCATAAAAATAAAGTCATCACCATTAAATTAGACAGTTTCAGACAGCTGTCAAAATTAGATTTGATAGTTGACTGTCAAATGAGTTTGTTAAAAATTGACATTTTTCAAACGTCATTATTTTGACAATTAAAGGTCAATTGATATCTATGAAGCTTCATAATTAAGTGTTATTTTCCGAGAAGTAATATCGAAGCACTTTTGTAAGGCAATTTCAACAGCTGTCAAATTTTAGTTCGATTTTCCATTGAGCTCATATAAAAATTGACACCTGTCAAAATGTGTTATTTTGATAGCGACGATTTAATGTCTGGAAAACTTAAAAATCTGTGTAATTTCTATCGAAATAACATCGTCACTCTTAAATAAGACAATTTTCGACAGCTGTCAAAGTTAAATTTGATGGTACAATGTGCAATAAGCTCAAATAAAAATTGGCACCTATCAAAATGTATTATTTTGACAGTTATGTCTATTAAGCTTCAAAATGTGTGTAATTCCCATGGATATGAAACCATCGCTCACAAATAAGGCAATTTTCGACAGCTGTCAAAGTTAAATTTGATAGAACAATGTCCAATGAGTTCGTATAAAAATTAGCACTTATCAAAATTCACTATACTCCTGGACAAAATTATCGCACCACTGCTTATGGTGATGCTTATGTGCAGTGGTGCGATAATTTTGTCCAGGAGTATATTTTGACAGTTATGTTTATGTTTATGGAACTTCAAAATGTGTGTCATTTCCAATGAAATGAAACCGTCGCTTTTAAATGAGACAATTTTTGACAGCTTTCAAAGTTAAATTTGATAGTACAGTGTCCGATAAGCTCGTATAAAAATTGACACATGTCAAAATAGATTATTTTGACAGTGAGAGACGACTTAATGTTTATGGAGCTTTAAAATTTTTGTAGCATTTGCATAAAAACAAAGTCATCACCAATAAATTAGACAGTTTCAGACAGCTGTCAAAATTGAATTTAATAGTTGACTGTCAAATGAGCTTGTTAAAAATTGACATTTTTCAAACGTCATTATTTTGACAATTAAAGGTCAATTGATATCTATGAAGCTTCATAATTAAGTGTTATTTTCCGAGAAGTAATATGGAAGCACCTTTGTAAGGCAATTTCAACAGCTGTCAAATTTTAGTTCGATTTTCCATTGAGCTCATATAAAAATTGACACCTGTCAAAATGTGTTATTTTGACACTTAGAGACGATTTAATGTGTGTGGAGCTCAAAATACTTGTATTTTCCATAGAAATGGAACAATAGCTTTCAAATCCGGCAATTTTTGACAACTGTCAAAATTGAATTTGAAAATTGACTGTCAAATGAGCCTATGAAAAATCGACATTATTTTGACAAGTAGAAATTAAATGATATCTATGATGCTTCATAATTTATTGTTATTTTCCGAGAAGTACCTAATATCGAAACTCCTATGTAAGGTGATTTCAACAGCTGTCAAAGTTCAATTTGATAGTCCAATGAACTCGTATAAAAATTGACACCTATTAAATGTATTATTTTGAAAGCGACGATTTAATGTCTGAAAAACTTAAAAATCTGTGTAATTTTTATCAAAATAACACCGTCACTCTTAAATAAGACAATTTTCGACAGCTGTCAAAATTAAATTTGATGGTACAATGTGCAATAAGCTCAAATAAAAATTGGCGCCTATCAAAATGTATAATTTTGACAATTATGTCTATTGAGCTTCAAAATGTGTATCATCACATGGATATGAAACCGTCGCTTGCAAATGAGGCAATTCTCGACAGCTGTCAAAGTTGAATTTTATAGTACCATGTCCAATGAGTTCGTATAAAAATTAACACCTGTCAAGATTTATTATTTTGACAGTTATGTCTATGGAGCTTCAAAATGTGTATTAATCTCATGGATATGAAACTGTCGCTCTCAAATCAAGCAATTTTTGACAGATGTCAAAGTTGAATTTCATAGTTGGATGTCGAATGAGTTTGTAGGAAAATTGACATTTATTGAATCTCATTATTTTGACAGTTAGAAAGACGAAGTCTTAAAATATGTGTAATTTTCATAGAAATTAGACCGTCGCTCTTAAATGAGACAATTTTCGACAGCTGTCAAAGTTAAATTTTATAGAACAATGTCCAATGAGCTCGTATAAAAATTACCACCTGTCAAGATTTCTTATATTGATAGTTATGTCTATGGAGCTCCAAAATGTGCCTAATTCCCATGGATATGGAACAATCGCTCTCAAATAAGGCAATTTTCGACAGCTGTCAAAGTTAAATTTGATAGAACAATGTCGATTAAGCACGTATAAAAATCTACACCTGTCAAAACATTATATTTTGACAGTTAGAGACGATTTAATGTTCATGTGGCTTTGAAATTTGTGTAATTTTTATGAAAATAAAATCATTGTCATTAAATTAAACAATATCCGACAGCTGTCAAAATTGAATTTGATAGTTGACTGTCAAATGAACTTGTAAAAAATTGACATTTGTTAAACGTCATTATTTTGACTGTTAGAGATCAATTGATATCTATGAAACTTCATAATTTAGTGATATTTTCCGAGAAGTAATATCATGTAAGGCAATTTCAACAGCTATCAAAGTTCAATTTGATAGTCCAATGAACTCGTATAAAAATTGACACTTGTAAAAATGTATTATTTTGACACTTAGAGACGATTTGATGTGTGTGGAGCTTGAAATGTTTGTAATTTTCATAAAAATGGAACAGTAGCTCTCAAATCAAGCAATTTTCGACAGCTGTCAAAGTTGAATTTGATAGTTCACTGTCCAATAAGCTCGTATAAAAATTGACACCTGTCAAAATTTACTATTTTTACATTTAGGAACGATTTAATATTTATGAAGCTTTGAAATTTTTGTGTCATTTGCATAAAAATAAAATCAGCGCCATTAATTAAATTAAACAATTTCCGACAGCTGTCAAAACTGAATTAAGTAGTTGAATGTCGAATGAGTTTGTAAAAATTTAGAAATTTGTCAAATGACATTATTTTGACAGTTAGATACCAATTGATATTTTCTTTGAATTTTCAAAATTTGTGTCATTTTCCTAAAATAAAATCATCGCCATTTAATAAGACAATTTTCGGCAGCTGTCAAAGTTGAGTTTGATAGTTGAATGTCAAGTGAGTCTGTAAAAAAAATGAAATGACATTATTTTGACAGTTAGATACCAATTATTTGATATGAATATTGAAAATTTGTGTCATTTTTATAGAAATAAAATCATCGTTATTAAATTTCACAAGTTCCGACAGCTGTCCAAATTGAATTTGATAGTTGACTGTCAAATGAGCTTATTAAAAATTGTCGTTTGTCAAACGTCATTATTTTGACAGTTATTAAATTGAACAATTTCCTAAATCTGTCAAAATTGAATTTGATAGTTGATTGTCAAATGAGCTTGTAAAAAATTGACAATTGTCGAACGTCATTATTTTGACAGTTATTAAATTAAAACAATTTCCGACACCTATCCAAATTGAATTTAAGCCTATCAAAAAATACTATTTTGACAGGTAAAGATGATTCTAATATCTGAGCTTGGAGTTTCAAAATTTTCATTTTCATAAGAAAGAAATCGTGGCTCCTAAATGAGGCAACTTTTGACAGCTGTCAGAATTGAATTTGACAGCTGGATGTCCAATGAGGCTGTTAACAAATTGACACTTGTGAAATGCTATTATTTTGACAATTAGATTTAGGGAGGTTTTCAAGCAATTGACCACTTGGTAACTTTGACAGATGAACAACGCATTTTACGTCATTCCAGACCAATTAGTTGACAAATGACGTTTATTTCATTGTTTATCTGTCAAGTGTAATCTCTCTAATATTTATTGAGCTTCAAAATGTGTGTCATTTCCAATTTCCATAGAAATGAAATTGTCGTTCTTATGGCATTTCTGGATGGAAGAAAAATTTATTTATATCTGTTTCTTTCATAGACTGAGAGAAAGAGATGGAAGTAAAATCTGTTTTTTTTTTTTTAAGATAAAAGTCAAAATGACATTATGTTGGCAATACAATGTAAAATTGTCAATGCTTTCAAATTTTTTATGTAGAAAAGGCTTCTGTTGCCAACATAGTTTCTAAATTTTTGACTTGGGGAATTATCTTTAAAAAAAAAAACAGACTTTACACTCAGTGCACATATCTTGTAATCGAAAATGCCATCAAATTAGGCAACTGTCATTTTCATATAAACGAAATCATCGCTCCTAAACTTTCGACAGCTGTCAGATTTGAATTTGATATAGTAGAGTTTGCAAAAATAAGATACTTGGCAAAGGATATTATTTTTTGACAGCTAATGTCTATGAAAATTTGTGTTATTTACATCATAGAATTAAAATTGTTGTTGAACTAGGCAAATATTGACAGCTGTCAAAGTTGAGTTTGATAGCTGAGTTTGTAAAGACATTGACATTTGTCAAATTACATTATTTAGACAGTTAGATATCGATTATTCTCTATGAATCTTCAAATTTTGTGTCATTTTCATAGACATAAAATAATCGCCAATAAATGAGATAATTTTCGACAACTGTCAAAATTGAATTTGATAGTTGGATGTTAAGTGAGCCTGTAAAAAAATTGAAATTTGTCAAACGACATATTATTTTGACAGTTAGATACCAATTATTTTCTATGAATCTTTAAAACTTGTATTATTTTCGTAAAAATAAAATCATCGACATCAAATTGAACTGAATGTCAAATGGGTCTGTAAAAGAATCGACATTTGTCAAATGACATTATTTTGACAGTTAGATATCAATTATTTTTTATGAATCTTCAAAATTTGTGTCATTTTTCTAGAAATAAGATCATCGCCAAATTAGACGATTTCCCGACAGATGTCAAAGTTTAATTTGATAGTTGCATATTAAGGCTGTGGTCCGAATATAACCAGGTTTGTGGTTTCGCGCTCCGAAAGCGATCAAATTACTCTGGTACCTGGAAAAGTGGTCACTTTTGGACCTTGGTTTCCTGAAATCTGGTTAACCAAATGTCAAAATAGTTACCAACTATCGGATGTCCGTTCTGTTGGTTTTATCTGTAAATTCTGTCAACAATTTTTTATTTCATATTCGCGTTCTCTAGGTAACCGGAATTTTCAGTAACCATCTGTCAACCGGATCGGTTACTTTGGTTAACATTTGGTTATATTCGGACCATAGCCTAATTGAGTTTGTAAAAAACATTTGCCAAATGACATTATTCTGACAGTTAGATACTAATTCCATAGAAATGAAACCGTCGTTCTTATGGCGTTTCTGGTTGGAGGAATTAGAGCAGAGAAAATCTATTTCTATCTGTTTTTTTTTTACAGGCTGAGAGAAAGAGATGGAAGTACACTCAGTGCACATTAAATCTTACAATCGAAAACGCCATATTAGACAACTGTCATTTTCATAGAAATTGAATCGTCGCTCTTAAAGCCTCGTTCTCAGAACATTAGACAAGGAAAGAGAGCTCAGAACTATGGTAACCAATAAGAATCGACCTGTCAATTGAATGCTTGATTCCTATTGGTTACCGACTACATAGTTCTGAGAACGAGGTTTAAATGAAACAACTTTTGACAGATGTCAGATTCGAATTTAACATAGTAGGGTATTGAGCTTGCAAAAATGAGACACTTGTTGAAGGATGTTATTTTGACAGTTCTAAACGATTTTAGGTCTATTTTTACAATAATCTTTGACAGTTTGCAAATTGTCAGAAAATACCTATTATATATTTATGAAAATTTGTCTTATTTTCATTGAATTATTGTCCGTCTTGAACAGGGCAAATATTGACAGCTGTCCAAGTTGAATTTGATAGTAGGATTTTTTTTTAAATGACACCTGTCAAGTAATAATATTTCTATCATATCGTTACAGCCTTAAAAAGTGATTTCGCTAGAATATAAAAAATAAAAGGATAATTCTATTGTAACCGGAATTAAACAAATAAATAACTTACTAGCGCCATCTTGTAATTTCTTGAAATCTACAAAGAACTGCCATCTATCAAAGAATAATATTATTAATAACAATTTAATGCAAAATGCTGATGGCGCCATCTAGTAGGTTAGTGTTAATCAAGTAGTTTGTTGACTTTCATTTTACAGCAATCTGTATTTTTTTATAGAATGCTACAAGGTTTTAACATCAGATGGCGTAGTAGTAGACAATATTTTCAAAATTGAAATGTGAAAAATAATTACCATAAAGAGTAAATTATAATGTAGTTATATGTAATTATTTTTAATTTTCTTATCAATAACAAAATGGAAGTCATTACCGCACAAGTTATGTAATGTAAATTTTGAAATTAACGTTGTTTTATGCCCTAATAAAATAAGAAAAATAATTTCAAACTGCACCCACAACTGACGCAATTTTTTAGCATCAGATATTTTATTTTCTCGTCTAACATTCTTTTTTTTTTCAAGTACATACATGCACATCCTATTGTTTTCAATTACAGAGAGTGATTTAAAAAATACTGAATATAAATAACAACTTTATTGTATTATGGTAATATGATGGTAGAGTAATTGCAATAAAATGTATGTCGATGCCATTTCGTACTTTATAGAATGTTCGTTTTACTAGATAAATAGAAATATAACACAATATACCTAATAGAAAATACAATAATAATTAAATCTGAATATGTATTGATTCAAAACAATTTTTGGAAATTTTGTATATTTTTAAAGAACCAATTTTGAAAATTCTTCAAAAGTTCATATTATATTAAGTAAGGTAAATAAACATTAAACTACTAATGATTATTTAGTTTATTATTCAGATTATTCAAATTGATCATCATAATTAATAACCTTCGACTTGAAATTTGAATAATTATCAAAAATCAATATGATCCGGTTAAAACGTAAAAAATAAGAAAAAATTTTTTGTAACAAATACAGAAAAAAATCAAAGTTTTCTAATCATCAATTATCCAATTATTATTAGTTTATGGTTACGGATATGTTTGCTAAATATCATCTACCTATAGACATTTTATTTTATTGAATGATTTTTCAATACAGCGCATGAACTATTATTAAGTAGATATAGAATGGCATAGAAAGGAAGAATAATTGATGATTCTTAAAAAAAAATCATCTCGAACTTATTTTTTTGACAAATGACATAAGACATAAATGAAGTTTCTAAAAATGAAGTTGCAATAATAACTTCATTATCGACAAATGATAGAAGGGAAATTGAAGTAGGTAGAGGCATATTTGAAAGTTATTTAGTAGTGTGAATCGATTTACTATTTTCAATTTTGCCTCATAGAGATTATTAAAGGTTTTCCGTAAGTACCTACTGACCTTACGAAAACCACGATCCTATAATGACCTTTAGTATTACAAAAAAAACATCAACTGACCTCAAATACTTATTAATCATCGCTAAAATAACAATAATTAATTATGTTTATTTCCTGACTATTTTGAATTTAAAAAAAAAATGGCCTTTTTTCCAGGTGGCGCTGGTCAAAAAAATGACATTTTTGACATCTAGGAAATACAAAATGGCCACAAAATTGTTTTATTTGATTTAATCTTGAAAAATCATGGTGTAATAACCCTCAATTTATTTGATTATTTCCGGCTAATCACGTTTATTCATTATTAAAATAGTGATTTTTCACTCTTCAAATACATAATGTCAGTCAAGGATATTAATTAATTTATAATACACTATTTATTTATTTATACCATTTTGTTGCTTGATCAATGATCTTCAATCTATTGTTTTTTGAAACGAGTTCGGAGTTGTGCAGGATTTTTTTTTTTACTGGATTCAAAAACAACGTTTCAATATATCGAGTGACATCTTCAGGATTAACATTTACTGATTGCAAAATAATAGACAAAAAAATTACACACTTATTATTGAAAAATGGGATTTGGTTGATTTGGCCAATTGGCTAAATGTTTGCTAGAAAGTATATTTATCTCTTTTTAGTATTATTAAATAAAAAAAGACCGATGTAGATAATTAAAATGGTATGCCTTGGTGAATGCTAGAAAGCGCCTAGCTTTCGACAGCTGCTTGGGTAAATAAAATGGCCTACTTGATTAAGTATAAGAGTATATCTGTCTTTTTCTAATTTAATTGATTAGAAAAGGACATTAACAAAGATACAGTCTAACAGTCGTGAACATTGAAAGTGAGACATCCGAGTGAAGGACCTTGTCATTTTTCGCTATTTTGGGTAAAGCCTAGTACTCATAACAGCAAAATTCGAACTTTTTTGACATTGAGTTGACAATTTGACGTTTTGTGCGTGTATCAAACCTTAAATTGTCGAAGCCATGTCAAAAAAGAGCGAATTTCGCAGTTATGAGTAGTAGGCTTAAATCAGTCTTTTCTGTACAACGGATTTTTCGTCAAAAATTACAATCCTTGCCATTGCCGACGGTGTAGTTGGTGAACCCAGATCAAATCTCAAACCCCCCACCACGCCAAAGAACCAGTGATGACGTAGGCAGCATGTCGTTTCTTGCCTTAGTAGATAGTGTTTATTATCTTTGGTCAATAGCAACATTTTTGTTGAGTTCAAACATTATTCGCTTGAGCATTTGAGGAAAAAGAAATTGGATGTTTTGAAGTATGTCACTAATGTCGCTTGTCAAGCAGCCATGTTGCTAAATGTAGCAACTACAAGGCGCGAAATTCAAATATTTGAAATCATCATTAGTATATTATTTGTTATAAGTTATTTATAGTTTTTGAGCAAATTGTGTTTAAAAAATTTTTGACAAAATTTGGACTAAAAATCAACTTTAAGGGTTAATGCTCAAAAACTATTCGAGCAGTCAAACTCAGTTTTTAACAGATTTATAGAGAATTTAATGCTCTTTCCAATGAAATATAATTTATTTCAATTTGCTCGGAATTTAACAAAAATATGGGCAATTTAGAGGCAGAATCCCATTTAAATTATGAGATATGTTAAAGGAATTATGCGAAATTATATTGGAATTATGTGAAATTTGATAGAAATTATGTGTAAATATATTGTAATTTCTTTTGGAATTTCCAGGTGTGACATGGAATTCCATTTAATTTCAATAAAATATCTGAGAATTGACAAATTTCAAAAAAAAAGAGTTAAATTTTAGCAAAATTACATAGAAATTATGCGGAATTCCATAAAAATTATGCAGAATTCCCTAAAATTTATGCGAAATTCCATTGAAATTACATAGAATTTCAAAAGGTATGCTAAATTCCATCAAAATTATGCGGAATTTAAATGAAATTAAAGGAGTAATGACGTGGAATTCCAAAGAAAAAATAAATAATTTTAGAGAAATCACATGGAATTCTCTAGGAATTTTGCAAAATTCTATAGAAATTAATTATGCGAAAATTTATAGAAATTATGGGAAATTTCAGTAAAATTAAATGAAATTCCGTGAAAAATATGCAAAATTTTATTAAAATTATGCTGAATTCCATAGAAAAAAAAAAACGTTTAATTTAAAAAAAAAATATATAGATTTCTATGGAAATCTGGGAAGATGGCGTGAAAATCCAAAAAAATCGTTGAGTTTCAATCAAATTACCTACATTAAAACCCATGGAAATTATGTGGAATTCCATAAAAAAAAAATTATGCAAAACTCCATAAGAATTATGCGAAATCCTGTAGAAACTATGAGGAATTCCATTGAAATTATGCTGAATACCATAGAAATGATGCCTAATTTTATACAAAGTATGCAGAATTTTATTGAAAATATGCCAAATCCCATTAAAATTATGCGGAAATCTAGTGAAATTAGATGGAAAACGACATAGAATTCCAAAAAAAAGCGTTGAGTTTCAAAAAAATCAAAATCCCATAAAAAATATGTGGATTTAAGCTGTATGGAATTCCATAAAAATTATGCGAAATTTCATAGAAAGTATGCAAAAGTCCAAAGAATTTCTGCGGAATTCTATAGAAAATATGCAATATTCTATAAAAACTATGCAAACTTCTACTGAAACTATGCGGAATTACGTGAAAATTATGCGGAATTTCATAAAAATTGTGTGCAATTAAATAAAATTCCAGTAAAATTTAATAAAATCCCGGGGATACGACGTAAAACTCCAAACAAAAATATGTGAAATTCCGGTAAATTCATGAAATTCTGTTGAAATTCCACTAATTTTTTTGGAGTTCCAAGTAAGTTCTCCAAAATTTTAAATTATTCGCGTGAAATTAAAAAAAAAAATGATATCATTTTCCGAGGAATTCCTATGAAACTTCTTGCAATTAAAGAAAATTTTCTTGAAATTACATGGATTTTTAGTGGAGTTCCAGAGAATTTTTATGGAATAACAAGGAATTCTGGTGCAAATATCAAAAATCTTGTGAAATTATTTGGGATTTCAGTGGAATTACGTGGAATTCCGATGAAATTCTATTAATTTTCCTGGAATTCTAGAAAATTCCTGTAAAAAATTGAAACTCTCGTGAAATTTTAAATAATTCTTATGAAATTATTTGGAAGTTCAGTGAAATTCCGGTAAAATTATGTAGAATTTCGAAAAAATTCCAATTAAATTCCATCCATTTTCCAAGTTATTCCCGTAAAATTCCAAAAAATTACATTAAATTGTCATGCAACTTTAAACAATTCTCGTGAAATTATTTAGAATTACGTGGGATTCTGGTAAAATTAGGTGATACTGCGTAAGAATTACGACGAAATTTTCCGAGTATTCGATTCAATGCCTCCAGAATTTTAAGTTATTCTCGTGAAATTCCAGAAAATTCCCATGAAATTCCAAAATATTGTAATGATAATATTATTCTGTCATGGCTTGATGGTTTTAAAATTCCATTTGACGGGAAGGTCAGCATAATTGGTCCTCTTTTACGTAAAATTACGTGGAATTTTCGTTAAATTTCAATTAAAAATCGTGTAGAAATACATGGAATCCTTTTGAAGTTCCAGAAAAAAAGTTACTTTCTATGGTATCACTTGAAATTCTCGTAAAATTGAAAGAAAAAATCCCAAAAATTTCCATAAATTACATAAAATTCTTGTGAAATTACTTAATTTTTTTATTGAATTCCCAAGAATTCTCGTGAAGTTACATGGAATTCCCGTGGAATAACTCAAAATTTAAGTGAAATTCTGAAATAATATGAAATTCTCGTAAAATTCCGTAAAGTTCTTGTGAAATTACTTAATACTTTAGCAAAATTCCTGTGGAGTAAATCGGAGTTTTAGTGGAATTAAAAAAAAAAAAAATATGAAATTCCAGAAATTTCTTCAAAGTTGCTTGAATTCCCGTGAAATTGAAAAAAAAAATTCAATCAAAAATTTAATTTATTGAGTTTTGACCAACGATGTTGAAACGAGTTTTCGTTATTTTATCAAAAATGCTTTTGTGGCTTTTGAACTTGTTAAACCTCGTTTATTATAGAATTTATATAGAAATTATACGGAATTCCATAAAAATTATGCAGAATTCCCTAAAATTTACACGGAATTCCATTGAAATTACATAGAATTTTGAATAGGTATGTTAAATTTCATCAAAATTATGCGGAATTCAAATGAAATTAAAGAAGTAATGACGTGGAATTCCAAAGAAAAAATAGTTAATTTTAGAAAAATTACATGGAATTCTATAGGAATGTTGAAAAATTCTATAGAAATTATATGCGAAAATTTATAGAAATTATGCGAAATTTCAGTAAAATTAGATGAAATTCCGTAAAAAATATGCAAAATTTTATTGAAATTATGCTGAATTCCATGGAAAAAAAAACGTTTAATTGAAAAAAAAAATACATAGATTTCCATGGAAATTATGCCAAATTGTATAAAAATTATGCAAAAATTCAATGAAATTAAATGGAATTCTGGGAAGATGGCGTGAAATTCCAAAAAAATCGTTGAGTTTCAATTAAATTACCTACATAAAAACCCATAGAAATTATGTGGAATTCCATATAAAAAAAAGTTATGCAAAATTCCATAAGAATTATGCGAAAGCCCGTAGAAACCATAAGGAATTCCATTGAAATTATGCTGAATACTATATGGAAATGATTTGAATGAAATTTCATATAAAGTATGCAGAATTTTATTGAAAATATGCCAAATACCATTAAAATTATGCGAACTTCTAGTGAAATTAAATGGAAAACGGCATAGGAGTCCAAAAAATGCGTTGAGTTTCAAAAAAATCAAAATCCCATAAAAAATATGTGGATTTAAGCTGTATGGAATTCCATAAAAATTATGCGAAATTTCATAGAAACTATGCAAAAGTCCAAAGAGTTTCTGTGGAATTCTATAGAAAATATGCAATATTGTATAAAAACTATGCAAACTTCTACTGAAATTATGCGGAATTTTATAAAATATGTGTGCAATTAAATAAAACTCCAGTAAAAGTTAATAAAATCCCGAGGATACGACGTAAAACTCCAAACAAAAATATGTGGAATTCTGGTAAATTTATGAAATTCCGATGAAGTTCCATTAATTTTCCTGGAGTTCCAAGTAAGTTCTCCAAAATTTTAAATTATTCTAGTGAAATTTGAAAGAAAAATATGATATTATTTTCCAAGCAATTCCTGTGAAATTTCTTGCAATTACAGAAAATTTCCTTGAAATTACATGGATTTTTAGTGAAGTTCCAGAGAATTTTTGGAACGATGCAAATATCAAAAATTTTGTGAAATTATTTGGGATTTCAGAGGAATTACGTGGAATTCCGATGAAATTCTATTAATTTTCCTGGAATTCTAGAAAATTCCTGTAAAAAATTGAATCTCTCGTGAAATTTTAAATAATTCTTATGAAATTATTTGGAAGTTCAGTGAAATTCCGGTAAAATTATGTGGAATTTCGAAAAAATTTCAATTAAATTCCATCTATTTTCCGGAAATTCCACGTAATTCTTCTGGAATTCCAAGTTATTCTCGTTAAATTCCCGTAAAAATTACATTAAATTTTCATGCGTTTAAAAAATTCTTGTGAAATTATTTAGAATTATAGTGAAATTACGTGGGATTCCGGTGAAATTATGTAATACTGCGTAAGAATTACGACGAAATTTTCCGAGTATTCGACTCAATGCCTCCGGAATTTTAAGTTATTCTCGTGAAATTCCAGAAAATTCCCATGAAATACCAAAATATTTACGTGAAATTACGTGGATTTTTCGCTAAATTTCAAATAAAAATCCTGGTAGAATTACACGGAATCCTTGTAAAATTCCCAAAAAGTTAGGTACTTGTAATTTCAGTGGAATTTGGAAGAATTTCTATGGTAGGTATCACTTGGAATTCTCGTAGAATTGAAAGAAAAAATCGCTAAAATTTCCGTGCATTACATAAAATTCTTGTGAAATTACTTAAATTTTTTATTGAATTCCCAAGAATTCTCGTGAAATAACATCGAATAAGTCAAAATTTAAGTGAAATTCTGAAATAACATGAAATTCTCGTGAAATTCCGAAAAGTTCTTGTGAAATTACTTAATACTTAAGCAATATTCCTGTGGAGTAAATCCAAATTTTAACTTAATTCAAGGAGTTTGAATGAGCTTTGGAATTATTGAGACATTTTTTTGTGGCTTTTGAACTTGTTAAACCTCGTTGGAGTTTTCTTAAAAAATGAATCAAACGTCATGAAATCTCAATCCAACGAGTTTCAACAACGTTTGAAACCCATAATAAATTACTGTATTATTGTACTGTATTATTTCTGTTTCTTCATTCTTAAATTTCCAAATTCTCAAGTTCTGATCTTCAAGCGTCTCAGAAAACTTTCATTTTCAATTTCCAACGTCTATGGAACGTTTTTGAAGTTCCAAAAAGTCCTGCAAAATGCTGAAAATCTTCCCACAGAATCTTTATTTTTTAGAATTAGGTACTCTAAGTTTCAGTTTTTTCCCGAATTTGATCCTGCCTGTAAAACATTTCTAATGGTCCTATAAAATCCCACAAATGCTCAGAATGTTTGATTTTTCGAATTAGGGGATTGGGGCACCAAATCTTAGGGTTTTGTTTTCGAGATAATCGGTTTTCCAAAATTTTAAATTTGAGGCTCAATATCTCGGAAACTATTTGAGGTAAATGATTCAACTTTAGTCTTAAAGAGCATTCAATTCTGATTAAGAATGTCTAAATATGCATAAGAATTTAAGAAATTTTTAGTGAGTTATGAGCGATTTTGTGAAGCAACGTCAAAATTTTAGAGGACAAAAAATGCAAAAATCATTTTTAATTTTTTACAGGGTCTAAAACCTCGAAAAGAAAAGTCACGAAGATGCTTTTCCACTAAATTTGACTCCCTCTTCTGATTGGTGAAGCTAAAAATACAAAAATTTGGAAAAATTAAAATTGAAATTTTTCTAAGGGGTTTTGCAAGGAAATTTAAGTTTTGGAATATTTCAAAGGGCCATATTCAGAAAACCAAAAAAGCCATCGGCTTGAAATTTCGTCCAATTGTAGATATTGATTAGAGCTTCAAAAAAGGTTTGTTGGGGCATCGAGCCCTAGGCTTCGTTTTCGAGATAATCGGCTTTGAAGGTTTTCCAAAATTTGAGACAAAGTTTTAACTTTGAAGCTCAATATCTCAAAAACTATTTGAGATACAGGATTTAATTTTGTTTTATCTTAAAGACCATTTGATTCTGATTAAGAATATATCAATATTCATTAGAATTTATAGAATATTGATCGAGTTATGGGCGGATAATCCAATTTTTTTAGGGCCCAAAATGCAAAAATCGTTTTTAATTTTTTACAGGCCTTAAAACCTCGAAAAGAAAAATCACAAAAACACTTTTCCACTAAATTTGATCTCCTTTTTCGATTGGTAAAGTCAAAAATTGAAAAATTTAAAAAAATCAAAATTGACATTTTTCTAAGGGGTTTGCAAGGAAATTTAAGTTTCGAAGAGGCCTATTTCGGAATCCAGAGAAGATATTGGCACGAAATTTTGTCCATACATAAATCTCGATTGGGGCTTCAAAAAAGCTATTCTGGGGCATCGAGCCCTAGGGCTTCATTTTCGAGATAATCAGCTTCAAAGGTTTTCCAAAATTTTTAACAAAGTTTCAACTTTGAGGCTCGATATCTTAAAAACTATTTGAGATAAATCATTCAATTTTGTTTTATCTGAAAGAGAATTTAATTCTGATTACGAATATGTAGATATACATGTTAGAATTTGTAAAATATTAATTGAGTTATATGGACGATTTTGTGAATGTGAATCATTCGAAAACCAAAAAGTCCTGATCAAACGAGCTCGAATCATTATAAAATCCTTGTCAAAACATCATTAAACCCCAATAAATCCATTCACAAATTGACTTCTAGAAGATCGAAGCTCGTTTCCAAAACGAATATATCACGGTATGTTTTACAACTATCGATAGATCTTCGTCTTCATTTTGGGCGGGAGAAAAGATAAAAGCTTCAAGAAGCTAAAAAACTCACTTTGTTTTAGGGGGGATATTATTGCAAAAGCTCCATAATAATTTTATCCACCATTGAGTTTATACTTAGGAGTGTTTGATATACATATTTATAGTGGAGTGAATAATTATTGAATTGTTTAGTGATAAAAATGAAGGCAATTATTATTAATCAGGTGAGAATTAATTAATTAATTATCATATTTGGATAAACCAGATTTTGTTCCGTTAGACTTTTTTTTAAATAAAAATTCTAATTATTTTAAACGAAAGAATATTTAAATTATTTGACATTGGCACATAATTTTGATGGTTACTTTGAAGATTTTTTTCACATGTTTAATTAAATGTCATCAGGCTTATGATCGGTATCATTGCATCAATAATTACATATTGAGGTTCTAATGATTGCCAATAAATAAAAACTTTATTATGTTATTACATGCGTATGATTTTGAATAAATTTGCATATTAGTAAAAGATGTATTTACTTTATTACATTTTGTTTAATGGATGTAAAAAAATAATTAATTATCTTAATTTAAGAAGAATTAAGCCTGTATTACATCTAATGTATTTTTCCGTGTATTTCTTTATGTAGTTCAGGGTGACAAGCGAAAAACTTCAAACGCAACATAAATCAGCATTATGAAAAACAAAATAATTTTGGCTCTACATGAAGAAATACATGGAAAAATACACAAATGTATAACGGGCCTAAATCATCAAAATTCTCAAATAAATCCTGACATTTTAAGCAAAATAAATAATTCATGAATACAAAACAACAAAAAGTTTCGCACCGATTTAAAACGTTTTTAACTCTATTTTTAACCGAATTATGTAACAGACATAAGTCTGAGTTAGCACCTGCTAAGTGGCCAAAAAAGAAGGAAAAATAAAAATGTAAAAGGATGTCCCCAAAAACAAAAATACAGGTGCTAATATCAATGGGTTCATTATTAGATAAATAAAACCTGCTTTATTTGGAAACCTTGAATTTATGGAAATATTTTTGGTTTTTTAATTTTGTCTACAATAATAATGATAAATTGAATTATCTACATATTTGAAAATATTACATTATGAGTGTAGAAAGTGACAAATTTCACACGAATGTATGAAAGACACTTTCTCACAAATGATGTACACCATTTTTCATACGACACCAATTTTCTCTTATTTTATTTCTCTTCATTTTCAACACACGTGCTGAAAGTTCTTACAATGCACGTAAATTGTTATGTCAATCACAAATATTGTCAACAGTATTTTTCACACGTGTGCTGAAAGTACTTTTAGCACACGTATTGAAAGTACTTTCAGCACGCGTATGATATTTAGCGTTTTCCAAAGAACCAGCTAGTGCGAATTTTGTCATTTTCGTATGTGGTCGTAGGAAAAATAATTAATTTACAATAATTAGAAAAAAAATTAAATGTTAGATGGTGCATTTATGCCTAATTTAATTGATTACCATTAATTTCCAATAGGGTTATTATACATTTAAAAATTTTGAAATTTTACTATGATACGCCCCTGATTTTCCTCTTTTTTCCAGAAAATTTCATAATTTTCTCCTGAACAGTTTTCCAGAAAAAAAAAAAAAAATGTTAGATGGTGCATTTATGCCTAATTTAGTTGATTTCCATTAATTTCCAATAGGGTTATTTTCCATTTGAAAAATTTGAAATTTTACTATGATACGCCCCTGACTTTCCTCTTTTTTTCCAGAAAATTTCATAATTTTCTCCTGAACAGTTTTCCAGAATGGTGCATTTATGTCTAATTTAGTTGATTTCCATTAATTTCCAATAAGGTTATTTTCCATTTGAAAAATTTGAAATTTAACTATGATACGCCCTTGACTTTCTTCTCTTTTTCCAAAAAATTCCATAATTTTCCCTTCAATAGTTTTCCAGAAAAAAAATAAAATGTTAGATGGTGCATTTATGCCAAATTTAATTGATTTCCATTAATTTCCAATAGGGTAATTTTCCATTTGAAAATTTTTAAATTTTACTTTGATACGCCCCTGATTTCCTCTTTTTTTCCAGAAAATGTCATAATTTTCTCCTGAACAGTTTTCCAGAAAAAAAAGTAAAATGTTAGATGGTGCATTTATGCCTTATTTAGTTGATTTCCATTAATTTCCAATAAAGTTATTTTTCATTTAAAAAATTTGAAATTTTACTATGATACGCCCCTGACTTTCTTCTTTTTTTCCAGAAAATGTCATAATTTTCCCTTGAATAGTTTTCCAGAAAAAAAAATAAAATGTTAGATGGTCCATTTATGCCTAATTTAGTCGATTTTCATTAATTTCCAATAAGTTCATTCTCCATTTGAAAAATTTGACATTTTACTATGATACACCCCTGACTTTTCTCTTTTTTTCCAGAAAATGTCATAATTTTCTCCTGAACAGTTTTCCAGAAAAAAAAGGAAAATGTTAGATGGTGCATTTATGCCTAATTTAGTTGATTTCCATTAAATAGGGTTATTTTTCATTTGAAAAATTTGAAATTTTATTATGATACGTCTCTAACTGTCCTCTTTTTCCCCAGAAAATGTCATAATTTTCCCCTGAATAGTTTTCCAGAAGAAAAATAAAATGTTGGATGATGCATTTATGCTTAATCTAGTTGGTTTTCATTAAATTCCAATGCGGTTATTTTCCAATGAAAAGCTTTGAAACTTTACTATGATACGCCCCTGATTTTCTTCTTTTTTTTCCATAAAATGCCATAATTTTCCCTTGAATAGTTTTCCAGAAAAAAAATCAAATGTAAGATGGTGCATTTATGCCTAATTTAGTTGATTTCCATTAATTTCCAATAGGGTTATTTTCCATTTGAAAAATTTTAAACTTTACTTTGATACGCCCCTGATTTCCTCT
This sequence comes from Ceutorhynchus assimilis, assembly GCA_917834065.1. Taxonomy (NCBI): domain Eukaryota; kingdom Metazoa; phylum Arthropoda; class Insecta; order Coleoptera; family Curculionidae; genus Ceutorhynchus; species Ceutorhynchus assimilis. The sequence continues at coordinate 39,836,364 of OU892283.1, read as the reverse complement.
TTTTTTCCAGAAAATGTCATAATTTTATCCTGAACAGTTTTCCAGAAAAAAAAGTAAAATGTTAGATGGTGCATTTATGCCTAATTTAGTTGATTTCCATTAATTTCCAATAGGGTTATTTTTCATTTGAAAAATTTGAAATTTTACTATGATACGCCCCTGACTTTCTTCTTTTTTTCCAGTAAATGTCATAATTTTCCCTTGAATAGTTTTCCAGAGAAAAAAATAAAGTGTTAGATGGTGCATTTATGCCTAATTTAGTTGATTTTCATTAATTTCCAATAGGGTTATTTTCAATTTAAAAAATTTTAAATTTTACTTTGATACGCCCCTGATTTCCTCTTTTTTTCTAGAAAATGTCATAATTTTCTCCTGAACAGTTTTCCAGAAAAAAAAGTAAAATGGTAGATGGTGCATTTATGCCTAATTTAGTTCATTTCCATTAATTTCCAATAGGGTAATTTTTCATTTGAAAAATTTGAAATTTTACTATAATACGCCCCTGGCTTTCTTCTTTTTTTCCAGAAAATGTCATAATTTTCTCTTGAATAGTTTTCCAGAAAAATAATTAAAATGTTAGATGGTGCATTTATGCCTAATTTAGTTGATTTTCATTAATTTCCAATAGGTTTATTTTTCATTTGATAAATTTGAAATTTTAGTATGATACGCCCCTGACTTTTCTTGTTTTTTGTTTAATCAAAAGTCTGAAATAATAAAGTAAGATAGAGACAATAATATGGGGGAAATTCAATGAGTAAGAGATGGATGCAGAGATAAAATTGGATAAAAATATAATGAAACGACTTTTAATTTTTCCTGACACTTAAGTAGCTGTCAAACGTCAAAGTATCAAATTCAAATTATAGTTGCCGGAAATTTCTCAACTGAAGAGTGATGATGTTTTTTTCAAAAAAAAAAAAAAAAATACAGAAACTGTCAAACTTTCCAATCATTTGACAGACGTCAATTGTTTTACAAGCCTATCAAACGTCAAATCATGAAATTATAAACTTGGACAGTTGTCGAAAGTTTACTCAATTTCAAAATCCATCAGAATCAAGCTCAATTTAAATACATAATACGTATAGAGACAACGATATGGGAAATTTAATGAGTAGGAAATAGATGCATATAAAATACAATGAAAACATAATGATACTACTTTTGGATTTTCTTGACGTTTAAGTAGTTGTTAAACGTCAAAGTAAGAATACGAAATATATACGAAATTCGATGAATGGAGAAAGAAGGAAATAAACTAGGATACAAAATATAAATTATTCTTGGCGCTTGAATCACCCTATATTTTTTGTGCTGGGCCAATCCTAGGTCTAAAATATCGAAGTAAGAGAAAGAGATAATAATATACGAAATTCAGTGAGTGGAAAAAAGGCGAAAATAAAATAGGATATAAAATTTTAACTATTCCTGGCCCTTGAATGCTATATTTTTTGAGCCTGGCCAATCGAAAGCTTGGAATAACAGAGTAACAGAGAAAGATATACAAAATTTAATGAATAGAGAAAGGAGGAAATAGTTAAGATAAAAAATTCAAATTATTCTTAGCGTTTGAATCACCATAAATTTTTTATTGTGCCTGGCCAATTGAAAGCCTGGAATATCAAAGAAAGAGAGAAAGATACAAAAAATTCAATGAATGGAAAAAGAAGGAAATAAAATAGGAAACAAAATTTAAATTATTCTTGGCGCCTCAATCACCGTTTAATTTTTGTGCTGGACCAATCGATAGCCTGGAATTCAAGAAAGAAAGGATAGGAAATTCAATGAGTGGAGAAAGAAAAAAAATAAAGTAGAATATAAAATTTTTATTATTTTTGTCGTTTGAATCCCCCTTTATTTTTTGTGTCCCGCCAATGGAATAACAAAGTAAGAGAGAAAGATATACGAAATGCAATGAATGGAGAAAGAAGGAAATAAAGTAGAAAACAAAATTTTAATAATTCTTGGCACTTAAATCACCCTATACCTATTTTTTGTGCCTGACCAATCGAAAGCCTGGAATATCAGGGTGAAAGAGAAAGATAAGTATACGAAATTCAATGAATGAAGAAAAGAAGGAAATAAGGTAGAAAACAAAAATTAAATTATTCTTGGCGCTTGAATCACCATATATTTTTTATTGCGCAGGACCAATCCAAAGCTTGGAATAAGAGTAAGAGAGAAAGATATACGAAATTCAATAAATGGAGAAAGAAGGAAAGCAAGTAGGATACAAAATTGGAATTATACTTGGCGCTTCAATCACCGTATATATTTTGTGCCTGGCCAATCGAACGCCTGAAATAACAGAGTAAAATGGAAAAATATATGAAATTCGATGAGTGGAAAAAAGACAGAAATAAAGTAGGAAATTTGTGACACGAATTTAAATAATTATTCTCGGCGCTTGAGTGGCCTGTAGTTTTTTTGTGTTTTGCCAATCAAGGAGCCTGGAATGATAAAGTGAGATAGAGAACGATATGGGAAATTCAATGAGTAAGAGATAGATGCAGATGAAATAGAATAAAAACTTGAAACGACTTTTGACTTTTCCTGACACTTGAATAGTTGTCAAACGTCAAAATATCAAACTCAAATTATAGTTGTCGGAAATTTTCGAATTGAGTGACAATGTTTTGTTCGAAAAGAAAAAATGACAGAAACTGTCAATTTTTTCAATCATTTGATAGACGTCAATTGTTTTACAAACTTATTAAACGTCAAATTATAAATTTGGACAGCTGTCGAAGTTTGCTCAATTTCAAAATATATTAGGATCAATACAATAATTGCTAAAATAATTTAATTTGACATGTGTTAATTGATTTATTAGATTGTCGAATGATTGAATCCGATATGGACACCTGTCAAAAATTGATTTATTTGAGAGTTTTTCGAGAATTTCTGAAGGAAAATATTATTAACCATAACCAATAATTCCAATAAACAATAAAACATCCATAGTTGTCAAAATAATAGCATTTGACAGATATCAATTATCTTTTCAGCTTACTTAACGTCAAAATTTCAAACTCAACTTAAACAGCTATTTTTAATTTAAGGCACGATTTTTGAAAAAAAAAAAACCATTACGTTCAATGAACGTTGAAACATCTACAATTGTCAAAATAGTAGCATTTGACAGATGTCGATTGTCTTAGACCTCACTGAATGTCAAAATTTTAAATTCAACTTAGACACACCTCTGAAAACTTGTTTAATTGAAGCAGTACTATTGTCGAATGGACAATAAAACATTCACCAATTGCTAAAATAATGACATTTGACAGGTGTCATTTGTCTTATGACCTCATCGAATATCAAAACTTTAAATTAAAATTTTCAATTTATACATTAATTGGGCAAAACTTGTTCGATTTAAGATATGACTTTTAGAAACGAAATTATTTTGTCAAATGACAATAAAATATCTATGAATTGCTGAAATAATGACATTTGACAGGTGTCATTTGTCTTACGAGCTCATTGAATGTCAAAATTTTGAATTCAAAATTTCAATTTATACATTAATAATCAGGCAAAACTTGTTCTATTTGAGACATGACTTTTAGAAGCGAAACTATATTGTCAAATAACAATAAAACATCAACCAATTGTTAAAATAATGACATGCTCATTGACATTTGGCAGGTGTCGTTGGCACTTGCGAATCAAGGAATAACAAAATAAGAGAGAAAGTTAATATATACGAAATTCATTAGATTACGAAATTCAATAAATGGAAAAAGAAGGAAATAAAATAGGATAAAAAATTTAAATAATTATTATCAGCACTTGAATCACCCTATATTTTATGTGCCTGGCGAATCGAAGAATAACAAAGTAAGAGAGAAAGATAATATACCCATACGAAACCCAATGAGTGGAGAAAAAAGGAAATAAAGTAGGATACAAAATTTAAATAATTATTCTTAGCGCTTGAATCACCTTATATTTTTTGTGTCTGGCCAATGGAAAGCCTGGAATATCAAAGTAAGAGAAAAAGATATACAAAATTCAATGAATGGAGAAAGAAGGAAATAAAGTAGGATACAAAATTTAAAAATTATTCTTGGTACTTGAATCGCTGTATATATTTTCTGCCTGGCCAATCGAAAGCCTAGAATAACAGAGTAAGAAAGAAAAATATATGAAATTCAATGAATGGAAAAGAGATGGAAATAACCCACATAACAGTGAAAGAACATTCATATTCTCAGAATATTCCCTCAAAGTGCTTTTTGGAATATTCTTTTAGGAATGTTTAATGAATATTCTAAGATTGTTTCGATTGAAATATTCATTTTTGAACGTTCTATTTATGTACTAGGAATGTTGCTTTTATGCATCTACCTGAAAGATTGTGCTAAGAACCTACTTTATGTAACATTATTTGAATATTGCCATACGAACATTATTATAATGTAACCTAAAAAATGTTCTTTCGGCTAATATCTCAGTATCAGTATCAAGTATTAAGAATATACCTACCAAGTTGTGCTGAGAAGTTTATGTAGGTAGGTTACCACGATAATAATATTTTCATATTGTTCACTTAGTGCCGGTATTTTGCTCTCATTTGACAGCCGTTAAAAATAATCAGGGCTTTGAATGTGCTCTAACCACATCATATTTATATAGACCTTGGTCCATGCAAAACTTTGACAACGTATCAAATTCGTTAATCGAGAGCAAAAGTATCGGCCCTTAATTATCTAAAGTACCTACTCAAAAATCTTAATTGAACAATTAAACAATAATGCTCTATCTAGAACCTACTAAGAATATTATAGGTATATTCTTTTTCTTTTGCTTTGTAGGACTTCCAAGAGAGGGAGTCACGCGCTATTAAAGATCTACATCTTGCCTAGCGTTTGAATCACCTTGGAAACTGTTTCTCTGAGTTGGCGTGCTTTCCGCGACGAGAGCATAACCAGCTCAAAACCGGAGCTTTTGATAAACACTTGTGTTTTCCAGAGAAGTTTTCCAACAACTCTTTCACTGCCTTTGATATAAAAGGGCTGAAAGGAGCATTATTTGGAAGGGAAAATTAACATTTCAAGTATATCCTTAGAATCAAAAAAGTGTCTAGGATGCATATTGAGAATGATATATTGTAGATATATTATATTCTAAGATTATTTCAAGCATATTGGTATAATATTCTTTTGAGAACATAACTTTAATGTCATAGAAACATTCCTTGAATATGAGAATATACATTTCGAGCATATTTTTAGAACAAAACAGGAATATTCTTTTCAGGATATACTGAGAATCTCATAGGTATATTCTAGGAATATCCTAATGGATTTCCCAGGAAGTTCTTGGGTATTGCAAACAGTATTTCTACAATCTTTTCTCAGAACATTCTCAGGACATTCGCAATGGTTTTGGCGAACGTTCTAGGCACATTCCTCCTAAAAAAAGAACATTCTTATTACATTCTAAGGATGCAATTTTGTTATGTGGGAAAAGAGGATACAAAATTTGTGACACGAATTCAAATAATTATTCTCGGCGCTTGAACGGTTTAGTTCATTTGTGTCTAGAATATTAAAGTAAAATAGAGACAACGATATGAGAAATTCAATGAGTAAGAGATGGATTCAGATAAAGTAAAATAAAAACATAATGACACGATTTTTAACTTTTCCTTACGCTTAAGTAGTTGTCAAATGTCAAAGTATCAAATTCAAATTACAGTTGTTACAAATTTTTGTCGGTGTGACGATTTTTTTTTGACAGAAACGTCAACCCAAAATGTACATTAAAAAAATTCCCGTTAAATAATAACATTTGACTGACGTCAATCAATTATTTTACAAACCCCTCGTTTTTATTCTCATTCGTGAGTTCACCGATGAGTATATAATAGCTATCTTTGTTTAGTGAATGGAAAATGACAATGACGGCCATAGAATGGTGGATCCATCGGTAAAATTGGATGAGAATGAAAACGCACCCAAACTTATAAAATGTTAAATCATAGAATGAAACTTGGGCATCTGTCAAAATTTGTTCAATTTTAGAATAAAGTATCAAGTTTAAATGCAACTGCTTTAATAATGTTATTTGACAGGTGTCAACTGGTTTAATTCAAATATTTAACAAATGTCAATTGTCTCATTTGTTTACTAAACGTCAAAATTTCAAACTCAACTTAAACAGCTGTCAGAATTTATTTAATTTAAGGCACGATTTTTGAAAGAAAACCCATCACGTTCAATGAACGTTGCATCATCTAGAATTGTCAAAATAGTGGCATTTGACAGATGTCGATTGTCTTATGAGCTCACTGGACGTCAAAATTTTAAATTCAACTTAGACATACCTGTCAAAAGTTGTTCAATTGAAGCAGTACTATTGTCAAATGGACAATAAAACATCTAAAAATAATGACATTTGACAGGAGTAATTTGTATTACGAGCTCATTGAATGTCAAAATTTTGAATTCAAACTTTCAATTTATACATTAATAATTGAGCAAAACTTGTCTATTTGAGACATGACTTTTAGAAGCGAAATTATTTTGTCAAATGACAATAAAATATCTATGAATTGCTGAAATAATGACATTTGACAGGTTTCATTTGTCTTATGAGCTCATTGGATGTCAAAATTTCAAATTCAAACTTTCAAAATATAGGTACATTAATTGGGTATAAACTAGTTCCATTTAAGACATAACTTTTAGAAGCTAAACCATATTGTCAAATGACAATAAAATATCTACGAATTGTTGAAACAATGGCATTTGACAGGTGTCAATTGTCTTACTAGCTCATTAAATGTCAAAATTTCATATTCAACTAAGACGACAGTTTATATAGTATTTATGCTGTGGTATTTATCTCTGACTAAGACAGCTGTCAAAAATTGCTCAACTAAGTCGTTGATTTATATTTGGAAGCTTTAAAATTGGGATCAAACAAACCGCATATTATTAATTATTTAAACAAATATTAAATATACAATATTTATTTAAAATTGAAGAGTTTTTTAGGTATTTGATCTATAATTTTAATAAGTGCTTTTACCTTGCCTATAACGTATTGTTTATTCAATAAAGGTCAGAAAAATATGATAGAAAGGAGCTATAATTATTGTCTTTTATAGGTATTATGTATTTTAAACTTTAATATAATTTGATATTTTATAGAAAACCTTCAATTTTCCACCTCAAAAAGTGGGATCAAGAATTTCCATTCTTTTTATCTTCAACTTCTAAGTTTGACTAATAATTTTCACTTTCATTTTGAAGGTTCTTTTTTTAAAAAAACCTCTGCCATTTATCGGCAAAAGTCTTTTTAATTATAATTAATTACGATTCAAAATTAAATATAAATCATAAACAAAATTATTATCAAATTCAATTCTCTCTTTGTGACTACTTGATTTTTAGTAGATTTTTACATAATTTTGATTGAGAACGACAAAATTATTCAAATTTTCATCAAGAGAAGGAACTTTTTAATACCAAAAAATCATTTAAAAAAAGTATTGTAACCACTTGATTTGCATAAAATTTTTCATAATCCAGCTGGACTATTTTTTTTTAGTAATTATTAGTCATTGTTCCTTTAATTTAATAAATTTTAATTAAAATAAATAATATATTCAATGTTTAACTTATTATTATCGTTCAACAAACTAACACTGATTATAATAATCAAGCAACCTTCATAAGATTCATAATAAAATGATGTCATAATTTTTTTTGCAAAAATTTCTTTGATTTCAGGTCGTTCTGTTCGCTGTCCTTGCTTTTACATTGACCAGCTGTCAAAAAAAGACAGGAGACGAAGGCCGTCCTTACGAATTCGGATTTACCATCGATGGAGAACAACATCGATATGAAAAGAAAGGTAATAATAATTGTCAAAAACAACAATTTTGTTATGTATTAAAAATCAAACTTTTTGAAAATTAGGTCAGTTGCTTGAAGGATTATAATATGATGGAAAAACTTGAAATTCTTTGGCAGAAATGAAAGATTTGAGCAATTTTAAGAATAAACAATCAATTTTAGAATCTTTTGGAAGCTACTTCAAACCCTTCAAAATCCAATTGAACCCACATAACAAAATTGCATCCTTAGAATGTATTAAGAATGTTCTTTTTTTGGGAGGAATGTGCCTAGAATGTTCGCCAAAACCATTGCGGATGTCCTGAGAATGTTCTGAGAAAAGATTGTAGAAATACTGTTTGCAATACCCAAGAACTTCCTGGGAAATCGATTGGAATATTCCTAGAATATACCTATGAGATTCTCAGTACATCCTGAAAAGAATATTCCTGTTTGATTCTAAAAATATGCTCGAAATGTACATTCTCATATTCAAAGAATGTTTCTATGACATTATAGTTATGTTCTCAAAAGAATATTATACCAATATGCTTGAAATATTCTTGGAATATATCTACATATTATATCATTCTCAATATGCATCCTAGACATAACATTCTTGTTTGATTCTAAGGATATACTTGGAATGTTAATTTTCTTTTCCAAATAATGCTCCTTCCAGTCCTTTTATATTAAAGGCAGTGAAAGAATTGTTGGAAAATTTCTCTTTCTCTGGAAAACACAAGTGTTTAACCAAAGCTCTGGTTTCGAGCTTGTTATGCTCTAGTCGAAGCACGCCAACTGAGAGAAACAGGTTCCAACGTGATTCAAACGCGAGGCAAGATGTAGATCTTTAATAGCGCGTGGCTCCCTCTCTTGGAAGTCCTACAAAGCAAAAGAAAAAGAATATACCTATAATATTCTTAGTAGGTTCTAGATAGAGCATTATTGTTTAATTGTTTAATTAAGTTTTTGAGTAGGTACTTTAGATAATTAGGTGAACAATATGGAAATATTCTTATCATGGGTACCTACCTACATAAACTTCTCAGCACAACTTGGTAGGTATATTCTTAATACTTGATAGACATATTAGCCGAAAGAACATTTTTTAGGGTACATTATAATAATGTTCGTATGGGAATATTCAAATAATGTTATATAAAGTAGGTTCTCAGCACAATCTTTCAGGTAGGTGCATAGAAGCAACATTCCTAGTACATATAAATAGAACGTTCAAAAATGAATATTTCAATCGAAACAATCTTAGAATATTCATTGAACATTCCCAAAAGAACATTCCAAAAAGCACTTTGAGGGAATATTCTGAGAATATGAATGTTCGTTCACTGTTATGTGGGAATTATCTTATTAATCATCTAAATTATTCAATAAACATCCATTATTCATTTTCCTTTGCACAAAAACAAAATTAATAATTACTTTATTATATTTCCCGTTTCTTATTCTTAAATGTTTTCCGACACGTCAAAAATCCATTATTATAAAATCCGAAAAGCTTTTCACAGTATATATAGAGAAAAGGGTGGATTTTTACCAGAGAGTCAAACAATGCACAATAGGGCCTATTGTAAAAAAAATCAATATTAACTCTATGGAATAAAAGGGCGCAGTTTATTAAAAGCTTTTCATACATTATAGAGAGAGGGCTGGAAAATATTGTAAAAAGGTTTTCTTGTTTAGAGAAAGGGCCGTTTGCCCTTCGGGTTCAGGTTCGGTTCATATAAAAGCATGACTGAAATTTTAAAATACTCCAGTATCTCTATATGGACATGTTGGCGAAGGCACGAAAAAAACAATTTGCCCAAAAACATGCTTGTTTGTAGAAGAAACTTTTAAGATTTGAAACATTGATTATTGAAACAGAAATTATATCCTTAAAAGGTACAGCTAAATTTATCACCTTTCCCTATCCAAATAGCATTGGAAGGTGATAAATTTTACTTGTACCTTTGGACTACAGATTGTGAATAGACAGTTTTTTTTTACAAAAATTTAAAAGTTTTACATTTCTAGTCACGTCATTCAACTTTATGGAAAGCTTTTAAATATTGTTTTTAAAAGTGCACTCTCATTCTGAATTTCAATTGAAGGAGGGTGTCATTAAAGACTATGAAATTTTTTAAGAGGAAACACGAAACGGCACTTTTGGTTTGAGATGTTTTTCTTGTGGTCTTTTTGGTAATTAAATCTGGAATATTTTTAACAATGATTCTCATAGATCAATAGAAAAGCATTATAAAACCTTATATTTTCAATTCAATCAATCATATTCCGGTATCGAGTGATGAATGAAAAAATAACTGAAGGATGATCCAGGAAGAATCTGGAAAGACACTTCAGAATTCCATTGGTACACTGTTGCCATATATGTATCTACAATTATAACAATTTTTGCTTAATTTCAGATGACAAAGGCATCGTACAAGGAGAATTCGGATTCATCACAGCAGACGGAATTTATCACGTGACAGTATACGCAACAGATGAAAATGGAAAATTTAAAATCCTAAGCATGAAAAATCTTCGTATAAGTGCTCGTAAGGCATACAATAATTGATTAGTTTTACATTCAACATTCAAGTACATAATAATTATATGTTTTAGCTCTGGATGGTTCACCGTTCAAAGGCGAAATCTCCCCCGAAGCCAACAAATACCGTAAACAAGCTAATTTGCCTCTTTTGCCGGCACCCAATGCTTTGTCTATACCTGAAGCACAGAAACCTGAAGCTACTCCTCAATCAGTTGCTATCACCCCCAAGCCGGTTGCAACGCCGTTTAAGTTTTCGTTGAAACCTACTATTAAACCAGCTTGTGGTAAGAACTACAAAAATTCCCAGCTTACTATTTTTAAATGTATATTGGTATAATGGGTGATTTACAATTGAAATATGAAACATATACGTAGCAATGGTGGTATAATAAATAACTCTCCCCCTAAATGGTAAATTTCCCAAAATTTCTTTGTAGTTTGAATTATTGCAAATAGTTAAGAAAATTCTCACAGAGGACTATAAATATCAGTACGTGTATTATACAAATCAGTTTGCTGGAAACCTCTCGCTACCAATCTGGTCTTGTAGGTACTTTGTTAGGTACCTTACCTAATCCATTTTTTTATTTTTGTACACCTATTATACACTGAATAACAGCTCTTTTTACATCACTTTCACTCACTATCACCCATGTTTCATTTTCTTCCAATGCATGTATCTCAGCCTCCACTTGTTCGCCTGACTACTATAGCATCCTCATAGCACATAGTTTCATCATTGTCATCACTCGCTGCCATCAAGAGTCTATTTTATTACGTACATTTCGTAGTCATCATATTTGGGGTTTCTTCTTATATTCCTTCTCAAATTATATCTCGCATTCACAATTTTTTCATTTAAATCTGAATCTATTTCATCATCTCCAGAACTCTCGACACTGTGTATGTCACACACAGTATTCATTCATTTTGTACATCTTCTGCTTCGGATTTATAGTCTTTTTCTGAATATCCTGTATATGGGTTTCAACTTTGTTCTTCTGAGGAATATACGCCCTAAAGCCTTTTACATTTTCTCCATATCCAAGAAAAAATCCTTGTTTATTTTTAGGGTCCCACTTCAATCTTTTCTCCTTGGGTACGGTACATGTACTGATACTCTATACTTCCAACAATATTGAAGTTTTCTAATTTATATTCTCTTTTATGCCATAGTTCATAAGGAGTTTTCATTTTTGTAGGGCTTGGTCCTGCACGGTTTAGAGTGCATGAGACGCAGTATTAATTTGCTTCTCCCCCAAAGATGTTTCCCAAATTTTCCTTATTAGTTATCATTGTGCTAGCAGCTTCTACCAATGTGCGATTTTCTCTGTCAGCCCTATCATTCTGTTAAGGTGTATATGAATTTCTGTATGTTGGTGGCATACACTTTTGTTTTGCAAAATATTTTTGTTCACAAACTCTAGACCATTGACTGTCCTTAGAACTTTTATTCTCGTTCCTGTTTGCCTCTCAGCCATTAATATAAATTTCTCAATCACATATATTTGGCGCTCTCGCCACTCTTATCATAACAGCTATGACGTAATTTCCGGGCGGCAAATTATAGTGTTTAAAATAGGTACAAAGGATCTTATGAGAAAAAATAAATTTCATGATTGTCATGAAATTGAAATACGTAAGTTCTCGTAGGCCCAAAAAGATCCTATGATTAGTTTCTGAGATACAGGGCCGAGTTAACATACAAAATTTTGACAAAAAATAAACATTTCAAAATATGTTGAGTTCAGGCAATGACATATTCTAGGTTAAAAACGGGTGGAAAAATGCCTAAGTAATGTCATCTGAAGCTTTGAAGGTTGAAAACTTGTCGAAAAATGCCAAAAATTTGTCATTTCTGGTTATGAATTAAATTAATGTACCAGCAGATTCTGGAGATTTTTCTTGTACTACTTGTTTTTATCGGTCCTGTATCTCCGAAACTAATCATAGGATCTTTTTGGGCCTACGAGAACTTATGTTCAGGAGGTCGAGAAGCATAACATATTTCAATTTCATGACAATCATGAAATTTATTTTTTCTCATAAGATCCGTGCGTGCTCCTTTGTTAATTTTTTTTTTACGTTTATTTTTGTTTTCTAAAATCAAAGAAGAAAGAAAAGAAGAAGAAGAAGAAGAAAAATATTTCAAAAAACTGTCCACTACCCTATAGTCATTCTTGAAGAGAATGAAATACGAGCACTATCTAGTAAAGGAATTTTCATTGGTCCACACACATCCGCATAAACCAACTCCAACGTTTCTCTAGGTGGAAATTGACTGTTCTCAAAACTTAGGCCGGCTTCTCATGAGCGTAAACTTGACATAACTGGCGCAAATGCTGAATACGTGAATTTTCGCGCAACATTCACATGGAATGGAGAATTAACGCCGCCGCTTATGTCAAAATTATATATTTTTTTTCTTTTTTTGAAATATTTCTTTGAATTTTGATTGTACACATTTGTATTTGTGTTTTTGCTTTATTTCCAAATAGGTAGTTACAAATATAGACAAAATTACAAAAATCAAAAAAACGAAACGGTTGAAACCTTAACCTCTAAAAACGCTGAATTTTTACGCGAAAAGTTGAGCTTTGCTCAACTTTTGGCGTATCTGCGGCAGAGTGTCAGCGTATCCAAAATGGCGGGACTTTGGCCAATCAGAATTCAGCATTCAGGTACGCTGTCACGCTATGAATGTCAAATTACGCTCATGAGAAGCCGCCCTTAATCTGTTTTGCTTACCGGCTAAATACTGTTCACAAACTATGTATTGTATGTTCATTTTTCTTAAGAAATCTTTGACATGTGTGATGTTTTGGTGAACTAATTTGCAATGCCAATCTTTTAAACTTTCTATGTTTTTTACTTTCATACATTCAGAAACTAGATCAGCTGCTGAGTCATTGATGTTTTGTTCTGGTTGTTTAATTTATGGAAAGATTATCTGTTGAGTCTGTTGTAGCAAGTGGATGCTAACTACATAATATACTGTTTTCAGTGTTGTCCACATCTCTTTTGATGACTCGCATGATAGCAAATGTGTTAGAGGACCCTCGTCCATACAAGTACCTATCTGATAACTCCTGTGCTTTGTATACTGTCATTTATTAAGGTCATCTTCTGAGCTGGGTTTTTTTCCATGAACCATCAACAAGCTAGAAAAGACCTCGCCCTTTCAAAATAATAGTGGTCTGAGATTTCCAGACTGGCCAGTTATCCCCAGTCAGCTTTAATCTGACGTTGTTTTCACTCATTTTTCCAGTTTCGGTTTTATGTATTTTTGAGCATGAAATAACGTGAAACATACGTGGCAATAGTAGTAAAATAACACTTACTTTCACTTTTTATTTCCAATCACTTCCAGTCTTTTCTGGAATGTTTTTTTTTTTAGTCTTCGGGTTATGGTCATCTGATTGGTCTTCAGTTTTCCAGTTTAGTCTTCTTTATCGTCTTCTGATTGGTTTTCAGTATGGTCCTTTTTTTAGTTTTTAGATTTTTGCAATATTTCCTTTTTTCTGATTTTCCCTGATATTCCCTTTCCTTGCTCTTCTGGAATATTTGCCCTGTTCCTCGTTGAGATCTTTGGTTAGAGCGTTCAAGAAATATCCATAATCAAGAATTTCGCTATTCTTCTGTGATGTTTCAGGAAATGCTGAGATGATTGTTTCTAATTGTATAATTCTTAGGGTCGGTTTTAATAGCGGTTCACCTCTGGGTTGGTTTTAACTCCAGAGTAAACGATTCTTAGGGCCAATTTCTCAATAGTAGGTCACCTCCAGGTTAAGCATAACTCTAAGGTAAATGAAGCAACTGGACAAGCTCACCTTGGAGTTAAAATTAATCCGGAGGAGACTCGCTATTGAGAAACCGGCCCTTATGTGTCCAGTTGCAATGGAGTTATGCTTAACCCGGTGGTGACTTGCTATTGAGAAACCGGCCTTAGGGCCGAATTTATAGTTGCTTCTTTAGGTTTCCTCTTTCCTCAGACCTCAAGGAAGCCTTGAACGTTTAGAAATGACATGACTAACTTGTCACATAGTAGCAAGTGTCCATTCTGAACTCACGACCTTTGAAGGTTCCTGAAAATTACTTTCAGCCATCCTAGCAACTTGAATCTTGAAGTTGTAGATCTCATTGAGTACTACAAAAAAACTTATTAGAGTTACCCCTCTACAGGGCACCGTTTTTGAGAAAATCTACTTCAAATCTTTCAATACATTTTCAGAGAAATTTCAACTTTGACGGCTTATATCTCGCAGACAGAAACAACCTGAAATATCAATACGAAACAAATTTATAGGTAATTTAATGCTCTTTCAAAAGAAACTGGATTCAAGATAATCGGTTCGGAATCACCAAAGTTATAAGCGAAGAAGTGGCGCCGTGTCAGGTCCCCAAAATTTTCCAAGAGAAAAATATTTTTTTATTTTTTTGCGGGCTTAGGAAGCGTCGGGGCAAAAAACGCCTAGAGACATTTTCGATGTATTTTTTGCTCCTCTATCCGATGAAAATTTTAATTTTCCAAAATTCGAAAAATTAAATGCAGGGCGCGTATACCCCATTCATTACACGCCCTTTTTCAAAATTGGGGGGATAGGGGCTAAAACCTTTCCGGTAAGTCGTAGAGAGCTGAAACTTGAAATTTCAACTTTTTCAGACCCCTTTTACCTGCATTCCAAATTTCGCCCGAATTCGTCATATTTAGGTATGTTTTTCCCCCCCTCCAAAATTTTTTCAAGGAAGACCCAAGGAACGAATATAAATTCGACCCTCACCTACCCTACATCTAACAACTAGAGATGCCCATCCAACTGAAAACATCGATGTTTCGGAATCGATAAAACATCGAAAGCTGATATCGATGTTGAGAAAATATTGATAGAAAAACATCGATGTTTCCTCAACATCGATTTTTGGATTGTAAACTATGTGAACTAAATTATGGGTAGGTACATAATAATTTGGGCGTGATACTCTCCAAAAAAAATTCAGGGAGCCTGCGGCAAGCTGCCTCTGACGGTAAGTAAGCGTGTATTGGATTTTTGTTAATCCCCCTCCCCACCCCCAGACCTACACTCTGGATGCGCCATTGGTTCATCTCATATTTTCATTAGGAAGAACAATGTATCTATATAAATAAAAATCAAAGTTCGCGGAGTATCCGGGTATGCGCTCCTACACCATTTATCCGATTACGATGAAACTTTGGTAGATTGTTATGGCCATCCTAAGGAAGGTTTGTGGATAGGTTACGCATCTCGGAAAAAGAAATTAATTTTGAATTAATTATTAATTTATTTGTAAACAAACTCATTCAAATTACATAACAACATAACCCAACTTTTTTTTTGACAATATGAAAGGCTTGCCATTCAACCGACGTAGCTTTATTATTTTTTGAATTCGAGAACGGCTGGACCGATCTTGAATTTAATACCACGTATCTCTATATGAGCTGAATTCGATTGACCCAGATTAGATCGATTTGGGTTCAATTTAAGTGAACTTCTTCTGATCTAGATGATTTTTTTGTTGATGAGAGTACACTGATCCAGCCTCAATCGAACACAGTGTGGTTCACTTAAATTGAACCAGATCGATCTAATCCGGTCAATCAAATTCGGCTAAAGAGGGGAGTGTTATAAGCTATTTTTTATCCCGAAAAAAAAAGTTCGGTTACGCAAAACTCTGATACACTGGAACGCCTATAAACAACCCGGGGCGCTCTAGAACAGCTCTGGAGTGCTTAAAATGCGTCACTGAACTCACTGGCAAGAGTGGCAAGCGACTCTGGTATCGGATTTAAAAAAAATTAAATAGAAAATCAACAATAAAATTTGAAAAAAAGTGTATTATTTCAAAATAAATTCTCAATAAAATAATAACAGTTTTATAATTAATGATTCCAGTCCTCTCCCTCCAGGACACTGTCTTCTTTCAACTCTATTTTCCTAAACCCTGTTTTTTTTTCTTCTATAATCCTAATTAACTTACTCGGGCAAATAGTGAGGCTTACAAATGAGTCTACCAGATCTTGAGAAAGCATATAGCAGCATTATTTTCTAGCTTGAGAATTTCTCTGACCATCAGAATTCCCATTGTCTTTACAGTGTAATCTGTGATGATAGTGATAAACTCTTTCGAGGTGTAAATCCCAACATCTTCCAGAGACTGGAATTTAATTTATTGATTTACACAAGCAGAACACTACCTAATTCTTTATCAAAGTCTTCTCGAGGTGATGCCTTGTAGGCATATGTTTAAGCGATTCCGTTCTATATATTCCAGTTGGCATCTGTATTTTGGATCTGGGATTTTCGTTCTCACTGACAATCTTAACTGGATTGTGACCGATTGACGTCTCCTCTCTATCGATTTCGGCAAGAGAAAAGAAGACTGCAATACGGATAACGATCTTTATCCGTTACAGAGTTCCAGCCTTAGACAAGGAAAGAGAGGGGACTCGTACAGCAGGTGTAAATGAAGCAGTTTGCCACCAAAAAATGTCTGCTTTTTTCATAACATAACCTAGAAAACATATTGTTTTTGCCTGTTAAATGTAATCCCGTCGACTTTTTTTTCTCTGCGGGTTTTGCAGCCATATGCTAGCAATCCACCATGCTGAATACTACAAAAATGTTAGTCTGAAGTAAAATTCACATAGTGACACCATGAAAAATTGTCGCCATTATTTGGTGGCAATCGGTCACAACCAGCTGTTAGTGCAGGTAAAGGATGTTACGCGTCCTCTCTCTTTCCTTGTCTAAGGTTCCAGCCCTCTTCTCTGGTGTCATTTTGTGAACATTATCGTTAACATATACAGCTTCTCTAGGAACAAATTGTGAAGGCTTAGCATTATTTCTTTTACCATGGTAATATGTTTATCTAGCTTGCCGGTCCTCTAACTTACTTTTGACATTACAAAAATTATTATCTAAGTATACAAAAATCATCAAATCAATTCACTTGGAGACTTTCCTATGTCATGGTCAACATGTGAGGATCTAAACCAGAAGCTTTAGCTTTTTTAAGCATACTTTTACAGGCTTGTACATATCTTTCAACCATCTCATTTGACATTGTATAGTAAGGGCTAGACGTCTTGTGTTCAAACTTCCAATATCTGGAAAACTGTTAAAATTTATAATTTGCAAATTGGGAATTACTGTCTGAATATTGTCATATTTCTCGCGACTGTGTGTGAAGGACTTGAGGTTGGGGGTCTCTTTAGGAAAACACACAACTACAAAAGGCACTTATCGTATATTGCTTCCTAGTGGGTACATCACCAAAGGGACATTACGTAGGTATGTCACATGACTCTTGCGTTTGGGGCTCTATGTATCTATACGGGGGTGTAACTGGTAGCACGTACCCATATAGCGGAGATGCCCTAGGGTACGTGCATAACGGAGCTGTGATACATACTTATTGCCTGAATGATTGATGGAAATTACATCAATGGTTAGAATTATAATATTGGTTTAAATGTGGTACATCGGAGCAGTGAGTATAGCTAGGATGATCGCTTATAGCATACTAGAATGAATTTTACCATTCTTTATCAGCTGACATGAATGGCGCTTACACAGTCATCCTCCTGTTTTTAATTTTATTGAAAATGTATTGAAAATTAGATGGTTCCATTCTCAAATATTAATAAACATGATCAGCATCAGGGTATTCCTTCAACTCTTGATATAAGTAGCAATAATCTCTCATTCTAACTGTTTTTGATTAATTAAGTGAGTATGGTATTCTCCCGATGTTAAATTAAATTTCGCAGAACATTCCACTTTGTAGCAGAAGAACAAATATTCGTCATCATTTGTGTCCGATGTCGCAATCAGAAATGCGAGATGACATTGTTTATAGGCTAGAAATCCACGTTAGTATCACAGCTTCGTCTATAAGCGCTCATAATTCCAGTCATGATCTGTCATCCAAGCTACAAGTGTGTATCACAGCTTCGTTGTGCACGTACCCCTAAAAAGGAATGCTCCAAAACTCTCTGGGGTAAGGTGACCCTGAAGAGACATGTAGTTACTGCTCCCTTGGGTAAGGAGACCCTGAGGAGAGAGATGCGAACCAAAAAGGATTAATCCCACTTCCTGGGGTAAAGAGACTCTTAGAAGAGAATAAAGACTCGAATGGATGGCCGAGTGTTGCATCGGTTTTTATATCCATTTCATGTAAACATTAGTTTACGCGTTGGCCTGCTTAAACTGCTGATTGTTAATAAACCGTGCTGTAACAAACCTGCCTAAAATTCCTGTTTTTGCTTCGTAATACATTCAATTGGCTTTTCTACCAGTTAGATTAAATTGCCAAATTTCTGACGAAACCGTACCAAGAGCCAAGGGTTATCAGTTGGTTTCCGAAAGAGTAAGATTACTTTATCTTAAAAACACGACTCTTGACCCCTGGTTCCTTGGAAAAAGTCGCCTGTCTTGAAACTGATAAACTAAAAGCATCACCAATGTCGCTAAATAAAAGACACCTCACGTCGCCCTGGATTTATTCAGTTCTGGTCACAAATTCTGGTGCTTACAGTGTAAAGTCGTTTGTTATAGTTACAAAGCAGGTGAGGTTTCAGTTTCCACATATTTCCCATTGTTAATTTATTATCTTATTTACGGTATGTTTTTTCTACTTATCGTCAAACTATTTTTCTATCTTATTTCCACGTATTGTCAATTACCGACTTATTTGCTCACAAATCCTTTGTTATGACTTTCAGGCATTTTGACTGCATTTTCGTTATTTTTCCTATCCTTATTGTATAAACCGTTCAATTGAATCGTTTACTGTTGAAACCCTGATATCTAACAAGATTTGTACTATCCTCTCGAGGATATTCTCTAGCATTGATTGTAGGATTATAACTAGCATAATTATTCGCTTTTCATAGAACACCTGTACACTTATTTTCTCAATTTTTATTCTTCATTCAAATTCCGGTATTGACATCAACTTTACTCTTATATTATTGTAAGCCTATTCTTTTATTGTACCTATTCCTTTATTTCAATCGTTTTACTGATTTTCCATTGTCTTTAGTTGTGACCTATAGGTATTATCTATAATAAATTCCATATGAATCTTTATCGTCAGAGAATATTTCTTTGATCATTCTGACAACCGATTCCTCTCAAAACAGTTAGAACCCAACTACGTACAGCTCGGGTAGCAAGAACCGAACCCGGACTAATAAGGTCAACTGAATCAGTTACCTACAGAAAATTAACAACAAGGTTTTCCAGAGCGTGCAAGGTTTGTGATTAGATTCCACAAGTATTTTTTTACCATACACATATTGGCGGAATTTTTCACAACCATGAACTATTGGAAACAGCTCTTTTTCAATTTGCGCTTATTGTTTCTGAGTATCAGTCAATAATTTTGAAACATATGCAACTGGCAAGTTATTTTGCAACAGCACGGCTTCTAATCCCTGGCTGCTACCATCTACAGAAAGAACAATATCTTTGGTCACACGTCATAATATTTCAGTACAGCATTTTTTTTTAAACTCTCAATATCATTTTGCTGAGAATCTGACCAAATAAATTTTACATAGTTTTCAAGTAATAGCCTCATAGAAAAAGTTACATCTGACAAATTTGGCAGAAACTTACTAACATATACGTTATCATACCCAGTGAAGTTTGTAATTGTTTTTTGTCCTTAAACACTCCATATCCAATATGGCTTGAGCTTTGTCATTGTCAGGCTTGAGTCTATCTTTACTGAATATATGGCCAACATCAACATACTTCAATTCTGAGAGTCCAAACTTGCACCTATTTTTGTTAAAGCATCTAGCTCGTTCTAAAACTGCTGTCAGTCTTTCATTATGCTGAGCAACAACAACACCTCAGACTATCACATCATCAATATATATTTCCACATCAGGCAAGTCCTAGAAAACTTCAGTAAACATTCTGTGGAATATTTCTGGAGCTGAACACAGACCAAAAGGAACACGTAAGTAGCAATAACAGCCAAAATGTCCAGCACTGAAGGTATTTAAAAGTCCAACTTTATTTGGTAGAAGCCCTTATTTCCATCAAGAATAGAAAAAACCTTTGCACCTGGCATTTTAAAGGCAAGCTGTTCAAACGATGGCAGTTTATATTGTTCTCGTACAATAGCTTTATTTAGCTTCTGCTTCTGTGGGTGGGTCATATCTGCTTTCTTCACTGACTTCACTGTAACTAGAGAACTGCACTACTCAGTGGGCTCAGTAATTATTCTGATAATTTTGCACTCTACCATTCAATCTAATTCTTTCTTGACCTCACTTTGCAAACTAATTGGTATATTTATAGGAGACTCAGCAACAGGAATGGATTTATTTTTGATTTTGATTTGGTATGAGTCTCCCATTTCTGCAATTTCTTCGACTACATTGTTGAATTTGTTCAGTAGGTTTTTTTTGTTGACAATTTTGAATGTGGTTTACTAGTCTAGTTTCTCAATAAATGGCAGCCCTATAATTACCCACCTCAAATACTTTTTCAAAAGTATTATTATTGACAGTACATGAAACAGTTACTTTACTTACTACATTTATTGTTAAAATGTTAACATCTGTACCAGTGTTGACTTTGCATTCTATTTGCTGATTCCCAATCTGCACCTTCTGATACCATTCTCTTATACTACTGACATATTTGACTTCATTCTGTATTGTACCAACAAAGAATTCATGCTAATCCTCAGAGCTGTCTTCTTTTTCAATATTCTCAACTCTTTTGTTGGACACGTTTTAGCAAAATGGTTATACTTTTTACAAATATTGCAGATTTTCCTGGAAGCTGAGCATTTTTTTCCATGTTCGCACAACTTGGAAACTTCTCATAATATCTATTTTGATTTTCTTCATATTTATTTTTTGTACTTGCGTTGCTAGAGCTTGCCAACCTAGTTCCTCTCTTTAATACATCTATTTTGCAATCATCATTTTCCTCTAATTGCTTAGACCTAACATTGGCTAGTTCTGCAGTTTTACAAATGTTAACACACCTAAAAGTTAAAGAAAGATTGCCTTCCCGTAGTAGGGAATCAAGAACTTTAACATCTAGTATCCCACACACAATAATTCTGTCTCTGATAAGACTGTCTTCCAAATCACCAATTTTGACCTAATTATTTAAGATCTGTAACAAACATATCAATGTTTTTTCCTTCCTTTAGTTTTCTTGTGTGAAAAAAAAAGGTATTTCCAGAGTATCATAGATTTCTAAAACTTCAGGTCCAATTGTATGCAAGAAAATAGCAATCTTCCTCTCACCTGAGACTTCAGTGTTATCTTTGTCTTTGATCCCAGACGCTTGTATGTAAATTTCGAAAAAAAAATTCCATTTTCTGAAATTAACTGCTACACCACACTCTGATGAAAGTTCCTTTAGAGGTTGCAAGCCCACCATTTTGTTAATATTTCAGAAGCTGCAGGTTGTAGCTTAGAAACTAAAAAACACTAGAGTTTTTTTTCAGCGAAAACTAAAATTTCACTACTCCTACTGCACTATTTTTTTTTAACTATCTTGTCCACCGTCCAGCTGCGCTATGTGATGAATTCTCAATCAAATAATAACAGGTTTATAATTACTTATTAAGTTTATTAAACAACATGTTCTAAGCTCTACATACCAGTCCCCTCCCTCAAGAATACTGCCTTTTTTCAACTCTATTCTCCTGAACCTGACCTACTTATAGGCACATGAACAAACAATAAACAGGTATTCAGTGGCGTATCTACCGGTGTGCCATGTGTGCGAAGCACACAGGCCCGGGCCCGAGAGGGGCCCGTGAGCTCCATAGCGAAACTGCAAAAAAAAACGTAAAAAAATCGAGATTACACCAAGAAAAAAAAAGTAGCTACAGAAACTTCAACATACTGAAGCAAGAGATCCTTCCAAGACCCAAAATAGGAATCCTAGGCTTCAAAAATTTTTCGCATTTAAAAAATTTTTGAATGGAAAATGCGTCCCTGATGCAATTTTGACGCGTTGCTATGACAAAAGTGACAGAATCTCAGACAGAAGTGTCGTAACAATATGGCGGAAGTGGGATACGCATTTTTCTCCTCATGTCGCCTTCTTATTATTTATTCTACCTCGATTATTTTTCCTTAATTTTGCCTAAATAAGTCAATTTTCTTTGAATTTTTCCTGGAGTGATTTTTCACTGGAAAATTTCGAAATTTCCCTATAATGAGCTCCTCACTTTTCTCTTTATCCTGGAAAATGTTCAAAATTTTCCCTTTAGCAGTTTTCCAAAAAAAAAAATTAAATGTGAAAGGATGAATTTTGTTTAGAAAAGTCAATTTTCCAGAACTTTCCTATCGACTTTCCTTAGAGTGATTTTTCACTAGAAAATTTTGAAAATTTCCTATAATGAACTCCTCATTTTCTTCTTTCTTCTGGAAAAATTTCACAAGTTTTGCTTTATTAGTTTTCCAGAAATAAATTAAAATGTGAGAGGATGAGTTTTTCTTAATTTTACTTGAAAAAATCATTTTTTCAAAATTTTTCCTGGAACGATTTTCCATTGGAAAATTTTGAAATTTTCTTATAATGAGCTCCTGACTTTCCTCTTTTTCCTCTTTTGCCAATTTTCCAGGATTTTTCCTTTTTTTCTTGGAAAATTTTTAAAATTTTCCCTCTGCCAGTTTTCCAGAAAAAAATTAAAATGTAAGAAGTGAATTTTCCTTAATTTTGCTTAAATAAGTCAATTTTCCAGAATTTTTTATGGAGTGATTTTTCATTTGAAAATTTTAAAATTTTTGCAATAATTTCTGTAATTTTCATAGTTTTTCGTAATGTCCATAATTCTCGTAATTTTTCGTTATTCACGTAATTTTTCATAATTTCCATTTTTCGTAAATTCTGTAATTTTCTGTAA
The DNA here is from genome assembly GCA_917834065.1 of Ceutorhynchus assimilis. Lineage (NCBI taxonomy): Eukaryota > Metazoa > Arthropoda > Insecta > Coleoptera > Curculionidae > Ceutorhynchus > Ceutorhynchus assimilis. Next base: position 39,813,039 of record OU892283.1, on the reverse strand, counting down.
TATTGAGAAAATTTCCGTAATTTACAAATAATTCCTGTAATTTTGAATAACTTTGAGTAATTCCTACATTTTTGGATAATTCCTGTAATTCCCCTATTTTTTTGTAATTTCAGAATATTTTTTTGAAATTTTGAATTATGTATATAATTCTTATAGTTTTGAATTGATAATTTGAAAAATATAAGAATTAGAAAAATTTCGGAAAATTTTACGAAAATTACAAAAATTGAAATTAGCAGAAATTACAAAAATTTCAAAACTACAAAAAGTTACTAGATTTTTAAAAAATTATGAGAATTATAAAAATTAAAAGAATTAAAAAATTACGAAAATAATTTATTAAAGAATTACAAAAATTGAAAAATAATAGAAACTACGAAAAAATCAAAAAATTACCGAATTTGCGAAGATTCCTCAAAAAATTACGGAAATCACAAAAATTAGGAAAATTATGAAAATTCCATTAAAAAATTACGGAAAATACAGGAATACGGAAAATATAGAATTAATAAAAATAAATTAAAAAATTATAGAAATTTCAAAAATTACAGGGATCGCGAAAAAATGAAAAAAATCGGAAAAATTGCAAAAATCACGGGAATTTTGAAAAATCACGGGAAATACATTAATTATTGAAAAACTAAGAGGAAAATTAAAAAAATTGAAAAATACTGGAAATTCAAAAATTATGCAAAATTACAAAAATAATTGAAAAATTACATAAAATAAATAAATAAATAAATAATAAATAAATAATAAGTTTATTTAGCTCTTGGCTAGTATCACGAAGCAATACAAACAATTTACAATAAATAAAAAAAGTATCATTTTCCATTCATTAAGAATACATTCAATCCATTGCTAAAGAGTTTCAAGCTTGGTGCATTTTTTAAGTTATCTGGCAATGCATTATAAGAGCGAACCCCTTCATAAAAAATCGATTTTTGTAATGCTGTTGTGTTTACTCTGGATATATTAAAATGTTGATTTGACCTAAGGGTATGATTATGGAAAGTTGATCTTCGTTGAAGATATGATTTCAAATAAGCAGGCTGCAAGTTGTGTTCTATTTTGTATATTAAAATTAAGTTCACTCTAATTATGCACTGTTCAACATTTAACCATTTTAGAGTACTTAACATTTGCTTAATTGGAGTATACCTGTCACAGTTTAGTAACATTCTCATGACTTTATTTTGTTGAATTTGAAGTCTATGTACATCTTCCTTATTACAAGATATTAACAAGGAACTGGCATAAGAGAAATGGGGAAAGAGTATTGTTTGATAAACCAGCATTCTTGACCATTGAGACAAATTTTGAGAGATACGGTAAAAAAAGCCAATCTTCTTCCCTAATTTTTTACACAGATAATCAATGTGATTTCCAAAAGTAAGCTGAGAATCCAAGTTCACCCCCAGGTACTTTATTTCAGAAACAAGATCAACTATTTCCCCATTAATATTTACTGTCAAGTTAGAATTAAGATATCTATTAAAAATTATCTTAGAACCAATAACCATGCACTTTGTTTTCGATCCGTTCAATTTTAATCTGTTTTGACACAACCATTCATACAATTTTTCCAATTCACTGTTTAAAGTCATGGTTACTTGTTCTTGATCTATGCCCGACACTGATATCAGGGTATCATCAGCAAAAATATTAACAAATGAACAATTCAGCATTTGGTGAATGTCATTGACATAAACAATAAACAATAGAGGTCCCAACACACTACCCTGAGGTACTCCCCATTTACTTTTCCTTTTACTAGAAATATTATTCTTAATTTTAGTTTGGTGGAACCTATCTGATAAAAAATCCTTAACAAATGCAAGAGCAGTATTCCTCAACTCATAGAAACTCAATTTTTCAATTAAAATATCCCTATCAATTGTTTCAAAAGCACGTTTTAAATCTACGAAAACACTTACAGTTATTTTCGATTCACTCATAGCCTTTCTCCAAACAGCACATACAAATTGTAATGCAGACTCACATGAATGGTTGTTTCTAAATCCGGATTGTGCGGAGTACAGAAGTTCATTGTTCTCGAAGTATTCTCGCAGTTGTTCGCAAATAACAGTTTCCAAAATTTTGTCAACTACCGGCAACAGATTTATTGGCCTGAACTCACTTAAACAGCTTGGTGTCGATACCTTTGGAATAGGTACAATTATACTTGTTTTTAGATCACTTGGAACACACCCTGTTTTTATTGAAGTGTTTATCAAGTACAAAAGAGGATATCCTATAACACAAAACAAATCTTTCACTAGCTTTATGTTTAATATACTGTCACTTGTACTTTTGTTTTTCAATCCACTAATGATCCTGTTGAGTTTTGAGAGGCTTATGGTTTTGAATGTTGATAAAATACAGTTTGTTTCAGCATATTTTGGTATCCACGGTTTTTTTTCTATACTCTCAGATATTTCATCAAGGTTATCTGCAAAGTAATTGTTAATGCCTTCTTCTACGCTGCCACTATGCTGTCCAAAATTGATGTTTGAGTAATTTGCGTTCTGTTTTTTATTGCCTGTAAGTTCCTTCAAGGTTCTCCACATTTTCTTGCCGTCCCTTTTGTTTTGATCAATATTTGTTTCAAAAATTTTTTTTTTCTCTCTCCTTAGAACTGAGGTAGCATTATTTCTGTTATTTTTGTAATCTATCCAGTCATCCTTATTTTTTGTCAAAGAAAATTTCTTATATGCGTTATTTCTCTCATGCTGCGCTTGTTTTACTTGTCGTGTTATCCAAGGATACTTAGAATCATCTAGAGCAGTGGTTCCCAAACTTTTTTCTATGTCGCCCCCTTTCTGAAACCAAGAAGTGGTCGCGTCCCCCTTTTTTCCTCGAGTATACAAAAACATTTCTTTCACTTACTGTAACTTGTCTGAACTGGACTTTGGGAGAAAAGGAATGGGCATGACAGTGGGCAGCGAGCCTGCACTGTAGCAATGATCGAATGGAAAAGCTGCTTTAGCCTACGTGTATGCGCTGTTGCCGGATTAGAGGCATCTTTTTTTGAATTTTAACTGATTTTTTATTTAAAGTTTGAAATTTGTACTAATTTTTTAAAAGACCTACGCCCCCCTCAATGTAGCTTCGCGCCCCCCCAGGGGGGCGCGCCCCCCAGTTTGGGAACCGCTGATCTAGAGTCTTAACTTGTAATGGAGCTATTTTATTAATTGCTATTAAAATTGTATTCATAAATTCAAAATAGATAGCATTAACATCAGTAGAGGTATAATTCCAGGCTTGTCCGATTAGTTCCAAAATAATATTCTGAATATTATCTGCACTTAGATTTCTCACAAATATTTTTCTAGGGGTGGATTCTTCTCCTGCATAGTCCATTTGAATACCAATAATATCGTGATCACTTAACTTAGGAAATTTTCTGGGGATTTCTTTTAGTTTGAAGTCGTTTGTGACTATATGATCTATAAGTGTTGATGACTTATCTGTCACTCTTGTTGCTCTTGTCACTATTTGTTTGAAACCTGCTGCTTGAGTTATGTTTCTCAAGTTTCGCGAATCCGCGTGATTCTTTAAATAGTCTATATTTATATCGCCCATAATTACTGTTTTTTGATTGTGTATGTTTTCACTATTTAAAATGTTATCAAAATAAACGAAAAAATCTCTCACTGGACTATTTGGCGACCTGTATATAGTTCCTATAAAAACGGATTCTTGCCCTATCTTAATTTTTACTGCAATTGCCCAATGACAGTAATCCCTTGAGTCACTAAACAAAACATTAAATCCTATGTCACCTCTAATATACATGGCAGCACCCCCTGTATATCGACTGTTTGAATAGGTCATAGTTACCACATATCCGTCCACCTGAAATTCGGATTCCTCAATACTCTGAGTAACGTGTGTTTCAGTAACGCATAATACTAGAGGCTTCTGGTGTTTTAAAATATCAGACACTTGATCCAAATGACTCAAAAGACCCTGTATATTAGCATGCAAAATTATTTCCGACCGAAAAATAATTTTCTTTGACGCAATCTTTCGTTGCTAGACATATTGTGTGCGAGATTTGGTTTTTTCTTGTGCTTTCCTATAACATATACAGTTTTTATCAAAAACTGTATGTTTGAAGTCAATATTTGGTATCTTCAAAACTTCACAGGCATATTTGCAATTTGTACACTCCTGATCACGTGAGTCGCACTCTGAACTCCTATGATTTTTACTACACAAAGGGCAAACATCCTCATTATGACGACAGTTCACTGCTTTATGGCCATATCTCCAGCACTTGTAGCAGCGTAATACTCCAATGTATTCATACACTTGAAAACAATCCCACTCAATAAATATCTTTCCTGCTTTCATTACTTCCCGAAAGAACTCCGGGGATACTTCCATAACAACGTTCTGCAATTTTTTGTTTTTAGGTATGTACTTTCGGAACACTTTTACCTCCAAATTTTCAGCCCTCAAGGAACTGCTCTGAGCCTGTATTCTAGACAAAAAATCCTCCTCATTGCTCAGGTATCTATCATACATTCCCACAATAATAATTTTTGGATTCGCAGTTTTTGGGAGCTCAACGCTGTATTCATCCGATAATTCAGCCAACGCTGCGTCCTGTAGGCTTTTTAATGATGTGCTATCGCGGCACTCAATAACGACAGCACCTTGACCCACCGGTTTAATTTTGTTTACAGCAATTGATAAATTCGATGGGTTTATTTTTTGCGTTACTATTTGTTTTGTTGTGGTACTATTTTGGTTCGCATTTTTTGGTTTTATTACCAGCGGAGGAATTTTGTTTCTTTTGACGACACTGGCCCAATCACTATTATTGTTTTTTTCAGAGCTACTTTCGAAAGATTTCAATAAATCGGACGAATTTTTTAAGCATTCCTGTGTTTGCACTTCTAATCTTTCAATGGTTTTTGCTATGTTTAACCTCTCGGAAACCACGACAACACACGTCTCACAATACCAAAAAAGATTTGCACAATCTTTCAACATCTTCATCATCGCATCCTTCACTTGCACACATTGCAAATGAAAATCTTTACTACACAATTTGCACGAAATTAACTTAGAATTGACAATAAAATTATCAGCGCAACGAGCGCACACATGTGCGCCCGGTGGCATCTTGAACAGTACTAATACGGAAACTACAAAAAAATAACAAAAATCATTAAAATTGCAAATATCATGAAAATTTGAAAAAATTACAGCACTTACAATTATTGAAAAATTAAAATGAGAATTGGAAAATTACGAAAAAAACCAGGAATGGAAATACTTATGTAATGTAAATTATTTTAAAAAATTACGGGAATTTCAAAAACTACGTGAAATTGCAAAAATCATTAGCATATTACGGAAATTACGAAAACATTACAAAAATCACGAAGATTACAAAAATCACGGGAATTTCAAAAATTATGTAGAACTGCGAAAATCATGGGTAAATTGCGAAAAATAAATTTGAAAAAAATTAGTAGAATTATAAAATTACGAAAAAAATCACGGGAACTTCAAAAATTATTAAAATTTCGAAAACATTGAAAAATAACGTATAACGGAAAAGTAACAAAAATTACGAGAATTGCAAAAATTACGGAAAATTTAAAAAGTTACGGAAACCACCATTATTAAAAACTAAAAAGCAGAATTATAAAATTTGAGTATTACAAAAGCAATGGAAATTATTGGCAATTTCAAATATTACGTAGAACTATAAAAGTCATTGATAAATTACGTAAATTACAGGAATTATAAAAATGAAAAATAACGAATATTACAAAAAATCACGGAAATTTCAAAAAATACGGGAATTATAATTATTTAAAAATTAGGAGAATTATAAAATTACGAAAAAAAATCATGGAAATTTCAAAAATTATGTAAAATTACGAAAATTATTGGAAAATTACGTAATATGGAAAAATATTAACAAAAATCACAAAAATTTCAAAAAATCATGGAAATTACATTAATTATTAAAAAAATTGAGAGAAGAATTATAAAATTAGAAAAAAATCGAGTATTACGGAAAACAATGAAAATTATTGAAAAAAATTACGCGAATTTAAAAAATTACGTAGAATTGCAAAAAATTATTGGAAATTACGTTTTACGAAAAAAAAAAAATCACGAGAATTTCAAAAATAACGGAAATTTCAAAAACTTACGGGAATTATCATTATTGAAAAATAAAATAAAGAAATTACGGGAATTAAAAAAATAACAGAAATTACGGAAATTAGGAAAATCATAAAAAAAATTAGGACAATTAGAATAATTATAGGAATTGCAAAAATTACGGAAATTACGAAAAATTGAAAAAAAAAATATCGGAAATAACACAAAAATTAAGGAATTTGTTAATTAACGAAAATTACGAGAATTGCAAAAATTGCAGAAATTACGCGAATTTAAAAAATTACGTAGAATTGCAAAAAATTATTGGAAATTACGTTTTACGAAAAAAAAAAAAAATCACGAGAATTTCAAAAATAACGGAAATTTCAAAAACTTACGGGAATTATCATTATTGAAAAATAAAATAAAGAAATTACGGGAATTAAAAAAATAACAGAAATTACGGAAATTAGGAAAATCATAAAAAAAATTAGGACAATTAGAATAATTATAGGAATTGCAAAAATTACGGAAATTACGAAAAATTGAAAAAAAAAATATCGGAAATAACACAAAAATTAAGGAATTTGTTAATTAACGAAAATTACGAGAATTGCAAAAATTGCAGAAATTACGAAAAATTTCGGGTAAAGCAAAACTTAAGTCAATTCTCATTTAGCAAACTTGTGGTTAACCCGCAACTATCAGTTTGATAACCAGTGTAGGTTACCCAATTGTGAAACTGGGCGTAAACTGGTTCTGATAGCTCAAATACTTTTTGAGCAATAATAACCTCAAAGTTAAATTTTAAATGAAATTTAGTCAAAAACTTCAAACTCAACTTGGGAATATTTTCCAACACACTTTTTGCATGCTTTTCTGGATTTCCTAGTTCAGATTGAATTTAATGTTAACTTTTTCCAGCTGGATGCGGTTTAGTGGCAGCAGATGAACCCACAACGAAACCGTCGTTATCAACCCAATATCAAGGACAAAACGTGCCTTCTTTCGGTAAGTTTCCAAACCTGAAACGTGTGAAAACTAGTAGCCTTCCCCACACGAAAATTCGTGATTTAAAATTTATAAATTTGTCAATAATCAAAGGAGTATTTAAATGAAAATGCTTGCCTTTTTACCTTACTTCACATTCAAATAGTGAACAGCTAGTCAGATATAATGTGCAATTTTCTCCACCGTTTTCCAACAAAATTTCAGGAATTCAGTCTCTGCCCTCTGACGAAAACTCGGCAGGAAAAGTTGAAGCTCAAAACTATAAACAGCAAAACCAAAACGAAGTCGTACCTCCACAATATGAGGTTCCTCAATATCAAAACGCTGACTCTGGCAATCAGCATCAATTAAATCAAGAACTAGAGGTTCCATACGTACAAGAACATGATAGAGGTAGAGTTTCATTCAGAGGAAATGAATCAACTCATTATTTTCGAATTCGAACATCACTTCTATCTGGTATCAAAACCTCATCCATGTTTTCTACACTTTTTGCTACAGACTTTTTCCGTTTATACTTTTTTGTCATCATAATGTTGATTGAATTCTATAGGTGTTCCTGGAACTCAACAATATCAACCAGCCGTTGGACCTCAGAATACCAACTACAAGCCTTTTGGACAATCACCCAATACTGCTGGTAAGTGTTTCAATTTTACAAACATCAAATATTTAAAAACTGATTTGTTTCAGCGTCTCCAGGAGGTACATCAAATAATGCTGGTGAGGATTTTAATTTTGAAACATCAATATCAACATCGACAAATAATTTTTTCTTTCAGGATTCCAAGCTTCTCCAGGCTTATCGAATGTTCAAGGAGGAGGACAATATTCTAGTGAAGGTGAAGGTTCTCCAAATGCTCAAAAAGGTCCTGGTAAGGATTTTTTTCCAAAATACTCCATAAGAGATTATAGTTGTTTTCTTTTTAGGATTTCAATACCAACCAGCTTCTGGGCCACAAACTACCAACTACCAATCTGGAACTGCTTCAGGAAGTCAATATCCCAATCAAAACCAAGCTGGATTTGCTGGAAATAATAACAATCCTTCTGATGGTAAGCATCTACTCTACCAAATTTTCCACAAAACGTGTGGACAGTACTCTTTATTAATAGTTTTATACTTGAGAACAGTTTATCAATTTATTTACAAATTATTTCCAGTTCCTGAAGCAAACCCACTCCAAATTCCCGGACAAGGACCGCAAAACCAAGTTTCAAACCTACCGCCCATTTCCGTTGACGGCAACGTTATCCACGTGGGTGGTTCCAAGAACCAAGACATCCCTATAAAAGACAAATTCCCTGGAATGAAAGAAGGCCTTCCCGAAGGTATAGAGGAAAAGGACATTACGCAACTGCTGTACAAGTTCCATTACACTGTCGGATTCCACGGGCATTACGAAAAAGGTTTGAAGAACGGTGCCAAGATTGGAGGGTGAGAATTTTCTTTCTTTGTTCAACAATGTGATTTGATTTTTTTTTTTCACAGTTACTTCGTGAATGGTCGTGACGGAATCAGCCGAGTAGTGACGTACATTGCTGACGAAAACGGTTACAGGCCAAAAGTCAAATTTATAAATCTCGGGTTGGAGTCGGACGAGACACCCAAAGCCGAGACCGAAAAGAAGTTTGGACTCAAGAGTTTCGAATTTGTTTGGTATCCCTTGTAAATTGTTTAAATAATTTATTTATTATATTGTATAAATATTGTAATGCCATATAAACTTACATTAAGTGCTCATATAATACAGTATTACAGTACTTGTTCAGTAAATATAAGTATGGGTGAATAAAAATTGATTTTTTTTCTAATTTGTTTTACAATTAGCTTGACATAAGAACGGTACATTTGAAATTAAAAATATAATGATGTTATTCAATATATTGTTGCAGGTTAGTAACCTCAACAAAATAATTAATTTTTGAAAAATCCAATTAACATCCTTTTATTGAAATCAGAATTAACTGTGTCTAGGACCAAATATTTTGACTCAAAGATTCTCAGAATTGTGTTTCTTTGACTCCTTAAGAGTTTTCAATATTGAATCTTTGAGGTTTCCAAAATATGAGACTTCAAAGATGAGAATCTTTGCTGGTTTAAGAAACATCCTGTTGAGTAATTATTATTGTACCTTTATTATAAAGGCGTGGTACTTGATAATTAATATTTTTCACGCAACCTAAAACAAACAGCCGCAAGCCTTTTGTAGGAAAGAAATTGAAAGTGATGATTGATATTGTTTAAGGTTTGTTTTCACTTTTAAGAAACGTGACTTTGTACTTAGTTTGTTTTGCCACTGATGAGCTGTTTAGGAATAAAAATTTACCACAGGAAATAACCAAAATTTGGTCACCCACTGATTATTCCCACTCACGAAAATTTAATAAAAGTTCTTTGACCGTTTGATAGTTTGTTTTTTCTTTGTAACTGTATACCATGATCTTTATTGTAAATTGTCTAATCCTGGTACTCCTAATGCCAACCAGGAAAGTGTGAAACAGCAGTTTTCACATGTAGGTACCGTTTTTTCTATACCAAAATCATAAGCATTAAAGTGGGTAGGTAGATTTTTTTTTAAACACTCCACCCAAACTTTACCAAATAAACAAAACAATAATAATTGATGATACAACGTTATTAGAATCCGACAAGTAGGTGTGACTGATACCCAATGTCAAATATGCATTGTTGTGGTAATTACTAAGCAGATGAATCGCATTATATGTAATCTGCTGATCAAATTATGAGAAAATTTTTGCCTAAATTATTAACACCTATATCACGGTCATTTTTTGTTAATTTTATTTCCTATATAGTTGAGTGGGTAATTCGCAATATACCAAACTTACGTGGGATTTTTGCTTTAACTGATTTACTTTTCCGTTACACTTAGAAATTTTGTTTCACCTTGATTTTAGGGCGTTTTCAGCCTATAAGCTGGTTTTCCTAAGTAGGTATATTTGAAAAAATCTCATAAATAAATCTTCTTGAAAGATTGTAATTTATCTTAATAAAGATCTAAATTGCTACATTCGCTTACACCTTGTAAAAAAACCGCAAAACTGCAAAAAAATATTAATCTTTAAAGGTCAAAATCGCCTTTACAAAGTACGAACATGTTTAAGCATGACGTCATAGTTAAGTAGATAACATTTTAGGATCACTATTATTAATTAATTTACTACAAAACCAAGCAAAATTGCAAATAATTGTTGGTAGAAGGTCAAAAACACGTAAACCACCATGGTTGAGGTGTTTTACAGGCTCGTTCGAAATTATTTATGCATATTTAATTGTTGTTATGTTTTGGTAAATTTTCAAATTTTCATGAGCACAAATTTCAAATATGGCGCCAAATGAAGACATGTATAATGTTATAATTTAGCCTAGTAGGCCATTATGATTTGAACTCTTCTTTTTTCTTTGATTGTGGGACATTTGTTACTATACGACAATCTAGTAAGCCATACAAATGACGTTGCTTATTTGGATTTTTAGTTTGTGCCAAAATGTATGCAAAGAGCTTCAATTTCTAATGATACCGACAACTGAAAAAAAAATGACCCACTGAATTCTAAATTGATGCCTAAGCAATACGCTAAAAAAAGAAGAGCCCAAATATATAGCCTACTATGAATTGTTGCACTGGGAAATCATGTTGAGGAGAAAAAAAAGTAGAGTTTAAATGTTGCTTACAGTGTGTCCACCTTAAGAGCAATGTTTCTGAAATTAATAGGTTGTCTGGTAATAGGTAACTTAATGACGTCATCTGAGGTGTGTCTTATGAAGATTGCGTTATGTTTGTGTTTTCTGATTGGTTTTATTAAAGGTTTCACTGTCAGAAAGTTTAGAGGAAAAAATCTATTTTCAATGTTCTAAAATATGAACATCATTTGCATGGCCTACTAGATTGTAGCATGCAAACAATGTTAAATATTTGTTTTCTTTTTTTTTTTATCTTATGATTTGTACGTAGCAACACTGAAACTCCTGATTTTTTCGTCCATTGAGAAACCAATACGTTGCATTAGTGCTGACGTCACAGGTATCTAAACAAACTTCAGATCAATTGGATTTAGACAATGAATATTGTTGAACAAACTCCTTCAATGTAACTATTACCTACCAGCCGTGTGCGTTTTTGTCATCTTTTTCGCAACAGAAAAAGATGACAAAAACGAACACGACCATTGTTACAATATGACAGAAAAGTGTAAATTGGAACAGATTGAAAGTTTGTTCAGATACACTACTGTCAGTTTATGACGTCACACAAACGAAACAAACAGATTCAACAGATAGTTTTTAAGATTTTTTTTTTAAATATAGCAACACTCTGAAACTTTTGTTTTTCTTTGTCCAGAAACCATTATTGCTGACGTCACTTGTTGTGTGACAATAGATGCTGTATCTAAACAAACTATAGATAGATATGAATAAACTGCTCTAATGTAACATAGAAATGTAAATTGGAACAGATTGAAAGTTTGTTTAGATACACCTGCAGTCAAATTATGACGTCACACACACGCAACCAATAGATTCAGCAAGTACATTTAGGATTTTTTTTTATTATAGCAACACTCTTTGCCTATTAGGAAACCAAAACGCTCCATTATTGCTGACGTCACTCGTTGTGATGGATGCTGTATCTAAACAAACTTCAAGTCAATTTGATTTGGCTGATACATATATTTGGCTAGCGCTAACACATATATATTTGCACAAACTGCCCTAATGTAACATAGAATTGTGAATTGAAACAGATTGAAAGTTTGTTTAGATACACTGCTGGCAATTGATGACGTCACTCAAACGTAACCAATAGAATCAGCAGGTAGTTTTAAGGATTTTTTAAAATATTATAGCAAACTCTTCTGCTTCTCAGTCTATCAGGAAACCAATACGCTCCATTATTGCTGACGTCACCTGTTGTGTGATGATGGATGCTGTATCTAATGGCCGTTTGCACCGACCGTTTTAAGGGAGGGTCAACGATAAGTATACCTTAAAATGACAGTTTTACATGTGAAAATGTCACTTTAAGGAATACTTATCGTTAAGCCTTCTTTAAAATGGTCGGTGCAAACGGCCATAAATAAACTTCTAGTCAATTTAATTTGACTAATGGATATTAAGGAGCAAACTGAACGGTATTAGTCAATTTATAACGTCACACAAACAGGGAGGCTTTATTTGACATTGATGCAACTTTGCGTACACGCAAATATAACGCAAATGACGTCAGTTGCGATTGAAAAGTGCATGTCAAATGAGCCGCGCACCAATTTTCAATCACGAATGACGTCATTTGCGTGTAAAACAATATTGCATCAATTTCGAATAAAACCCCCCTGAGCCAATAGAATCAGCAGGTGGTTTTCAGGATTTTTTCTAAATCATAGCAACACTCTGAAACTCTTCTTTTTCTTTGTCCATTAAGAAACCAATACGTTCCATTATTGCTGACGTCACTCGTTATGTGGCGATGGATGCCGTACCTAAACAAACTTCTAGTCAATTTGATTTGACTAATAAAAATAATTGCACAAACTGCTCTAATGTAACATAGAATTGTAAATTGAAACAGATTGAAAGTTTGTTTAGATAGACTGCTGGCAATTGATGACGTCACTCAAACGGAACCAATAGAATCAACAGGTAGCTTTTAGGATTTTTATTTACATTATAGCAATACTCTAAAGCTCTTCTTTTTCTTTGTCGATTATGGAACCAATACATTCCATTACTGCTGACGTCACTTGTGTGACAATGGATGCTGTATCTAAACAAAAATCAATTTAATTTGGCTAATAAATATTTTTGAACAATCTGCTTCAATTCAATAAAAAAATATAAATTGATACATAGAGTTTGTTTAGAAACACTGCTGTCAATGTATGACGTCACACAAATGGAACCAAAGGAATCAGCCAGTAGTTTTTAGGTTTTTCTTTGTCAATTAGAAAACCAATACGCTTCATTAGCTGACGTCACTTGTTGTGTGATGATGAATGCTGTTTCTAAACAAATTTCAGATCAATTTGATTTGGCTAATAAATATATTTGAACAAACTTATTTAATGCATAATGTAACATACTGATTGAAAATTTATTTACATACATTGCTGTCAATTTATGACGTCACACAAACGGAGCCAATAGAATTAGCTGGTAGTTTTTAGGATTTTTTTTATAGTATAGCAACACTCTGGAACTGCTCTATTTCTCCGTGCATTGAAAAAACAATACGTTTCATTATTGCTGACGTCACTTGTGTGACGATGGATTTTGTATTTAAACTCAAACAAACTTCAGGTCAATTTCATTTAGCTAATGGATATTTTTGAAACTGCAAATCATGTAACAGATAAATGTAAATTGAAACAGATTGAAATTTTGTTTAGATACACTGCAGTCAATTTATGACGTCACACAAACGGAGCCAATAGAATCAGCAGGTAGTTTTTAGGATTTTTTTTTATACAATAACAACTTTCTGCAACTTTTTTTTCTCTTTGTTCATTAAGAAACCAATACGCTCCATTATTGCTGACGTCACTTGTTGTGTGACGATGGATGTTGTATCTAAACAAACTTCAGATCAATTTGCTTTGGCTAATGGATATTTTCGAAAAAACTGCTTCAATGCAATGGAATAATATAAATTGAAACAGACTGAGGATTTGTTTAGCTGTCAATGTATGACGTCACACAAACGGAGCCAAGAGAATCAGCCAGTGGTTTTAAGGTTTTTTCTTATATTATTGCAACACTCTGAAACTTATATTAAATATATTTAAACAAACTGATTCAATCCAACATTTATAATGTAGCATACTGATGAAATTTTTTTTTACATACATTGCTGTCAATTTATGACGTCACACAAACGGAGCCAATAGAATTAGCTGGGTAGTTTTTAGGATTTTTTTTTTCAGTATAGCAACACTCTAGAACTGTTCTATTTCATTATTGCTGACGTCACTTGTGTGACGATGGATGCTGTATCTAAACAAACTTCAGGTCAATTTGATTTGGCTAATGGATATATTTTTAGAAAAAAACGGAAACTCAAGAGCCGGGAATAGACAAAAATTGAATTGGTGAAATTGAGAAAAAAAAAAGAATGGATGCTGTATCTAAACAAAAGGGAATTTACGCTGTAACCACATAACATTTTTACTTGTAGTTACATCATACGCTATTTTCTTTAACTTATGGTAACCAATACTTACAATGACGTCAGTGATGACGCTTAACATACTATAATAGGTACCTATCTTCCTGAGATAGTTACACTGTTTTCTATCTCTGTTTATTGAATAGATACTAATAAGTGAGATGATTGGATATTCGAAAAAACACGAATAAAAAAAGTCACGTAAGGAACTGTTTTGGCAATTTCGTTGTTTGCTTATTTGCCGGTATTTGTTTCGTTAAACTTGTATATTTTATGACGTCAATTAAATAATTTCTCTAGCAAACACAACTCGAGAGAGAGACGAATATACCACACAACACAACACAAATAAAAAACAAACCAAACAAACAACAGCCAGTCAATTTTTGTTTTCCTCAAAATGTCACGTTAAAGATACCATGACGTCATTGTATGATCATACCTAGTAAGTTGTGGTATATTTATGACGTCACACAAACAAAGTCAATAGAATCAGCAGGTAGTTTTCAGGTTTCCCTTTTTTATTATAGCAACACTCTGAAACTCTTCTTTTTCTTTATATATTAAGAAACCAACACGTTTCATTATTACTGACGTCATCAATAAGCTCCATCATTCCTGACGTCATTTATTGTGTGATGATGGATGCTGTATCTAAACAAACATCACGATAATATGATTTGGTCAATGGATATTTTTGAACAAATTGCAAACAGTGCAACAAAAAAATATAAATTGAAAGTATGTTTAGATACATTGCTGTCAATTTATGACGTCATACAAACGAAGCTAATAGAATCAGCCAGGTAGTTTTCAAGATTTTTTGTCCATATTATAGAAACACTTTGAAACTCTTCTTTTTATTTGTCCATTAAGAAACCAATACGCTACATAATACGCTACATTTTTGCTGACGTCACTTTGGTATATGACAATGGATGCTGTATCTAAACAAACTTAAGATCAATTTGATTTCGCTAATGGATATAATGTTTGAACAAATTGCTCCAATGTAACCATTGGAATTTGAACAAACTGAAAGTTTTTTCAGCTACACCACTGTCAATTAATTACGTCACACAAACGGAGCCAATAGAGTTAGCAGGTAGTTTTTAGGATTTTTTTTTTATATTATAGCAACACTCTAAAACTCTTCTTTTTTATTGTCAATTTAAAAACCAGCATTATTGCTGACGTCACTGGTTGTGTGACGATGGAAGCTGTATCCAAACAAACTTGAAGTCAATTTGATTTGGCTAATGGATATTGCAAAATTTGTTTAGATACACTATTGGTCAATGTATGACGTCACACAAACAGAGTCAATAGAATCAGCAAGTTGTTTTCAAGATTTTTGTTTTATTTTATAGCAACACTTTGAAACTTTTCTTGTTTTTGTCCATCAAGAATCCAATAATACGCTCTATTATTGCTAACGTCACTTGTTGAGTGACCATGGATGCTGTATCTAAACAAACTTCAGGCCAATTTGATTTGGCTAATAGATATATTTGAACAAACTGGTCTGATGGTAAAACATGGAAGTGTAACTAAAAGTTTCTTATGATACTCTATTAGTCAATTTATGACGTCACACAAACGGAGCCAATAGAATCAGCAGGTAGTATTTCAGGATTTTTTAAAAATAGTATAGCGACAGCGACACTCTGAAACTTCTCTTTTATTTTGTCCACTAACAAACCAAAACACTCAATTATTGCTGACGTCACTTGTTGTGTGACAATGGATGCTGTATCTAAACAAACTCCAGGTCAATTTGATTTGGCTAATAGATATTTTTGAACAAACTGCAAATAATGCATCAGAAAAATATAAATTGAAACAGTTTGTTTAGATACACTGCTATCAATCTATGACGTCACACGTATCCTGGGTCTCGACTACATTATTCCTATCAGATGAAAAAAAAAAAAGTACCGGGAACCCACGACAAGGCCTCGCGATGGTCAACAACCACACACAACTCACCTTATATCTGGGCAGAACGGTCTCTTTGGTTAGAGTACCATTTAATTGCTTACCATATTAGTACCGGCGCAACCAGAACAGTCTTCTGACGCCCACACGGTACTAGTTTAAATTGGAATCAAGAACCTCTAGTAAATAGATTGGCAATAAAACAGACTAATTGATTCTAATTAAATAATGTTTAGAAATTCATAGAAACTTCTTGCTGGCTGGTACATACATCAAATAGACTTCCTGGACAGTAAAATTGCTAGCAGGGACATCGTTTTTCGTATCGACTTCAATTACTTTAGCGGTACTTCTAAATTTTATTGTCCCATGACAATAAATCTATTTGGAAATTAAATTGCTTCGATTCAGGTCATGATGTAAATACTAGGGTAGCTTATTACGTCATATTTCAATGGGTTATAGTTCAAAGAATTACCCACAATTTACTCGTTATGTGACCTCACGAAAAAACATTAATTTACGACACATATAAATGAAAAATTTCTCATGATTTTCCATATAAAAACCCAGGGACGTATATGAGACAATTGAAATACATATAATTTTAATGTGTATATGGGTTTTTGAATGACAACAATAGGATTGTAATGGGGTTTCGAGAAGGTCAGAGAAATCTGGGACGAAAATGACCCATTGATCATCCACAATTATAAGTGATTAATTAGTGCAATTAAATTTTTAGTTTTTCAGAAAGTACCTAGGTACCTAACTAAACTTTGTAGATAAGAAATTGCTGAAATTTTCAATGAGCTTCCTGGTTCAATTTTGGCATTAGATGAAGTGCCAGGAATTGAATTATTATCCAATCTAGAGCCAGGAGGAAGATTTCTACAATTTTCAAGTTGGATTTCAGCTCTACAATATTACCCTTGCAAACCACTTTACCTTCTGAATGGTTTAAAATCAAAGTTTAACACTTTTCTAAATTTTTTGCATTAGTAGCTCCAGAAATTTTCCTATCGACAATGTCTTTTTATGAGTTGGTAACGGTGTCAAAAATGTTAGAATTGACATTATTGTAATGAAAAATCCTTTAGCTTGTTATCATCCAAAGATTCCTGGTAGGAAAATTGTCCTAATACCCACTACCACAACCCACAATCTAGGAGAAAAAACAACAATCGCAACCAAGTACCATGGGTATGGGCGATTTCGCGACCACAACAATGCCGGCAGTAGTCGATGGTACTGCGTGTCTATTGATAAGTAAGTGAAAAGAGCTCTGGGTACCGGTACGACGTCGCGAAAATACTCGCGAGCGACTCTTAATAATAGATTGATTAATATTTGGTGCGATTAGTATGTGGGATTTACGGTTTTGTTGTGTTTTGGTGAGTAAATTTTCTCCAAAAAGATGAATAAATTTATGATAAAATTGAGAAAAATTGTTCAGGTTTCAATAATTAATTTCTCAATTTTGATAATCATTTCGTAAGTTATTGTAGAAAAACTGAAAAGAAATTGTTTGGATTAGGAAAAAAGTATTATAATCCAATTCTCAAAGGCTACAAATCCATTTTGAACTTCCTCTAAAATTTTTATATATTTTACCAATTTCCTCAAATTTTCTTTAAACTTCATTTGACTTTCTCAGATATCATGAACGATAAATTGAACTAATAATTTTGAAAAGTATATGTCTCTTGCTCTCTATATTGAAATTTATATATTTGTGAAGTATCTCTTTCTATTATTTGAATTTCTTCCTAAACTTCTCCAAATGTCCACAAACTTCTATGAAACTTCTCAAATGTTTTCCAAAGTCCTCCTAGAGAAATTGTTATGTAGATATCGCTCAATTGCTCAATTTTATCAAAAAAGTTACACTCAAACTTCTGGGCTAAGTATCGTTTTTTCTGGCTTATCTCATTCTATGATTCTTGAACTACTTATTCTTCATCTCAAATTCCTAATTTTCTGTGTAAATAGCTCAAATTCCAAAAACCAAAAGCTCACTTACAGAATACAAAACACGTCCATATAATACACATTCTATCATATTATTTTTATGCAGCCTATTGACCTAAAACCCCAGCTTTAAATTCGCCTTGAGCTTCACATTTGATTTATTTATTTATATTATTGTCGTATCACGCAGAACTAATAAAATATCTGAAGAAGAAAACTTACGAGACAAAGTGAAAGTGAATGAGTAAATTTTGAAACCTAATATACTGACTTGTGTGTCGGGTGCTTTATTAAATCTTATCTGTCACGATGTTTAATTTTTTTAAAATTTTATTTCCCAACTACATAGTGAGAAAGTTATAAATCTGTCTCGAAACCCGTCGAAGATTTTCGATCTATTTTTTTTGAGATTGTAGCCCTTGATGAGGGTTTCAAAATGGTACGTAGTTGAAGTCGCTGGCATTTACGGTTTTTGAGAAAATCGAGTTTAAAGTTTTTGACTAAATTTCAACTAAAATCCAACTTTGAGGCTCAATTACTCCAAAAGTATTTGAGTTATCAAACTCAATCTAGCACTGATTTATAGAGAATTTGATGCTCTTTCCAACCATATATAATTTATTTTGATTTGCTCAAAATTTAATAGAAGTATTGGCAATTGCTCCTAACTTTGTTAGGATTTTAAAAAAATTTAAACCTGAAAATTGAGATTTTCGTTTTGATTTTTTTTCCGTTTTGAAATCGAGATTTGGAAATGATGTTAGATTTTTTTTGACTAATTTAGATTCGCTCTATCGATTGGAAAAGTCAAAATTCAAAAAATCTGAAAAATAAAAATGTCGATTTTTTCAAAGGGTTAAACCCCTTTGGATTTTAATTTCAAAATTTTTAAACTCAATTTTCTCAAAAGCTGTCAAAGATTTTGAATCATTTTTTTTTTGAAATTGTAGCCCTTGATGAGAGCTTCAAAATGGTACTTAGTTGAAGTCGCTGGCATTTACGGTTTTTGAGAAAATCGAGTTTGAAGTTTTTGAATAAATTTCAACTAAAATCCAAATTTGAGGCTCAATTGCTCCAAAAGTATTTGAGTTATCAAACTCAATCTAGCACTGATTTATAGAGAATTTAATGCTCTTTCTAACCACGTATAATTTATTTTGATTTGCTCAAAATTTAATGGAAGTATTGGCAATTGCTCCTAACTTTCTCAGGATTCAAAAAAAATTTAAACCTAAAAATTGAGATTTTCTTTTTAATTTTTCTCTGTGTTGAAATCAAGATTTTGTAATGATGTTAGAGTTTTTTTCGACTAATTTAGACCCGCTCTATCGATTGGAAAAGTCAAAATTCAATAAATATAAACAAAAAAAATTTCGAATTTTTCAAACCCCTTTAGATTTTTATTTCAAAATATTTGATCTTGGATATCTTTAAATCTATTAAAGATTTTGAATTAAAATTTTCAGGAACTGTAACTCTTAACAAGGGCTTTTAAATGGTATTTAGTTAAAATCGCTAGCTCTTATGGTTTTCGACAAAAATCGAGTTTGAAATTTTTAATAAAATTTGGACTAAAAGTCAACTTTGAGATCCAATTGCCCAGAAAGTATTCAAGTTATCAGAACCAATTTAGCATGGATTTATAGAGAATTTAATGCTCTTTTCAACCATATATAATTTGTTTTGATTTGCTCAAATTTCTTTAAAGATATTGGCCATTATTCCTAACCTTGTTAAGATTTGAAAACATTTCCAGAACAAAAATTGAGATTTTTTAGCTTTTTGAAATCGCCATTTCAAAAGTGATGTTAAAATTTTTTTCGATTAATTTAAACCCGCTGAATCAATTGGAAAAGTCAAAATTTCGAAAATATGAAAAATAAAAATTTCGAGTTTTTGAATGGTTTGACTGAAACCCCCCATAAGCAACGCCACTGGCCAAACAAAATACATGTTGCCAACTTGAAAAATAACCGGCCAATAGCAACAAAGGCCTGGAATAAACAGAAATTGAAATACAAAAAGGGAAACATATATAAATATATCAAAATAACAAATAATACAAATTTATATAAAAATCAAAGGACCTCACACACCACTTATGGGTATTTAGTTTTCTATCAAACAAATGAAATGTGTGTGTTAATGAAGTAAAATTTTTATACATTATGCCATTGTTAACAATATTCAAAATTGATGAAATTTCAAAATCACCAGAAAGTGCCATTTTTTCACCAATCACCAGATTTGGTGAAATTTCACGAGACCTGGCATCACTGCTTTAAACCTCTAATATAGAGTTGTCAAAATGTTTTCCTACTAAATTTGACTTCCTTTTTCAGTTGGTAAAGTCAGAAATTTGAAAAACCCAAAGAAATAATTTTTGACGTAGCACCAAAGGAGCTTTATGGAAATCTGACATAAAGTTCCAACTTTGGAGGCTCATATCTTCAAAACCGTTCTGAATATTGGAGTCAAATTTATTCCATCTTAAAAAGCATCAAATTCTGATCTAGAATGGTTGTTTTTACATTGAAATATTAAGTGTATGTAACATGTCGAATAAATCATAACAGGTTGTCGACCGAACTTTAACTTAATCTTAAACTGAGACACGAACAGGTCAAAGTTAGTGCCTTGTCATCGCGAAACTGTTAGTATCGGTACCACGTAGGTACTACCTACCTATGTAAAGAGTTGAAAATTATTAGACAATTATTTTAAATCTTTTTATTATTCACCTGATCTTGATCCATTAGATTTTTAATTATGTAATATCAAATGCTATTTAGTAATTTTTAAATGTATTATTTATATTAATTGATATATTAATTTTCCTTGATTACATGCAAATTTTGCTTTTAACCGTCATCCTTAATACCGTTTTTTAATTGTTTTAATGATGGTTAATTCACTGCAAATAGATTACTTGGATTACACATGGTGTCATTTATTTTTATTTGTTTTTTAATTGAGTATAAGGTACACCTTTTACTATATGCATCAAGTGCCATGACGTAATACTAAAGTGTCAATATTTCTAATTATAACATTTGAAAAATGAAAGATGGACACTGTTGACAGAAACCCAAGTGATCTTTCATTCGAAGTAATAAACCTGTCATAATATTTGTGATTGAGTTTGAGCCATTTTGATGTTTCAAGAATCAAAAATGAAAATTTGAAAACTTCGTTTATTGACGGCTGCGTAAAAAACGTCAATTTGTTTAATTTTGTCTCAATTTATTCAAAAAATAAAAAAAGATAGAAAGCACAAGGCTGCCAACTATAACATTATGAAATCAAAAACAAATCACTGAAATTTCTGTTGAGTTTCAGCCATTTTGATGTTGCACGAATTAAAAATAAAAATTTGAAAACTACGTTTATTGACGGCTGCGTCAAAAACGTCAATTTGTTCAATTTTGTCTCAATTTATTCAAAAAATAAAAAAAGATAGAAAGCACAAGGCTGCCAACTATAATATGATGAAATCAAAAACAAATTACTGAAATTTCAGTTAAGTTCCAGCCATTTTGATGTTTCAAGAATCAAAAATAAAAATTTGAAAACTTCGTTTATTGACGGCTGCGTAAAAAACGTCAATTGGTTTAATTTTGTCTCAATTTCAATTTATTCAAAAAATAAAAAAAGATAGAAAGCACAAGGCTGCCAACTATAACGTTATGAAATCAAAAACAAATCACTGAAATTTTAGTTGAGTTTCAGCCCTTTTGATGTTCCAAGAATCAAAAATGAAAATTTGAAAACTTCGTTTATTGACGGCTGCGTCAAAATGTCAATTTGTTTAATTTTGTCTCAATTTATTCAAAAAATAAAAAAAGATAGAAAGCACAAGGCTGCCAATTATAACATTATAAATTCAAAAACAAATGACTGAAATTTCAGTTGAGTTTCAGCCCTTTTGATGTTCCAAGAATCAAAAATGAAAATTTGAAAACTTCGTTTATTGACGGTTGCATCAAAAACGTCAATTTGTTTAATTTTGTCTCAATTTATTCAAAAAATAAAAAAAGATAGAAAGCACAAGGCTGCCAACTATAACATTATGAAATCAAAAACAAATCACTGAAATTTCAGTTGAGTTTCAGCCATTTTGATGTTCCAAGAATCAAAAATGAAAATTTGAAAACTTCGTTTATTGACGGCTACGTCAAAAACGTCAATTTGTTTAATTTTGTCTCAATTTATTCAAAAAATAAAAAAAGATAGAAAGCACAAGGCTGCCAACTATAACATTATGAAATCAAAAACAAATCACTGAAATTTCAGTTGAGTTTCAGCCATTTTGATGTTCCAAGAATCAAAAATGAAAATTTGAAAACTTCGTTTATTGACGGCTACGTCAAAAACGTCAATTTGTTTAATTTTGTCTCAATTTATTCAAAAAATAAAAAAAGATAGAAAGCACAAGGCTGCCAACTATAACATTATGAAATCAAAAACAAATCACTGAAATTTCAGTTGAGTTTCAGCCATTTTGATGTTCCAAGAATCAAAAATGAAAATTTGAAAACTTCTTTTATTGTCGGCTGCGTCAAAAACGTCAATTTGTTTAATTTTGTCTCAATTTATCCAAAAAATAAAAAAAAAGATAGAAAGCACAAGGCTGCCAACTATAATATTATAAAATCAAAAACAAATCACTGAAATTTCAGTTGAGTTTCAGCCATTTTGATGTTCTAAGAATCAAAAATGAAAATTTGAAAACTTCGCTTATTGACGGCTGCATCAAAAACGTCAATTTGTTTAATTTTGTCTCAATTTATTCAAAAAATAAAAAAAGATAGAAAGCACAAGGCTGCCAACTATAATATTATGAAATCAAAAACAAATCACTGAAATTTCAGTTGAGTTTCAGCCATTTTGATGTTCCAAGAATCAAAAAGCAAAATTTGAGAACTTCGTTTATTGACGGCTGCGTCAAAAACGTCAATTTGTTTAATTTTGTCTCAATTTCAATTTATTCAAAAAATAAAAAAAGATAGATAGCACAAGGCTGCCAATTATAACATTATGAAATCAAAAACAAATCACTGAAATTTCAGTTGAGTTTCAGCCATTTTGATGTTCCAAGAATCAAAAATGAAAATTTGAAAACTTCGTTTATTGACAGCAGCATCAGAAACGTCAATTTGTTTAGTTTTGTCTCAATTTATTCAAAAAATAAAAAAAAGATAGAAAGGACCAGGCTATCAATTATAATATTATGAATTCAAAAACAAATCACTGAAAGTTCAGTTATTTTGATGTTTCAAAAATCGTTTATTGACTGATGACTGCGTCAAAAACGTCAATTTATTACATTCTGGTCTCAATTTATTCAAAAAATAAAGAAAGATAGAAAACCAATTATGAAATCTCAAACAAATCACTGAAATTTCAGTTATATGAGTTTCAGCCATTTCAATGTTATCTTTCTTGTGCCTATTGTGTGTGCCCTTGTTCTTAATAATAGTCCGTCACCAATATAGTTTAAATGTTATATATCAGAACAGCTTTTCTCTCATTAAGCAATTTTTCTTTAAATACCACTTGCACTCGTTTTATATGGGTATCAATTTATTTTTAATAGAAGTGCTATTATCCTCAAGTAAATTAGTAGCGATTACTTTAATTTATGGGGATTATTATAACAAATTGCAAGAAATTTCCAAATAACTAGAGTGCCTAAATCTAAATAAATTCTTCAAGTTAAGTAATAATTAATGTAATATTTAAAGGAAACAGGAACTATATAATTAGTTTATTTATTAGTATTATGTATTTCCAATATCCGGAAGCTGATATGAATCTCATTCCACACAAAATGTGGTGAAAGTAGAATAAATTATAACATGAAAAAACTCAAAATAAATTTATAATATGCCACACGCCAATAATTTATTACTGATTATTATATAATAAGCATCTTTTTAAGACTTCAATATTCAATAAATATCTTTAGAATAATCTACAATCAATGAAATTCGCCTTGAACAATCAACATTGGCACGCCATTAATTACGTAAAAGTACAAATATGCATGTTCGGTTAGGTAATGACCTGATCTAATATCAGTAGGTACAAAATTCTTATATTCAGTCATTCGATAATAATTATATTTCTGCCTTACTTAATAAAGAAGCCTTGAACTAACTTTGAATGACTTCAAATTCTAGGAGACTTCAGAATTGATTATATTTATCTTTGTTTTTCTTATGTGTAAAAAAAAAATCATAGTTGGCCATGAAGATATGTACCGTTTTGACTGTCAGATGTCAGTATCAATGACACTTAATTTTTTACAGGTGGCGCTAGTCTCAAAAGTTTTTTTTTAAAATTGATTTGGCAGTCAAAGATTAACTTTTCAAGAACTATGAAAACCAGAGGACATTTGTCCCAAAAGCTTCAAAAAAATTGTCAAAAATTTGACATTTCACTGAGCTGCTTCTGAGTTTCAGAAATGAAAACTTTAATTTTTTGTCATATTATTGACATAAACTTGACAGTTATTGTTGAGATAGTCAACCCAACTTTTTACATTCGCCCACAATTTTTCAATAAGATCAAGTTCCGGCTGATAGGGTGGCCCAACGCAACCGAGAATGTCCATGACACTTCATTAATATTTAATACTTTCCAGCTTACAAAATTAACAATCATCATTATGCTTTTTACTTATTCAAATGAGTGCTTTGTTGAAATTGCGAAAAACCAAATATTAAAAAACCATTAGCACCGAGAAAAAAAAACAATTAACCAACCAGGCAGTTAATAATGAGTTCAAGATTTGAAGCGTGCAATTGTCAATTGTTAGAAATAATTGTTGTGAAAATTGGTGCAACATCATTTGAATAAAAATCTACGTCACTGTTTCGTTTGACCCTAAAGGAGAGTAGGCCCGATAACTATGACATAAACTTACTTTCATAAAATAAACAAGAAAAAAAAAGCACTGTTGAATAATGCAAGCTCGTAATGGCATACTGTTGTTGCAGTACTTTTTTTAAATTGAAATCGACACTCGGTCAAGTTCAAATAATGCAATTACCGCGAAGTGGAACGTTGGAAATTTTCTTATTTTATTTGAATACCATTATTGTGGGCAGGCATTTTTGCTTAAGTGACAATTTCCCTGTTTTGCCCACCTAGAAATATTGTTTTTCGAATCTAATTCTTATGTTTACCTCCCACCGAGTGACCTTATAGAATTTGCCACCCTTGCAATTATTCTACATTGTATTACATTTGCTTTAAAGTCATGTAGGCATTGAGTTTGATGAGGAAACGGTTATTTTTATACATTTTGGTAGAGAAATAAGTTTTTAGGAAATGTTTCTAGAAACAGACATTTCTTACAGAGATGGCGTTATTAGTATTTGGGAGGAAAAAAAGAAGAGTTGGGGTTATGTTGATAAGATAAGATTTGTCACACTGTCAAAAAGATTCATTTTTCGTGAGTTGCTGAAATTTCGAAGCTCTATAGATATTAAATCATTTTTAAATATCATAAAAATATCTTTTGACAGGTGAGGTGTCAATTTTCAAGCAAGCTCATCAGACATCAAATTTGACTTTGACATTGACAGTTCCCTGCCTAAATACATGGCCATCAACTTGATTAAAAGTGTTTTCACTGTCTTTTTTTAATCGTATCGATTGGAAAAAGACAAAAGACAAATAAATGACATAATTCTCATTGTTTTTAGGACTTCGAAAGCCGGGAATAATCAAAATTCGAATTTGTCATTTCGATGGTTTTGACGTTGACATTAATGACTGATGAGTTTAAATTTAAATGTGTCCCTTTTCTATTTGTCAGTAGCAACAGATGTTTTATATTTTTCAAATATCAATTTTCATTGGTTACAAACTTCTTGATTTGAATTTGAAAATATTTGTAAATAATAATTTTGTTATCAAATGTAATAAGTTTGAATTTTTCCTGGCTCTAAGAGCCATTTTTGAGCTTTTCATTGACATTTATTGGTGTAAATCCATGGCCTACTTGATCTTCTTCCAGAAAGTGTGTGTTGACGTTTTGACGTCAACACAAAGTGTCTCTTTTTAATGTTATCAATTGAAAAAGGATGGCGAACAAAATGGCTACATTGTTGCCACCGATGAGGTATCATGTATTGCGCATTACATACTTTTTTAAATTAATTCCGGTAATTCTAATGTAATGCCATCGTAATGGTAGCAATTTCATATACCTATACCTATATTACGCTACATGCAATAATTTTACCTCGAGTTTTACGTTACTGGACCAAAAAAATACGCCAATATACAGAGTTGGGAACAAACAACATATCCTATAGTTTGTACATTTATTATTATTCTATATAGGTACTTATTTTTCTAAGGAGCGGTTTTCTCCATATAAACTGGCTGGTAACTATCTGCAAGATTAATTTATCGTTCTATAACTCTATTGGTGCGACCAATGGGATTACAGATGGCGTTTTTATCCGTCAGATTGCTAACCTGACAGTTTATCAGAAGGCGAATAAACCAGCCCTAAATCTGAATAAAAGGCCAATTTATCTCGCAACAAAAATCGTTTTAGCCTCGGTGTTAACTTTCTAATTTCTACTGTCAAACTGTTAAACATTGTTTTCTTTACTTATATTGGTAGAGTTTTCCAATTTTCCAATACACAAGGTAAGCCAGAAAAAAGTTGCAATAGAATTTTTTAGGTATTGGTTTTAAATGGGACACCCTATATATTATGTTGTTTTTAGATTCTATGCAAAAAAAAATCCTATCCTAACTTTCCAATAGCTATCTGATAATGGTGGTAGTCTCGATGATCGTACTATGGATACCAATTTTGGTACCACCATTATAACAACCTTCGAGTAGCTCTCAAGTAGTCAAGTTAGCACAGGAAAGTGAAACTCGTTTTCTCCTATCTTCAGTTGTTGTCTCACTAATCTCACTGTAACTGGATAAAATACTGATTTTCAATTGTTTCTAGCTTAAAAACAGTTGAACTTAGGTATAGCACATTACACATAAAATGTATCTATAATTTTGCCTAGAATCCAAAAATGATATAAGGTCTGGTTCTCACAGAAATCACAAACCAGAGCGTTTTTGATTGGTGCAAATCGCTAACAATACACAAGTTTTCTAACTATTTTCTACCAATGAAATTCGCTCTGACTGGTTTGTGGTTTCTGTAAGAACATATGATCTCCCAGTGAATGTTTAGAAAATTCGAAGATTAAAAATCAACCGTAATTCTTGGTAGGTAATGCCTGGTAATGTCAGCATAACATCTGGTAATACCGAGTAATGTCACAAGGTACCAGAGTAATGCCACCGTAATACCGGTAATTCCGCAGTAATGTCAGTGATGCATGTAATGCGCACGTAATGCTTTGTAATGCAATAAAATTTGTACATGTATTGCCATCAGTTGTTACGCCCTCGGTTGCCACTGACTTTTGACAGTTATTGTAAATGCATGGCCAACTTGATTGATTTGTCTTTTTTCAATATTATTGATTAGAAAAGGACCGACGAAAATCGATAGAAAAGGCACAAAAATATCGCGACGGTTTGATTTCGTCAATTTTTGAAATTGCTATTCACTGTCTTTGTTTATTGCTATTGATTGAACAAAGACAAACAATAATAGAAAAAAATTTCAAGAGCCGGAAATAATCAAAATTTGCATTTGTCAAATGACATTAAATAAGCATATAACTGACATTGACGTAAACCAAAATGGCATTATTGTAGCAACAACTCTGATTTTAAAACGTCATAACTTTCTTAATAATCAAGCTACGTCATTGAATCTTGTATAGATTTATTGATAATTGAAATTTCTATACAGGTTGTCCCACCGGGAATCACATCGATCTATATGTAAAAAACTGTATGCAGAAAATGTTTGAAAATTTGACAGTATACTAATGTCAATGGGGGCAACCCGGCTAAAATATTTTCAAGATGGTGCCACTTCCGGTTATACCGGAAGTAGACGTCAACTTGCTTATTTTGAATGAGACACCCTGTATATGTGCATATTTAAATTCTACGTAAAGTTCTGAGCAGATTTCATGTAATTGGAATTTTTAATCATGGATTAAATTGAAAGTTGGTATCAAATGATAGTTTATGAAAATCTAAGATAGGAATGTAAAATCGGTTTTCCTCAAAAATTAACCGTTTAGGTTTAACAGCCTGTCAAAGTTGCGAAAAGTCAATTTTCGACTGTCAATATTTCCAAAACAGTTGAACTTAGGTATGGGGTGTGTCACATGAAATCTGCTCAGAATTTTACGTAGAATCCAAATATACACTCATAAACAGGGTGTCTTATTCAAAATAAGCAAGTTGACGTCTACTTCCAGTATAACCGGAAGTGCCACCATCTTGAAAATATTTTAACCGAGTTGCTCCCATTGACATTAGTATACTGTCAAATTTTCAAAAATTTTCTGTATACAGTTTTTTGCATATAGATCGATGTGGTTCCCGGTGAGACACCCTGTATACATGACACATGAATAATTTAAGCCAAATGTCATGCGTCATTTGATCTTCAAAATAGTAACATTTGACAAATGTCAATGTTTTTATGGACTCATTACGCATACAACTCACAAATTCAACTTTGACAACTGTTTAAAATTGATTGAAAAACAATTGTTTTAATAACATAAAAATTACACCGTTTTGAACCTGTTTAAAAATGACGTCATTAATTTCATTCGAGAAAAAATTAAATTTTCAAACCAGAAGAATTTAACCATACATAACCTAGGATTTTTGTTTGTTTTCTTGTCTGGTAATTAGCAATAGCTTATTTACTAATTTTCAAAAAATGTAAGAGTGTTCTATTCATGATTCTATAACCTCCTACAAAAGACACAACTTTCCTAAACTATTTGCGCATGCGCTTGTTTTTTAACCGAAGCGAAATCTCGTTTCAAAATATTTTCAAACAGTTTTGTTATGACGTCATCAGTTAAACGTGAAAATGTAATATTTTGAATTAGGTTCAACCTGGTTTAACCAATTTGAGCGAGAAAAAAAACACCTTAAATCGTTTCTGATGGTGTTTTCGATTGGTAAATTTAATGTGACTGAGGATATTTGTATCTCTTTTTATCAACATGTACAAGAGAAAGATGGAAATTGAAAAAAAATGCACTAGATATTATACCAACCGGAATCGGCACAACTTTGTAAATAGTATTTTTTTTACAGGTGTCTATTTTTATGCAAGTTCATTGGACGTCTTCATCAAATTCAATTTTGACAGTTGTTCAAATTTACTTATTTAGACCGTCGCAGAGATAAGACCGTTGATTTTCTTCTAGAGAAAATGACACAAACTTAAATCTCAATTAAAATTTTAAGTCGTCTATCATTGGACATCCAACTATCAAATTTTACTTTGACATCTGTCAAAAAATGTCTTATAAAGTAGAATTCTACTTTATAAGACATTTTTTGACTACTAGAATTCAACTTTCATGACGTCAGGTTGCGTAGCAACCGTCATCATCGCTGTACTGGTAAAAAAATAGTATAAAATGGTATAAAAAAATATCTTCGTTTCGTTCCAATCGCTCAGGATAGAAAAGGATAATGATATTCTTCAAATTATTTTTATAGAACTCTAATAGTAAATTCCATTGGAAAGGTTAGTGCGCACTGAGTGAATTCGGGTCTTTTTCTACCAGCTTGTATAAGAAAGAGATAAAAATACTTTTTTTTCTATACTGCACAATAAATGGAAGCATTTTACATAGAACCTCTACGCAGATTTATTTATAAAATTTGCAAAATCGTACCTTGAAATTTCCATATTTTAACTGTCAAATCGTTCGCGTCCATTCCGTTCTAATCGCTTAAGAAAGACAAAGACATAATTAAAATGTACTTACTTGTGAGGTGGAATAAGTGTATAGTTTGGCTACTGAGAGAAAATTGTTTCAGTCTAAGATGAAGGGGGAGGAAAAAACGATATGGAAATATACACAGTTGCTATGCGTGATAGAAATATTAGTTCGCATATTTGCCTTCGGTAAACTCTCGCCCGTCGGACTATATCTTTGTCCTTTTTTTTCTTATTCCAATAAAATGCAATAGAGATAGTAATTTCATTATTCCTGGCGCCTAAGTGATTTTATGATTTCTGTGCCTGATCAATCGAGAGCTAGGAATAATAAAGTAAGAGACAGCGATATAGAAAATTGAATGAGTGGGAAAGAGACAAAGACAAAGTGTGATAAAAATAAACGTGACACTTATTATCCGGCACTCAAGTATTACAATCATGGTCTTGAAATGAGAGAGTGAGACGACATAAGAAACACAATTAGTAAGAAAGAGACGGATATAAAGTAGGTAAAAAAAATTTTGACCCGAATTTTGAATATTCTTGGCGCTTGAGTGGAATTTGTGTGTGCGATCAATCAAGAGCCGAGTGCCCGGAATAATACGAGAAAGCGATATAGAAAGTCGAATGAGTGAGAAAGAAACAAAACTAAAGTGAGATGAAAATAAAGGTGACACTAATTTTTGAGTATTGCTGGCGCTTAAGTGACTCATAGCCGTTTGCACCGACCATTTTAAGGAAGCCTTAGCGATAAGTATTCCTTAAAGTGACATTTCTCCATGTAAAAATGTCATTTTAAGGAATACTTATCGCTATGGCTTCCTTAAAATGGTCGGTGCAAATAGCCATCAATTATGGATTTGAAATAAAAGAGTGAAAGACTACATAAGAAACACAATAAGTAAGAAAGAGACGGCCATAAAGTAGGACATGAAAATTTGTAACACGAATTTTGATTATTTTTGGCGCTTGAATGGCCTTGTAGTTTTTGTGTCTGACCAATCAAGAGTCTGGAATAATAAGAGAAAGATAATGATATGAGAAATTCAATGAAATAGAAAGAGATGGAAATATATTTTTCTCTCGATTTTTCTACTATGTATTCCTGGGCTGGGATCACGACAAGTAGAATGCTACTAGAACTCTACTTTCATGACGTCAGGTTGCATAGCAACCTTCATCATCGCTTGTACTGTACGCGATAAATAGGTCGTGGGTGACGTCATGTAAGTAGTATTCTACTTCTCGTGATCCCAGCCCTGGTTGCAACAGTGTCAAAATAGTCAAGAATCACATATAAATGATGTAATTTCAATAAAATAAAATCCCTATCTGTGTACTTTCGTAAAAAATAAACATTTTTTCTCTCATTTATCTAGTTTTTTTCTTATCATTGTTTGAGAAGTAAAAAAAAAAACTTTTGATCCACCCTGTATTTATACATGAAGAAATACACGAATTTAAAGCGGAAATAGCCGTGTATTGACAGCTCATACATGTAGAAATACACGAAAAAATACATAGCTGTAATGTGGGCTTAATAATTGTGAAAATAAAATAACATTTGAGTATCTATTTTATTTTATAAGCTAATTGGACATTCAGTCACCAAATTCAACTTTGACAGCTGTCAAAAATTTTCTAATTTAGGAGCAACGATTTTATTCGTATAAAAATGACACAAATTTTGAAACTTTATTGACATATTCATATTTAATTTTACAAAATAATATCTTTTGACAGATGTCAATTGCCTGCAAGCTCATTTGACATTTACCTAGCAAATTCAACTTTGACAGCTGTCAAAAATTGCCTTATTTGAGAGCGACGTCATTTCAATAGAAATGACACATTTTGAAGCTTAACAGACATAAAATCGTCTCTAATAATTGTGAAAATATAATTCCATTCAGTTACCAAATTCAACTTTGACGGCTGTCAAAAGCTCTCTAATTTAAGAGCAACGATTTTATTTGTATAAAAATGACACAAATTTTGAAACTTTATTGACAAATTTATGTTTAATTTCCCAAAATAATATCTTTTAACAGATGTCAATTGCCTACAAGCTTATTTGACATTTACCTAACAAATTCAACTTTGACAGCTGTCGAAAATTGCCTTATTTGAGAGCGACGGCATTTCAATAGAAATGACACATTTTGGAGCTTAACAGACATAAAATCGTCTCTAATAATTGTGAAAATATAATTCCATTCAGTTACCAAATTTAACTTTGACAGCTGTCAAAAATTCTTTAATTTGAGAGCAACGATTTTATTTGTACAAAAATGACACAAATTTTGAAACTTTATCGGCAACTTCATATTTAATTTCACAAAATAACATGTTTTGATAGATGTCAATGGTTCACAAGTTCATTTAACTATCAAATTCGACATTGACAATTGTTGAAAATTGTCGTATTTGAGAACGACGTTTCAATGGAAATGACACATTTTGAAGCCTCACAGACATAAAATCGTCTCTAACTGTCAAAATAATACATCTTGACAGCTGTCAATTTTTATATAGGCTCATTGGATATGGTACTATCAAATTCAAATTTGACAGCTATCGAAAAATATCTTAGAGCGAGAGTTATATTTCAATAGAAATGACATACATTTTGTAGCTCTATATACATTAAATCATCTCTAACTGTCAAAATAATACATATTGACAGGTGTCAATTTGCATATGAATTTATTGAACAATGTACTATCAAATTAAACTTTGACAACTATTGAAAAATGTTTTGAACCGAATTTTCGCGACGAATGTAGTTCATCCAAGGACAAACCATAGTTCCAGTTCGTCTGTGACGTCATGAGTTTGAACACTGACTAAATGTTGCGTCCATGCTTCCGGCGAACTACGTTCAATATGACGTCATGAGTTTCTCGCGAAAGCGTTAGTGTTCATGAAATCATGTAAGTAGTTCGTCGCGAAAATTCGGTTTTAGAGCAACAGTTCCATTTCAATGGACACACATTTTGAAGCTATACATTAAATCGTCCGTAACTGTCAAAATAATACATTTTGACAGGTGTCAATTTTTATATGGGCTCCTTGGACATCGTACTATCAAATTCAGCTTTGACAGCTACCAAAAAATGTCTTTGTTAGAGCGACAGTTTCATTTCAATGGAAATAGCACACTGCGATCTCTTATTGCCAGTAATAAACCACATAATAACTCTTTTCCGTTTTTCTAGATGTCGCTAACAACAGAATTGTAAAATACCAGCACATCAAGAACACGTCCGATTGCGATAACAATGACATGAGATTGACATGTCAACATATGACAATATGCCAAAATATTCATTTGATCATAACTAATAATTCATAATGTTTTTCGTTGCCGGTCTTGCATTTCGTCTTTCTTTGTGTTTCTAAGTGATTTCAAAGTGGTTTTGTGTGTTTCACGAAGACCTTCAAACTTTATAGATTGGAAGATCTATTTTCATCTTTGTTGATTAGATTAATGACAGGTTCAATTAAACAACAATCAGAACTTTGAATAAATATGTTAAGGATATCCTTAACCATCGATAAAGGAACTCTATTGATCTAATTAAAACATCAATTAATTTAAGCAAACATTAATGTCCCAAAGTCTAGAATAAAGAAATTTGAACAGTCTGACTGTAATGCGAACAGGGCGCCATCTATCATAAAAATGCCTTGAAGCCCTATATAAAGTAGGTGTCTGTAGCGTCGATGCAAAACCAGTAAATAGTGAGTTTCCAATATGGTAGATGGTGCTGGCTTGGCTCAATTTTGTTGACAAAAAAATTTACACTGAGATTCCATTCTCGACAGTTTATGTAGTATTTATCTCTGCTATACATTAAATCATCTCTAACTGTCAAAATAAATCATTAAAGCTCCACAGACATTGAATCGTCTCTAACTATCAAAATAATACATCTTGACAGGTGCAAATTTTTATACGAGGTCATTGCATATTGTACCATTAAATTCAACTTTGGCAGCTGTCAAAAGTTATCTTATTTGAGAACGATGGTTTCATTTCCAAGGAAATGACACAGATTTAGAACTCAATAGTCATTTAATCGTCTCCCAACTGTCAAAACATTAACATTTGATGTGTGGCAATTTTCTTAAATCGTCTCTAATACCTAATACATAAAAACTAAGTTTTAACCGAGATTCGAACTCAAAAATCCCTGACAAGATTCCCAATAAGGAATGATATTGATTTTTTCAAATGCCAATAAACTTAGTTCACACCTAAATAAACAATGCAGTAATAATTAAATGATGTCAAATATAGTCGATGATGAGGCAATGAAATGAGAAAATCAATAGGAACTCCGTTTAGGGAAATAGAGTAATCGGAAGTGAGCATTACATGAAAATACTTTCCATTTCGCTTCAATATGATTGGCAGATTGGAGAAAGTGTATTTTCTTTAGTGGTACATATTTGGTTTCCAGTATTTTTTAAAAATGGATAATGAACTTGAAAAAAAAAAAAAAAAATTGCAACTTTATAATTTCATTTTGGTTCTCAACTTCAACAAGATTCTTTTCTTCCTTCACAAAAATCATGAAGAAGAACCAAATTGCAAGGTTCACATTCTTTGTGGAATCGTGACAGACAAAACACTAGACAAGATAATTATTGCACAATTTTGCACTTTTCTTTTCTTCCTGACGCAAATTATGGTAATTGGTTTAAGGCCTGCAGGCACAGAGAGAAAGTAAAGTCGATTTTTTTATTGGATGTTAAATAATTCCTCTGCATCCATTGATATTATAAAATCCATCAGTTGAATAATATAATATAATCGGATAGATGGAACTATAGAAACGATAATCGGATTAATTGAATACCTAAATATTTTAAATAATGACAATATACTTGTTATTGCAAAGCTCTTTATCCTAATAACTTTATAGTAGGATAAACGTAGCTGCATAACATAGGTGGGGGTGCAACAAATTAGCAACAAGCTGATTTTAGCGGAAATGTTTAGTAACTAACCTATTTAACCTCCCAAAAGTCCTATTCAGTCCTTGGGGTGGAAGGTTGAAAAAAATGGCCGCCATCTTGAATTTTTTTTTGTTTTTTTCAAATATCTCAGTTACTATTAGTTTTTTCAAGAAAACTTAAGATACCTTTTTTGTGGAGAATTTAATTCTCTATAAAAAGTGTCCTTACGTTTTTTTTGTAACATGAAGAATAACGGAGACATAGTTTTTTTTAGAATCTGTATATTGGTCATATTGATCGTGTGTGAAGTCATTTTGTTTGTGAAATTGTGATCTTTTTAACCTTGTAAAAATTGTTCTGGACTTCATTCTTGGTGAGCCAACAAATCCAGTTTTATTATTGGGACTCAAATAGGAATAGAAAAAAAAAGATAAATTGTATTACTTATCAGCAGCACAAAAATTTGCAATCTCATTGGTCGGCCAGTTATCCGCCAACCAATAGAATAATAGAACAATAAAGCCTGCTTCCAAAAGGAGGACAAAAATTAGCTTTTTGGCTAACCATGTGACATTTGTCGCAAAATTCTATGCAGAAATTGCTCTCGAGTAAGGAGCTCTGAGATCCGAGTTCTCATAATGAAAGAACGCTGCCTTAAGATATTTTTGTCCAAGTTGTATGGACTGTTTCCAAGCTCTGCCGGGGTTGAGCTCAAGACTTCACAAATTCGAAGCAGAGATGGAAAAGCTCAAAACCGAAAGAGTTGTGCTATCCAATCAGAATTGTGTGTTATCGAGGATGATGTAGCAAAATTAGATAGAAGGTTTTCTCCTATTCCTGCCAATGGCCAGCTCACTATGGATGATATTAAAAACGGAATGGGCTGGAAGGCACTTGCAAAGCCATTCTGGATTCTAATAAGGAACTTAAGGCAGTCATGTCCAAGTCCACGCCTGACAAGTAAAAATCTTGCATATCAATTTTAATGCGATAGAATGAAATGTCTAAAGAAAGTCTAAGGTTGAATAGAGAACGAAAACGATTTCCCCTGTTCCACCTCTAGCATTCCCAGCGCTTTTTGCTGGAGGTGGAACAGGGAAAATCGTTTTCGTTCTCTATTTAACCTTAGACTTTTTCTAAACATTTTGAAAGGGATAAAAGTAAAGAAATTTTTGAAATATTTACTATAAAAAGATCTGTATCTCCGTTATAATTTATGTTACAAAAAAAAGGTATCAACACTTTTAATAGAGAATTAAATTCTCCACAAAAAAGGTTTCTTGAGTTTTCTTGAAAAAAACTAATAGAAACTGAGATATTTGAAAAAAACAAAAAAATCCAAGATGGTGGCCATTTTTTTCAACCTTCCACCCCTAGGACTGAATAGAACTTTTGGGAGGTTAAATGAGAGGTTACTTACTAAACATTCCCGCTGGAATCAGCTTGTTGCTAATTTGTTGCCCCCAGATTGACTCAGCTATTAAAAACTACAAATTAATTAATTCACAAAACTTCAAGACATCATTGTAGAGGGTATTTGAGATAATACATTACATCCTGGTATAAATCCTGCTTCACGTAACAACTGATTGACTGGAAGATGGTTTTTGCTTTTAAAATATGTAATTCGATAATTGATTTTAATTAATTTTGCCAGCGGGATATCAAAATGAAAAAATTGTATTCACACCCAAAAGATGATTCATTTAAATAGATATACATTTCCAATGCAAACCTATTGATTCTTAGCCTAAGAGAGAGATAAATTAAAACCAGGGGCGTCGCGTCGGGAGGGTAATGGGGGTAATTACAAAATACAAAATATATTGAAGAAAATAAATTTTTGTTTCGTTTTATTCTTCTCACTAAGGAAATAATTGTTCTGGAAAAGTGAATGACCTTGACATTTGCAAAAAATTTCGCCTGCGGCGCATTTTCGTAGGGCGCCCCCTCAACCCCCCCATACCATTTACCCCCCCCCAAACTGATGATCACGCGTCGCCACTGATTAAAACAACACAATAACTTTTTCTTACAAATTGGTCTATACGAATTCTTCAAATTACAAATTATTCGTCACCCACTAGACTATAGGATGGTAATACTAGTTCGTAAAGTATTTGTCTAAATCTATTTTTTCACACATATCTGATTGGTAGTAGAAAAAATTTTGTATGCAATACGTGCGTGAGGCACCTTTTTTCACTCATGTGATCAAAATTCACATTCGTGAAAAAAGGTTCACTTTACACACTTGTTGCATAAATAACTATTATATCATTTGCATAAAAATAAAATTATCGCCATTAAACTAGGCAATTTCCAACAACTATCAAAATTGAAGTTGATAGTTGACTGTCAAATAAGCTTGTGAAAAATGACATTTGTCAAACGTCATTATTTTGACAGTTAGAGATCAATTGATATCTATGAATCTTCATAATTTAATGTTATTTTCCGAGAACTAATATCGAAGCTCCTATGTAAGGCAATTTCAACAAAGCTCAAAGTTCAATTTGGTAATCTAATGAATTTTTATAAAAATTGACACCTGACAAAATATTCTATTTTGACAGTTAAACGATTTAATGACTGTAGA
The DNA here is from genome assembly GCA_917834065.1 of Ceutorhynchus assimilis. Classification (NCBI taxonomy): domain Eukaryota; kingdom Metazoa; phylum Arthropoda; class Insecta; order Coleoptera; family Curculionidae; genus Ceutorhynchus; species Ceutorhynchus assimilis. Next base: position 39,775,367 of record OU892283.1, on the reverse strand, counting down.
GCTTCAAAATGTGTGTCATTCCAATCCCATGGAAATTAAACTGTCGACTGCCACTCTCAAATAAGGCAAATTTTGACAGCTGTCAAAGTCAAATTTGATAGCATAATGTCCAATGAGCTTGTATAAAAATTACCACCTGTCAAGATTTATTATTTTGACAGTTATGTCTATGAAGCTTCAAAATAAGTGTCATCACATGAATATGAAACCATCGCTCTCGAATAATGTAATTTTCGACAACTCCCAAAGTTAAATTTGATAATACAATGTTCAATGAACACGTATAAAAATTACTACCTGTCAAAATTTATTATTTTAATAGTTAAGTCTATGGAGCTTCAAAACGTGTGTAATTCCCATGGATATGAAACCGTCGCTCTCAAATAAAGCAATTTCCGATAGCTGTCAAAGTTAAATTTGATAGTACAATGTCTAATGAGCTCGTATTGAAATTACCACCTGTCAATATTTCTTATTTTGCCAGTTATGTGTATGGAGCTTCAAAATGTATGTAATTCTCATGGATATGAAACTGTCGCTATCAAATCAAGCAATTTTTGACAGCTGTCAAAGTTGAATTTCATAGTTGGATACCGAATGAGTTTGTAGAAAAATTGACATTTATTGAATATCATTATTTTGACAGTTGGAAAAATGAAGCCTTGAAATGTGTGTCATTTTTATAGAAATTAGACCGTCGCTTTTAAATGAGGCAAATTTTCGACAGCTGTCAAAGTTAAATTTGATAGTACAATGTCCAATGAGCTTGTATAAAAATTATCACCTGTCAATATTTATTATTTTGACAGTTATGTCTATGGAGCTTCAAAATATGTGTAATTCTCATGAATTTGAAACTGTTGTTCTGTTGTTCTCAAATAAGACAATTTTTGACAGTTGTCAATGTTGAATTTCATAGTTCGATATCAAATGAGTTTGTAAAAAAATTAACATTTATTAAATCTCATTATTTTGACAGTTAAAAAGACGAAGCCTTAACATGTGTGTCATTTTCATAGAAATTAGACCGTCGCTGTTAAATGAGGCCATTTTCGACAGCAGTCAAAGTTAAATTTGATAGTATAATGTCCAATGAGCTCGTATAAAAAATTAGCATCTGTCAAGATTTCTTATTTTGACAGTTATGCCTATGGAGTTTCTAAATGTGTGTAGTTCCCATGGATATGAAACCGTCGCTTTCAAATAAGGCAATTTTCGTCAGCTGTCAAAGTTGAATTTCATAGTTGGATGTCAAATGAGTTTTTAAAAAAATTGACATTTATTGAATCTCATTGTTTTGACAGTTAGAAAGACGAAGCCTTAAAATGTCTGTCATTTTCATAGAAATTAGACCGTCGCTCTTAAATGAGGCAATTTTCGACAGCTGTCAAAGTTAAATTTTATAGAACAATGTTCAATAAACTCGTATAAAAATTACCACCTGTCAAGATATTTTGACAGTTATGTTAATGGAGGTTCGAAATTTGTGTAATTCTCATGGATATGAAACTGTCGCTATCAAATAAGGCAATTTTTAGCAGCTGTCAAATCTGAATTCCATAATTGGATGCCGAATGAGTTTGTAAAAAAATGACATTTATTGAATCTCATATTTTGACAGTTAAAAAGACGAAGCCTTAAAATATATGTTATTTTCATATAAATTAGACAGTCGCTCTTAAATGAGGCAATTTTCGACAGCTGTCAAAGTCAAATTTTATAGAACAATGTCCGATGAGTTCGTATAAAAATTACCACCTATCAAGATTTCTCATTTTGACAGTTATGTCTATGGAGCTTCAAAATGTGTGTTATTTTCATGGATATGAAACTGTCGCTCTCAAATAAGCTGATTTTTAACAGCTGTCAAAATTGAATTTGATGGTACAGTGTCCAATACGCTCGTATAAAAATTGGCACCTGTCAAGACGTATTATTTTATTTTTACAGTTAGAGATAATTTAATGTTTGTGGAGGTTCAAAATGTGTGGTATTTTTATTGAAATAAAACCGTCGCTCTCAAATAAAGCAATTTTCGACAGCTGTCAAAGGTAAATTTGATAGTACAATGTCCAATAAGCTCGTCTGAATATTGACACCTGTCAAAATGTATTGTTTTGGCACTTAGAGACGATTTAATGTGTGCGAATCTCAAATTGTTTGTAATTTCCATGGAAAGGGAACAGTAGCTCTCAAATCAAAATGACAGCTGTCAAAGTTGAATTTGATAGTTGGATGTCGAATGAGATTGTAAATAATCGATATTTGTCAAATGACATTATTTTGACAGTCAAATATCAATTATTTTCTACGAATCTTCAAAATTTGTGTTATTTTTATAGAAATAAGATTATCGTCATTGAATTAGACAATTTCCGACAGCTGTCAAAATTAAATTTTATAGTTGGATGTCAAATGAGTTTGTAAAAAAATTGATATTTGTCAAATGACATTATTTTGACAATTAGATGTCAATTATTTTCTATGAATCTTCAATATTTGTGTCATTTTTATAGAAATAAAATTATCGCCATTAAATTAAACAATTTCCAACATATGTCAAAGTTGAATTTGATGTCACATGGATTTGTAGAAAAATTGATAATTATTTTCTAAGAATATTCAAAATTTGTGTCATTTTTATAGCAATAAGATCATCGTCATTAAATTAGACAATTTCCGACAGCTGTCAAAATTTGATAGTAGGATGTTCAATGAGCTTTTTAATAAATTTAAGCCTATCAAAAGGTACTATTTTGACAAGTAAAGATGATTTTAATATCTGAGCTTGGAGCTTCAAAATTTTCATTTTCATAAGAAAGAAATCGTGGCTCCTAAATGAGGTAACTTTCGACAGCTGTCAGAATTGAATTTGACAGCTGGTGGTTTAAGGGCCTGTTAAGAAATTGACAATTGTGAAATACTATTATTTTGACAACTAGATTCAGGGGGGTTTTCAAGGGATTGACCAGTCGGTAACTTTGACAGGTGAACAAAGCATTTTACGTCATTCAAGACCAATTGGTTGATAAATGACGTTTATTCCATTGTTTATCTGTCAAGTGTAATTGATCGGTCAAACGCTTGAAAATGTGTTTAATGTCTGGAATTCAAAATGTGTGTCATTTCCAATTTCCATAGAAATGAAATAGTCGTTCTTATGGCGTTTCTGATTGAAAGAAAATTTATTTCTATCTGTTTCTTTTATAGACTGATAGAAAGAGATGGAAGTACACTCAGTACACATTAAATCTTCCAATCGAAAACGCCATTAAATTAAGCAACTGTCATTTTCATATGAATAAAATCATCGCTCCTAAACATTCGACAGCTGTCAGATTCGAATTTGATATAGTAGAGTGTCCAATGAGCTTGCAAAAATAATATACTTATCAAAGGATATTATTTTTTGACTGTTAATATCTATGAAAACTTGTGTCATTTTCATTTTTTATCATAGAATTAAAATTGTTACTCTTGAACTGGGCAAATATTGACAGCTGTCAAAGTTGACATTGATAGCTGGATGATCAATTATTCTCTATGAATCTTCAAATTTTGTGTCATTTTCATAGAAATAAAATCATCGCCAATAAATTAGATAATTTTCGAAAACTGTCAAAGCTGAATTTGATAGTTGAATGTGAGGTGAGCCTATAAAAAAATAGAAATTCGTCAAATGACATTATTTTGACAGTTAGATACCAATTATTATCTATGAATATTCAAAACTTGTATTATTTTCAGGACAAACATACTTTTTCTTTTTTGAAAATTTTCAACTGGTTAATGCCTAATTATGACACAGAAATGTGTTTTATAAAGTAGGCTTTTGTTTTTTTTGACAGTTGACATTGAAATGATGTTTTTCTAATCGTAAATTGTTGATAATTTTCATTTAATTTGCATTATTTTCGACCAAATGTCTGTTGTCACAACGTTTACAAATGTCTCAAATTACCGTTTTAAAATGTGGCACCGTTGCTGTAAGTTTCAATCTAATTTGGCTGTCAATTGTCAAAAGTTATGTAGGCTTGTCAGTGTCAATGTGAACTGAGTGATTTGCATCAAAATCGTAACAAACTGAGCAGTTGATTTGTATCCTACTTTATCTCGCTCTTTGTCTTACTCATTTATAATCGCTTCTGGTTTTTTACTAATGTATCCTACCTTATCTTCTTCTTTGTTTTATTCATTAAAATCTCGAAAAACATTATGTTTGAAATTGTAATTGTGGCAACGTCGCTTTCAATCAAGTAGGCCTTGTAATTTAATGTTATTTGGCATTTTAGACATTTGGCCATTTTCGAGTGTTTTTATTCAGTTTTTTCTCGGATTTTTCGCTATTCCAGGTCGATTTCAATCGGGAAAACTGTTTAGTTATACGCGAGCCCGAAGGGCCGGAGTTATTTTAATCACGGGGCCCAGTCTATAATTCTATTGGCAAGCGCCAATGATAATGATCTTGATGTGGATGTAAATTCCAACGGGTACCAAATTACAATTCTGGTCACACAAATAGAAATTGAAATTTGAACCGCTTTAGGTCACAAACAATGACAAATCTCAGCTCAAAAACGATTCTGCGTGACTTTAATTGGACGATTTCCCTTCCTTTTATGGCCCTCTTAAAATCACGATCGAAATTTTTAATTCTTGATTACGAGTTTGGTTGTTTACCTACTCCTCTTCTAAATTTTTCTATAGGAACACGGCATCTGGTCAGTGCAACCTTGGCAATGAAGAACCAGCAGGAATTTCACCTTTGATATTATTATTTTTTTCCTTGGAAAAAGACAAACCAGCCTGTTTTCTATTTTGGTTGATGGTTTTTGTCCAAACAAAATAACCCAACCAATATGAAACAAACATGTGACAATATACCAAAAAAAAATAAATTCAATGTCATTACCAATGTAATACGTTATATGCCCACCATACTTATGCTAATTTTTGCTTTAATTTTTTTTTCATGGTCGCTATAGGTTCATTACAAAAATGGAGTAAATGACATAATCCTTCGGGCGTGGGATAAATTATTTATAACACAACGAAGAGTGGGTTACATTACATTTCGAAATTCCTTCGGCCAAATATGGTCGGGTACGAGAGAGCCGATTTCATATGTGCAATCGGTGCAATTGAGCCACACGTAATATTATTAATAATAATGACGATATTAATCATCTTTAAATTCAATGTCACCAATAACATTTTCATATCGATGAGGCAAACTTAGCGTTGTCGATACCTGATTAGTCACTTTTTTTTTGTGGTTTAGTTGAAGTGTGCTATGAATATTTTATATTGTTTTAATTTCACCTTATATGGGTTTGACACAGAAAAAACATGAAAATAGGTATCTATATACCTAACTTTTCTAGTCAATTGCTCACGTTCCAAGAATGTAAAGTATACCTTTTTCAAATTATTTGGTTGGGTACTCATTTTTTCGAAATTCAAATTTCTCAAGTTGGGTAAATAATGTGCACAATCTTGCAGCATTGTCTAATGACTAGAAAAGTCAGGAATGCAATTTTACTATAGTTCAGCAAATTTTACTGATAGTTCAGCAAATTCGTGATGACTTATTTAGACAATTCTAGAATCAACGACGCGTTATAAACCGGAGTCGGTAAAAATTCAATTCGTGAATATTTTACCCATAAAAATCAAGGAAAGTCTTCAGAAGTTTTCACCCAATGATTTATCAGCTCCTGATTTTGAGACTCTAAAGATTTTGTACTTTGAAGAGTTGGTCTGCGGTTGCAATTCGCTTTTGACCGATTTATTTTTTGCCTTCTGGTCACACACTGTGGCAACAACTCTTAAACTGGCTGCTTATGATGATGCACTTATCACTTCTTTCACAGTCTTGGAATTCAAAACAATCAACGACGATGCACTCAACAAATTAATTCAGATGACAAGATGACATTTGCATTATGATGTTAAATGGACACCTGCATTTTTATGACTGGTTTTTATATACACGATTCTATGTCGGTCATTGTCACTTTCTATTCACTAAACAAAGATAGCTAACTCATCGGTGATGTTACCGATTGGAATAAAAACGAGGAGGACGTTGAGAAACGGCGATATGGGCGCACAGCGGTGTAGTCACGAAGTAAAACAAAAAGTGGAAGGGATGAATCCAATGAATGTTCTATTTAAGAATTTATAAATCACTTTTCTATGCTCAAATTAGACAAGTTTTGATAGCTGTCTAAATTGAATTTGATAGTTTGACGTACAGTGGGTCAATAGGACAGTTGACAGCTGTCAAATATTTGATGTCAAAACAGTTATTGGAAGAATTGGGAAACCAAGTGTAAGAGTACTATCTTATTTTGTATTCATAATTTTGACAGCTGATGGCTAAGTTTATAAATTTTTACCTCTAAAAGTATTTATTTTTATTTGTAATTTTCTGCTGATACACATTTTTTGATGTTACCGACAGTAAAATGAAAAACTATTGTGAAAAACAAATTCTCCAAGTAAAATTTAAAATTACGTCATCGTCGAAGAGCGAAACGTCAAACTCGTCAAAAATGTCAGAAATATTGAAATAAGAGAAGTTTACTGTCTCGCACTAACCATACACAAATAAAGACAAGCAGTAACCTTATTAGGGCAATTCTTATTTTCAGACCCAAATGCGCATGCGTAAAAATCAAAATAAGGATAATTTAAATACTGCTTGTCCTTATTGCACGTCCAATAACTAACCCTAACCCTATTTTCTTTTTGAAAAAAACGTCACTCTTAGTCAATTTGTGACAACTGTAAGTTGATAATTTGACAACTACTCAAGCATCAAAAATCTATTCTATCTGTATCTTTCTCTTGCCCATTGAATTTTGCATACCACAATCTTTATCTTATATATCTGATTATTCTCAGGCTCTTGATTGGATAGTCATAAAAACTTCGGACCACTCAAGCGCCAGGAATAATTTTATTTACTTATGTGCCCTACTTTATTTCCATCTCTTTTTCACTCATTGAATTTCTGATATCTCTCTTACCTTATTATTTCAAGCACATATTGACTTGATTATTCCACTACCAAGAATAATTTAAATTTTTATCCTAATTTATTTCCGTCTCTTTTTCTCTTATTGAATTTCTTATACCTTTGTCTTCTTACATTGTTATTCCAGCTTTTTGATATTGGTCAAATACAAAAATTACAAGGCCACTCAAGCGCCGAGAATCATCAAAATTATTGTATTTTATCCATATATCTATCAGTTTCTTACTCATTGAGTTTTTATTTCTCTGTCTTGTTTTTCTTACTTGATTATTCCAGACTTTTTATTGATCAAACACAAAAAGTATAGACCACTCCAAGTGCGGGGAATAATTTAAATTTATTTCCTACTTTATTTCCGTTTCTTTTCCACTCATTGAATTTTTTATATCTTATTTGTTTCTTACATTGTTATTACAGGCTCTTTATTGGTCAGACACAAAAAGTACAAGCCGCTCAAGCACTGGAAATAATTAGAAATTGTTTTTTACTTTATTACCGTCTCTTTTTCACTCATTGAATTTCTTATATGTATCTTTATTTCTTACACTGTTATTACAGGCTTCTGATTGATCAATAATTAGGCACAAAAAATCCAGATCACTCAAGACTCAAGCGCCGGGAAAAATTTAAATTTGCTTCCTACTTTATTTCCGTCTTTTTTTCACTCATTGAATTTCTTATATCTTCATCTCTTACATTGTTATTACAGGCTTTTCATTGGACAGACCCAAAAAATATAGATCACTCAAAAGCCGGAAATACTTTAAAATTGTATCCTACTTTATTTCCGTTTCTTTTCAACTCATTAAATTATTTACATCTTTTGTCTCTTACATTGGTATTACAGGCTTTTTATCGATCAGACACAAAAAGCATGGGACACTCAAGTGCCGGGAATAATTTAAATTAGTGGTTTTCCTATTGTATTTCCGTCTCTTTTTTACTCATTGAATTTTTCATATCTTTGTCTTTTACTAGGTTATTATAGGTTTTTTTTTATTGGACAGACACAAACACTACGGACCACTCAAGCGCCGGGAATATTTTAAATTTATGTTCTACTTTATTTCCGTCTCTTTTTAACTCATTGAATTTCTTAAAACTTTATCTCTTAAATTATTATTACAGGCTTTTGACTGTTTAAATTATTTCCACAATTTTTTTTTTTTCATCATTTTCTTACTCATTAAATTTCCTATACCTATACTTCTTTTTCTCATTTGATTATCTCAGACTTTTTATTGGTCAGACACAAAAGTATAGACCACTCAAGCGCCGGGAAAAATACCGTTTCGTTTCCACTCATTGAATTTCTTATATTTCTATATATTTCTTACATTGTTACTACAGACTCTCCATTGGTTAGACACAAAATGTGCAGGTCACTTAAGCGCCGGGAATAATTAAAAATTGTATCCTACTTTATTTCCGTCTCTTTTTCACTCATTAAATTTCCTATAACTTTATCTTCATGCTGTTATTACGGATTTTCTAGTGATCAGTCACAAAAAGAACAGACCACTCAAGCGCCGGAAATTATCTAAATTTTTAGCCTACTTTATTTCCGTCTCTTTTCCACTCATTGAATTTCTTATGTCTTTATCTTTTTGGTTGTTATTACCGGTTTTTTATTGGTAAGACACAAAAATTACAGACTACTCAAGCGCCGAGAATATTTTAAATTTGTTTCCTACTTTATTTCCGTCTTTTTTTTCACTCACTAAATTTCTTATATCTTTATCTCTTACGTTGTTGTTACAGGTTTTTTATTGGTCAGACACAAAAAATACAGACCACTTAAATGCCGGAAATAATTTAAAATTGTATTGTATTTTTGTCTCTTTTTCAGTCATTGAATATCTTATATTTTTATCTCTTTTAGGCTGTTAGTGCAGGTTTTTTATTAGTCAGACATCGAAGGTCAGTCTCAAAAACAACAGACCACTTAAGCGCCGGGAATAATTTAAATTTGTTTCCTACTTTATTTCCGTTTCTTTTCCGCTAATTGAATTTCTTATATCTTTGTTTCTTACATTGTTATTACAGACTCTTCATTGCTCAGACAAAATGTACAATCCACTCAAGCGTCGGGAATAATTAAAATTGTATCCAACTTTATTTCCTTCTCTTTTTTACTCATTGCATTTCTTATATCCTTATCTCTCACATTGTTATTACAGGCTTATTATTGTCAGAATTTTTTTTTTTTCATTTTCTTACTCATTGAATTTCCTATACCTCCATTTTCTTATTTGATTATCTCAGACTTCTTATTGATCAGTCACAAAAAGTACAGACCACTCAAGCGCCGGGAACAATTTGAATTTGTATCCTAATTTTTTTGTTTGTCTCTTTTCCACTCATTGGATTTCTTTCTCTGTTTTTCTTTATTTGTTACATTGTAATTCTATGTTTGTGATTAATGAGACACAGGACGGTATTTCAATGATACCTTAAAATCAAGACTTACCCAAGGTAGCCTTAACTTTAAGATGAACTTGAAATGAGTTCATTCAGGTGGTTTAAGATCCACCTTAAATTAAAGGAACTTTGACATACGTTGCAACTTGTATTAAGGGAGACTTAATGTTATTCTGTACTTTGAGGTGACATTGAAATACCGGCCCTAAAAATCAAATAAGAAAGTGCCCAGCGTTAGTCTAAAATACTAAATTTTAGAATAAAGACCCTGAAGACTCTTGTGAAGATTCTTAAGACTGCAAAAAAACTAAAAAACCCCAATGATTTTAAAGCTTCTGATTTGAAGTCTGCAAAAATCCTAAAGGCTTCAAAGGTTTTGGACTTCACACCCATGTCTTTACTGAAGAATCTGGGAGCTCTCAGACCCATTTGCCAAGATTTTTGAAAAAAGATTAATGAAGTAAAATTCAAAGACTTCAAAAATTCCACGGGTTTAAAAATTATTACTTCGGAAAAAAAACTCCAAAAATTCTAACGATACAACAAATGATTTAAGAGTTTTTGAATGCTCATTTTAGAATTATGCTTTCTGAGGATTCTTCTAACTCAAGTCGTCAATAAATTTAAAGATTTCAAAGGTTCCTGATCTGAAGTCTTCAAAAATCTTGAAGTTTTTAGACATCAAAGAGCCTTTAGTCAAGTCTCATTCTAAAGATTCTAGAGACACAGACACTGAAGACTCTCTAAGGAATCTAAGAGTTTTAAGACCAATATGTCAAAATTTTTAAATAGGTACACAAGATTCTCAAAACAGACGAAAATCCAAAGATTCCAAAGACTTAAATTTCACGACTTCAGAAAAAAGGCCTCGCCTCAAAGATTCTAATAATATCTACGATAATAAAGATCTATAAAATTTTGGGAGTTCTGAGGTCTGAGGACTGTTATCTAAGATCATACTGTCTGAAGATGCAGCTAAACTTAAGAAGTCAAGAAATTTGAAGGTTTCATAAGGGCTTGATTTTAAAGTCTGCAGTGGCTTTGGAGAGTCTCTAAACTTACACAAACAAAGAAGACACAACACTTGAGACTAAAGTCTCTAAAGAATCTGAGAGCTTCAAGGCCCATTTGTTGAGAGTCTTAGAACGAAAGATAATTTGAAGACTTCAAACTTCATAGACTCTAAGGCCTATCATGACTTCAGAAAGATTCTAACATAACAATAATAAAAATTTGAAAGATTTTGAAGCCTCTCAACAAATTTGAGATTAATACTTTCAAAAGAATTTGAAAACTTCAAGAGTTCTTCTAAATTCTAATTTGAAGTTTTCAAAAATCCTAAAGGCTTCCAAGACTTTAGACTATAAAGAGTTTGAAATCACTCTCAAGCGATTCTGAAGACAGAACACTAAAAGAATCTGAGACTCAAGATTTTGTAGTTTCAAGACCTCAGATTTTCTAAATGAAGGAAAATCCAAGGACTTCAAAAATGTTAAGGCTTTAAGATTCATGATTTCGGCAAAAGAATCTTAAGATTTACAAGAATAAAGATTTAACAGATTTTCAAAGCTTTGAAGACTCATATTTTGAAATCATATTCTTTAAAAGTTTTGCCAATTTGAAACTCTAATAAATTTAGAAAAATTTGAGGTTCTGTAAGCTAAGGTTCTTGATGTATCTTCACTTTAACCCCTCTATATTTTTGATTCATAACATCGTTTTTTTTTTTAAGGATGATGCATTCTAAAGAAGAAAAATGTAAAATATTCATAAATCTTGAAGCATTCGCATATTTAATTTATTGAATATGTATAAGTATGCATATTTGACCAATAAAAAGTTGCAAAAGTGACTTCAGGTACTCAAATCAAGTTTTCCTATAATATATTCTCGAGTCATGATTAGTACTTTTTCATTTTCATTTTCAGTTAATCTACGCAATCAGTCTTACAATTAGCAAAACGCAAGCTTACGACGACCCTTCGGGTCCCCAGTACCACATCCAAACCGACGAAGGACCCGAAAGGTACTTTCGATACCAAACTTTGAGCGGCCAGTACCGCAAAGAGAAACGACTCGAAGACGGTACCGTGATTGGTACTTATGCTTGGATAGATGACGATGGTAACTGTTACTTAAATATAATTTTTGTTTTTATATACAATAAATTGTTTAGGTATTCTACGTCAAAGAGACTATATAGCAGACACCGCCGGCTACAGGATTACCAAAAGTAAAAATTTGTTTGTTGGCAAGGCTATGCCTGTGGGAGAGGCTGTTAAGGCTGCTAAAAAGTACCCAGCTTCAGCTGGTACTTTGGTCTCAGCTAAAACTAGACCGGTACCACCTCTAGGTAAGCAAAATAATTTACTTCTACAACTTAGAAGGTTCCTAAAAAATACTTTGAGCCAAATTTGAAGCCGAAATCAATGAAAAAAGGCACTCGATAAGTAATCTGAATAAAAGTCAAGGTTGGACAACATGTTCTAAATTTGAAATTGTTGAGTAAGAGCCTACCGTCGAAAATTGATCATGGGATAAAATTGCCATTAGAGTTTTTTCATTATGCAAAACAAATTGGAAGTTGATATAAAACTCACAACTAAAGTAGCTACTATTTTTATCCATTAATAATTTGATTTATATTTTAGTGACTACAACTCCATCACCACCACCATTACCATCAAGTACAGCTCAGCCATGTGCCTCCTGCTTGCTGACTCCAACCACTTACAAACCAGACGTTTCGTACTTTGTCTCATCCACCCTCAGTCCTCACGTGGAAATTTCCAACAACGCTCTGGCATCTTCCACAAGTTTCCCTGTGGAAAGCAGTACCGTCAAGCCTTATGTGGAGATCAATCATCACGGTATCAGCAGCACTACTGGACTACCCTTAGAATACCTCAAAGGATTACCAAACTATCAAGAACAAGATCAGAATTCTTTGGATTATAATCCATATGTAAATCAGGGGTTGTTTTTCCAAAACGGCCCTACGTACCCTATTGACCGAAACGGACATACTTATAGAGGCAACAAAAGGTACTCAAATCCCAACTACAATAATAAACAATATGACGGAGTATCAGTTACAAACGACGGATTCAGGTACTACATTCCCAGGGCCTACCACGAAGAGCAAATCGGTACCAACAACGAAAAAGAGGGTAGTTTTGGGTACATTGACCCCTTTGGTATACGGAGGGTGGTTTACTACAATGCTAAACCTGGAGAAGGGTTTCAGCATAGAAAAAATAATCGATATGTGGGATTTGATGCTACCCCGTACGATCCTAGGCCCTACTGAGGAAGCTGTGATAATTATATTTTTATATGCCATAAAAGTGAGGATTTTGTTTGTACTCAGTGACAGTTGACAAATGTATCAATTTGTCAGCTGTCAATCGATTTAACTTTATACAGGGCGTACAACCTGTAAATTGTATAATTCTCGAAAAAAATATTTAATTTTAAGGTGCCATATGAAACATGGATTTGGGGGTTGGTTTTCTAAAAGTAGTGGGCTAGGTCTAGTCTTCTATGGGTAGAGAAAAATCAAAATTGCATTGTTTTTGCACTGATTGAAATCAATTATTTATATTGGTCTGCAACTTAGTTGTAAATAATAGATTCAATTATCTTAGATCTGGGTTTAGTTATCTTTAGATAAACTTACTGGTAGCTATCTGCTAAATAAATTCTATGGCGTTTTCATCCATTAGATTGCTTACCTGACAGTTTCTCGGAAGGTGAATAAATCGGCCTTTAGAATGAGTGATAAAAGTCGTCCTAATAATACATTATCCTCAAAATTCACACTATCGTTAGCTTTAATTTTTAGTACACTTTATTAATATATTTTCTTGTAAATAGTAGATTAATTAACTTATAAATAAAATCAATAAATATATTTGTGTAATTCTTTATTACCTACCTATAAACTTTACATAAATTATAAATAAGTGGCTCGTGGCTCTATCTATAGTTACCAGTAAAAAGATCAGAAATCAATTGCAGAAATCTGCTTGTTGACTGGTACTCAATGGGAACTTCTAACATGTAGTTGCTCAAGGAAAATATAGATGTCTCCTTTAGCATTATAAACGAGACAAGCGACATCTGTTGATAAACTAAGAAGACAAGAATTAGTACCATATTTGGCTACTATTCGATAAAAGAAATCCTCATAAGTACTGTACCTATACTTTTGGGCTATGAAATTAATGTACCTAGATGGCGCTCAGTTCTAATAAAAAAAAGGGTTCCAGGTTCAAAATTGAATAGTTTTTGAGCAATTGAACCTCAAAGTTGACTTTTAGTCCAAATTTTGTCAAAAACTTCAAGCTCAATTTGCTCAAAAACTATAAATCTGAAAATATTGTAAATTACAGGCCATTTAGAGCTTAATAGGAGCTTCAAATACTGGAAATTTCAATGCAATTTGCTCAACGGTTACCGGGTAATCGAGGTTTGAAAATTTTGAAATAAAAATTCAAAGGGGATACCCTTATGAAAAATTTGATTTTTTTATTTTTCAGTTTTGCTCAATTTTGACTTTATTAATCGATAGAGCGGGTCAAAATTAGTGGAAAACAACCCTGACATCATTTCTAAATTGCCATTTTTAGCAGAAACAAAACTAAAAAGGAAATCCTATTTTTGGCTCTGGAAAATTTTCAAAATCTTGACATGGTCATGAGCAATTGCCCATATCTTTGTTAGATTTCGAGCAAATTGAAATAAAATATATATCATTGAAAAGAGCATTAAATTCTCTATAAATCAGTGGAAAATTGAGTTCGATAGCTTGGATATTTTTTGAGTAATTGACCCTCAAAGTTGACTTTCAGTCCAAATTTTAGCAAAAACTTCAAACTCAATTTGCTCAAAAACTATAAATCTGAAAATATTGTAAATTATAGGCCATTTAGAGCTTAATAGGAGCCTCAAATACTGAAAATTTCGATGCAATTTGCTCAACGGTTACCGAGTAATCAAGGTTTGAAAATTTTGAAATAAAAATTCAAAGGGGATACCCTTATGAAAAACTCGATTTTTTTATTTTTCAGTTTTGCTCCATTTTCACTTTATTATTCAATAGAGCGGGTCAAAATTAGTAGAAAACCACCCTGACATAATTTCTAAATTGTCATTTTTAGCACAAACAAAATTACAAAGGAAATCTTATTTTTGGCTCTGAAAAATTTTCAAAATCTTGACATGGTCATGAGCAATTGCCCATATCTTTCTTAGATTATGAGCAAATTGAAATAAAATATATATCATTGAAAAGAGCATTAAATTCTCTATAAATCCGTGTAAAATTGAGTTCAATAGCTTGGATAGTTTTTGAGCAATTGACCCTCAAAGTTGACATTTAGTCCAAACTTTGTCGAAAAACTTCAAACTGAATTTGCTCAAAAACTATAAGTCTGGGAATATTGTAAAATACAGGCTATTTAGAGCCTAACAAGAGCTACAAATGCTGAAAATGTCAATACAATTTGCTCAATAGTTACCGAGCAATTGAGGTTAGAATATTTTGAAATTAGAATTCAAAGGGGGTACCCTTTCAGGAATATTTAAGGAATGTTCGTAGAATGTCCCATCAAGACAAAAATATTACAATATATTTTTGAAATAATTCGTTTATTTTAGGAATGTTTTTAAAATGTTTCAAAAATGTTCCAGAAATGTTTCAACATTTTTTTTTTTTTTTTGAAAAATTTGCAATGCATTATTTTAGAAATGTCTATAAAATGTTTCAAGAATGTTTATAGAATGTTTCAGGAATGTTTCAACATGTTTTTTTGTTGGAAAATTTGTGAAGAATATTCAGGGAATGTTTATAAATTGTTCTGGAAATGTTCGTAAAATGTTTCAGGAATATTCATAGGAATTTTTTGATATTTCATGAGAATTTCGTGAATTTTACAAGAATTTTTCAGAATTTCACTGAAATTCTTATTAGGTATAGAATGTTCCAGGAATGTTTATAGAATGTTTATAAATTACACACCAGAATTCCCTAAAAAATTTTCGGAATTCCACTAAATAATTTCACAAGAATTTACGGAAATTTTTGCGATTTTTTCTTTCAATTTTACGAGAATTCCAAGTGATACCATAGAAATTGCTTTAAAATTCCGCTGAAATTACCAGTACTAGGGAATTTTTTTTTTGAATTTTACAAGGATTCTATGTTATTCTACAGGATTTTTATTTGAAATTTAGCGAAAATTCCACGTAATTTTACGTAAATATTTTGGAATTTCATGGGAATTTTCTGGAATTTTACGAGAATAACACAATGTTATGAATTTCCGCATAATTTCAGCAGAAGTTTGCATAGTTTTTATAGAATATTGCATATTTTTATAGAATTCCGCAGAGATTCTTTGGACTTTTGCATAGTTTCTATGAAATTTCGCATAATTTTTATAGAATTCCATACAACTTGAATCCACATAATTTTTGTGGGATTTTGATTTTTTTGAAACTCAACGCTTTTTTTGAGAATTCTATGTCGTTTTCCATTTAATTTCCCTAGAATTCCGCATAATTTTAATGGGATTTGGCATATTTTTAATGAAATTCTGCATACCTTTAAAATTAGGCATCATTTCTATGATATTTAGCATAATTTCAATGGAATTCCTCATAGTTTCTACGGGATTTCGCATAATTTTTATGGAATTTTGCATAATTTTTATGTAATTCCACATAATTTCAGTAGTACAGCAACACGGGTTTCACTATCAAAATTCAACCATAACCTCAATCTTTCATTCTTGACACGTGGTGGATGCGCCATCCTTGACACGAAGGTGGATGCGTCAGCACCATCTTGTCAAACGTCATCTGTCAAACGTCATTGCGCTATCTCTCGAGAGTGCAGTGAATTCTTGCAATTGACCGACAAGGGTTCGAAATTACAGGTTCCTGTAATATGGAGTATGCGGGGAAAGGATTGTTCTATCTCGTTTCGAAATTGCTACGCATGTTTAATTATGGTTCGGGTTCTGTGATGACGTCATAGCGACCTGGGTCACGTTCGTGGCGCCATCTAGAGTACATAGTGCGAAGTTCGATTTATGGTTCGGGTTCTATGATGACGTCACAGCGACCTGGGTCACGTGGGTTACGTCAGTGTTGGTGCGTAGCGCCATCTAGAGTACATAGTGCGAAGTTCGATTTATGGTTTGGGTTCTGTGATGATGTCATAGCTACCTGGGTCACGTGTGTTACGTCAGTGTGGGTCAATGGCGCCATCTAGTGTATATATTGTAAAGTTAGATTCATGGTTCGGGTTCTGTGATGACGTCATAGCGACCTGGGTCACGTGTGTTACGTCAGTGTGGGTCAATGGCGCCATCTAGCGTACATAGTGTCAAGTTCGATGTGTCTTATAACAAGATGCTGTGGTGGTGACGTAAGTATGAGAGTCCAGCAGCTGCTAGCTTAATGTTGTACCTGGTAGAGGGTATTGGAACTCAAGGATGATACACACCTACAGGATTGCTTATTGACTTCGTGTGTCACCATTTACGATGTCATAACTAAGTCATCAACTGTTTAAACAGCCTACGTCAAGGCGAGAAATAACATGCTGCTTAAGTCACAACTGGTGATTTGACGTTGGAGAGAGGGTGGATTTGTTCCACACAGGCCTTATGAGAATAGGCTATCCTGTAGTAGTAGTACGAATTATCCTTGGTTGGAACCGACCGACGTTTGATGGGGAAGGGGCCTCATTTTTTTATTAAAAACATTCCTTTCTGAGAGACAGGTCTGTCTATAGAGACAGCTCTTCGAGACAGGTCTGTCTATAGAGACAGCTCTTCGAGACAGGTCTGTCTATAGAGACAGCTTTGTCTGTCTCGAAAAATGTATGCCGACGCATCCACCTTCGTGTCAAGGATGGAGCATCAACCACGTGTCAAGAATGAAAGATTGAGGTTATGGTTGGATTTTGATAGTGAAACCCGTGTTGCTGTACTACTAATTTCTATATAATTTTGCAAAATTCCTATAGGATTCCATGGTAATTTGTCTAAAATTATTTTTTTTTTTAATTCTATGTCATTACTCCTTTAATTTCACTTGAATTCCATATAATTTTGATGGAAATTAGCATACCTATTTCTACATATTCTATGTAATTTCAATGGAATTTCGCGTAAATTTTAGGGAATTTCGCATAATTTCTATGTAATTTTGCTAAAATTTAATATATTTTTTTTTGAAATTTGTCGTCCAAATGTGTTTAATATATGTATATTTGGAATCAGGAAGAAAAGATCTTTCAATTTATCACAAAATATACAGGGTGTTCTATTAAAAAAAAGTCGAAGTTTTCTACGTTTCTCCATTTTCCAATGTGATTTTGTTTTTTCTGATAACGTTAAAAGAAAATATAGAAAAAAAACTGTCAAGTTTTGTATTTAATTTTTTTTTTGTATCTTAAATAGTTAAAGGCTGGTGGTACCTATGGGTGGTTCAAATATAATCACAAATACCCTGTACAAGCACTTTTACTGTTATATGAGAACGTAATGCCCTCAAGGGCTGACTAAAACGAAAATTAACAACTATGGTACTGCCGAAATTGTAGTACCCAATCAAAAAAAAAACTCAATTGTCCGGCTACCGGAAAAACGGTCCTAAATAATAACGCTGATTTGTAAATTACAAGGTAACGAAACTGCTATCTTTTCGTGAATTAATCGAGACCTTCATTAACTGGAGGGCTTTTTATTAATAAACTGGCCTAATGAAAGACCGATTTCGATCGGATTTGTAATGAGAATCTGCCTTCGAGGCATATACCAATAATTTCCATGTTGTTAAAAGGAAACTACTGAACTCAACTCAATTTTAAGTTAATAATAAACTTTTAAGACAAATAAAACTTAAAATATTTTGAAAAATTATCCATAGAATCCGTTCAACAGGTGCACACAAGATAATACAATATCATTATCAGATAAAATAGATATTGATAGATATCGGCATACAGCTGTTTGAAGATCTCTATCATTTTTGAAATGTGTATACAGATAGATATAAGCAGTTTTCGTGATGATTAAAATGCATTTCCAGAATTAATCAATTATAGTTGAGCAAGATTGATACAAAGAGATTAGGTATATTCTGATAGATGCAACAAGTGCATATCGAATCCTATTAGTTTTTTCGAATTTTCCTAATGAAGGAAGTTAGGCTTGTAGACTATTACTTATACATAAAAATCCTTAATTAAATGTACTGTTACTTCAAGCATTAAAATAAATTCCTCCAACTGTATTATTATAAAGGAAACAGTAGTCGTATTATGGTATTACTAACTACCTACTATTTATTTTATCCCTGGGTAAATGTGGAAACCTATAATTTTTCATTTCAAAGAGAAATCTCCCAATTTGCTGCGCAATTTAACGCGCCAAGCAAAAAAAAAAATTGAAATTGATATTTATTCCTTAATTGTCGGGTAATTAGTAAATGAACATACCTGCCTTGATGATGGGATTTCGTTGGTACTAATTGGTATCCAGAGGTTCTGATGCTTGTTGTGTTTATTATATATTTTATTTTTAAATGCTCAAATTAATTGGGATTTAGGCTAGTTTAATTGGCTGGTAAAGTCGTGTGTAATATTAACAAAAAATTGAAAATGCTGTAGAGCATTTTTCAAATTATTTCTCTGCTGCACTTTTCTCGAAAATGTTGGCTTCAAAACTAACATAAGGGAGTTTTGAGCAGTCCATTCCACCCTAGTCTCGAGCACGAATAGTATTAAAAATTGTAGGCAGTACCAAGATACACCGATTAAAGTACATAAAGAGATTTGCAAAAAAAATCTCACCAGTTATTCAAGAGGATGGTCTCATTGGGCATAATTGATTCTGACTCTGCTAAGAGATACTCATAACTCATTCTCACCCAAAATAAATGGTTTACCTAAGATTCACAAGGCTATAATGCACCTCTACGTCGTGTTGTGTCCTGTACATTGTCACCCTTAAAAACTCCTATATTTTTGTTGAGAAGCTCGAGAACTTTGTAGTACCTGAAGGTTACATTCTTGTATCCTTAGACGTCACATCACTGTTCACCAACATACCTAAACAACTAAATGATAAAATTTCAAATTTTTTTATATTGAGATTGAGATTTTGTGTCTAAATGAGCATTAGGGACCCCCCAACCTCCATACACGAAATTATTCTGCGATTTGAAGCGGAAATCTATGGAAAAAGGCACTCAGAAAAATCAAAAAATCGATAAATTACCCCAATTCAATGTAATTCAATTTCATTTATTTCCTTTGTGCTTTTACAAAAAGCATTGGATAATGTCAAATATACATGAATTTTTACAAACAATATAAAACATTTTTAGTTATAAACAAACAAATGAGACATTAAAATTTATAGTAAACAAGTTTAATTTTTATTTAATTTATCAGACTCACAACCCGGACGAGCTAACTGGCAAAAAACTCTTTTATAGAGTATAGTGGTTTATCTATGAAAAACTATATATGCTTCATTTTTGAAAGCTCTCTCAGATATTAGGCCCTGAAGTTTGTTAAAGACTTTGATACCCATATAAAAGGGGGATTTTTCAAATAGTGCAGTTTTGTGCTCTGGCACACTCAGGAAGTTTTGATTCCTTGTCCGCATGCCCACTATTGATACTTGCATTTGTTGTAATATACTGTTTGTGTTTATGTACAAATACTGATAAGCAATATAGGTATAGTGAGTACACTGTCATTATTTTTAGATCTACAAATAGAGGTTTCCAGTGAGCCAAGAAATCCGCCCCAGCAATCTGTCTCACAATTCTCTTCTGAAGGATTAGTAGTCTTTCAGTGTATGCCGATGAGCCCCAGAGAATAATTCCATACTGCAAATGACTATTTGTTTTCGCATGATAGAATATCATAAGAAGGTTTGGACCGACAACCCTTTAGACCAGTGGTTCCCAACCTTTTTTTAGTCACGACCCTTTTACAGATTTGTTCATAAGGTCGCGACCCCCCTACCCATTAATAAATAAAAAACAAAATTTCATCTATTCGAGAAATCTAAATACCTACAAAAATTGAATTTTTATTTTGTTAATGTGATGACTGAGCTTGCATCCCTGTAACAACTCTCGAAATTCTTGGTTGAGTTTTTGTTAAAGCCAATCTTATCATCTTGAACACCCAGTCTATTTCTGGCCTTTGTTCTAATAAACTTCACAAAAGGGTTGAAAACCCCACTTTCACGAAGGTAGGTAGAGGCAAATGGTATTAGCGTACGTATTAGTATCCGAAAAGAAAGCTCAAGGAGGTCGACATAAGGATATGAACTATGCATGGCACATTAAAATTAAGTCAAGAATTTCTGTTGAAATAGGGCCGGTGCTGTGGGATCATTTCTCAGCTCTAAAAATTGATCCTGTACTTCATCAGGAGCGTTGGCAACATCTAACGAGGCTAAGGTTCCTTACTACTGCAGCGCCCAAGCAACGCCACGCGGTTTTTGAGGCGAAGGCCAAGGCGTGTTGCCAAATGCAGAAAAATATACACGGTGGTCCATTTAACTTGCGATAATCTATCTCGAAAACGACGTGTTTTTGAAAAAAAAACAAATAGAAGCTATGGTGTCACGGGGAAAAGAAAATGATAGCAATGATTTTTGACTCCAACTTTTATTTGAACTCTTTTTTTTAAACGCGCCGTTTTCGACATATTAGACTGTCTCAGGCTAAATGGACCACCCTGTATATTAATATTGGCATTGCGACCCCTCCAAAAACCCAATGCGACCCCCTTAGGGATCGCGACCCACCGGTTGGGAACCGCTGCTTTAGACTCATGACCGCAAAATGCCCACTCTTAAGTTTTGAGGCTACATTTTCTGTGAATGTGAATTTTCCAGGAAAAATGGCAATCACAACAAACTCCCAAGACCTTCACACTTTCCTCAACAGGCAGGCTTTTACTGTTGATTTTAGAATAGACACTTTCAAGTTTATAGTTTTTATTTCTGGGGTTTTTATAGTGTATATATCTTAGTTTTGTTAGAATTCAGAATTAGTTAGTTTTGTGTGCACCAAAGATTTAGAGATTCTGATACCCTTGTGCTTGATAGCTTAACTATATCCTCACAGCCAACAGTAATTGAATTGTCATCTGCAAATTGAGCCAGATGATGTTCTTCTATTTTATCCCGGAGGAATGCCCGCAAATCATTGCTGAAGACAAGATAGAGAAGTGGAGACAAAATTTCACCCTGCGGAACAGGAACACCTTGGGAAATTTTTTTCTTACTGATTTGACTTTTCCGCTATTTTTGTCAAGTATTTCGGCATATTGTTCTGTATCTGTCAAACATCTCTTGAGCCAACTTAGGGCAGCTCCTTTCACTCCATAGGAGTCCAGCTTTTCGAAAAGCAGTTCAAAGTTTACCATGTCAAATGCTTTTGACATGTCGTAGTAAATGCCAGCGTTCTGTAAACCCTCATCCAGAAGCCGGATTACAATTTCAATAATCGACACGAGTTGAGCGTCTCATAAAGGCAACATCAACGTTATTTCCGAGTCGCATCCTTCGACTTCGAGCAATTAGAATCCCCATCCTTTGGTCTCGGTTTATTTTATTTAATATTTCAAAAAGGGCTGTTGTAACAGAAGTGAACTCCCGACTTATAATTTTATCAAATAATTAATAAATGAACAAGGAAATATTTTGTAGACCTTCTCTTTTTCTTTTCAGCTGGCAGGCCTATCACTGTTAAATTCTTGTCTCTAGGTCGACTTTTAAGGGCGACTATGGCGTTCTGAAATTTGTTCTCATTAAATAATAAATTGCAAATATGTATGTATACGTACCTATATCAATTAGGTACGATAAATTAACACGGTAAAAATTATTTCCCAGAGGGTTTTACCACAGCACGGAATTTTAGCTATGATTTTCAAAACGATTTTGATATATTCGTGTTCTCATTTATGGTGTTATCTGTTATCATTCTTGTATATTCAATAATAATAATAAATTAGTAATTATAAACATTTTTATATGTAAGTAATAATAAATTAGTTTATTTAAAGCCAATACGACTCTGTCACGGGAAAGAAAAAACCTAAATTATCGTTAATCAGGCCCTGTTTCGTATCCCAAAATGGCCGCTAGTGACATTTTGACGATGAATTCCTTATTACACGGGCTGTCACCTGTCACTCAAGTTAGCCTGCTGATTGTTTTTGTATATGCTGTGGTTTTACTGTTGCCAGTCGTCGCTGTCTATTTTCTGTCCTGTCTCTTCTTCGCTTTCTAACTGTTGATCTTGTTCATCCTTGCTGATGCTGGTTGGTGCCTCACAAGCTCTAACAGGGTTGTTGGTGTTAGTAATTATTATATCAGAATCTTCGAACTGCAGCTGTTCTTTATTCATCATAGTCCATGTGGATCTCATAAGTCTCTATAGGGGTATCAACGACAACTTGTTGATGATTAGGGATTATTTCAGAATTTTCTAACTGCTGCTCTTGTTCATCATAGTCCTCAATTTCATAAGTCTCTATAGCCAAAAAAACACAGTAGTTGGCTAATCTAATCTAGGTGTATAATGGCCGTTTGCACCGACCATTTTGAGGAAGCCTTAGCGATAAGTATTCCTTACATAAGTGACATTTATCCATGTAGAAATGTCATTTTAAGGAATACTTATCGTTAATGCTTCCTTAAAATGGTCGGTGCAAACGGCCATAAGATTAACAAATAATATATAAACATTTATTTCGAATTCGGGAGTTTACTTTTGTTACCAGGGTCCCGAGGGATTAGAATTATTTTGGGAAAGTCCCGAACGCCATTATTAATCCACGCCTCTTCGGGATTTTTCGTTTTTCTACCGATCCCGCGTTCGGGACTCTAGACAGTTCCAAAATATAAATATTTTCGTAAATTTCGTCTTTTCTTTCATAAGATATATCACGTGGATATTATTTTGAATATATTTTTGGCATTCTTGTGTAAAATTCTGTAGAAATTAAGTACCTGATTCAAAAATATTTTTTTAAAAAGAATTTATGTCAAGAGTATAGGTTTTAGGTACTAAAATCTTACTTTTTTCCCATGTATAATACACTATTTTTTTTTTTTGTGACGGGAAAATTTCAACATTTTCCATCTATACATTATTCCCTTTGAGAAAAAAATTTGACTGGTACCTGTTACTTTTTTCCCTCGGGAAAAAAATTGACTGGTACCTGTTACTTTTTTCCCGTGGGAAAAAAAATCACTTTTTTCCCATGGGAGAAAAGTGACACTTTTGCCCCTGCCAACAGGTACAAAAAAAGTCTACTTTTTTCCCGTCACAGAAAAAATATATATATTTTTTTTTTTTGCTTTAAACATGCAGGCGTCGGAGAAAAAGCTCTTGGAACCTTGGATATTACAAATACAAAGTCATCGATAATCAAAGTCAACCGGGATTCTGTCAAAAAAAGAAAACAAATCCCAAAAATGAGGATAGAATCCAACTAAGCGGAGAAAATCTAGGGCTTAACTTAACTAGACTTGAGGTGGATCCGAAACATCGGTGCAAAGCAAAATCGTAGTTTAAGTTCCACTTAAGACTAAGGCTGACCTTAAGTTGTAGCGGTGCAAAAGGGTGATCAAGGTGCAGTATGTAAGTATTGTGCAGTTTTTGGATGCGAATTTAGTGGGAAAGGAGATCATCAGAAACTCAACGCATTAGTTGCAAAACCTTTTAATAACTGGAAAGATGCTATTGAGGTTTTTGTTCAACACATGAAAACTGAATATCACAAAAAAACTCCGTTATTGCTGATAATTTTATTGCAACTTTTAATAGATCTGCGCCAGATATCATGATGCAACTCGATTCTAGCCGTTCTCAGCAAATTGCAGAGAATAGAGAAAGCTAGCCCCTATAATTGAGACAATAATTTTGTGTGGGCGTCAAGAATTAGCTCTACGAGGAACTTCCGATTCAGGTCCATCAGGGCCGCAACAACTAGAACCCTCGGCGCCCAAGGCAAGTCCAAATATTGGCGCCCCTTCACTGCCTTCTCAAAAGTAACAATTATATTTTTTGATACTTTGGCTCTCCACGGGCCTTCCTAGCTCGTGCCAAAAAATGCGCACTGAGTGCATACATAATTGCACTGGATTTCAAATGGAAAATAAAAACTGATAATGTGCAGTCAAATGGAATATAAAAATTGCAATGAGTGCACCGCCGTCCTCCGTGCAACAAATGGAAAACACCATTATTTTATCGCGAACAGTTTTGGAACGAGTTCTCCAGACTGTCTAATTAGACTATCCAAGATGCTGTCAAACATTAGCGAATTCCATTAGTAGAACCAGTGCAGAAAAGAGTATTTTTATCTCTTTCTTATACAAGCTAGTAGAAAAAGACACGAATACATTCAGTACCTACGCAATGGAATTCGCTATTAAGTTAAAATGTCCGCCAAGAGCATTGAGGTAGAATGATAAGGAGGCGAAATGACGAGACAAACGTGTACCCCATTCCGCCATATTATGAGTGTTCTTCTGTCCCAAAGTCTGTCACTTTTGTCATAGCAACGCGTCAATAATGCATCAGGGCCGTATTTTTCATCCGAGGATGCTCTAAATGCGAAAAACTTTTGAAGCGCAAAATTTTTTTGGGTCTGAGAAGGATCTTCTGTTTCAGTATTTTGAAGTTTGTGTAGCAACTTCTACTTTCTTGGCGTAAAGAAGATTTTTTACTTTT
The DNA here is from genome assembly GCA_917834065.1 of Ceutorhynchus assimilis. Classification (NCBI taxonomy): domain Eukaryota; kingdom Metazoa; phylum Arthropoda; class Insecta; order Coleoptera; family Curculionidae; genus Ceutorhynchus; species Ceutorhynchus assimilis. The sequence goes on along the minus strand of OU892283.1, from coordinate 39,750,115 downwards.
TTTAGCTGAAAATTATAAAGAATTTATTTAGTTCGGCTCTGTGTGAGTAGCCATATTGTTAGTGTCTTTAGCCACGCCCACCGATACCGTTTTTATTCTACTATTCAAATTCTATGTATTCAAATGCGTCTCTCTATTATTATACCTCAATGGCCAAGAGGCACACAAACCCTTTGTTTACTTGTCAAAGTCACGTGTTTTTGATAGGCTAGAGTATCCAAGACATAGATCCAAGATGCTGTCAAGCTTAAATTGAAATGTCCGCCAAGAGGCACACATCCCCAATGCACATCCCTTTATTTGCTTGTCAGTCACATGTTTTGGATAGGCTAATACGTAAACAATCGTTAAATATGTGTCAATCCTGAAGCTCTTGCTAAAATCCTAGGACCGTTAGAACTGGGTTCAGAAACGGTTCCGAACCGATTCTGGTTGATCCGCGAATCCAGAACCGTAACTAAAAGTTCGGAATTTTGTGATTCGCGAACGCCATTACTTGAACTGCGCATGCGAAATAGCTTCGAACAGAATCCTTACCGCGAACGAAGCTATTGTAAAAGTAAAAGCTGTTTACGGAAACTATGATCGGGTTAACCCGACCGTCAGCAGACGTATTTTGCCTTTTTTCAATCGCATTCATTAAGGAAAAATAGAAAACATTCAGCTGCTGGTCGGGTTAACCCGATTATAGTTTCCGTAAACGGCTAAATAGAAATGAGTCAAAAGAGATAATGCATGCAGCATGCAGAGGGCGCCCATGTCGCCCACAGTGCTCTTGCTTCGTTTGGTCGGATCAAAGCTCGACGCAAAGCTAATATTATCTGGCTAACGAAAGTTGGGCGCTACGTCATCAATAATTGAATTTATCACAGACACTGCAATTTGCTGCTGCCTTTTGCACACGCACTGTGTTTGAAATAATTCATATGATTACTATCGATATTCGTATTTTTGATGGTTGACAAAAGAGAGATGTAACAGAAGCAAAATAAATTTCCGTGCTACGACAAATGACGCGTAAAACCGTTGCATTTTTTTGAATTGTAAAATATGGCTGGATCAAATTAGGCGCCTTCGGCGCCCCGATACTCCGGCGCCCTAGGCGGGCGCCTAGTTCGCCACCCCCTAGTTGCGGCCCTGAGATCCATTAACGTTGGACCAGTCCACTAATAATGATGGAAATGTTAGGACGTTACTGCGTATGCGCCTTTCATGTAGTGACAAAAATTTAATTTATCACATTCAAGGACAGTCGTTAAACGCAATGTACATAAGCCCAATAATTCAAAATAATATAATTAAAATTTGTGGCGAAATAATACAACATAAAATTGTAGCTAAAATTAACAGAGCAAAATTTTTTTGTATTCTCATGGATGAAACCACGGATATTTCCCGTATTGAGCAGTTATCCCTTTGTGTGAGATACATAGATTTTAATGAACAAAATGAAAATTCATCCTACACAATGCGAGAAGATTTTTTTGCAATTTGTAGCTGTTCATAATACTACTGGTAAGAATTAAGCGACAGTAATGTTAGAAAGTTTACAAGCACTTGGGATAGATTGCACCTACTTGGTTGGACAGGGGTATGATGGGGCTGCTGCAATGAGTGGAAGTTTTAAAGGGGTACAGGCTATAATAAGAGAGAAATATCCATCAGCAATATACGTGCACTGTAGCGCTCATTCGTTAAGTTTAGCTCTTGCTCATTTTTGTAAGGTTCAGGCTATCAGAAATTGCATTGGAACAATAAAGTCTATAGCAAATTTTATAAAAATATCAGCTAAGCGCACTGGGATATTGAAAAATAAAATAAAAGAACATGTTCCAAATGCTAAATAGACTAAGTTGACATCCATGTGTGAAACTCGGTGGGTGGAAAATCATGACGGACTAATTAGGTTTACTGAAGTTTTTAAACCAATTGTTGAAACACTAAAAGATCTAAAACTAGTACAAGACGTCGAAACTTCCTCAAAAGCTTTGCAATTCCTTCGAGCAATTATGACTAGTGAGTTTATCATCAGTATGTTAACTGCGTCCACTTTATTTGCTTTTACTCTATTAGAGCTGTTGAGCATGTGAATACTATTAGTCAGGTAAGGAATATGAAACTTTGATAAGGAATTCAGAAATATTTTTGAAAAATCCGAAACACTCATAAAGTCTGTGGATGACCAAGAGTGTATAAAAATTCCTAGTATAGTGTCATGTCAGCAGAATCGTTCTAATGTCATAGTACAATTGCAATTCCCTTTTTTGATGATTTCATTGAAGAACTCTCTGAAAGATTTGCAAATCATAAAAAATCACTTTCGTCATTATATTTTCTACTGCTCACTATGTGTATTACACACTCAGTAAAAATTGAAGAATTTTCTTTATACGAAGAATTTATGGATCTTGATACGTTATCCGCAGAGTTACAATTATGGAAACAAAAATGGATTGAACTGCCTCAAGCTGAAAGACCAAAAAATGGTATTGACTCATTATCAGCATGTAATCGATCGATGTTTCCCAATATACATATTGTCCGTCGATTTTTAACTGATACTTGCGGTATGAGGAGCGAGGGGGTGTTTCATATGGCAAAAACAAGTGTAACGTCAGGAAACCATTGGCGTTCTAATGTAGGGAGCCACCAGCTCACATTCCGTCCGAGTATCAGATTAAAATCGACGAACAATACTCTTTTAAAAATTCTTGCAACATTACCTGTATCTACCAACAGCTTCATCGGAAAGATCATTTTCATCGCTAAGACGTTTGAAAGACATTTGTGCAATTCAACTGGTCAAGAGCGGCGGCTAACGGACTTGCTCTTTTGAGCGTGCACAGCAGTGGCGCAGCCAGGGGGGGGAGCCAGGGGCCCCACCCCCAAGGATTCAGAGAAAAATAGAAAAATAATAAAGATGAAGTAGACAAAAGCTGTAAACTGCTCATATCATAAAAAGCTTATGGGGTGTGGTGTAAACCAAAAATACGTATCTGGATTATAATATGTAAAAAAACTCCAAGAACAACATCGAAAACCTCGCCTTTCTGCCGATTTCTATCAAAAGATATCAGTCTTTAGTGTTTGCAACAAAACGTAGACGTAACGTCACATTTGCTTGTGGAGACCAACAGATTCGGCTTTTGTGTATGTACCATAGTCACCAAAAGTATCTGGGACATAAATAATGCATAATAATCTCCTGGACTAATTCTACTGTCATACATTTCAATGCATTTAGTTCATAGTTTCACAAACATTTGACAATAACATTCATATAATAGGACAAGAGCTAATGTGATGCTGTCCCAGTTACTTTTGATGACGATGGTTACCATCGTCAACAAAAGTATCTCGGACAAAAATAATGCATAATAATCTCCTGGACTAATTCTACTGTCATTAATTTCAATAACCCTTTTCACGTGGCTCCGGTTTAAAAAACCGCAACATATACCGCTCAAATTCGAGTGGTAGGTATCCATCACGTCACTTTGTAACCGGGTTAGAAAACGGTATGTCGTTTCTCTAACCGTTTTGTAACCCGGTTAGTTTAAACCGGAGCCACGTGAAAAGAACTCATGCGTTTGATTCATAGTTTGACAATAAAATTCAGATAGCTATTTGAGTCAATCCGTATTTGAGTGAGAATCGTAGGATTTTTTACTCTGAGTCTACGGTATCCGAGCAATTGTGACGTCACGCTTTCACGGTTATTTTGCAAATTTCTCAAAAACCGTCAGGCATAAAATTTATTCTTAGAATTTGTTATACAGACATTTTGATTTTTAGTTTACATTCCACCTTCTCTAAAGGATAGGTCGTCTGTGTAAACTGAACTCCTATAATTTTTTTCTGCACAGCCCCCTCCAGACAAAATTTCTGGCTGCGCCACTGGTGCACAAGAACATTAAAATAGATACCACAGAAGTCATAAATCGTTTTGCAAGGAAAAAACAAAAAAATATTCAGTCATTATTATAATTTGTTTTTTTTTCCATTTTTGAGTTCAACTATTAAACAAATTTTGAGTTTGAATATTAAATACTTATGTTTAAACTATAACCTTTTTTTTGCCACCTGTCTAACCCCCTTTGGTCTAGATACGGCCCTGATCTTACGAGCATTATTTGCTTCCTCAGTTGTGAATTCTTAAGGATTTCTAGCAAAAAAGGCAATAATTCACACGAATTTTAGGTATCACATTTGTCATTTTTTCAGATTTTATTACATCCCGCTGTGATGTAAGCTTAATTTTAAGACCAGATTTTTTTGAATCGGACAAAAAATAAAAAAGTTGCGGGCAAATAAAATCCACAGCGAACTTTCTGGTAACACAATTTGTCAGAATAAGGCAGAATTTCCAAAAAAATACGCAACCTTAGCCACTCTGTATAGTATATTAGGCTTATCTATTAGACTATTTATTTGCGAAATCAAAAACAAAAATCCCGATATGTAGCTTGCAGGTCGCGGTAACATCGATAAATAAAAGGCTTGTTTTACGATTTTCGGACCCACTTTACTAAGTCACCCTGTACAGTTAGAGATTTGGTGCAATGATGAAAAACGATTATTTTTTTTAGTACTACAATATATCAAATTATAAAAACAATCGACACGTCCCCGAAAACCCATAAGATGTGTGCGATCTCCTTTCAAGTTTTTTTTGTTAAGATTTTGTGTCCTAATGGTCATTTGAGATCTCCCAAACTCCATACACTAAATTATTCTCAGATTTGAAGCCGAAATCTATGAAAAAAGGCACTAAGAAAAATTGATAAATCATCCAAAATAGCTTAACACGATTTTATCTCAGGAACTATAAGTCCAAATGAATTGAAATTTTCAGAGATTGTAGTCCTCTACTGAAATAAGAATCGCTGAAAATTTCAGCTTTCTATCTTTAACAGAAAAAAAGTTATGACCTTTCAAAGTTTTCCAAAATCTAAATCATAAGGTCCTTCTTACTAAAACGATGAAATTTCAAATTTTTTTGTTGTTCAGATTTTATGTCCTAATGGTCATTTGGGATCCTCTAAACTCCATACACTAAATTATTCTCAGATTTGAAGCCGAAATCTATGAAAAAAGGCACTAAAACGATGAAATTTCATTTTTTTTTTGTTGAGATTTTGTGTCCTATTGGTCATTTGGTTTTTAATTAATTTAATTTATTTTTAATTAATTTAATTAAATGGAAATTGGTTACCCGTGATATTTGGATGAAATTTAAATATGTTATTGGGGATGCCGTAAGCAACATTTTTTACCATGGGCACAACCCTGTATATATGACAGGTGAGGCGTGGTTAGCTGTCAAATATTGGAATCTTATTTCCAAAAGCAGAGTAACTATGGCAGATTTTGACAAACAAAAAATCTATTTCTACTAAGTCGACCAAGTTAAGTCGAAAAATGTCAACCATTTTGACACCTGTCAAAACCCTGCCAAACGGCAGCACTCATCTTTTCCAGTTTTTAATATTTTATGACGTCATCTGACATTTTTAGTTTGTATGTAAATTCTGAATTCAAAAATTGAAAAAAAAAAAAGACAGAACTGTCAAAACCTGTCATTTGTTTTAGTAGAGAAAAATACTCTAATCTGGTTCTTTCTCGTTTTAAGGTAGTTTATTGGTGATAAAACATTGAACAAAGTTCATGCACGTCACATTTTGACAGCTGTCAGAATCTGTCAATAGCTTTGATTAAAAAAAATCAAATCTAGTTCTTTTTCAAATTATGTTGGGCTTATTTATGATAACGCATGAAAAAACATTATACGCAGGTTTCAGATTTTGAGAGAGATGTCAATTTTCATTTTAAAGTACATAGTTTTAGTATAAAGGATTTTATATACTAACTCAAACATTTTGACACTTAAAAATTAAATCCACAATGATGTCATTCTGACAGTTCTGTCATTTTTTTTTTTTTCAATTTTTGAATTCAGAATTTACATACAAGTTAAAAATGTCAAATGACATCATAAAATATTGAAAACTGGAAAAGATGAATGCTGCCGTTTGGCAGGGTTTTGACAGGTGTCAAAATGGTTGACATTTTTCGACTTAACTTGGTCGACTTAGTAGAAATAGATTTTTTGTTTATCAAAATCTGCCATAGTTACTCTGCTTTTTGATATAAAGCGGCGTTTCCACACGCATAGTTTATTGGCGCTTGTGTACGTGCCAGTTTGTTGGCGTAATAATAGTGGCGCCAGTATCTGTTTCCACTTGATATCAAAAACTTTTAACTGGCGCAGTAGAAAAATGGAAAATGGCGTCAACTTAAATGGTTCAAGCAGGTATTAATGTTGCTGTGGATATTTTGTTTCTAGAATTATTTCAGAAAACCCGAAAAAAACAAGAAGAAGAGACATAAACACAAGATGGATTTCACGCAGAAAAGCTCTAGGAGCATCAAATAATTTACTGTCTGAGTTAGCGGATGAACTTATCCTTATAGCATCATGCGGTTTTTCCTGTCTTTGTAGCACAAAAGTTTGTGATTCCACAAACAGGGATGCTCTTCCATAAACTTAATATGTTCAATTTTTTGGGAACCACTAGTGAAAACGTTTGTATTTTTTTTGACAAACTGTCACACATGGCAAACTGGCGCCAAAAAGTAGACCTCCATTCTACTTTACTGGCGCATGAAAAAGTGGCGACAGTTAACTGGTGCCAGTTAATTTTCTGCGTTTCCACGTGCCAGAAAAGTTACGCCAGTCGACTAGCGCCAATAAACTATGCATGTGGAAACGCCGCTTAAGATTCCAATATTTGACAGCTAACCACGCCTCACCTGTCATATATACAGGATTGTGCCCATGGTGAAAAATGTTGCTTACGGCCAGGGCCGATCCTAGGGTATCGGCCGCCCGCGCGCAAAGAACATTTGCGCCGCCCCATAGAGATATAGCACTCTTAAGTAAGTGCCGGTGGTGGCAGCACGCCGCCGGCGGCAGAATTTTTTCAAAAGCGTTCATTTCGAGTCTCAAAATAAACGTTTTTGGACGTTTAAAGTTAAAAAAAACTTGTTTGGAACAACATATCAACATATTTGTTTTCTATGAGTTGTTTGAATGCGGTGATCAATAATGAGAAACACTATCCTAAACTAAGTAGGGCCTGGCTTGGGCGTAGGTACGAAAGTGAAAAATAGAGCCCCGCGGAAAATCAAGATACCCCAGTCGATAGTCTTATTACTTACCCACCGTATAACATACCCACCTGCACTTGGAAGTTTTTAGTATAGTTTTTCCAAAGTTAATTATTGGAACAAGGTGAACATAAATCATAACTGGTGGCTGATTAGTGGCAGTGCATTTCTTATGGAAATTCTCAGTGACTAGTCAGCCACCAGTTGGTACATTCACCTTGTTCCAAGTGAGTTTAAAAATACTATACCAACAAAGTTGATAGAATTGTTAGCGGGAGTATTCATCTAGTTCTGTTGGACGTTTAGTAATTATTCTTGCAGAATTAGAAGAATTGGGAACAAAAATAAACAATTTGAAAAAACAAAGCAGAAGTATTTAGGAAATATAAAAAATTATGCGATCTTATGATGGAACTTTCTATTTATGCTATCAGGAGATTGGGATTTATTTTCATTTTTCAGGAGTTTTTTTAAGTTCAGCTTATTTCCTTATTAGAAGTAGTTTTATTTTGAGGAATTCGTAAAAAGTTTTACTTGAATCTTGAATGACGGAATTATAGGCGGCCGCAGGCCGCCCCTTGATTTGGCCGCCCGCGTGCGGGGCACGCGCTGCACACCTGCTAGGATCGGCCCTGCTTACGGCATCCCCAATAACATAAATTTAAATTTCATCCAAATATCACGGGTAACCAATTTCCATTTCTTAAATATTGCGGGGTCCTTTCAAATTTTTTTGTTGTTCAGATTTTATGTCCTAATGGTCATTTGGGATCCTCTAAACACCATACACTAAATTATTCTCAGATTTGAAGCCGAAATCTATGAAAAAGGCACTCAGAAAAATTGAAAAATTGATCAATCAACCCAAATTGCTTAACACGATTTTATCTCAGGAACTATAAATCCAAATGAGTTAAAATTTTCAGAGATTGTAGTCCTCTACTGGAATAAGAATCGCTGAAAATTTCAACTTTCTATCTTTAACAGAAAAAAAGTTATGACCTTTCAAAGTTTTCCAAAATCTAAATCATAAGGTAGGTACCTTCTTACTAAAACGATGAAATTTCAAATTTTTTTTTGTTGAGATTTTGTGTCCTATTGGTCATTTGGGATCCCCCAAACTCCATAAACTAAATTATTCTCAGATTTAAAGCCGAAATCTATGAAAAAAGGCACTCAGAAAAATTGAAAAATTGATCAATCACCCCAAATTGCTTAACACGATTTTATCTCAGGAACTATAACTCCAAATGAGTTGAAATTTCCAGGGATTGTAGTCCTCTACTGGAATAAGAATCGCTGAAAATTTCAGCTTTCTTAAAGCCGAAATCTATGAAAAAAGGCACTCAGAAAAATTGAAAAATTAATAAATCACCCCAAATTGCTTAACACGATTTTATCTCAGGAACTATAAGTCCAAATGAGTTGAAATTTTCAGAGATTGTAGTCCTCTACTGGAATAAGAATCGCTGAAAATTTCAACTTTCTATCTTTAACAGAAAAAAAGTTATGACCTTTCAAAGTTTTCCAAAATCTAAATCATAAGGTAGGTACCTTCTTACTAAAACGATGAAATTTCAAATTTTTTTTTGTTGAGATTTTGTGTCCTATTGGTCATTTGGGATCCCCCAAACTCCATAAACTAAATTATTCTCAGATTTAAAGCCGAAATCTATGAAAAAAGGCACTCAGAAAAATTGAAAAATTGATCAATCACCCCAAATTGCTTAACACGATTTTATCTCAGGAACTATAACTCCAAATGAGTTGAAATTTCCAGGGATTGTAGTCCTCTACTGGAATAAGAATCGCTGAAAATTTCAGCTTTCTTAAAGCCGAAATCTATGAAAAAAGGCACTCAGAAAAATTGAAAAATTAATAAATCACCCCAAATTGCTTAACACGATTTTATCTCAGGAACTATAAGTCCAAATGAGTTGAAATTTCCAGGGATTGTAGTCCTCTACTGGAATAAGAATCGCTGAAAATTTCAGCTTTCTATCTTTAATAGAAAAAAAGTTATGACCTTTCAAAGTTTTCCAAAATCTAAATCATAAGGTAGGTACCTTCTTACTAAAACGATGAAATTTCAAATTTTTTTTTGTTGAGATTTTGTGTCCTATTGGTCATTTGGGATCCCCCAAACTCCATAAACTAAATTATTCTCAGATTTAAAGCCGAAATCTATGAAAAAAGGCACTCAGAAAAATTGAAAAATTGATCAATCACCCCAAATTGCTTAACACGATTTTATCTCAGGAACTATAACTCCAAATGAGTTGAAATTTCCAGCGATTGTAGTCCTCTACTGGAATAAGAATCGCTGAAAATTTCAACTTTCTATCTTTAACAGAAAAAAAGTTATGACCTTTCAAAGTTTTCCAAAATCTAAATCATAAGGTAGGTACCTTCTTACTAAAACGATGAAATTTCAAATTTTTTTTTGTTGAGATTTTGTGTCCTATTGGTCATTTGGGATCCCCCAAACTCCATAAACTAAATTATTCTCAGATTTAAAGCCGAAATCTATGAAAAAAGGCACTCAGAAAAATTGAAAAATTGATCAATCACCCCAAATTGCTTAACACGATTTTATCTCAGGAACTATAACTCCAAATGAGTTGAAATTTCCAGCGATTGTAGTCCTCTACTGGAATAAGAATCGCTGAAAATTTCAACTTTCTATCTTTAACAGAAAAAAAGTTATGACCTTTCAAAGTTTTCCAAAATCTAAATCATAAGGTAGGTACCTTCTTACTAAAACGATGAAATTTCAAATTTTTTTTTGTTGAGATTTTGTGTCCTATTGGTCATTTGGGATCCCCCAAACTCCATACACTAAATTATTCTCAGATTTAAAGCCGAAATCTATGAAAAAAAGCACTCAGAAAAATTGAAAAAATGATAAATCACCCCAAATTGCTTAACACGATTTTATCTCAGGAACTATAAATCCAAATGAGTTGAAATTTTCAGGGATTGTAGTCCTCTACTGAAATAAGAATCGCTGAAAATTTCAGCTTTCTATCTTCAACAGAAAAAAAGTTATGACCTTTCAAAGTTTTCCAAAATCTAAATCATAAGGTAGGTACCTTCTTACTAAAACGATGAAATTTCAAATTTTTTTTTGTTGAGATTTTGTGTCCTATTGGTCTTTTGGGATCCCCCAAACTCCATACACTAAATTATTCTCAGATTTAAAGCCGAAATCTATGAAAAAAAGCACTCAGAAAAATTGAAAAAATGATAAATCACCCCAAATTGCTTAACACGATTTTATCTCAGGAACTATAAATCCAAATGAGTTGAAATTTTCAGAGATTGTAGTCCTCTACTGAAATAAGAATCGCTGAAAATTTCAGCTTTCTATCTTTAATAGAAAAAAAGTTATGACCTTTCAAAGTTTTCCAAAATCTAAATCATAAGGTAGGTACCTTCTTACTAAAACGATGAAATTTCAAATTTTTTTTTGTTGAGATTTTGTGTCCTATTGGTCATTTGGGATCCCCCAAACTCCATACACTAAATTATTCTCAGATTTAAAGCCGAAATCTATGAAAAAAAGCACTCAGAAAAATTGAAAAAATGATAAATCACCCCAAATTGCTTAACACGATTTTATCTCAGGAACTATAAATCCAAATGAGTTGAAATTTTCAGGGATTGTAGTCCTCTACTGAAATAAGAATCGCTGAAAATTTCAGCTTTCTATCTTCAACAGAAAAAAAGTTATGACCTTTCAAAGTTTTCCAAAATCTAAATCATAAGGTAGGTACCTTCTTACTAAAACGATGAAATTTCAAATTTTTTTTTGTTGAGATTTTGTGTCCTATTGGTCTTTTGGGATCCCCCAAACTCCATACAGTAAATTATTCTCAGATTTAAAGCCGAAATCTATGAAAAAAGGCACTCAGAAAAATTGAAAAATTGATAAATCACCCCAAATTGCTTAACACGATTTTATCTCAGGAACTATAAGTCCAAATGAGTTGAAATTTTCAGGGATTGTAGTCCTCTACTGGAATAAGAATCGCTGAAAATTTCAGCGCATTTATCTTTAACAGAAAAAAAGTTATGACCTTTCAAAGTTTTCCAAAATCTAAATCATAAGGTACCTTCTTACTAAAACGATGAAATTTCAAATTTTTTTTTGTTGAGATTTTGTGTCCTATTGGTCTTTTGGGATCCCCCAAACTCCATACACTAAATTATTCTCAGATTTAAAGCCGAAATCTATGAAAAAAAGCACTCAGAAAAATTGAAAAATTGATAAATCACCCCAAATTGCTTAACACGATTTTATCTCAGGAACTATAAGTCCAAATGAGTTGAAATTTTCAGGGATTGTAGTCCTCTACTGAAATAAGAATCGCTGAAAATTTCAGCTTTCTATCTTTAATAGAAAAAAAGTTATGACCTTTCAAAGTTTTCCAAAATCTAAATCATAAGGTAGGTACCTTCTTACTAAAACGATGAAATTTCAAATTTTTTTTTGTTGAGATTTTGTGTCCTATTGGTCTTTTGGGATCCCCCAAACTCCATACACTAAATTATTCTCAGATTTAAAGCCGAAATCTATGAAAAAAGGCACTCAGAAAAATTGAAAAATTGATAAATCACCCCAAATTGCTTAACAAGATTTTATCTCAGGAACTATAAGTCCAAATGAGTTGAAATTTTCAGGGATTGTAGTCCTCTACTGGAATAAGAATCGCTGAAAATTTCAGCTTTCTATCTTTAATAGAAAAAAAGTTATGACCTTTCAAAGTTTTCCAAAATCTAAATCATAAGGTACCTTCTTACTAAAACGATGAAATTTCAAATTTTTTTTTGTTGTTCAGATTTTATGTCCTAATGGTCATTTGGGATCCCCCAAACTCCATACACTAAATTATTCTCAGATTTAAAGCCGAAATCTATGAAAAAAAGCACTCAGAAAAATTGAAAAATTGATAAATCACCCCAAATTGCTTAACACGATTTTATCTCAGGAACTATAAGTCCAAATGAGTTGAAATTTTAAGGGGTTGTAGTACTCTACTGGAATAAGAATCGCTGAAAATTTCAACTTTCTATCTTTAATAGAAAAAAAGTTACGACCTTTCAAAATTTTCCAAAATCTAAATCATAAGGTAGGTACCTTCTTACTAAAACGATGAAATTTCAAATTTTTTTTTGTTGAGATTTTGTGTCCTATTGGTCATTTGGGATCCCCCAAACTCCATACACTAAATTATTCTCAGATTTAAAGTCGAAATCTATGAAAAAAAGCACTCAGAAAAATTGAAAAATTGATAAATCACCCCAAATTGCTTAACACGATTTTATCTCAGGAACTATAAGTCCAAATGAGTTGAAATTTTAAGGGATTGTAGTACTCTACTGGAATAAGAATCGCTGAAAATTTCAACTTTCTATCTTTAATAGAAAAAAAGTTACGACCTTTCAAAGTTTTCCAAAATCTAAATCATAAGGTAGGTACCTTCTTACTAAAACGATGAAATTTCAAATTTTTTGTTGTTGAGATTTTGTGTCCTATTGGTCATTTGGGATCCTCCAAACTCCATACACTAAATTATTCTCAGATTTAAAGCCGAAATCTATGAAAAAAGGCACTCAGAAAAATTGAAAAGTTGATCAATCACCCCAAATTGCTTAACACGATTTTATCTCAGGAACTATAAGTCCAAATGAGTTGAAATTTTAAGGGATTGTAGTCCTCTACTGGAATAAGAATCGCTGAAAATTTCAGCTTTCTATCTTTAATAGAAAAAAAGTTATGACCTTTCAAAGTTTTCCAAAATCTAAATCATAAGGTAGGTACCTTCTTACTAAAACGATGAAATTTCAAATTTTTTTTTGTTGAGATTTTGTGTCCTATTGGTCATTTGGGATCCCCCAAACTCCATACACTAAATTATTCTCAGATTTAAAGTCGAAATCTATGAAAAAAAGCACTCAGAAAAATTGAAAAGTTGATAAATCACCCCAAATTGCTTAACACGATTTTATCTCAGGAACTATAACTCCAAATGAGTTGAAATTTCCAGCGATTGTAGTCCTCTACTGGAATAAGAATCGCTGAAAATTTCAACTTTCTATCTTTAACAGAAAAAAAGTTATGACCTTTCAAAGTTTTCCAAAATCTAAATCATAAGGTAGGTACCTTCTTACTAAAACGATGAAATTTCAAATTTCTTTTGTTGAGATTTTGTGTCCTATTGGTCATTTGGGATCCCCCAAACTCCATAAACTAAATTATTCTCAGATTTAAAGCCGAAATCTATGAAAAAAGGCACTCAGAAAAATTGATAAATCACCCCAAATTGCTTAACACGATTTTATCTCAGGAACTATAACTCCAAATGAGTTGAAATTTCCAGCGATTGTAGTCCTCTACTGGAATAAGAATCGCTGAAAATTTCAGCTTTCTATCTTTAATAGAAAAAAAGTTATGACCTTTCAAAGTTTTCCAAAATCTAAATCATAAGGTAGGTACCTTCTTACTAAAACGATGAAATTTCAAATTTTTTTGTTGTTCAGATTTTATGTCCTAATGGTCATTTGGGATCCTCTAAACTCCATACACTAAATTATTCTCAGATTTGAAGCCGAAATCTATGAAAAAAGGCACTAAGAATAATTGAAAAATTAATAAATCACCCCAAAATGCTTAACACGATTTTATCTCAGGAACTATAAGTCCAAATGAGTTGAAATTTTCAGGGTTTGTAGTCCTCTACTGGAATAAGAATCGCTGAAAATTTCAGCTGTCTATCTTTAATAGAAAAATTATGAACCCCCCGATGAAATTTCAATTTTTTTTTTTGTCGAGATTTTGTATCCTTATGGTCAATCAACATCCCCCAAACTCCATACACTAAATTATTTTCAGATTTGAGGCCGAAATCTATGAAAAAAGGCACTCAGAAAGTGTAGTTTCTTTGCTGAATACTAAATTATTGAAAGATGAAGAACTGTCGAAAACCACAAAGTTAACTTTAACCGATACCCCATCCGCCCGATAAACCTTGCGTTCGGTATTTTGCTCAAAGAGTAGAGCGTGCTGAGCGGAGCCGTAATCACGTGACCAGCGAGCGAACAGAGTAGTTGAGCGCTGTATCCGAGTGTCCGAAATTTTAATAAATGAACGCAAATGAGCTTGCACCGAGTACACTTTTTAAATACGAAATAAAAAACGAACGGTAAATTCAAGCTCGGAGAACTCGGATCAAAATACCGAATGCACGGAAAGTTAACTTCGAAATTTTGAAGTTAAGTATGACATGCGACGTCATTCCAGGAGTTAACTTTTAGTTAATTATCAAAATAGTTTTATAGCCGATCTTAGTCTTTTACAATCAAATTCTGAGTTCCGTGACCGCCTTGGCCAGACACCCCGGTCACTGTTGATATTTTTATATAAACCTAAATAATTTATATACCATTAGAAAGAGCATTAAATTCTCTATAAATCTGTGCTAAATTAGTTCTGATAGCTCAAATACTTTTTGAGGTATTGTGCCTTAAAGTTAAATCCACACATCCATTTACAATACTCTCCAATCATCAATACGTCTTCACTGTCAATATAAATCCCCAAAACTAAAAAAACCCTCGTTACCCAAAATCCCCAATTTACATAAAACTCGTTAATAGCACTTAAAAATAACAAGAAGACCGAAACCAAAAAACGAAAAAAAACAGCTCACATTTGCCCATTCGACACATCCTCGTACATAAATCCGGCTCGCTAAGTACCAGCCATAACAAACCGAATCTTTGCTTAAATAAGCGATTCATTACACAACGAACCGGAGCCTTTCGATTGGTGCAAGCCCGACCGCCACTCATTGGCCCTCCACCGAAGGCGGGCCACTTTGGGCCATTGTTGAACACTCGCCAATGGAACTATAAGGGGGCGAAGCCCCTCACAGTGTAAATGTTTTCACAAGCCTCGAGGATCAGTTCAAATAGTGTCGATCCTAAATCCACATCGTAGTTGTTTTGGCTTTTTGTGTATATAAGTGATGTGTTGAGTGACAATGCCGCGACCAAGCAGAGACAGTTATGGTGATCAAAAACCTCCTTATTCGTATATTTCATTGACTGCGATGGCTATATGGAATAGTCCAGAAAAAATGCTGCCTTTGTCGGAAATCTACAAATTTATTA
This sequence comes from Ceutorhynchus assimilis, assembly GCA_917834065.1. Taxonomy (NCBI): domain Eukaryota; kingdom Metazoa; phylum Arthropoda; class Insecta; order Coleoptera; family Curculionidae; genus Ceutorhynchus; species Ceutorhynchus assimilis. The sequence continues at coordinate 39,734,770 of OU892283.1, read as the reverse complement.
CTGATAGGTTTCCTTATTATAGAAAAAACACTCAAAGATGGCAAAACTCTTTGCGACACAACTTATCCTTTAATGATTGTTTCATAAAAATCCCTCGTCAGCCTGATAGGCCTGGAAAAGGTGCATATTGGGCCTTACATCCAGCAGCATTCGACATGTTTGTCAACGGAAGCCTTCTACGCAGAAGAAAGCGCTTCAAACTACTAAAAAGCGACAAAGAAATACTCGAAAATGAACTAGCAGCTTTAACAAACATCAACAGAATCTTCTTTACACCTCCTGCAAACCCTAATGACGTAATCAATCCAGCAGCATCTTTAGTACCACCAACATCCTCAACCCAAACACCAGTAATAGAACCACCAACAACAAAATCGCCTCAAGAACAAACAACTTTGATCCGACCTAAACGATCTTTTACAATAGAATCATTAATATCTCCAGATAAACCATCAGTACCAACGATAGCACCAGTAGCTCACCATTTAATACCGCATGTGCACCCTTGGATGCTGACTTCGTGCTACGATTTGAGTGCATATGCTGGACCGATGCTAATGCAAAACGGGCCGTCGCACGGGTTCGATTACGGGCTTGGGAGCAATGAGGAGTTGTTCAGAGTGTCCCAATTATAGCTGTGAGTGAAGATGATGATGAAGACATTTCCAGAAAATAGTTGTGCTTCGTATTTGTAGAGCGTTTTGGTTCCTAAAAGACGTTTTGATTGTAGAATAATGAATTTGATGATGATGATGATGCTCATTTTGGTTTGGTTCTAGTTCACAATATCTCTGGGTACCTATAAAGGTTAGTAGCTTTTTGTTGTCTTCCTTGTTTTATGTGAATTTTGGAATATTTAAGTACCTACAACTATCATTGTTTCTAGCTCGAAACTTCATTTTGTTATCGCATGCCAAGGTAAAACAGTTTCATCAATCATAATAATTGAACCTCAAAGATTCTTTGCTCAAAGTTGAACTTAACTTTAGTCAAAATTCTATCAAAATCTTCATAAACTCAATATTCTCAAAAGCTATTAACGTAAGAATATTTTCTAATACACGTTTTTTGAAGCCTAACAGGAGCTAGATACAATTCCTAGAAATTTTGATTCAATATCTCCCATAGATTCAAGTTTTCTAATAATTCATACGCCGGTAATAATCAAAATTTGCACCCTTTTTGGATCTTGATTTCTTTTAAATATTTAGAGATGTTTTCTAATCAGTTAAGAGCCAATAATGATCAAAATTTGAATGATTCCCGGCTCTTGATTTCCTCTGCAAAGGATTGAAACTTATGATTCTTTCAATATAGAACTTGTTCAGATCTGATCTGGGAACCAATTCTAAAACTGGAACAGAAAACTTACAATTCAATAATCGTCGAAAGAATGAAACATATAATTCAAATTGTGGATCCGAACTGTTTGGAATCAGTTCTGAATCAAACAGCAAACGAAGTTGTATTCATGGGTTAAATTTAGAGCAAATTTGAAACTAGTTCAGAATAATTAGACTTTGAAAATGAAACTTATGATGCTCTCAATATCCTAGAACTTGTCCAGATCTGATCCGAGAACCGATTCTAGAGCTTAAAATTCAATAATCCTCGAAAGATATATCTAAGTAATTCAAATTTCGGATTCCAACTGTTCCGAATCAGTTCTGAATCAAACAACAAACAAAGTTGTATTCATGGGTCAAATTTAGAGCAAATTTGAAACTAGTTTAGAATAATTGTGATAGACTTTAAATATGAAACTTATGATGCTCTCAATATCCTAGAACTTGTTCAGATATGATCCGAGAACCGATTCTAAAGCTAAAAATTCAATAATCCTCGAAAGATATAATTCAAATTTTGGATCCAAACTGTTCCGAATCAGTTCTGAATCAAACAGCAAACAAAGTTGTATTCATGGGTCAAATTTAGAACAAATTTGAAACTATTTTAGAATAATTATGGTAGATTTTTGAAAATGAAACTTATGATGCTCTCAATATCCTAGAACTTGTTCAGATCTGATCCGAGAACCGATTCTACAGCTAAAAATTCAATAATCCTCGAAAGATATAATTCAAATTTTGGATCCAAACTGTTCCGAATCAGTGCTGAATCGAACAGCAAACGAAGTTGTATTCATGGGTTAAATTTTGAGCAAATTTGCAACTAGTTCAGAATAATTAGATTTTAAAAGTGAAACTTATGATGCTCTCAATATCCTAGAACTTGTCCAGATCTGATCCGAGAACCGATTCTAGAGCTAAAAATTCGATAATCTTTAAAAGATATAATTCATATTTTGGATCCAAACTATTCCGAATCAGTTCTGAATCAAACAGCAAACGAAGTTGTATTCATGGGTCAAATTTAGAACAAATTTGAAACTATTTCAGAATAATAATTGTGGTAGATTTTGAAAATGAAAGTTATGATGCTCCCAATATCCTAGAACTTGTTCAGATCTGATCCGAGAACCGATTCTAGAGCTAATAATTCAATAATCCTCGAAAGATATAAGTAATTCAAATTTTGGATCCAAACTGTTCCGAATCAGTTCTGAATCAAACAGCAAACGAAGTTGTATTCATGAGTCAAATTTAGAACAAATTTGAAACTATTTCAGAATAATTGTGGTAGATTTTGAAAATGAAACCTATGATGCTCAGTCAATAATCCTCGAAAGATTTCATTGAAATTTTGGATCCAAACTGTTCCGAATCAGTTCTGAATCGAACAACAAACGAATTTGTTTTCATGGGTCAAATTTAGAACTATTTTGAAACTAGTTCAGAATAATTGTCGTAGACTTCAAAGATGAAACATAATTCTTTTTAACTTATAAAATCAGATCCGGAAACCGATTCTGGAACTCAGAATTCAATAATTCTCAAAAGAAAATTTTCAATCCAAACTGCTCCGGATCAATTCTGAATCGATATTCATTCCTAACTCCCCCACCATCAAATACTAGGATACTCGAGGATCAAAAACACTTAATTTCTTCCGTGAGAGCAATCCGAATATAACTTTTTCTACATTTAAAATCTATGAAAAAATTAACTCACTAGCACAGCCTGAATCACAAACATTCCATCAAGGTCTGCAAGTGACGTCATCGCTTATCCTCGTGAAAAATGCCTAATATCGTAGATTTTAAAAATGAAACTTATGATTCTTTCAATATTCGTAGAACTTGTTCAAATCTGATCCGAGAACCGATTCTAGAACTGGAACAGAAAACACAGAATTCAATGATCCTCGAATCACATAAAATGAGTTGCGAATCGAATAATCAACGAAGTTTTATTCACGGATCACATTTAGAACAACTTTAGAACAAGTTCAGAATAATTGTCGTAGACTTCAAAAATGAAACATGATTGTTTCAATATACGTAGAACTTGTTCAGATCTGATTCGGGAACCAATTCTAGAACTGGAACAGAAAATTCAGAATTCAATAATCCTCGAAAGATATTCCAAATTGTGGATCCGAACTGTTCCGAATCAGTTCTGAATCGATATAGCCAACGAAGTTTTTCTCACGGATCACATTTAAAAAAAAAATTGAAACTAGTTCAGAATAATTAGGCAATTTTTCGCGAGGATAAACAAGCATAATCGATTATGCTAAATTATGTGATGTGTCGTGTCATTCTCTCCTAACTCCCTCACCATCAAATTCTAGGATACTCGAGAATCAAAAACACTTAATTTCTTCTGTAAGAATAGACCAAAAATCACCTTTTCTACATTCAAAATCGACGAAAAAAATTAACTTACTAGCACATCTTGAATCGCAAACATTCCATCAAGGTCTGCAGATGACGTCAACACTAATATAAACTGCTGCTAGTGACGTCGCTCGTAGGCCCAGAATTGGATTTAGAGGGAGTTACGGGAGTATGACACAATTGCCACATCACATAATCCAGCATATTCGAATATGCTTGATTATCCTCGCGAAAAATTGCCTATTGTCGTAGACTTTAAAAATGAAACTTATGATTCTTTCAATATTCAATAAAAGGGGAATTTTTTACATATAATTCCTGCAAATTCCTCCAGATACCAGATCACAAATTCCTCCAAATACCCCACCACGAATTTCTCCAAATACCCCACAAATTCCTCTAAATTCCCTGCGAATTCCTTCAAATTCTCAAAAATTCCTCCAAACTCGTCTCAAATTTCCTACAAATGTGTCTTACAAATGGAAAACAGCAACATGAAAAATCTTGGAAATCAACCTACAAAAACTGAGTTAGTTGAAAATACAGTCTCACACATTTCAAAGTTTCCCTGGGGTTTCGAAGGGAACATTTTCAAATTTTTTGCATGTAAAAAGGAAAGTGAGAAGCTCATTTTCCCAAAAATTCAAATTTCTCCAGGGAGAAACAGCAACATGAAAAATCTTGGAAATCAACCTACAAAAACTGAATTAGTTGAAAATACAGTCTCACACATTTCAAAGTTTCCCTGGAAAACTAGTGAAGGGAATATTTTGAAACTTTGTGCATGTAAAGAGGAAGGTGAGAAGATCATTTTCTAAAAATTTCAAATTTTTCCAGTGGAAAACAGCAACATGAAAAATCTTGGAAATCAACCTACAAAAACTGAATTAATTGAAAATACAGTCTCACACATTTCAAAGTTTCCCTGGAAAAATAGTGAAGGGAACATTTTGAAACTTTTTGCATGTAAAGAGGAAAGTGAGAAGCTCATTTTCCCAAAATTTCAAATTTTTCCAGTAGAAAATTACAACATGATCTTCATCTTGGAAATCAACCTACAATAACTGAATTAATTGAAAATACAGTCTCACACATTTCAAAGTTTCCCTGGAAAACTAGTGAAGGGAATATTTTAAAACTTTTTGCATGTAAAGAGGAAAGTGAGAAGCTCATTTTCCCAAAATTTCAAATTTTTCCAGCGGAAAACAGCAACATGAAAAATCTTGGGAATCAACCTACAAAAACTGAATTAGTTGAAAATACAGTCTTACACATTTCAAAGTTTTCCTAGAAAACTAGTGAAGGGAAAATTTTGAAACTTTTTACATGTAAAGAGGAAGGTGAGAAGCTCATTTTCCTACAATTTCAAATTTTTCCAGTAGAAAATTACATGATCTTCATCTTGGAAATCAACCTACGATAACTGAGTTAATTGAAAATACAGACTCACACATTCCAAAGTTTGCCTATAATACTAGTGAAGAGAAATTTTGAAACTTTTGGCATGTAAAGAGGAAAGTGAGAAGCTCATTTTCCCAAAATTTCAAATTTTTCCAGTGAAAAACAGCAGCATGAAAAATCTTGGGAATCAACCTACAAAAACTGAATTACTTGAAAATACAGTCTCGCACATTGAGAAGCTCATTTTCCCAAAGTTTCATTCCACATAAAAATTCTTCCAAATTCACTATAAACTCCCTAAATTCTCATAAATTCCGATGAGATCCTTCAAATTCCCCACAAATTCCTCTAACTTCCCCACATTTTTGGTAAAGAATTCCTACGTGGTTTGCCCCTTGTATTCCGCATAGGTACCGTTTTCTTTCTACACGATTAAAATCGACACTACAATTCGACACGTAGAAAGCGACAGAGCACAAAATCTGCGTCCTGATTCGGAAACCGATTCTAGAACTGCAACAGAAAACTCAGAATTCAATAATCCTCGAAACATATAATTTAAATTTTGGATCCGAACTGCTCCGAATCAGTTCTGAATCGAATATCCAACGAAGTTTTATTCACGGATCACATTTAGAACCAATTTGGAACTAGTTCAGAATAATTGTCGTAGACTTTAAAAATGAAACTTAAGTATAATTCTTTCAATATTCGTAGAACTTGTCAGATATGATCCGGGAACGAATTCTAAAACTCAGAGTTCAATAATTCTCGAAAGATATAATTCAAATTTTGAATCCGAACTGTTCCGAATCAGTTCTGAATTGAATAGTCAACGAAATTTCATTCGCAGATCACATTCAGAACCAATTTGGAACAAGTTCGTAGACTTTAAAAAATAAACTTATGATTGTCTCAATTTTCAATATCCGTAAAAATTGTTCAGATCTGATCCGGACACCGGGAACCGGAACTCAGAATTCAATAATCCTCGAAGGATATAATTCAAATTTTAGACCCAAACTGTTCCGAATCAATTCTGAATCGAATATAGCCAAAAAAATTTTGTCCATGGATCACATTTGAAACAAATTTGACACCAGTTCAGAATAATTGTTGTAGACTTTAAAAATAAAACTTATGTATAATTCTTTCAATATTAGTAGAATTTGTCAGATATGATCCGGGAACTAATTCTAAAACTCAGAATTCAATAATTCTCGAAAGATATAATACAAATTTTAAATCCGAACTGTTCCGAATCAGTTCTGAATTGAATAATCAACGAAATTTTATTTGCAGATCACATTCAGAACTGATTTGGAACAAGTTCGTAGACTTTAAAAAATAAACTTATGATTGTCTCAACTTTCAATATCCGTAAAAATTGTTCAGATCTGATCCGGACACCGGGAACCGGAACTCAGAATTCAATAATCCTCGAAAGATATAATTCAAATTTTAGACCCAAACTGTTCCGAATCAGTTCTGAATCGAATATAGCCAAAAAAAGTTTGTCCATGGATCACATTTGAAACAAATTTGACACCAGTTCAGAATAATTGTCGTAGACTTTAAAAATGAAACTTATGTATAATTCTTTCAATATTAGTAGAACTTGTCAGATATGATCCGGGAACTAATTCTAAAACTCAGAATTCAATAATTCTCGAAAGATATAATTCAAATTTTGAATCCGAACTGTTCCGAATCAGTTCTGAATTGAATAGTCAACGAAATTTTATTCGCAGATCACATTCAGAACCGATTTGGAACAAGTTCGTAGACTTTAAAAAATAAACTTATGATTGTCTCAACTTTCAATATCCGTAAAAATTGTTCAGATCTGATCCGGACACCGGAAACCGGAATTCAGAATTCAATAATCCTCGAAAGATATAATTCAAATTGTGGACCCAAACTGTTCCGAATCAGTTCTGAATCGAATATAGCCAACAAAATTTTGTTCACGGATCACATTTAAAACAAATTTGACACCAGTTCAGAATAATTGTCGTAGACTTTAAAAATGAAACTTATGTATAATTCTTTCAATATTAGTAGAATTTGTCAGATATGATCCGGGAACTAATTCTAAAACTCAGAATTCAATAATTCTCGAAAGATATAATTCAAATTTTGAATCCGAACTGTTCCGAATCAGTTCTGAATTGAATAGTCAACGAAATTTTATTCGCAGATCACATTCAGAACTGATTTGGAACAAGTTCGTAGACTTTAAAAATTAAACTTATGATTCTCTCAATAGCCGTAGAACTTGTTCAGATTTGATCCAAGAACCAATTCTAGAACTGGAACACAAAACTCATACCTTGCGTTCGGTATTTTGCTCAAAGTGTAGAGCGAGCTGAGCGGAGCCGTAATCACGTGACCAGCGAGCGAACGGAGCAGTTGAACGCTGTATAAGAGTACCGGAAATTTTAATAAACGAACGCGAATGAGGCTGCACCGAGTACACTTTTTAAATAAACGAACGGTAAAGTCAAGCTCGGAGAACTCAGACCAAAATAACGAACGCACGAATAATTCAATAATCCTCGAAAAATATAATTTAAATTTTGGATCCGAACTGCTCCGAATCAATTCTGAATCAAATAATCAACGAAGTTTTATCCATGGATCACATTTAAAACCAATTTGGAACCAATTCAGAATAATTGTCGTAGACTTCAATAATGAAACTTATGATTCTTCCAATGTCCGTAGAACTTGTTTAGATCTGATCTGGGAACCGATTCTAGAACTCAGAATTCAATAATCCTCGAAAGATATAATTTAAATTGTGGATCCGAACTGTTCCGAATCAGTTCGGAATCAAATAGCCAACGAAGTTTTATTCATGGATTAAAACTAGTTCAGAATAATTGTCGTAAACTTTGAAAATGAAATTTATAATTCTTTCAATATTCGTAGAACTTTGTTCAGATCTGATCCGGAAACCGATTCTAGAACTGGAACAGAAAACTCAGAATTCAATTATCCTCGAAAGATTTAATTTAAATTGTGGATCCGAACTGTTCCGAATCAGTTCTGAATCGAATAGCCAACGAAGTTTTATTCACGGATCACATTTTGAACAAATTTGAAATTTATAGAACTATTGTCGTAGACCTTAAAAATGAAACTTATGATTGTTTCAAGTTTCAATATTCCTAGAACTTGTCAGATCTAATCCGGGAACCGATTCTAAAACTCAAAATTTAATAATCTTCGAAAGATATAATTCAAATTGTGGATCCGAACTGTTCTGAATCAGTTCTGAATCGAATAATCAACGAAGTTTTATTCATCCCTAACTCCCCCGGCATCAAATTGGATACTCGAGGATCAAGCACACTTAAATTTCTGATAACTTGTGATAGGTACTTGTAATGTTATCTAGTCCATCATTGGAAATTTAACACATTCTTGGTAAATTTAAGACAAAGTATGAGTATGACAATTCCTAATTCCTAAAATTCAAGATACTCTGGTGTCTAGTGCATACGTCTGATAAGTTTTGATTAGAGTTTCGCTTATCGATTCGATTTATCGATATCAATTTGAAAACACACTGTATCGATGCAGTATCGATACGACATCTAGTGATAAGAATAAAAAATAAAATTCAAAATGTTAATGGCGCTAAAATCAATTTATAGTAGTATCGATTTGATTTAGGTGTCGTATCGATATTTTGAAAATATCGTATCGAAAATGAAACTTATGACGAGATTGACACATTTAACATTTTCATAGGAAAATAGAAAGAAAAAATATCACTTCAAATGTATATCGGTCTGGCAAGTGAACATCTTACATGCCAATTTAAATGCAATAGAATGAAATGTCTAGAAAAAGTCTAAGGTTGAATAGAGAACGGAAACGATTTCCCTTCCTCCACCTCCAGCGTTCTCACCGCTGCATGCTGGAGGTGGAACAGGGGAAATCGTTTTCGCTCTCCATTTAACCTTAGACTTTTCCTATACATTTCATTCTATCGCATTAAAATTGGCCTGTAAGATGCTGGCTTGCCAGACCTGTATATTATTTACCTTTAGTTAATCAAGATTTTCTCATGTTGCCATTTTTCACCAAATTAATTTGAAATTTCAGTATGATGAGCTCCTTTTCTTCCTCTTTCCAATTCAAAATGTCAAATTAAATTGATTATGCGATGACGCCAAAATCAATTTATAGAATCAATACAAGATATCGATATGTGATTTGAATTATCGATACAAGTGAAGGCGAATCGATATCTTGAAAATATTTTATCGAAATGAAAATATCGATAAGCCAAACTCTAGTTTTGGTTGATAAATTGATTATTTTACACACCGATCTAGGATACGAGTTTTCAAAAGTTATTTTCAGAATTTCATAATTTTTTAATTATGAGTATTTTGAGCCATTTTTGAAGTCCTACAGCAGGCATTTTATACAATAATAATTAAGTTTTTCAAGAAATCTTCGTGTGCCCTTAGACTGTAGAAAATATATTTTTCAATTTGGGAATAATCTCATGATTGTATAAAAATGTAAATTTGAAACTTTGTGTCCTTGCCCTTTTTTCTCAGCTTTAAATTGAATTGAAAAATTCATCTCCAGAATCATAGAGAATTTAGAAAAATATGGATGAAGTTTCATTATCATGATACATGGAAGTCAGAAAAAAGAAAATGAAGTTATGGAGAAAATTGCGAATTTCGACTTTGAGGCTCAATTTCTCAAGATGTATTTGAGATATCGAAATTAATTTAGCACAGATTTATAGAGAATTTAATGCTCTTTCCAACAGTATTGTATAGTTTATTTTGATTTGCTCCAATTTTAATGATGAAATTGGCAATTGTTTTTAACCTTGTCAGGATTTCGAAAGAAAATACATAGGTAGAGCCAAAAAATTTGATCCATGAATAAAACTTCGTTGGCTATTCGATTCAGAACTGATTCGGAAAAGTTTGGATTATATTTTTCGAGGATCATTGAATTTTGAGTTTTCTGTTCTAGTTCTAGAATCGGTTCTCGGATTACATCTGAACAAGTTCTACGGATATTGAAACATTTATAAGTTTAATTTTTAAAGTCTACGACAATTATTCTAAATTAGTTCCAAATTTATTCTAAATGCGATTCGTGAATAAAACTTCGTTGGCTATTCAATTCAGAACTGATTCGGAACAGTTCGGATCCAAAATTTAAATTATATCTTTCAAGGATTATTGAATTCTGAGTTCTAAAATCGGTTCCCGGATCAAATCTGACAAGTTCTACGAATATTGAAAGAATCAAAAGTTTTATTATCAAGGTCTTCGACAATTATTCTGAACTAGTTTCAAATTTGTTCTAAATATGTGATCCATGAATACAACTTTGTTGGCTATTCGATTCAGAACTGATTCGGAGCCGTTCGGATCCACAATGTAAATTATATCTTCAAAGAATCATTGCATTCGGAGTTTCCTGTTCCAGTTCTACTCTAGAATCGGTTCCCGGATCAGATTTGAACAAGTTCTACGGATATTGAAAGAATCATAAGTTTAATTTTTAAAGTCAACGACAATTATTCTGAACTTGTTCCAAATGTTTTAAATGTGATCCGTGAATAAAACCTCGTTGGCTATTCAATTGAGAACTGACTCGGAACAGTTCAAATTCAAAATTCAAGTTATTTTTTTTTTCGAGGATTATTGAATTCTGAGTTTTCTGTTCTAGTTCTAGAATCGGTTCCCGGATTCGATTTGAATAAGTTCTATGAACATTGAAACGACATAAGTTTCATTTTTAAAGTCTGATAATTATTTTGTTCTAAATTAGTTCCAAATTTATTCTAAATGCGATTCCTGAATAAAACTTCGTTGATTATTCAATTCAGAACTGATTCGGAGCAGTTCCGATCTACAATCTAAATTATATGATTCGAGAATCGTTAATTTCTGAGAGTTTTTTGTTCCAGTTCTAGAATCGTTTCATAGAACAGATCTGAACAAGTTCTACGGATATTGAAAGAATTATTAGTTTCATTTTTGAAGTCTACGACAATTATTCTGAACTAGTTCCAAATTGGTTTGAAATGTGATCCGTGAATAAAACTGCGTTAGCTATTCGCTCGGATTCAAAATTCAAGTTTTTTTTTTCGAGGATATTTGAATTCTGAGTTTTCAGTTCCAGTTCTAGAATCGGTTGCCGGATCATATCTGAACAAGTTCTACGAACATTGAAAAAATCATAAGTTTCATTGTTAGTCTACGACAATAGGCATTTTTTCATGAGGATATCTGATGACGTCACCCGCAGACCTCGATGGAATGCTTGCGGTTCAGGCTGTGCTAATGAGCTAATTTTTTCCGTCGATTTTAAATGTAGAAAAAGTGATTTTCGGTTTGTTCTCACAGAAGAAGGAATGGTTTTCGATTTTAAAGAAAATGTCTACACTTTGCAAACTTATCCAGAAATAAACAATTGCTTTATATTTCTAAATGCTGAACAATATTAAATGTTGTCTTAAATATTCAAAGGAATATCTAAACTTATCAGAGGGTTGTCTTAAATTACAAACTAAAATATGTGTTAATTAATTTGAAGTCTATATCTCAAACTACTAAAGAAGAAATCTAAATTAACTAAACTGAAGTTTTTAAGAATCAAAACTTATCAGACATTCAGACATCTATCTTAATTACTATAAAGGAAAATATCTAAATTTACCAGGTTCGTCTGATTTAGTCATTTTCTCAAATATCATAAGTCTATTAAATTTAGACAATTTCAGACACTTTATTATAAATTTAAAATAATTACCTACTAGACTTTTCAGCTGTCAAATGTTGTCTTGGATGCTTAAGAAAATGTCTAAATTTCTCAGACAAATATATTAAATTTTTGACGAAATGTCTAATTGAATTGAACTTATTAGAACACTATCTTATATTTTTTGAAAATGTGATTCATTTTTAGACAACTTTCTAGATAATGTTTAAGGCTGGTGTCTCAAATCACCAAGAAAATGTTGAAATATATTTTCTCAATCTCAAATTTCTAAGACAGTTTCCTAATTTACTAGACGAAAAGTCTTGTGTTGAAAAGTTATCTCGAATGTTAAAGAAAATGTCTTAATTTTTCAAACTTACTAGGCATTTCTAAGTATTCTAATCACTGTCAGACGAATGTTTCAAATTTCTGAGAAAACGTCTAAATTTATCAAACTTACCAGACAACTGTCTTATATTTTGAAAAAAGTGTTTGAATTTCTAAGACAGTGTCCTAATTTACTAGACGAAAATACTTGTTGTAATGATTAGATGTTGGGACTGCTGGTGTTGTATTAGGGATTGTTAATTAAAGAATTGTTCAATCCAAATCAAGGAACATTTATTGGTTAACTTACTTAGTCAAGGCCGGTGAGAGAGAGAGCGAGCAATCATCAAGCATAAAGTCACAAGCTCTTTGACAACAGTATTCAGATGATTTAAACATTACACTTGTGTTAAAAGTCTTCTAAGAAAATGTTGTCACAGTTAGACGAATTATTTGAATTTCTGAGAAAACGTCTTAATTTACCAAACTTGCCTCTAAATTTCAGACGATTGTGATAAATTTTCATGGAAATCTCTAAATGTTCCAGGCCAATGTCCTAAATAACTATGAAAGTGTCAAAATTCTTATTATATTACAAAAGGAATCTTAAATTTGTCAGACAAATCTCTTAAATTTCCAAGCCACTATGTCTTATTTTACTAGACAAAAATATTCATACGTTGTCTAACGTTTTTGAGAAAACATCTAAACTTCTTGCTTGAAATGTTTCAAACATTTTTTCTTCAAAAAACTCCAATTTAAATAAATTTTTCAGCCTCACACTCTCTCTATAATTTAAAAACAAATCGGTCCCCTTTGGCGGTACACAAAACCTATCCGAAATATTAATAGTTTCTTTCAGGGGGATTTCAGAGGTATCAAATAATTATAATGGGAGATACTGGACTATCGTATAATTTGTGGTTTGAAGTTTGAGGGAGCTAGAAAAATTATAGTTTTTTAATCAATTTGAAATCTTGAGACAAAAAATATATGGTACCAAAATTTAAATAATAGGTGAACTAGAACTGAAAAACATTGATTGTACATATTATTATTATTAAAATGGTATAGTTCCTCAATTATAAGAAAATATACTATTAAATATAAGAGAGTGCAAACTTCAATATATAAATTGAAGTTTCCGCTCTTTGTTATAGGGATGGTGCAAAAAAAAAAAAACTTTGTAATTTGTAACCATATATACTGTAAATATTGTAGAACGTTTAGACTTAAAATAAATGTGATAATACTTTTTAAGTTATTGAAAAAATTAGCTAGAAGCTTTATTATTATAGTTAAACTATATTATTTAGAGCTGCTTTTGAAAATGCCAAACTGTATTTGCATGCAAAACTATTTTCCAAAGGATCTCATTAAGTATTGGCACTCAATGCTTATGTGGTTAGGTATACATTGACAACAAAATTATGTCCCTATGTAGGTAAATTAAGTTGCCGGATCCTTTAATTGTACATTAAATTATTTATATATATAGACGAATAAACTATGTATTTGTAGCTCAAATTTGATTATTATGAATTATGAAATAATAAATCGAATGAATATTAATTGATTTTGTTTTTGTTTTATTTCATCCTTAAGGTATTTCTCTTTTATTCTACTGATGAATTAACTAACTATAATAAGGCACTCTAAAATTAACAATTTGTTTTTAAGTCACTTGAGGAGATGATTAATGACTTCTTTAAATCTTGAATCTTGTTAGTAGCAGTTGCCTAAGTATATGTTATAACAATCATGAGAGGCTTAATTACAGACAAAATTACCTACTCCTTTTGACGGTGAGTGCAAGCTTTTATTGGTATTTTTAATGTTTGTTCTACCTTTCAATCGAATGGAAAATATTTTTTTTGAATATAGACAAAGTTTTGCTTGAAACTGAAATTCAAATGCCGTTTGGGTTGAGAAATGCCCCCGCAAGTTTTCAAAGAGTTATGGACAATATCCTAAGAAGCCTTCAAAATGAAGAATATTTAGTTTATCTTGATGACATTGTTATTTTCAAAAATCAAAATTGGTTTCTTTTGAAATATCATAGGTATGAAAGCGAGTATGAAAGTTTTTAATTGAAATTTTAAGAATTAAGCCAATGTTTGAAATCTCCATTTTTTTCCAAACATTCCTGTGAAAACATACAAACAACTTTTTACTGATTGACAATATATTGACAGACAATAGTGTCAAGATTAAGCAAGACATTTCGGCAAACTTGACAGCTGACAAACTGTCGATTTCACATGCTGTCACTTGTCAATTCTTTTAATCGACTTTACAGAAACCTTATGGAAACTGGTCCTCAGTGGAATTTCATGAAATTTTGCATATTGATAGTTCTACCTATAGATCAAAAAGTGTCCATAAGCACAAGGTTCTAAAAATTCGCCTTTTTGAGTTACAATTGTTTGAAGTTGCGTCATATACCGGGTTATTGATGGTCAACGATGCGACATTGCCGCTTATACCAAAAAGTAATATGAGGTTTAATATTTTGAATGGGACATTTGTATTATTGCATTTTTCGCTCCGCTATTACTTTTTGATTGACCTATATCTAGTGATTTTCGACTTATTCATTAATTTCTTTAATTTTTCTTCAAAACATAGCTCTAGCTAAATTTGTATTACCACGTCACTGAGATTCGTAGAAAGTTTAAATTTTGGAAATAACTTAGGGAGGTCCTGCATGCAAGAAAATTTGTTCTACATTATACAGGCTTGATCTTGATCAAAATTAGTAATTGTGCTGCCAGGTACAAAAAGGATGTAAAGTGCACTTTTTTAAATAGAGCACCCTGTATATTATAAAATAGTATAAAAGGCAATTGAATTAAAATTCCTTACAACAATGATGCATTATGTTCGTATACCTAAATAGTGAGGTTTCAAAAATACAAGAAAATTTCTGTTAAAATTTGGATTACTATATATTTAATTCGCACTGAGTGTATTTCCATCTCTTTCTTTTAGCCAGTTGAAAAAACAGATAGAAATATATTCTCTTTGCACTCATTCTGCCAATCAGAAAAGGTATTGAATATAGCTATGAAATGTCACGATGTAACATATTAGGTAATTCAAACCATGTGATTTTCTACAGTGTCAAAATTAACAGAAAAGAAATAGTTATGGTAAAATGGATGGCCCACTTTCATAGATGCCTATGGTAAGACTTTTGTGGCGTTATTGGATTGAACTGTCAAAAACATCGTGAGT
The DNA here is from genome assembly GCA_917834065.1 of Ceutorhynchus assimilis. Classification (NCBI taxonomy): domain Eukaryota; kingdom Metazoa; phylum Arthropoda; class Insecta; order Coleoptera; family Curculionidae; genus Ceutorhynchus; species Ceutorhynchus assimilis. The sequence goes on along the minus strand of OU892283.1, from coordinate 39,719,313 downwards.
AGGAGAGAGACAAAAATATAACAATGACAATATTTTTGCATATGACACATTGTGGAAAATAGACCATCTTATGCATTTGTTTTCAATCCTTGATAGTATCCATGATTTCAGTATTTGCCATCACCCGCCATTGTAAAAAATCACGTGGTTTCGATCAAGGATGATACACACTACTACTACAGAATGGCCTATACTCATAAGCCCTGTGTGTAACAAATCCCCCCCCCCCCCCCACCCCGCCAAACAACCAGGTGTGATGTAAGCAGCATGGCATTTCTCGCCTTGACGTAGGCTGTTTAAACAGCTGACGACTTATTTATGACGTCGGCAATGGTTGAAAACCAATATGGCGGCGATTACCCAAAACAAGGCCGATAAGCACTCCTTAGAGTGTGTATTCTCCTTGGGTTTCAATTACCTTATATGTTTCATTGTGACATTTCATAGCTATTCAATGGCATTTCCGGTCAAGGAGAAAACACACTCTAAGGAATGCTTATCGGCCTCGTTTTTGGTAATCGCCACTATATTGGTTTTCAACCATTGCCGACGTCATAACTAAGTCGTCAGCTGTTTAAACAGTCTACGTCAAGGCGAGAAACACCATGCTGCTTACGTCATAACTGGTTGTGACGGGGTCTAGATTTGTTACACACAGGCCTTATGGGGATAGGCCATCCTGTAGTAGTAGTATGTATCATCCTTGATTTCTGGTTGGTAGAATGAGTGCAAAGAAAATTTATTTATATTTGTTTCTTCAACAAAATGCGAGAAAGAGATGGAAATACACTTAGTGTGAATTGAATCTACCAATCAGAAACCTCATTAGACAAAATATCCAAAAATAATCCAATTCTAATCTAACAAAAACTTTCTTACTTATTATTTAGTTATGGGAACATGAAACATGATACATCATTTGTAAGGGATTTTAAATGCCTTCTAGAATATTTCATAGGTTTCGTGCGACACGTGATCACATTGAAGGTAGAATAACCTAAAAATTTGTGTATTTTTGAAATTTTTCCGTCTAGCCCTCCTAATTCTTTGAAAAATTGTTTTTAATTGAAATATAATACACTTCCTAGGATAGTCAAAATATCCTCGTATTGTGCCGTTGTAGGATGTAAAAACAATGCCGCCGAATGTACAGGGTGTCCAAGATTTGATGGTATTGGGGGGGTTCCGGGTATTTCTAAAGAAGTTGGAAAAGATGTGACCCTAACTTGCGAGCCTCGATTTTCAAGAGAAATTGACAGGTAAAAACCGCATCTCGATATGTCGAATCGTGTTTATGCTACAAGGGGCTTTTGGAGTTTGGCAGTGGGTCTATAACTAAGAATCGAGATATCGAGATGCGAGTTTCACCGGAAAACTTCTCTTGAAAATCGAGGCTCGCAAATGGGAGTCAGATTTTTTCAACTCCAACTAAAAATACCTGAAACACACGTCAAAACCATCGAATCTTGGACACCCTGTACAATATGAACGTAAATAAATGTCTTTATAACTATTAAACAAAAAATCAAACAAAAATAAAACTGACACCAAAAAAATATCAAAAGAAGAAAGCATGACACTCCAACTCCATATAAACAAATGGAATAAGGTTAGTTTGTCTTACCTCCAATGTCAATTTAGTGACGTCACTTGCACCCTGTATTGGACAGGGTGCTCTGTTTAAAAAAGTGCACTTTTTATCTTTTTTGCACCTGGCAGCAGATCATATGCATAAAACACGAGCATATGCTTTTGCTTAAGTTTTTCGAGATAAAGATATTCAGCTTTAATGCAGCAAAAAGAGTCGGAGGTAGAGTAAAATACAAAAGCGTTTGCTACACTTTATTCATACGACTCGGTTACTTATTTTGACCAGCCCTGTATAATGAATCTACCCACAAATTTTCTTGCTCAAAAGTAATATGTATTTTATAATGCAGGACTTCCCTAAGTTATCTCCATAATTTAAACTTTAAACTTTCTACGAATCCCAGTGACGAAGTACCTAATACTTTCACTAGAGCTAATTAAGTCTAAATTCACTAGAGATAGGTATAGGACAATGTTATACAGATATAATCAGAAATTGATAGCGGAGTGAAAAATGCAATAATATACAGAGTGTCTCATTTAAAATATCAAACTTTAAATTACTTTTTGGCATAAGCGGCAACGTCACATCGTTGAAATTATTTTTAGAATGATGAATTATTTCTATAAGAGTCTATAAGGTACCACTGACCATCAATCATCCTGTATTTAAAATATACAGGGCATACCATTTAAAACGAAACAGGCTGAATATCTGATGTCACTTTTTTTAAATCGCTCGTACACATTATTTGATTGTGTGACTGTTTTATTATATTTTCAGCAGTAACTCAACCCTCTAGGGGGGGGCAACCCTTACCATTCCAAATAGAACAGGGGGTCGAGTGATACCTGCATTAAAAGAGCGCTCAATTTTTTTCCAAATAACATTGAGTGAAAGAGAATTGAACGCTCTTTTAAAAGAGGTATCACTCGACCCCTTGCTCCATCTGAAATAGTAAGGGTTGGTCCCACCCCGCCTAGAGGTTTAAAAAGGGCTGCAGAAAACTTCCCCCCGCACGAGAAAACCAAAGATACTACAGGATAGCCTAATCCTCATAAGGCCTGTGTGGAACAAATCCCCCCTTCCCGCCAAATCACCAGTTGTGACGTAGGCAGCATTTTATTTCTCACCTGAACGTAAGCTGTTTAAACAGCTGACGACTTATTATGATGTCGAAAATGGTGAAACACCAATATGGCGGCGATTACCAAAAACGAGGCCGATAAGCAACCCTGTAGGTGTGTATCATCGATAAGCAACCCTGTAGGTGTGTATCATCCTTGCGAGAAAACTACAAAATTTAATGGAAAACCGGCGACGAAAATAAAAACGATGCGGCGGCTATTTTTAAGTCAAAGAGAAAGAACTGTCAACAACGTCAAAATTGTCAACAAAATATATACAAATAAATAGATCCCTATTTAAAGCCTGATAAAATGGACTTGTGTATTGATAAATAATTGTTTTAAAATGTTAAATTTTAATGAAAAACAGTATTTAATGTCTATTTTTATTTTATAACAGAATTTACCTCAAAGCTTCTCAGAGGGCGCCACAGCTCACAATTTTCACGATTAAAGTCTTTGTTGACCAGAAAAAAGTACACAACCGAGCGCACCCCGTATACTTACCACAGTATTATGACTTACCACTACACCAAAACACTTTTCGCACGAAAAAAAAAACTACTAAATTTAGCGGAAAACCGGCGACGAAAACTAACACGAAGCAGTTGCCATTGTGAGCTAAAAGGGAAAGGACTGTCAAAATTGTCAATAAAATATACAACCAACCGACAAAAACAGATTCCTAATTTACCGACTTTTGTATGTTTGTTTACAGATAGATAGCATGATGATAGCAACAATGTGAAAAAATTGTTTTAAAATGTGCTATATTTATTAAAAAAGTGATTAAAAAGTTTCTCCAATTGAAGCCGGAGTCTTTTTCTATAAGGAAAGTACCTAAGCTGCTCGATTTTTTAATTATTTTGGAGTTATTAAAGCACATTAAAATTCTCAAAGAACTATTTTTATTGTTTGAAAATCAATTAATTTATTGCAAAATTAAGCAATAAGAAGTGTGGAGTACACCTCGAGGATATTCGTTTGACTCTGGAACCAAAAAAATTGCTCTAAAATTACACCAAGATCACCAACATAAGTGCAGGTCAATGACTCCATCAACTCCGATATCAAATTAAAATAAACTCTTTACTTACTTGAATTCAAATTTACCGATTCTGAGTTAATTTAACTGTTCCTTATTAATTACCTAAAGCAATTAATTAATTATCGGGGGTCGAATAAATGGGTGCAACTACAGGGTGTAACCCATTTCTGCCAAAGGGGTGGTTGGAGCTAAAAAAAGTGAGGTTAGAATTAAAGTAGCAACAAAAATCGCTAATTTTTAGTGTTTTTTTCTCAATAAATCAAGGCAAAATATATATTAATTGAAAGAGAATCGAGTCCTCTATATAATTATCCAAGAGTTTTTTGTCTTTTTTTATTTTAGATTATAGTGGGACAATTAATGGGGACTCGAGATGTTTTGCTGCATGAATCTGGTAAGTTTTTGTGTATTTTTATTTGTCTAAATAAAAATTATTTACTTTCGCCTATGGAGTCTATGTGGTAGACACATATACAGGGTGACACAAGTAGGGAGTTGCTACATAAGATTATTTAATTAGGGTGGCTGGAGTGCTGTTGGTGAGGGGGTAAGTGCGAGGGTAAGTGAAAACACTGATGTGAACTTGGCACCTAAATGTTATTAGGTAGCCAAACTGCCAAACATTGCTGATTGATCAGTGGCGTCAGTTTTTTTTTAAATTTATTTTATTTTATAACTTCCCATAAATTTCAAATACCTATGCATGGGTGTACCTGCAATGGTCCTTTTTCTCACAAGACTATTATAATATTCATTATAATAAATTGGGGGGTAAAATTATTGCCAATAAAAAATATGTTTTGGCAAAATTCTGTACACCATGCACAAATCATATAGTTAGAATCAACTAAGAAGAACCCCTGACGTCATCACTGATGAAAAAGGCAAATTTCTTTTTCTCTAGTGCCCTCCCATTTGAAGTGAGACAAAAGATCACGCGGTGGCTTCTTCTTAGTTGGTTTTTTCTGAGGGGTAAATCACTCATGGAAATCATTATATGTAAGTAAACTCTGGGAACATTTTGGGAATACCTAGGAATACTTGGTAATACTCTGGGAATACTCAAGAATACTTGGAAATCCTTGGAAATAGGTACCATGAAAGTATATGGGAATACTCTAAAAGTACATGGGAATAATTTGGAAATACATGGAGGTACTTGTAAATTTCTATAACTTCTAAGCCCACTTTTAACATATTTTTGGGCATTTTCATTAAAATCTCAAGAACTGCGTGCATTTTGGTTCTGGTTTGTTCTGGTTCAGTGTTGCACTTTGTTCTGGATAAGAGTTCCAATTTTTTTGATCAACTGGTCCAGTTATCCTAATTTTGAGGCAACTGGAACAGTGACCCCTATTTTTTTTGAGCATTCACATAGTAATAATTCTAAGGCGACTGGAACATATTGTAACGTATATGTATGTAAAGATCCTACCAAATTTTGTTTTTTTGGCTCAAGAATTATAGGAATCATGGGAGATAATAGTAAAATGAACAAAAAATAAAATAAGAAACCTATTTTCTTCGTAAGTAATCCATATCTCCATTTCTGTATGGTGTTCAGTACAGTTGACAGTTCTTCTACTTCATTCATATCTTTCTCTACGACCTAATCCTGCTACCAACAGTATACCTACCTTTCCCCAGTATATTGTTCTCTTAGCGTTTTGGACATCTTCAATTGGTTTTTTCAGGGCTAACTTGGTGTATCTTCTATCGTCCGCACTTTTGGAGGTTCTACAGATATTATTCCTGACTGCATATTTGCTCTAGAACAAAAAAGAATTTGTACAATACAATGTTAATTTCAGGTGGAACATGTTCCAGTTGGCCACATCATATATGTTCCAGTTGCCTCTGAACGTATTTTTACGCTGTGTTTCCATTACTTGCAATTCTAAGCTAAAAACAAATCTTTCTCTTACGTTAAAACATGCTCAATGCAAAATTATTCACTGTAATCACTAACCATTGATTAAAATCCAAACTTCTGTTACTGTTGTTATGAGGATACAATTCGTAAAAGTAATTTCAATTTTTTCCTCAGAAACTAAGGTGAAAATCAGACACAGTTGAAATGCATTTTTATGCTCGTGTAACAAATTTTCATAAGCCAAAAACGGGCATATGGCCCAGTTACCTCGCTGTTACAGTTAAAAGTTGATTCTACTTGGAAATACCAGGGAATACTTGGAAATACCGAGGAAAATACTGTACAAAGTTGAGAAGTATTCCCAGAAACTGGAAATCACTGTACGTTTTTTCGTGAGTGGTTGACCCCTTGGTTTTATGTACTGGAAGTTATAGACAGTACCAATATACACCGTTGTCACCGTTCAAATGATTTTCAAATAACTTTGAGGTTGGTTTAAGGGGGTAAAGCTAATAATTGCGATTCATCGTAAAAAGAATTTTTGTAAAAATATGGATATTTCCACCCTAGTCCCGGGTAAAAATGGTACTGGAAGTTATACAGTACCAATATACACCGTTTAGGGAACCTGACTTGACTTACATATTACTTTGAGGGCGGTTTAAAGGGATAAAACTAGTTATTGCAATCCATGGTTTTTATGAAAATACGAACATTTCCACCCCAGTCTACTACAATCTATTAATTTTACCCCTTTAAACTACCCTTAAAGTTATTTGCAAATCTTCTTAGGTACCCTTAACGGTGTATATTGCCTATAACTTTCAGTACCATTTGTACCCGAGACTAGGGTGGAAATGTCCATATTTTCACAAAAACCCTTTTTTCGATTAATCGCATTTATTAGTTTTACCCCCTTGAACCACCCTCGAAGTAATTTGCAAGTCAACTGAGGTTCCCCAAATGATGTATTTTGGTACTACCTATAATTTCCTGTACCGTTTGTGCCTGAGACTAGGGTATAAATGTCCATATTTTCACAAAAACCCTTTTTTCGAATAATCGCAATTATTAGTTTTAACCGAGGTTTTAACCCCTTAAACCAGCCTCAAAGTAATTTGCAAGTCAAGTGAAATTTCCCAAACGATGTATTTTGGTACTACTTATAATTTCCAGTACTGTTTGTGCCCGAGACTAGGTTGGAAATGCCCATATTTTCAGAAAACCCCTTTTTTCGATTAATCGCAATTATTAGCTTTACCCCCTTAAAACACCCTCAAAGTTATTTGCAAGTCTTTTTAGGTACCCTAAATGGTGTATATTGGTACTGCCTACATTTTCTAGTGCCATTTGTACCCGAGACCCTTGAGAATTTTGACATATATTTCCCATTGTGGGAATTATTTCCCAAATATTGCCTTTGTTTCTTATATTTTTCAGTAATTCTCATAATTGCCTTATAATTCCCTATAATACCTTATAATTTTCTTATATTTTCGGTAATTATCTAATATTTAACATAATTCCTCCGTAATTTCTGGAAATTTACCAATGTTTCCTTTATTATTGTTACGAAAATGCATCGACAACCCGGCGAGGATTCTGAGAAAATTACTTGTTTACGTCGGGCAGCGCGTCTTTTCTGGGAATTCCGAATTCGAACGATCAGTGAACTTTTATTGAAATGAAATAGTGACTTCCAGGTTTGACACCTAAAAACATGCTCACAAACGAATTTTCTTGAAAATTCTAGAATCTTCTATAGAATTTTATTTGGAAACCCTGAGTTGACAAGAATAGTGACTTCATTATTGATTTCGATATCAAAAAACAAGTTCACATAATTGTATGCAGGATATTCTATGGTGAAGACACGACAGCAAACCAACAGCATTCGAAATGGAGCAAGTTAATCAAATCTTGGTGGACTTCATGAAAAGTTATAACGACAAGAGACAAGAAGAAGACCGAAGACAAAAGGAAAAATTAGAAGAAGAAGTCCAAAGACGGAGAGAAAAATAATAGGAACCAGCTTCAGCAATTTTACATTGAGCCCAAAGACAGAAAGAAAAACAAGAAGAAGAAGACAGAAAGAACAGGAGCGACTTGCGATATTTTCACAACAACAAGCAGATCGAAGACAAAAAGAAAGAAAAACAGGACCGGCTTCAGGAAATCTTTAAATTTCAGCGTATGTAAATGGATGCAGACCATAATTTCTAAGGAACAAACTAGACTGAAGAAAATTCTGAAAGTACAAACTGGCATCGTGAATGTTTCGGTTCGATCGTCATAACGTTACAATGCCAATATTTCCTTGCTATTTCCTGATAATACCTCGATATTTCTTAAAAATATAAACAATGATAATACCTTAATATTTCCTAATAATACCTTATATTTCCCCATATTGCAATGTATTTCCTTATATCTCCCCGTAATACCTAATATTTTCCTGTATTTCCCCGTATTATACCACATATTTCCCCAGGCTGGTGAAAATAATTCCTAGGAGACCTAAAGAAGGATTTCATCAAGTTCCCCTTAATGCTGCAAGTAGAAAATTGTCTACATTTATAACACCTTTTGGCAAAGATTCTTCTAATAGACTCCCATTTGGACCAAGTGTGTGTCCTGAAGTTTTCCAAAAAATAAATATTTGTTGATTTGCTTATTGGGATATTATATATTTTGCTGATTTTATAATAGAAGGAATAAATGAGGAAGAACATGATAGGATTCTTGCGGAAATGATTAATCGGACAGATAGGTATGTAGTAAAATTTAATAAAACCAAAGTACAATACAAAGTTTCACAGGTTAGGCTTTCTCATTTGATGGTGTACGACCTGATCTCGAGTATGTAAAGGCTGTTTTAGGACTCGAAGAACCTAAAAATAAGAAAGAGCTGTTGAGGATACGTATGGTAAACTATCTTTCTAAATACTTGCATAGATTATTTGAGTTGTCTTAAACTTTCAATTTTTTCAGAAACTTCTCACAATATTGGTATAATACAAGGTACATTTTGGTAGAATAACCCTCCAACCATCGTATAAGCTATTCCGCTCCATCAAAAAACCAACAAAACTGATGGTTTTCAACATAATAGTCTGTTCAAACAGCCGAAATGGTATAATTATAATAATGTGTTGGCGCATCTTTTGAAGCCCCCGGTATCCCGTGGCTCGTAATTGCCATTCTAACACCATCAGGTAGATAAAACCGACCCATGTCCGTGGAACGGACACATCGGGCTCGTTTTATTTTTTTTCTTTATGAATTTTAACACGATATTAATAATATACAGGTGGCTGCAAGGTATACAGGTATATACCTATAATAATTCAACGATTTTAAATTCGATTATTGTTTTAATATACATATGAAACCCAAGCCAAATTTCCCTGTTTTCAAGAAAACCAGAAGCACATTTACCTTTTATTAATTGCATGTCAAAAATATATGTATAAGAAAAACTACGTGCATTGCATATTATGTGAAATTTACTATAATAATAATCAATTGTAAAACAATACAAATTATAATTATAGCATCGTATATACACTTTTAATTAAATTTTAATTATTTATCTGAGATTATATTAATTGGACAAATGGGGAATAATCGGAAACAATAGGATCCTACACAAAAGTGTAGATACTATGAGAAATTAGAAAAAAGGGTGCATAATGTTAAAAGATTTAAATAAACTATCATAGTAGTTGAATGTAGAACGAAACAAGTCGCAAAAGGTATATAGTTTTATCGACAACTCAAACCCCATAACTTCCTCAATATCCATTATTGCAATAATGAATTATTAATCAGGCACAAAAACCATTTAAAGTCTTGTATTCATAATTAATCGTTCGTTGTTGGCTTAAATAATGTAACCACGTAAAAGGGCATTCCTCGTATTTTACCACGCAAATTGTCCGATCCTACCTTGTCCTTGTCGGGTCGTTAAATTATAAGTAAACAGCTTTTCTTGTGGATGTATAAATGGAATTTTAGATTTGTCAGAGAAATATGCATGGTAAAGATAATCCTGGTTAGAAACATTAAATATTAAAGCTTATCCACCAATGAGTGAACGAATTTGACATTAGTTTTCCATTTTTTTTCTTCTTGTAACTTTCTATTAGCGGCTTTAGCATCATTTGTTGTTTTTCTATACCAGCAGCACCCCCTCCGAGTGCACCCAAAGCAGATGATCCAGCAAATAATGGAATAATGGGTAAAAGACCTCCTGTTTTGGGTAAAGGATTAATTCTTTTTGGTTACTCTATATCAACATTTTTAATAATTAATAAGAATTTAAATTTCCTAATCGTATCACATTATTAGATCATATTTGATTCTTCTATTGAATCAATTATTTTGATAGTGATTTAAAAATCAGTGCACAAATTCTAAACGGATCGGCATTCCCTTTGAACCGTCCATCCTAATTATTGTTCTAACACTATCCGAACACCTTTTTAGGTGCAGGTACCGCCGTGGTACTGCCCATAATAACGCAGCTGGACGAAAGAAAGAGATAGAATCCACGAAAATCGAAAACACCTCCTCGGACCCCGATAATCATTTCATGAGCAATTTAAATTTACACACTTCTTTATGTTTGCTCGGACACCGCTTCTTTTAATCAGCTGTCGATGACAGTGACGGAGAACAAGATTTTTTTTCAATTTTCATTTAAGGCATTTAAATCATTATCGGGAAACTGTTACACGTTCTTCAATATCATCAGAAATAGAATTTAAGATTTGAGTAAAAATTACTGAGAGTGGGTAATAGAAACTTCCAGACCAATAATAAATCTATTATCAACATTACTATAAACACGATTATTGAAATCTATATACTACGTCACTGATTAGTCTTCCTTCCATCTCACGATGTCCAACATCAACAACAACAACCATAAGAAATAAGAAAATTCCTCCTCGTTGTCTCTCAAAAGCGATTCGTTTTTCCCTGGGCCACGGTCGTGATTTATTACCGTCATCTTTCCGACCCATTGTTTCGCCCTATGGGGAGCCCAGGTAAATGTGGGTACCACACTAAACGGCCAGGTGGTACCGCGGCGAAGAGATCTTCTCGCTGCGGCTTCGTCTTTTTCGCACCCACCATTCGGAACAGAGATACTTTAAACCGCCACAGTTAAAACAAATAATGTCGTCGGACGATAATATTATTTAAAATGCGGTTTGGTGGTGAAGGAAGACTGAAGAAGAATGGTTTGTAATTAGTTTTTGAATTTGTTCTTTTTGTCAAATGGAAAAATAACAAAGCAACTTCACAAGATAGATATTATTAAACACATGCAAAATTAATTGTACACAATAATTAAGACACAAGAATGTAAATGATTTTCTTACTGATGAACTGTTCCAAGTATTAATTTGCAATTTAGTGAGGAGTGAAAGGAAGATTTGAAGCATGTTTCAGTAAACTTTCAAGTTGATTGAATAAAAACTTTAAAAAATACAGCCTGAAATAGTTTAATGAGTTAGGGAATATTTCAAAAATTTAGACACAAGGATATAAATGATTTTCTTACCGATGAACTGTTTCAAGTATTAATTTGTTATCTAATGAGGAGTGAAAAGACATTTTGAAGCATGTTTCAGTAAACTTTCAAGTTGATTGAGTGAAAATCTTAAAAAATAGAGCCTGAAATAGTTTGATGAAGAAGGAAATTTCTTAATAATTTAGACATAAGGATGTAAATAATTTGTTACTAATGAACTGTTTCTGGGTATCAATTTGCAATTTAGTGAAGAGTGAAAGGAATGTTTGAAGCATGTTTCAGTAAACTTTCAAGTTGATTGAGTGAAAACTTTAAAAAATACAGCCTGAAAGAGATTGATGAAGAAAAGAATTTTTTCAACAATTTAGACACAACGCGATTTTTGTCTCATTGTGGAACAATTGGATGATTCTTATAAAAAAGAAGATAAATATGTCGCAACCATTCAAAAGCATGTTGAAGTAGCTTTAACCGCACTAGCTAGTGTGATTGACAAAGTCTTAAAGGAAAATATTACGACAGAAAACACAGACTCAATAACGGATATAAAAACGCAATTATTAGGTACCTTCTTACTAAAACGATGAAATTTCAATTTTTTTTTGTTGAGATTTTGTGTCCTAATGGTCATTTGGGATCCCCAAAACTTCATACACTAAATTATTCTCAGATTTGAAGCCAAAATCTATGAAAAAAGGCACTCAGAAAAATTGTAAAATTGATAAATCACCCCAAATTGCTTAACACGATTTTATCTCAGGAACTATAAATCCAAATGAGTTGAAATTTTCAGGGATTGTATTCCTCTACTGGAATAAGAATCGCTGAAAATTTCAGCTTTATATCTTTGATAGAAAAAAAGTTATGACCTTTCAAAGTTTTCCAAAATCTAAATCATAAGGTAGGTCCCTTCTTACTAAAACGATGAAATTTCAATTTTTTTTTTGTTGAGATTTTGTGTCCTAATGGTCATTCCGGATTCCGCAAACTCCATAAACTAAATTATTCTCAGATTTGAAGCCGAAATCTATGAGAAAAGGCACTCAGAAGAATTGAAAAATTGATAAATCACCCCAAATTCCAAATTGCTTAACACGATTTTATCTCAGGAACTATAAGTCCAAATGAGTTGAAATTTTCAGGGATTGTAGTCCTTTGAAAGGGATAAAATTCAGTGAAAGATTCAGCTTACTATCTTTAATAGAAAAAAAGTTATGACCTTTCAAAGGTTTCCAAAATCTAAATCATAAGGTAGGTAAGGTCGACTTGGTTAACTGGAACAGCGGGGTGACTGGGCCATATGCCAATTTTTAGCTTATTATTGAAATTTGAATTTCCCGCGTATGAAAATCCGTTACAAGTGTGTCTCATTTATACCCTGCATGTATTAGAAAGAACGCGGCCGGATTAGTTGAGTGAGAAAAAATAGAAATTTGATACCATTACAAAGTGAATCATTACAACAAGTGAGAGGAGTGTGGATTTTAATCAATGGTAAGTGATTAAAGTGAATAATTTTGCACTGAGCATGTTTAACCGTAAGAAAATAATGCTGTCAAGGTAGGCCGGGTTTGTTTTGAGGTTAGAATTTCAATTAAGAGAAATAGAGCTGGGGTTCCAGTTGCCCCGGTAAAAAATACCTACAGAGGCAACTGGAACGTATATGACTTGGGTAACTGGAAAATATGTTCCAGCTACCTGAAATTAACATAGTATTGTGCATTTTTGTTTGTTCTAGAGCAAATATGGTCAGGAATTATATCCGTAAAACCTCCAAATGTGCAGACGGTGGAAGATACACTAAGGATGCCATGAAAAAAGCAGTTGAAGATGTTCAAAACGGTAACAGAACAATGTACGGTGCTGCCGTTTTCTATAACATCCCCAGATCCACAATAAGACACTTTGTATTTGGAACAAGAGGGAAAGGTATATTGTCGGTAACAGGAAAAGGTGGTGGAGGAATATATGCACTGTCTAATGAAGTAGAAGAAGAACTGTCAACTGTGCTGAACACCATGCAGAAATGGGGATATGGATTATCAAAGGAGGAAGTGCTCGATTTAGTGCAAGCTTACGTGAAAAAAAATAGGCTACCGAACAAATTTAAAGACGACCGGCCAGGGGACCAATGGTTTCTAAATTTTTGTAAAAGAAGAAAGTTGTCACTGAAGAAACCTCAAGGAGTAGAAGCTGCTAGACGAAAACAAGAGAATCCGTGGACAATTTTTGGCTTTTTTGATGTATTAGAAAAAACTTTCGAGGATCTTGATTTTCAGAATAAACCTGCACGCATTTTCAACTGTGACGAAACATCTTTTTCCAACGATCCTTCTAAAACAAAAATTCTTGGTAAAATTGGTGCCAAATGTACTCGCACTATTTCATCATGTGGGAGAGAAAATACGACGGTTTTAGTGTGCTGCTCAGCTTCGGGCCAAAAATTACCACTTCTTACGATTTTCAAGGGCAAAAATATAATTGAATCTATGATTCCAGAAAAAGCAGATGCTTTAGAAAAAACTGCTGTTGCTGCCTCCGACCGAGGTTGGATGACAGCTAAGATATTTTCGGGGTGGTTTAGAAAGTGCTTTCTTCCCAACATTCCACCAGAAAGACCAGTCCTCCTAGTTGTAGATGGACATGTTTCACATATATCCTGCGCGTTAATTAAAGAAGCTATGGAGAATGATATAGTTATTTTAAAATTACCCCCCCACTCGACTCACATCTTGCAACCTTTAGATGTGGAGGTATTTAGAGGAATGAAGGCGCAATGGGACAAAACCCTCTGCAAGTGGCAAAGACAGAACCCCCGAAAAAAAATTCCAAAACCAGACTTTCTTAGAATTCTTGGAGAAGAGTTTGCAAAAATGCCTGATGAAAATATAAGAAATGCTTTCAAAGCTACTGGCATATATAACCACGAATTGGGGGGCCCAGATCGTAAACAAATTTCGGAGGAGATTTTTTCACATTCCGATTTAGTAAAATATCAGAACAGGGACAAAAAGTTTGCCCCACAGGATAAAGATAAAGGTATTCAAAACTCTACTCCTGGTCAGACTCTTAATTACTCTGAAGCCAAGCCAGGATCATCCCATCAAACCGAAGCAATGCCAGGGCCTTCCGATAGCATCGAACCAATTCCAGGGTCTTCCCATCAAATTGAACCAATTCCAGGGCCTTCCAACAAACCAACTTCTTTCCAAGAGATTTTGGTTAGTCTGTTAGATAACAGACAGAGGCATAATGAGAGTTTACAGCCAAGAAGAAAAAGAATTTGTACCGGCACAGAAATTCTCACAACCGAAGATTATTTCAAACGCAAAGAAAAGGAGGAAGAAGAAAGAAGACTGAAGGAAAGTAAGAAAAAAAAGATAAATACCAAAGAAAGCTTAAAAGTGAAAAAGGGGAATCACGTTTTAAAAGAAAAATCCAAAATCGATACTAAATTTAACAAAAGAAAAGAAAGATCCTCTTCAGAAAGTAGTGAGTCATCATCAAATACATCTTTGGAAAAAGAATTAGAGGAAAACTATGTTGACGAAGAGTTCGATCTGATTGACGATGAGTTTCTATCTTTAGAAGATGAAGAACGTTTAGATGAAAACAGTGCTCCATTAGAATTGGAGGAAATCGAAGAAGCACCAGGGTTACGTGAAAAGAATAGATCACAAGAGATACAAACAGAAAGTGTAATGGAAGACGAAATAGATTACAATCACATGCAAGTAGAAACCTCTGATTTTGTTCTTTGCAATTTTATTTATAATAAGGGAACAAAAAAAGAAACGCAAAAAGAATTTGTATGTAAAATAATTTCCAAAACCAATGAAGAATTACGTGTGTCTTGTCTACGGAAGAAGGAAAACTTCTATATTTTCCCAAATGTCCCTGACATAGTCATTTTAAAGCACAACGAATTCCAAAGAAAACTTCCAGCACCCATAGAAAAGAGAGGAAGATTTTTCTTCGAAGAAGTTTAAATTTTGTGTTTTTATACATACATCTTACTCGTTTAGTTTATTTAGTAAGTACTTAATGGTTATTATACTTACCGAGAGAATTGGACTTTAAGTTTAAGTATTTTTATTATCCGTTATTATTTTCTGTTCAAGAAACAAAGAAAATTGGTTTTTTATTTTGTTTTTCGTTCATTTTATCATTTTTAATAAACGTTATTTTTTTACCACTTAGTACTACTTTTATTGCATCTCCCATATTTCCCATAATTTTTAAGCAAAAAAAAAAAAAAATTGGTAGGATCTTTACATATACGTTATACTACATTCCAGTTACCTCAGAATTAGCACTATTTGAATGCATTGCAAAATAGGGGTCACTGTTTCAGTTGCCTCCAAAATTCGGGTAACTGGAACAGTTGACCAAAAAAAATAAAAAAATCTGTAAATCTGTGTAGGACATTCCAATATAAAATCTGCTTTTCCACAACATTAGCTAACCCTTCAAAGTAGTTTACCACAATTTTTCAAAATAATTCCTCTTAAAATGACTCCTCTCCAAATATATTTTTCCAGACCGTTGTAAAATTGCGTCCCAGTTAACCAAGTCGACCTTACCTTCTTACTAAAACGATGAAATTTCAATTTTTTTTGTTGTTGAGATTTTGTGTCCTAATGGTCACTCCGGATCCCACAAACTCCATACACTAAATTATTCTCAGATTTGAAGCCAAAATCTATGAAAAAAGGCACTCAGAAAAATTGTAAAATTGATAAATCACCCCAAATTGCTTAACACGATTTTATCTCAGGAACTATAAGTCCAAATGAGTTGAAATTTCCAGGGATTGTAGTCCTATACTGGAATAAGAATCGCTGAAAATTTCAGCTTTATATCTTTGATAGAAAAAAAGTTATGACCTTTCAAAGTTTTCCAAAATCTAAATCATAAGGTACCTTCTTACTAAAACGATGAAACTTCAAATTTTTTTTTGTGGAGATTTTGTGTCCTAATGGTCATTTGTGATCCCCCAAACTCCATACACTGAATTATTCTGAGATTTGGAGCCGAAATCTATGAAAAAAGGCACTCGGAAAAATTGAAAAATTGATAAATCACCCCAAATTGCTTAACACGAATTTTATCTCAGGAACTATAAGTCCAAATGAGTTGAAATTTCCAGGGATTGTAGTCCTCTACTGCAATAAGAATTGCTGAAAATTTCAGCTTTCTATTTTTAATAGAAAAAAAGTTATGACCTTTCAAAGTTTTCCAAAATCTAAATCATAAGGTAGGTACAGTGGGAATCATTGCAATTAGCACACACTTTTTAAAATCCCTCGTATTAAGTCAAAATTCTAAGCAATTAGGCAATTCAATCCATCTGTCAAAAAGGAAAATTCAATGTGGCGTGGCGGCCAAGCAAGTTTGTTTTGAATATGTTTTTATGCATATTTTAAATTAGTTTTAATTTCGTGGGTTAGAGGACAGGACCAAAAAAGAAACTATCAAGCTTTTGGCAACGTTTCGGAATATATTTTTCCTTTTTCAAGCCCTGGAAAAGGGAAATACAAGCACTTAGTACAACAATAAATATACTGTTGTGAGTTAATTACAACTTTTAAGCCAAAATAAATAAATAAATAAAATAAAATAAATTGTTCCTTTCAGTACTTACTTAAACTATTGCTTCTGGAGTCCGTTCAGGATGGACAAAGGCACTTCTCATCATAATATTAAGGGATGCAATCAATTTTTCACAAAAATTCGTTATTTTGAATTTAAAATTTGAAAGCTAACTGATTTTCACATCTGATTTTGTGAGGTTATATTAGTAGTAGTGATGGGCTGATTAAACATTTTTACCATCGAAATTTCTCTTAGTGATGGGTGATAATTGCTTAAACTCCTGAACAGAAACCATTTGAAAGGGAACATTTACAAATTATTTCAAATTTAAGAAAGAAATAATTGTTAATTCGTTTCAGAAAGAAACTTTTGTCATTATTAAAATGTATTGCATAGCATTAAAACTGAATTCAAAATAATTTAAAAGCTTTAAAATATGTGAACACTAAACTTAAATAACAAACCAATGTAACCAGTACCAACGAGGAAAGCATACAGACAAATTTAATATTAAAAGAAACCTACTAATTGTGATTGAAGTTCCTTCCCTACAATAAGTTATAAACTAAGTTTATGTAGGCAAACACAAAGAATAAAATAAAATAAAACAAAATAAAAAATGAAATAAACTATTGTCACAAACAAGGCATAAAACTAGTCACAAACAATCACCAAAATTAATCATAATCACAGAGATATCACAGTATGTTAAAAAGGATTTTATTATTCAATGTTGTTGACATTTTTATAAGTCTGTAGTATGTTGTTGTATACTCCACTAAGTCTGTCTGTTGTGTCAATTTTGATATTTACTGTATTGTTTAAATTTATGTGAATCATCTCACTCACCTTTCGCTTATAAATCTGAGGTTCAGAGTCTACCATTTTAACTTCATCAAATTTGAAACGGTGGCCAGTTTCAAAATGATGTTTTGACAGTGCAGTCTTGTCTTCATTATACATTCTAACATTACGACAATCATACCTGTGTTGTTGAACTCTTTTGTCAAGATATTGCATTGTCTCGCCAATATAGCATTTGCCGCATTCACAGGGTATTTTGTAAACTACTGAGCTTCTTTTTCCTTCTGGTATCCTATCTTTAAGTGGTGTGAAAAAAGAGCTAGAGGTTTTTGGATTGTAAAAAGCTAGTTTCAGCTCCGAATTGTTAAAGCATCTGCCTATTTTTTGAGAGAGACCATCAATGTAAGGAAATTTGAAGTATTTTTGTTGAGTTTTAGTGTTACTTTTAGTTTTTGTTCTAAATCTATTTATATTTCTGTTTATGAAACTTAAAGGATAATTGTTGTTCATTAATTGTTTTTTGACTTTTTCCATATTAGTGGTGTGAAATTCTGGATGACTTAGATTGATGGCTCTGTGTAACAATCCATTTATAATTCCTATTTTGTTGGAGAGAGGATGGTTTGATAAATAATTTCAAATCCTACCAGAACTAGTGGGTTTTGAATACCAATTTGTAATAAGGGTACCATCAGGTTTGCGATGGATCTCCATATCCAGGAAACATATTTTGTTACCATTTTCTATCTCCATCGTGAATTGGAGTGATGGGTGGAAGCTGTTGAAGGTGTCTAGTAGTACATTGAGTTGGTCTTGAGGAGCTGACAATACTGTATCATCAACATAGACAAATATGAATGGGACATAGAAGTGTAGTCTTTTCAAAACTTCTGTGATGAGATGATTCATGACTAGATTAGCTAAAATTGGTGATGCAGGATTTCCCATAGCTGACCCATCTTTTTGTAAGTAAATATCACCATTATAGGAAAAATAACTTGTGTCAAAGCAATAATTTATTAGGTCAATTAAGTATTTTTTAGGAGTGTCTGTGTAGTTTGAAATAAATCTGTGTTCAGAGTTAATAATATCCAAGACTATTTTCTTTGGTATGTTTGTGAACAGACTAATTACATCTAGGGACACTAGGACATGTCCATCAGGTACTACATGTTCCTTTATTACCTCTGCGAAATGGAAAGAGTCTTTTATGTTAAAGTGGAATGTTGTTGTTAAAGGATTGAGTATTTTATGTAGATACCTAGCTATGTTGTATCCCGGTGAGTTGACACAACTAACTACAGGCCTAAGATGTAAACCAGGCTTATGCGTCTTTCTCAAACAGTAAAGTTTTGGGGAAACTGAGTTGTGACGTTTCAATTCCTTTTCCTCTCTAATGCTGATCAGATTCTGTGTTTTCAGCTCAGTAATCATTTTGTTTGCGATGGTCTGAAATTTGTTTGTTGGGTCCCGGTTGGTGGATTGATATACATTAGTGTCACTCAGCATCTCAACTACTTTTTGGTGGTATTCACTTTTATCCATAAGAACAGTGGAGTTCCCTTTGTCTGATCGACTGACAATTATATTGGGATGGTCTTTAAGGAACTGTCTTGTTTTTTTAACTTTACCTAATAGGCCTTTGTTAGTAGTTGAGTCCTCTTTTCGGTAGAAATTCGTGATGATGTTGGTAGACTGGGCTCTCAGGTTGTCCTGGATTGTTACACAGAGCCATCAATCTAAGTCATCCAGAATTTCACACCACTAATATGGAAAAAGTCAAAAAACAATTAATGAACAACAATTATCCTTTAAGTTTCATAAACAGAAATATAAATAGATTTAGAACAAAAACTAAAAGTAACACTAAAACTCAACAAAAATACTTCAAATTTCCTTACATTGATGGTCTCTCTCAAAAAATAGGCAGATGCTTTAACAATTCGGAGCTGAAACTAGCTTTTTACAATCCAAAAACCGCTAGCTCTTTTTTCACACCACTTAAAGATAGGATACCAGAAGGAAAAAGAAGCTCAGTAGTTTACAAAATACCCTGTGAATGCGGCAAATGCTATATTGGCGAGACAATGCAATATCTTGACAAAAGAGTTCAACAACACAGGTATGATTGTCGTAATGTTAGAATGTATAATGAAGACAAGACTGCACTGTCAAAACATCATTTTGAAACTGGCCACCGTTTCAAATTTGATGAAGTTAAAATGGTAGACTCTGAACCTCAGATTTATAAGCGAAAGGTGAGTGAGATGATTCACATAAATTTAAACAATACAGTAAATATCAAAATTGACACAACAGACAGACTTAGTGGAGTATACAACAACATACTACAGACTTATAAAAATGTCAACAACATTGAATAATAAAATCCTTTTTAACATACTGTGATATCTCTGTGATTATGATTAATTTTGGTGATTGTTTGTGACTAGTTTTATGCCTTGTTTGTGACAATAGTTTATTTCATTTTTTATTTTGTTTTATTTTATTTTATTCTTTGTGTTTGCCTACATAAACTTAGTTTATAACTTATTGTAGGGAAGGAACTTCAATCACAATTAGTAGCTTTCTTTTAATATTAAATTTGCCTGTATGCTTTCCTCGTTGGTACTGGTTACATTGGTTTGTTATTTAAGTTTAGTGTTCACATATTTTAAAGCTTTTAAATTATTTTGAATTCAGTTTTAATGCTATGCAATACATTTTAATAATGACAAAAGTTTCTTTCTGAAACGAATTAACAATTATTTCTTTCTTAAATTTGAAATAATTTGTAAATGTTCCCTTTCAAATGGTTTCTGTTCAGGAGTTTAAGCAATTATCACCCATCACTAAGAGAAATTTCGATGGTAAAAATGTTTAATCAGCCCATCACTACTACTAATATAACCTCACAAAATCAGATGTGAAAATCAGTTAGCTTTCAAATTTTAAATTCAAAATAACGAATTTTTGTGAAAAATTGATTGCATCCCTTAATATTATGATGAGAAGTGCCTTTGTCCATCCTGAACGGACTCCAGAAGCAATAGTTTAAGTAAGTACTGAAAGGAACAATTTATTTTATTTTATTTATTTATTTATTTTGGCTTAAAAGTTGTAATTAACTCACAACAGTATATTTATTGTTGTACTAAGTGCTTGTATTTCCCTTTTCCAGGGCTTGAAAAAGGAAAAATATATTCCGAAACGTTGCCAAAAGCTTGATAGTTTCTTTTTTGGTCCTGTCCTCTAACCCACGAAATTAAAACAAATCTTTGCAAGGACACGAAATGATCACAACTATTTTAAATTATTTTGCATACAGTTTTGCTTACAACTTTGATTTTCATTATTTAATAAAATATTTATTGACTAGGTACCTAAATTATTAATTCGGGCAGAAACTAGATATTTTTTTGTGTTTTTTGGCCCATGTGTGGCCGCCACGCCATCTTGAATGTCACGTGGTTTGAATTGTCTAATAAATCTATTTAGTGCAGCATTTTGCTATTACTGTGTGTCAGATTTGACACATAACGAGGGATATTTATACAGGGTGTCCCACGGTGGATGGCGTATTAGACGTTTATGGAAAACGAAAAAACAGATCATTTTGAAAATTTGGCAACCGGGATAAACGACCATAATCTACACTTTAAAAATATTTTTGTTTATGCGGTGTTGCCACTTCTACTCTTAATCAGTGGCAACATCGCTATTTTAAATGGAACACCCTGTATGTGATTGCATATTTGGATTCTACGTAAAATTCTGAACAGATTTCATGTGATATACCCTATACCTAAGTTCAACTATTTCGGAAATATTGACAGTTGAAAATTGAGTTTCTGCAACTTTGACAGGTTGTAAAACCTAAACGGTTAATTTTAGAGGAACATCGATTTAACATTCCTATCTTAAATTTTCATAAACTATCATTTGACACCAACTCTGAATTTAACCGGAGATTAAATTTAATTGGAATTTTTAATCATGGATTAAATTCAAAGTTGGTGTCAAATTATAGTTTATAAAAATCTAAGATAGGAATGTAAAATCGGTTTTCCTCTAAAATAAACCGTTCAGGTTTTACAGCCTGTCAAAGTTGCAAAAAGTCAATTTTCAACTGTCAATATTTCCGAAATAGTTGAACTTAGGTATAGGGTATATCACATGAAATCTGTTCAGAATTTTACGTAGAATCGAAATATGCAATCACATACAGGGTGTTCCATTTAAAATAGCGATGTTGCCACTAGTTTAGAGTAGAAGCGGCAACACCGCATAAACAAAAATATTTTTAAAGTGTAGATTATGGTCGTTTATCCCGGTTGCAAAATTTTCAAAATGATCCGCTTTTTAGTTCTCCATAAACGTCTAATACGCCATCCACCGTGGGACACCCTGTATAGTGTGTGCCAATTGCAATGATTCCCACTGTACCTTCTTACTAAAAGGATGAAATTTCAAATTTTTTTTGTCGAGATTTTGTGTCCTAATGGTCATTTGGAATCCCCAAAACTCCATACACTAAATTATTCTCAGATTTGAAGCCGAAATCTATGAAAAAAGGCACTCAGAAAAATTGAAAAATTGATAAATCACCCCAAATTGCTTAACACGAATTTTATCTCAGGAACTATAAGTCCAAATGAGTTGAAATTTTCAGGGATTGTAGTCCTCTACGGAAATAAGTATCGCTGAAAATTTCAACTTTCTATCTTTAATAGAAAAAAAGTTATGACCTTTCAAAGTTTTCCAAAATCTAAATCATAAGGTAGACCTACCTTCTTATTAAAACGATGAAATTTCAAATTTTTTTTTGTTGAGATTTTGTGTCCTATTGGTCATTTGAGATCCCCCAAACGCCATACACTATATTATTCTCAGATTTGAACCCAAAATCTATAAAAAAAGGCACTCAGAAAAATTGATATGTATGTATGTAATGTCTGCCCAGCGAGTCTGTGTCTACGGGGCAGCGGTGAGGGGAATGTAGTTGTAAAAAAAAATGGCTGATTTCATTCATAAAATACTCAGCTGCGTGCGTAACTTTTTGGAAGTGTTATCTTATTGCAACTCGTAGACGAAAATCAATAATAACCAAACTCCCGCCACTGGATATTTCAATATAAATCAATATTCCAAGATGGGAGGAAACAATGACGGGAGCCCTAGCCAATAGCGAGACGTAAGGTGACGTTAATAGTCCAGGAGGTGGCGCCAAAAACATGCAAGAGTTTTCGCAAGGCGGATATTTTCAAAATAGGTCGTACTTTAGTGCTAGAATACTAGTGTACAGTCAGCACTCACAGTTCCGGGACAGCTGGCTCTGGGACGCGGGCAAAGTTGTAATTTTAAGAAGCATCTAAACTGTTTTCTCAAAGCTCAAAATTTATAGAAATTTTGCACATTATCTGTTTGAAGGTCACAGATAACGTATGTAAATCGTCAGACGTCTAGTTCGTTGCAAAAAGGGGGTCAGACGTCCTCAAAGTTCTTATTTTATGGCATTTTCTCCGGTGTCCTGTCAAAATATATTTTTGCAGGTATTTGACAAATATATTTGAAGAAAATGCCATAAAATAAGAACTTTGAGGACGTCTGACCCCCTTTTTGCAACGAACTAGACGTCTGACGATTTACATACGTTATCTGTGACCTTCAAACAGATAATGTGCAAAATTTCTATAAATTTTGAGCTTTGAGAAAACAGTTTAGATGCTTCTTAAAATTACAACTTTGCCCGCGTCCCAGAGTCAGCTGTCCCGGAACTGTGACTGCTGACTGTACACTAGCATTCTAGCACTAAAGTACGACCTATTTTGAAAATATCCGCCTTGCGAAAACTCTTGCATGTTTTTGACGCCAGCTCCCCAACTATAACCCATTGACAACGGCATGGTTCCCCGTGGCAACGGCAATAATGCCAAAAACTCCACCAATCAGGTTCATCCAGGCTGGATGCTTGCCAAATTGACAAAAACTGATGGAATCTTTAGAAAATGTCTATCTTTTACAATAGACCAAATTGAAGAAATCAGGTATTTAAATAAGAATAGATCGAACAACAACGTTAAAATATTTATTTTCAACCACATATGTAATGTTGACATTGCAGGTTTTTCAAAATCTTGAAAGTGTCACATTTCTGGACTTTGACATTTATCGGGACGGTAATGCATATGCCTGCCTAGGACGGAAAAGCATTTTCCGTCCGGGACGGCAAATGCTTTTCCGTCCCCATTTCCCTGCTCGTTCCAAATTGATAATTTTCATACAGCTCTCACATATAATAATAAAACCACATGTATTACATGGAACTAATTAAATCTATTCACTTATTTACATTAATTGTTAAATTAGCATTGTTGTTTATAATGGAAATCTTGAGACCATCCTGTTGGAATTGTGTTTCGTTTGGAACTATTATCTCTTGCGCTTGCGGATGAGTTTCCGCATGTGATGTACTTGTGGATGCACTGGACAACTGAATACCTTTGGAAGTAGAGGATAGCATCAGAGCAGTCTTACTTTTGTTCTCCAAAGATGCCTCTATGTAGCCTTCAGCAACCGTGCTCGATTTCCACCCTCCCAGTCTTTTGAGTTGCAATAGATCGGCCCCGTTGTCAACCAATAAGGTTGCGGAAGTACGACGAAAAGCATGCCCTGTAAAAGTTTCAATTTTTGGAAGCTTCAAAAAAGCAGCTATTTTATGTGGAAATTTTGAGATTGAATGATAGCCAATTGCTTGGTTATGTAATTTCCCATTTCGCCATTGAACAAATAACCTGTCATTTTTCAAATTTTTCCGCAAAGTGAGGTATTTGTGGAAAATAGCAACCCAATCTGGATCGCTTATGATAAACGATCGACTTGTGTAAGTTTTTGTGTGTGGAATTTCTATAGCGATCTTTCCTTCCAAAACGTTGACGTGCTCCATTTTCATCTTGACTAGTTCATCGCTCCTACATGCACCCGACACACCAACAATTAGCGCTACCTGAAACCAGATAAAAATAAAATGGGTAACCTAGCTATAGCATACAGAAAATCATTTTGATTTTCGCATTTTTATCTTCTTTGTATATTTTTTGAAAACCTACCTTGATGCTAATGAATTCTTCAGCTGCCTTCGTGAGGAACTCGTTAATGTTTTCTCTGGAAAAAACGCTCGACTTTTTCGGCTGAAAGCCCAGATTTTGCCGCTTCAAAAAAGCTATAAGTTTTGCGTAATTGGAGATATCAACTTTCTCTTTCAATTTAATCATGGTTTTCAACATACTGTAAGTCGACCATAAAGTCGAAGGCTTCTTTTCCTTAGATAATTCGCCAAAATACGCCAACAAAACGGTCTCCGAGGCAGTATTTCTCGTTCCTTTCTGGCTACACCATGCTTCGAATATTTGAAAAGCCTTTTCGTACCGAAATTTGCTTTTTGCTGGAAGCAAACTCTCTCCAATCCTGTCTGCTGCTTCTTTTAATTCAGGTGGGGTACAATCCATCGCTTCATCTTCACTTTCCGAAATCATTTCTTTGGGGAGAACGGGGAGAAATCTAGTGAAAATCTATTATTTCCGCAAAAATACTGAGCGAAAACTACCGTCGTTAAGGCGTTGTTGATCTTATCTATGGTTGTTGATTTTGCGGTTTCCTGTGGTTTCGTCTTTTGTTTGGCCTTTACAGGGCCTTTGAGATCGTCAAAATTGATGACATTGACAAAAAAAGTGAAATATTTTTTTCTAAGGCCAGTTTTACACTATATGAAAATTTCGTATAACAGAATCTTTAGTTTTTGCATCAGAAAATTAAGGGTTGAAAATAAAAAAGTATACAAACCTCGACGGAAAACTTCATTTCTGTCTCGAGGTTGAGTTTATCTCGACGCTTCGCGTCTCGATAAACTATAATAACCTCTCGACCAGCAATGAAGTATTTTCCGTCTCGGATTGTAATATACTATTAACGTTTTATTATTGTTATCTATATTTTGTTAATACAAAATGGATTTTCAAATGAACTATATATCATACCTAGTATTTTATAATTAAACGTGACAACATCGTACATTTACGTCCGAATTCCTTCCGTAGACTCAGAACCGCTGGGCAAACAATATGTATGTGAATGGATCATCAAAATATAAGTTTGATAGTTGCTGCACAGGTTGCTGCATACGTCTCTACGACGTTACAAAAATAGAAGTTAAAAGTAATTTCAATCTTCTGCAAAAAAGTTGCATAATTTTCCATAGCTGAATAACAAACAACAAAATCGCACTGGTATGTAGAGAAACTAGCTCTTCAAAAAAATAGCTGACTAAGATCACCAACTTTTCCACCCCTGCAACTTTTTTGAGGAGGATGATATTTTCATTGTTGACCGAGGTTATCGTGATGCCATCCTACTTTAAGATCAACTTGGTATTACCCATAGAATGCCATGCAGCGTGAGAGCGGGAGAACATCAGCTTTCAGTGGATGACACCCATTAAAGCCGATTGGTAACGAAAACCAGATATGTTATCCGGGTGCGCAATGGTCATTACAAATCGATATTTCATTTTTTTGATCACAGCATATCAATACATCACACTGCTCATCTTTCTGATTTCGTAAACATCTGTGGAGCTATAATAAATCGGTATGTTGGCCCTATCTTTATGGAAGTTGCAAATTAATGCAGAACTTGCTCGAGAACTTCTGCAGAGAACAATTGGACCAAACCATTTGAAAAATCTTGTAGAGGAGGGAGGACCTATAAATAGACGTGGTAGGTGCGTAACTGGAAAATCATCATATACCAAACTTTCCTGTACTGCATGTGGGTACCTTAGGGTAGTGTTTCACAAGACAAGATTTCTTGTCTTGCTGGGTCTATTCTTGTCTTGTCTTGCAAAGCAAGACAAGAAATGGAATTTATTCTTGTCTTGCCCGACTCTTGCAGAAAAAAATCTTTTCTAACAAGATTTCTTGCAATTTCTTGTTCTTGCATTATTTATTTTGTGACGTCATAGCAAGAGTCTTGCTTGCAAGAGTCTTGTTGCAAGATTCTTGCTGCAAGACTCTTGCATCATTCATTACGTTCAAAAGTGTGTCGGGGACGTGTGTGGTAGAAAAACACGATGGTTTTCTACCACACACTTCGGTTATGGAACGACGTGTTTCATCGTGGCGACGAAAACCGTCGTGTTTCATCGTAGTGTATGGGGCCCTTAAGATTATGATTGGTGTCATTCTCATTGATAACGTGGTTGTCATCTTTCCTGGTTTAAAGGCTTTTATCTACAAGCGTTTGGTTACGACGTTTTTACATAACCATTTGTCTAGTATTTGAGTTACGTCATGAGACTCATAACACAACTAGTGGTGTTATAGACTAGGTTATGAATTCATAACACAACTAGTGGTGTTATGGACGAGGTTATGAGTCTATAACACAACTATATATTTTTGGTGATTTGACAAATGTCAAAGGTAAACCTGTGAAGGTAAAATGAAGGTAGGCAACTATTAATGAACGAAAATAATCGCACTACAATGCTATCAAACCTTAAAAAAAAATCGACTTGATTCTTTGATGGTTGAAAACGAAAAGGCCTTCACATTGGGCTTAAAATTCAATATTGTGTGCGTGCAGTGTCTTAAACTTTACAAACTGACATGCTGACATTTTTATCTGGTTATTGTTAACACAACGTTGCCAAAATTAATTCCAAAAAATGCAGAGAAGGAGACTTCATGTTTTTGCAAGATTTCCTGCAAGATTGCAAGAGTCTTGCAGAATAATTTCTTGTCTTGCTTGGAAACTTCTTGTGGTGAAATCTATGAAAAAAGGCACTCAGAAAAATTGAAAAATTGATAAATCACCCCAAATTGCTTAACACGATTTTATCTCAGGAACTATAAGTCCAAATGAGTTGAAATTTTCAGGGATTGTAGTCCTCTACTGGAATAAGAATCGCTGAAAATTTCAGCTTTCTATCTTCAATAGAAAAAAAGTTATGACCTTTCAAAATTTTCCAAAATCTAAATCAGTCGCAGTTCTTATTATCAAATAAGTTGATTTTATTGTATAGTGGCAATTACAGTTAAGTTCATTTGGTTGAGAAAATGTATAAATTTTTCTGTTTCCCTTTGAACTTTGGTTTTTAGATTGTCCCAGTTTTCTGCTGTAAGATAGATATCCGTGTCATTTGCAAAGCTGATCACCTCACCGACTATATCCATATCAAAGAGTCGATTTATTATTTTGTCTTGCTTTAAATAATGGTTTTATAATTGTTGATTTAAAAGGTTGAGGAAATATTCTTAGCTTGAATGATTTGTTTATTATTAGTTTTAGAGGATCTTTTATATATTTTAACATTTTTAAAATTAGTTCACAGTCTATATACCTGGAGCTTTTCTGTTTTTCAGTTCACTAATTGTTTTCAATATTTCTTTTTTATTAGTTGTTTTTAGTTCAAATTAATTTTTTCGCTTGTTTGCTGTTTTGTTCTCCATCAAAAATCTTTGACAATTCCCAACAATAAATTCACAAAATACATTTGGCAATACTCATTAAAGCTAAAACCGAGTAAAACAATACCGCATCGTGCAAGAAAGCAATAAAGTATTGCTATAGTAGTTGTTCATCAATCATTATTGGTTCCAGAGTGTAATTACCCGATATGCGTTCTTGGGTCTCGTGTCTACGCCTCTTGCGATTCCGGTTTCGCAGGATTCATTTTTTCTATTACGACCCCCTTGTTTCTCTTGAAATTAATTTGTATATACTGGAGCTTTGCCTTCAACGTTTCCATAATTTAATTGGAATTCAAATTTTATGAAGCAGATTAAGAGGAAAACCAGAAAAATGTATATTTTTACTGGAATCAATTGATTCAATTTTCAAATTTGCAGTTTGAACGGTTTTTGGTAGAAGTCTGTCAAACATCTGAGCTTTATCAGAGGATCAGAAAACCGACACTAATTAATTATTAATAAAAGTTCACTTTTAATTCAAACAATAAATAATTAATTATTTAAAACATCCAACTTTGCGGAGGTTTTTCGAATACAATAGAACCAATCACAAAGGAAAAAGGCCGTTCTTGGTTTCTATAGGTTGAAAATAAATATTAATTTAAACTGAGGACCCCATACAGTATAGAAATATCGATTACAATAGGTGGAAATAATTTAATTGATTGACTTTAATGTAATATTTATTAGTTTTTAATGCGGAAAATTCGCCTTTCAATGACAAAGGACCCCGCACCAATCTTATGGAAAATGGCTTTCGGTGAAATTGTCTGAAATTTGGATATGTTGTGCTCCTGGACATTCTAAACAAAAATTATCTAAAATCTAATTTTCCTCTTCTTACTCTAAACGATCTGCGGACTGCCAAACTTAACTGTTGGTATTTATCAAGTGTCTCTTGCTCCGTACAAGACACCACTATGCACCATGATGTAGAGAACTCTTCTGAGCAAGACCAATCCAACCCAACTTTTAGAACAGAAGAAATCCCAATGAAATTGAAATAGCCTAAGAAATTATGCAACCAGCAATTCATATTAACCGAATATTTGACCGAATAATGGCCGAAAATTCGGCCAAAAAACCAGGCCGAGGACCGGCCGAATATTCGTTATTCGGCCATGACGATCGGCCGAATATCCGGTATTCGGCCAGTGACCCAAACCACTATTCGATGCATCTCTATTTGGAGTGAGTCTTTTTCTTCCTCAATCTCCATTAGCGTGGCTTCCGCAGATATTGTGGGCTCTCTGGCATAAGTTAGCATAAACGGGCTAAATCTTGTGGTGTCCTGTAGTGCCGTATTGTATGCAAATGTAATATATAATAAACGGTAGGTAACTACACCAATCTGTCTGCTGCTTGTTGCAATACATGGATAGCATATCCGCTATGCTTTTATTCAGTCTCTCTCTCAGACCGTTGCAGCAGGGGTGGTAGGCCGTTGTGAACTGGCTTTTTACACCTATAATTCTACCCAATTCTGTTATAAATTAAATGGTTATTTGAACTTTAAGACAATATAACTTAGGGTCGCGGAATTAAAAAAATTATGATAACGTGTGATCCCTTTATGTGCAAATAAAACCACTCAAAATCCAACAAATAATAATTTTATTTGATATTAACCAATACAGTCAATGTTACTTTCTGTAAAATTTGACAGTTGACAGCTTGGTTTTCCGGTGAATCTGATACCATGTACCTCTCCAATCCGGAGCTCTTCAATGGGTGTTGGGGTTTCACTTTCGTGAATTGGAACTCTTCGTGTTGTTTCCTGTAACAAAATAAGGTAAAACAATAAGAAATTAAATCTTTGGATTCTCCCCCAAATGGACAAAATTTTCCTTTCAAATTAAGGTAGCTACTATAGATGCTAGAAGATAAACCTGACGGTGAAATCAATCAAATCCAGAATATGTCAAAATTCAGTCGAGATTATAATTGACGGAGTAAAACAAAAAAATAGCTATTCAGGCCTCTGCCTGGATTCAATAAAGAGTTGATAGGGATGGACACACAAATTTGGTTTTCACCGACTCTATTTAGAGCAAATGGTCCTGTGTTTCCATACTTACAATTGATTCTGAAAACCAGAGCAGCAGTACCTATTTATTAGACCAAAAGTCTCAATTGACTTACCTCACAAAAACGTGGCACTACCAATCGGTACTCACACAAAATGGAAGCACACAATTAAATTAAAAAAATTAAAATATAATATTTATATTTCAAGAACAGATAAGATAAGTTTTATCAGGTAAAAACTTAATAATGATATGATAATATGCATTGATAGCAAAATATATTGAAAAATCTATAAGGGAGAATCTAAAAATATGAAACAAAAATTATTAAAAATAAAAATGACTTGCCTGCTAGACTACTGTTGAGAAAAGAACGTTTTAGAAACCAAACCCCACAGGAAAACGATCTTGTGTTTTTTTATGCTTACTGCATTTTAACCAGTTCAACCAATCAGACGAGTACACCCAAAAGATCATATTCACTTTACAATGAAATCACAATGAAAAACCACGTGGAATAAAAGAGAATAGATAAAAATCCACTAGAATTATTTTAATTGTTTGCAAACTATAATAATTTAAATTAAGGTTATGTCAAAAATAAAAAACTGTTAATTAATTAGGTCACTAAGCCAAAAAATGATTATTTCAGAATCAGAAGTTAAAGAAAGAAAGAAATATAACCATTTGCTAAAAGTGAGATAAATATAATTTCTTTCAATGAAAATACAAATGACTGTCAAATGCGAAATAATTAAAATCATACTTTGAAAAATAAATCCATTAGGTACTAGATGACAGTACCTTTATTTAATAGATATTTGCATTTTACGCACATGATGGATAGATGGCAGCAGTTTTTATATTATTAGGAATTATTATTTTGTTGATTCTGAAATGGAAAAAATACAAAATACAAAATACAAAATAAGAAGAGATGGAACATGTTACGTAAATGATAAATTTATCCTAACAATTACTTGACTATATCTGACTGGAATACTTTTCCTCTGTCGCTCAGTAAGTGTTTTGGCACTCCATGTATCAAGAATACTCTTTCCAGTGAAAACTTCGCTACTGGCCCTTCTTTTCTATTTGGTAGGGCAGCTGTGATGGCGAATCTTGATGCATAGTCCGTAACAGCTACAAAATGGCGTCAGACATGATTCGATGAGCTCATCTTTCTGAATGTTCAATTTTTGAATATTCCTGGATCTTGATTCGAATCAAGTGTCCGGAATATTCACTCAGTTGATTACCTTATTCTGAGAATCCCTGAGTTTGTCTTGAAACACTGAGCGCTCGGAGCATCTTTCATCTTTTTCCCTTTGAATGAGAAGAACAGGGATAAAAAAACAATAGAGCAGCTCCGAGCATCTACTCGAACTTCATCGATGTGACAACTCTTTTAGAATGTCAATGGGAAGCTACAAAATGGCGTTAGACATGATTCGATGAGCTGATCTTCCTTAATGTCCAATTTTTGAATATTTCTGGATCTTGATTCGAATCAAGTGCCAGGGATAATCACTCAATTGATTATTATCTGATCAGATTAAGCTAGTCTATCTACCACATCAAAACTTATAATTTAACCTAGCAAAAGAAAACACAGCACAAAACTCTGAGACAAGTTTGGACAAGGTAAGTGTCTCTGATGGTGCCGCCTGGGGTTGAAAAATGCGGTGTTGCAATATTTTTATTAAATACCTACATTACATTTTAAAATGTGCAAAATTTAAGTCTGTTCATGGTCTAATCATGGTTCAATTATATTTTTAGTAAACTAATATTACTATTGTTAAACTTGTAGCAAAACGCCCCAAGTACTCTATGTAATTAGTTAGATGGTAAATGGCGAGCGGTATATTGATGGTGTTTATTTACTTGGAGCTGCTACCTAAAATCTGTGGAAGGGTCTATTTGCAAGAGAGAGAAACAACCTATTGAGGTGCACTAAATTATATTTTATTATACATAAAACCCAAAAATTTAAATCAGCAAAATATCTTACAATTCTGACAGCCTCATATTTTTTTTTCTAAAATTCAATTACTTCATATCCTTCTTTTAAAAATTTTCTATTCCATTTAATAGTTTATTTAATCAGAACAATTCTATTCTCAGATTCCTAGCCTAGCTAATAAATCCAACTGTTTAATTCATAATCCCAACTCAAAATTGTATATTGTTAAATATAAGTTCCCTTCATATTTTCTTTGCACAATTAAATTAGAATGTCATTATATCTGAAGGCAATTAAAGTTATGCAATAATGTTCCATTGATATTTCACTTCATAGTCATTCATCTTTTATAAAGTCAAAAGTTTTACTAGGAAAATCACTCAAGCTTTTAGGCATTGAAAGTCATTTATGAATTCACTTCTTATCATTCAGAATCATTGATAAAAGTCAGAAAATTATTAAACACTGAAGTACTTACATTTAACTTTGCACACGTAAAATTACTTAATTAATTACTTAAAATTCTCTAGAGCCCGCACATAAGTTGAACGAATTTCAAATGTTATTTCTTTCACAATTTTTCCGCTACTTTTTCTAAGTTAAATCGAATGCGTTTTCTCCGAGGCCTTGATAAGAACTTTTCGCGAATTTCAACCCTTCTGACTGTAGACTTTAACTCAAACTGGACTGGACTGCTAACAACTGGCAACTCAACTGACAACTGCCTTCCACTTCTAAAACCGCGGTATTTATATTTAATCGATCCCCCCAAATTTCTCTGTCCATGACAGTTAAGATGATGAAATTTTTGTTATTTTATTAGTTTAAATCGAATAATTATGTCGCAATTTCCTGATTTTATCCGGGTCAAAAACTTTAGTATAAGAATGTGAGGGCAACACAAACAAAGCCGACACACGTGCGTGCCATAAATCTTCGATTTAATTACCCTGTCCTCGTTTTTATTATTTTTAAGAATTTAATTTAGATGATGACATAGGCTGGGTGTCGAAATACGTTAGCGTTAATTTGTTTCATTTTTAATTTATCGATACTGATTTGAGATATCGGAAATTCAGTTTTTGATTGTTTGATTAAATTGAATTTTTATAGTAAAGACATTGTAATTATCGGGACTATTTTTCCCGGATCATTACAAACTTAAACCTACCTTTCTGTTAACTAAACTATTTTAAAATGATTGATTAAGTATAAATATTCTTAGGTACGTGGGCCTAACTCAAATATGGATTGCAAGAGTAGGTATTACAACGTAAAGGCATATGTTGAGATTGGCCCGGAAATCTGCGTAACTAGATTTTACGAAGAGGCCAATCTCAACATTGGCCTGTACGCAAAAATATTTTTATGTCTAAAATGAGATATGCCACACTGCGAAAATTGAATATTGGCCACACGGTGTATTATGGAGATATGCCAGTTCGTCACAACATAGATATGGTTCTTTTAAGTATTTTTATGGGAATAACTGATTTTCGCCAAATATTGAGATAGGCCCCTTCTTACTGACAGCGACGATGTAATGGCCTGGCAATGGTTGAGAAATTGCTTATAAGTTTTCTGTAAAAGTTACATAGTCCTAGGAAGTTCTGGACGTCTTTGACCTTTCTTGGTGTGGGAAATCTCGTGACGCAATCTCTCTGGTAGGATTCCTTTTCCGCTAACGTGAAAGCCTAAGATTTCAATTTCTTGCTTCAAGTATTCGCATTTGCTTGACTTGAGGGTCAAATTTGCCTGTCGCAGTCGTTCAAAAACCTTTCTTAGTTTTCCTCTATAGTTTTGGAAAATATAATTATATCGTCCAGGTAGATCAATATTTCCTTCCATTTTAATTCCCCAAAAGACTCCATTAGCTAGTTCTTGGAAGGTGGCTGGAGCGTTACATAGTCCGAAGCTTAGTACGTTGAATTCGTAAGATTCATGCCCTTGTACTATAAATGCAGTGTATGGTTTAGAGCTTTCTTCGATAGGTACTTGCCAGTAACCCGAAAGCATATCTAAGGTGCTGAAGTAGGCAACCTACCCTAGATATGATATAGAATATCATCGATTAGTTACGTTAATTTCCTTGTCACACTATTAATTTTTCTGTAGTCCACACAAAAGCTGATTTTTCCATCTTTTTTCTTGATTAGCACTACCTACTAGACTAGACTGTTGACAATATAAATTGACAAATTTATACAAAAATAAAAATCTAAAACTAAGATCCTCCATTTAGATATAATAAGTTATATCCTTGTAAAACATTTTTCTTTTTTAATTAATATTGCAACAGCCAAAGCCATAATCAAAACGTAAAAAAAAACAATTAAACAACAAAGTTTTTACTTTAATAAATACTTGGTATTTACTCGTCTATTTAAATACCGTGTGTATGTGTAGCAAGCCAGTAGAATTTAGAAAATCTATAATTAAAACAATTAACTCCAGTATGTTAAGCAAATTCAAAAGCTCCACGCAGATCGAGAAAAAGATTAAACCATTACAAAAAAAATAAAGGTAAATTAAAGAAAAAACTCGTAATTAAAATAAATACTGGTTTTGTTTCAGCTACCATAAGTATATATTTATAATATAAACGCGGATAAAATATTATGAGATTAAGATCTTTTCTATTATTGTTCAAGGCATTTTATATTAGATATGAAAGTTTGATTTTATTATTATTATTATTGTTTTTTATGTTTAATTACTTTAAATAGTTTTTATTTATTTGTATCTTGGTTTTAATTAAGTATTATTTCGATTGAAAGTGCGTTTTTTTAAAATTCGGTTATTTTCTTATTGCTATTATCAGGGTCGCCCAACTTGTTATGTCCATGTTAGAATTGATAAGTTGTCTCTGAGATTTAAGCCATTTCTGAGTGTTGTCAGATGTCAAATTTAAAATTATCAGGATTTGAGAACAAAATTATCAGATTCCAAGAAAAATTATCAGAAAAAGTTTCTGGCAACTTT
This sequence comes from Ceutorhynchus assimilis, assembly GCA_917834065.1. Classification (NCBI taxonomy): domain Eukaryota; kingdom Metazoa; phylum Arthropoda; class Insecta; order Coleoptera; family Curculionidae; genus Ceutorhynchus; species Ceutorhynchus assimilis. Next base: position 39,684,232 of record OU892283.1, on the reverse strand, counting down.
TTTGACTTTTTATCTTTTTTTTTCATTTTTCGGGTTCTAGGTGGGACTCTGGCAATAATTGTAGTTCTCAATAAGAGCTTCAAAAAAGATTATTAAAGACTTCGAGCCCAAGGGCTTGATTTTCAAGATAATCGGCTTTGAAGCTTTTGCAAAATTTGAGACAAAGTTTTAACTTTGAGCCTCAATATTTTCATAAGTATTTAGGATATAGAATTGAATCTTATTTTATCTTGAAAATTATTTAATTTTGATTCAGAATATATAATTTTATATCATATTTGTTATAATAATAACCGAGTTGTTCACGAAAATTTGCGTTAGGTTTTCGAAAGTTTAAAGAGCAGCGGGACTGTAGCGCTAAATTCAATTTTGCCGCACAAATATTAATGGACATAAACCCGAGCCATACAAAGACAATGGAGGATTGGCACTTACTTGGTTTATGCAGGTTTTCGTCGATCCAGAGGAGCTCCTCGTGCCCAGAAAGTCTGCTTCTCAGCGACACACCGATACAACACAGTCTTAGAAATAAAAATAAGGAATTTTTGCCTTGAATTCGATAGGTTTTTTGATTTTGATAACGACCGAAAAAGCGGACGTGGTTTTAGAGACACGGCTTCGTACTTTTTTTTTCCTTCTCATAAATCACATATTTTTCACATACGCCGAGTCTGCGCGAGCGGTGCCAATTTTGATTTGAACTTGTATGGCTTTTAACGGTTTTTTCTTTCGTATTTTTGAATAAATATATAAAATAACAAAGTTGCATGAACATTAACCGCCCACTTAAAACAGAGTTTTACGTTGAATAAATGAGAGAAAAAAATATATATAATACTAATAATAAAATAGAATAAAATAGAATAAAACTACAAAAACAAAACACAACACACATAGATTGCTTATCTGAGTTTAACGCGAATCTAATAACAAAGGGCACAACTTTACCACTGGACGAGTAAGGAGCCCGTGATGTGTTTTTACTGTAGCAATTCTAACGTGACCATCCGGACCAGGATGCACGGTTACTATTCTTCCCAGTGACCAGTGCAATGGTGGTCTGGATTCATCCTTGATTAACACCAAAGCGCCAAGCTTAATTTCGACGGAAGGATCGGACCACTTGCAACGTTGTTGCAAGGTGTTAAGGTACTCGATTTTCCAACGCTTCCAAAAATCTGAATGAAGGCGTTGAACAAGTTGCCAACGATTTAAAGTGTTTAGTTTTAGGGAAGAAAGGTCCGGATCAGGACAAGAATTTAATGGTTCTGTGGTCAGAAAATGACCAGGTGTCAGTGGTGACAGGTCATTTGGGTCTGAACTCTGTTCCCAGAGAGGTCTCGAGTTGAGAAGAGCCTCTATTTGTGAGAGAAGGGTATAGAGTTCTTCGAAAGTTAAGATTTGGTTGCCAATTACGCGATATAAATGAGTTTTGACAGATTTGACTCCCGCTTCCGCTAAGCCATTTAGGTGGGGAGCACCAGGACTATTCAGGTGCCACTTTATGTTCAGACTTTCCGCAGCTAATCTTGACAGGTTTTGGAGTTCTTTTATAGCTCCGACAAAATTGGTTCCTTGATCACTTACGATTTGAACGCAAGTGCCACGTCTAGCTACAAAGCGTCGTAACGCTGCAATGCAAGCTTCCGTAGTCAAGCTTGAAACTAACTCGATGTGGATAGCTTTGACACAAGTGTCGACAAACACCGCAATATACGATTTCGTGACTTGCGCTCCACGACGTCTTTGACCTACAAAGGATTTTATTGGACCAGCATAGTCCAGACAAACGTGAGAGAAACACTTCAGCTGGGAAGTTCTGAAATCGGGTAGATCTGCCATATATGGTGTGTATGATTTAGGTTTTAAACGAGCGCATCGAATGCATTGGGATAAGACCTTTTGAATTGCTTTACGCGCAGATATGATCCAAAATTTTTGGCGAATAAGATACTGCACTGTATTAAGCCCAGGGTGCAGATTTTCGATATGAGTTTGAGTTATGATTAAATTGGTAAGATGATGAATTTTGGGTAATAATAAGGGATGTTTCGCCTCAAAAGAGAGCTGAGAATGCCTTAATCTACCGCCCACTCTGACTAAACCCGACTCATCTAAAAACGGTGCGAGCTTGCGGTACGGCTTAGGTAATAATTCATTATTTTGTATTTTCGAAATTATGTCTGGAAAACACTCTTCTTGGACCCTTTTGACTAAAACAAGCAAGGCCTTGTGCAATTCGAAAGCTGCAAAGGGCCCCAAGATTGGATTTTTCAGGTTTTTTCGATTATGAATAAGTCTTAGAAAATGGCAAATAATTTTTTGAATTAGGGTTAGGTTAGAAAACTTACTTATTAGATTGTCGAAAAAGTTTGGAGTATGCGATTCTGCCATTAATACGGTATTGTTAAGTGGCTTTTCCTCTTTTATGACTTCATCAGGTGCTTCCTCGGAAAATTCCTCTACGAATTTCTTTATTTTCCACTCGGAAGTTGGCAGGATTACCCAAGGCGGACCATGGAACCATAGAGGATGATTTATTAGACTGTTTGGGGTTAGACCTCTGCTGGCACAATCAGCCGGGTTTTCGAGTGAAGGAATATGGTACCAAGGAACTTGAATGGTTTCTTGAATGTGACTGACGCGGTTCGCTACAAAAGTTTTCCACTTGTGAGGAGATGAGGTAACCCAATGCAGCGCAACACGCGAGTCCGAAAATGCAAGAATTTCATCGATTAGGATCAGCGAAGAATAAGTTCGGATAACTAATTCGAGCAAATCAGCTAGCAGGGTGGCTCCAAGAAGCTCCAAACGAGGAATGGATTTAGTATGAAGGGGAGCAACTCGTGATTTCCCAACGACTAGTGATGATTTGATAATATTGTTAGGTAGCTCAACACGAATGTACACGCAACAGGCATATCCTAGTTCTGATGCGTCACAGAAACCTAACAATTGACAACGTTGAATTTTATTTGGAAAAATGTGTCTAGGTAGACAGATACTCGAAAGATTATTTAATTGATTACTAAATTGCTTCCAAAGGGTAGTGATCGATTCAGGGGGTGTTTCATCCCAGTCAATATTGCATAACCAAAGCTTCTGCATTATAACTTTCGCGAAAAATGAGACCGGAGATAAGAAGCCGAGAGGATCCCAAATTTTTGCAATAGCGGATAGAATGCTTCTTTTAGTGCAAGTTTTTTCGGATGGGGTGCATGAGTAGGTGAATGTGTCGGTTGAAGGGTGCCATTGAAGGCCCAGAACCTTGATAGAGGCGGAGTTATCATTCTCGAAAGTTATTGGGATTTGGCAATCCGATGGGGACAAATGAGAGATGAGTTTAGGGTTATTTGATGCCCATTTACGGAGTTCAAATTTTCCTAATTTAAGCAAGGTGATTAGATCTCTCTGAAGCGATAAAGCGCCCTCTAGGGAGCTAGATCCGCAGCAAATATCGTCCATGAAAATGTTGTTAAGCAATACTTGGGAAGCCTCAGGAAATGTTTGACTTTCACGAGTGGCGAGTTCTCTAAGGGTTCTAATTGCTAAATAAGGACTTGAACTTATACCAAACGTAACAGTATTCAACCGGTATTCCTGTAAGGGTTCGCTGGGATGAAAGCGCCAAAGTAGTCTTTGGTAATCTCTATGAATTGGGTTTAGTTGGATTTGCAAAAAATGTTGCTTGATATCAGCTAGAAGCACGACAGAATAGAATCTAAATTTGAGTAGAATTTCGCAAATATCATTTTGCAATTTAGGTCCCGTTAAAAGGGTTTCGTTTAGGCTTGTGCCGTTTGATCCTTTAACGGAGGGGTTAAAAACCACCCGGAGTTTTGTGGTTGATTTATCCAGACGAAGCACTCCATGATGCGGTAAATAGCAGCATAGATTTGACCTAGATTCGGTTTTTGGGATTAAAGACATATGACCGTTTTTGAGGTATTCGCTCATAAAATCAGCATACAAGCTATAAAGACTAGGATTTTTTAAGAGTCGAGATTCCAGCGACATGAATAAACGATAGGCTATTGAATAGGTATCTCCAAGGCTAGGAGGGTCGATGTGACGAAATGGTAAATTGACTGTAAAACGACCAGATGTATCCCTGGTAGTTGTCTTTTGGTAAATTTCTTCACACCTTTTTTCTTCGGGCGATAGAAAAGTTTTGGGTTTGATTGCCTCTAATTCCCAGAATTTTCGGATACTTGAATCGAGAGATTGCTCACATGAGATGAAATATGAGCTGACATGGGGTTGAATATCTATATTTTGGGTTTGTCCCAAGAATACCCATCCAAAGATGGTTTCAAAGGCAGAAGGTTGACCTGGTGGTCCTTGAATCCTCCCTGTCCGAAGAATTTCGGTGAATATTTGTGCTCCTAATAGCATGTCTATGGGAGCAGGAATGTTGAATTGGTCATCAGCAAGCTTTAAGTTGGAAATGTGACTCCAAGTTGAAAAATCAATTTGCATTGAAGGCATATTTGCACAAAGTTTTGGCAGGATGAAAACTTGAATATGAAAGGTAGGTTGGGTTTGACCTAAAGGTCGAATGGTGCAAGTAGCTACGCCATTTGTAGATGACGAGGATTGATTTATACCTAAAACCGGAATTGCATTTTTATTTCTTCGAATGCCTAGGCGATTAATACAAGAATCGCTAATTAAATTAATTTGGCTACCACTATCCAGAAGGGCTCTAACTGTTTGGTAATTGCCTCGAACATCGAGAACTTCGAGCTTTATGGTTGCCAAAAGTACTGTGGTTAGTGTCGACGGCGAAGTACAAAGATTGTTTGGATTAGGATCGATCGCGATGAGACTCATATTTCTTTGGATTTCATTTGGATTTGCTTCGATTTGACTTGAATGTTATTGGATTGCATTAAAATTGCCTTGGTTTAAATTGGGATTCGTTTGGATTAGACTTGTATTCGCTAGGAATTGATTCGACACTTGGTTTTGATTCAAGATAGAGTTTGGATTCGAGTAAACTAAATTGGAATTGTTCGAGTTTGAATTTGGGTTTGACGATATTTCAATGGATTGATTATAGGTTGGGTTTGGATTTTGGCGATAAGAATCAGTTATTTGGGGTAGGTGCAATAATGTGTGGTGTCTGTGTCGGCAAATTTTACAGTTGAAGGTACTTGTGCATTCTTGTAAATAGTGATTTGCGCGCAGACAGTTCACACATGCGTTTTGTTGTTTCACGTAGTTGAAACGTTCCGAAGGTGTTTTTGTAATAAATACTCCACATTGAGATAATGGGTGATATAAGTTGTTGCAAAGTTTGCATTTAGTTGAATTTTGATTTAATTGGGGTTGATTATTAGTTGGTTTATAGGCTGGAGCTGGTGTTCGTACCAACAAATTGGAAGGTGTATTCGATTTGTACTGGTTTTGGGAATAGGAATTATTCTTTTTGAACTGATAGTTTGAATTGTTATTTTTTGGAATTTGTTTTGATGTCGAGGGTTGCATATTTTCGCTTTGTGGGATGGTTTGCATTGTTTCTAGGGCTTTGCACTGATTAGTAAGAAATTGGATCAGATTTTGGTAGGTTGGAATTTCGGTAGTGCTAAACTTTAACTCGAAAGCGGTTCTTGTAGAAGTATCAATTTTTGACAATAAAATAGAAAATAAACAAAAACACCATGCATCCACCGGGAAGCCTAGATTCTTGAGTGCTGCAATATTCTCCACGAACGTGTCTACTAGCGATCTGAGATCTTTTGGTGCATTATTTTTTATTGAATTTGCATTATAAATTGAGTTCCAATAAGTGCTAGCCAAAAGTCGTTTGTTTTGATACCTTTCGGTTAGTGCATTCCATGCAATGTCGTAATTGCTGGATGTTAATTTGATTGAGTTAAGAATATTTAATGGTTCGCCCTCTAAACATGAAAGTAAATGTTGAAACTTTTTGATATCTGAATAGTTTGTATTATCGTGAACAAGTGACGTAAAAACATCAAAAAACGTTGGCCATTTCTTGAGGTTTCCGTTGAAGGTCGGTATTTTTAATGGTTCTAGTTCATCTCTATATGAATTATTGTTTACAATCGAGGAGGTGAAACCGGAATAATTTGCGCTAGGAAACATCGTAGAAAATATTGCCCTTGTTTGGTGATAAAATGAGTCAGTATCTTTTCGAATTTTATCTTGAGCATCAAATTCTGCGTCGCTATCTCCAAGAAGACCGATAATCTCATTATGAATGGTTTTAAACTGATCATAGTGATCGTCTAGTGATTCATAGGACGCTTTAAAAACTAGCTTTACAGTATCATCGCTTTGAGATTTAATTGCTAAGTTGAAAGTTTCTATAATACGAGCGATTGATACTTTTCGTTGGTTTGTCAACTTTTTTGTTGCCATTTTGTACAATTATAAATATAAATAAATTAAGTTGAAAACTCTAAGAATTGATTTTTTCCTTTTGAATATAGAAATAAAAATTATTACCTTTTATCTATTATTAATACAAAACACATCACTAATTCTTCCTTAATTTGTTTTACGTACGCGATAACCGAATAAAAGATTTGAATTGTTGAATTATTGAATTATTGAATTATTTATGCACCTTTGATTCTAATAAGCAAAGCAAGCCCCTGTGTTGAATTTATTCTTGCGAAAAACAAAATAAATGGAATCTCGTTTTTCTTACTAAAGGAATTTAAAGGTAAACGTAAACAAACTGTGTACCGAAAATTGGATAGAGTGAGACCTGAGTTGAAAAGAGCGCGGACGAATCGGACAGCGCGGACGACACCTAGCTTGAACCTTGACTATTTGAGATTTGAAAATGACGATAAAAAATTGAAATAATATTCGCGAGACCAAAATTATTTCTTTTTTGAAATTAATCGGGTCGTGGGACCAAATAATGTTCACGAAAATTTGCGTTAGGTTTTCGAAAGTTTATAGAGCAGCGGGACTGTAGCGCTAAATTCAATTTTCCGCACAAATATTAATGGACATAAACCCGAGCCATACAAAGACAATGGAGGATTGGACTTACTTGGTTTATGCTGGTTTTCGTCGATCCAGAGGAGCTCCTCGTGCCCAGAAAGTCTGCTTCTCAGCGACACACCGATACAACACAGTCTTAGAAATAAAAATAAGGAATTTTTGCCTTGAATTCGATAGGTTTTTTGATTTTGATAACGACCGAAAAAGCGGACGTGGTTTTAGAGACACGGCTTCGTACTTTTTTTTTCCTTCTCATAAATCACATATTTCTCACATACGCCGAGTCTGCGCGAGCGGTGCCAATTTTGATTTGAACTTGTATGGCTTTTAACGGTTTTTTCTTTCGTATTTTTGAATAAATATATAAAATAACAAAGTTGCATGAACACGAGTAATCAGCAATTTTGTGAAAGAATATCAGATTATTGAAATTTTTTGAGCCCAAAAATTGCAAATATCGTTTTTATTTTTTTACAAGCCTCAAAACCCTAAAAACAAAGTTGGCTAAATGCTTTTCCACTTATTTTCACCTCCTCTTTTGATTAGTAAAGTCAAAAATTGCAAAATCCAAAAATTTTAAAAATCAAACTTTTCCAAAGCATGGAAATTGGATTTTCAAATATTTCAAATGCTTGTATTTCAGAAACCAGTAAAGTTATTGGCATGAATCTTTTGCCCAATTGTAGCTCTTAATAAGGGATACAAAAAAGGTTATTTAAGACTCCGAGCCCAAGGGCTTTATTTTCAAGATAATCCGCCTGGAAGCTTTTGCAAAATTTGAGGTAAAGTTTCAACTTTGAGCCTCAATATCTTCAGAAGTATTTGAGATATAGAATTGAATTTTATTTTATCTTGAAGATAATTTATTGTTGATTCAGAATATATAATTTTAGATCATATTTGTTACAATAATAACCGAGTAATCAGCAATTTTGTGAAAGAATGTCAGATTATTGAAATTTTTTGAGCTCAAAAATTGCAAAAATCGTTTTTATTTTTAAACAAGGCTTTAAAACCCAAAAAGAAAAGTTGCGAAAATGCTTTTCTACTAATTTTAACCTCTTCTTTCGATTGGTGAAGTCAAAAATTCGAAAAACTGGAAATTTAAAAATTCGAACTTTTCCAAAGGGGTACGTATACATGGAAAGGACCCCGCACACTTCTTATGGGATTTTGGTTGAACGCGGAATTTAACCAAATTTTGGTATGTTGTATATTTCGACCTGCTGAGTAAAAGTTCTCATGGGTACAAACCGATCCTATGACTAGTTTCGGATATACAGGGGGTTTTCTAATACTACCTTAGGCAACCTAACTACCTATATAAAGTGTACATAAAGCAAAAAAACTTACATGTATTGCTTTAAAAGTTGTTTATTTCATCTTTCCTTAACTAAAAATGTTTAGTAGGTGTTCGTAACTCTTCCTTTATATACCAGGGGCGCTCAAAAACTATGGCTATTACTAAGCTAAATGAGTTAATGACCAAAAATGATCAAAAGTGTGAAAAATTGTGTACTTGTAGGTACTTAGGTACCTACGTTTTGTGATAAAAGTGACTTTCTATCTCAATGAATTCTAGTTCTCGCTACGCTTGTACTAATCTTTTTGCCTCATGATCCCTTGGCCTTGGGCAGTGTTGTTGAACGTCAAAATACTAAATCGGGAGAAACTGACGTTAAAAATCGGTAGATTACTGCGCAAAATCGGTAAGTATAACATAAAGACTAAAATCCAGCGTTGCCGTGTTTTGCACGATTTAATAAAAATATTACATTATAACGGCCATTATCGGAAAATCAAATATATTTCATTTAAGAATTAAAATACAAACCTCGATAGTCGATACAAACATAATAAACATTAAGTTAAGCTGATCCATTCATGCGCGTCACTAATTAAAGTCTGTTTTTTTTTTAAAGATAAAAGTCAGAATGACATGTTGGCAATACAATGTAAAATTGTCAATGCTTTTAAATTTTTCATGTAGAAAAGGCTTGTGTTGCCAACATAGTTACTAAATTTTTGACTTGGAGAATTATCTTAAAAATAAACACACTTTAGAGATTTTTTTTCTGACGGAATGTTTTGAAACGTTTTAAAATCTTCATTTTGGTGTTACAACGGTCACGTGCTCCGTTTTAAAACCGGGCATTTTTGATCACCACCGATACGATGACCAGTTTTGAAACGTTTTAAAACACGGTTCAACAGAAAAAGACGATGACGAATTATTTGGCCACTATTAATGGCCGTTTCATAGAGTCCCCACACGTTCACATTGACATCGTACTCGGTATTATCCGAAAGAAATGCACTGGTACCAGTGATACCCAAGGATAATACACACTACTACTACAGGAACAAATCTGAAGCCCCCAACCACACCAACTCACCAGTTGTGATGTAGGCAGAATATCCTTTCTCGCCTTGACGTAGGCTGTTTGCACCACAAGTTATGAATTTGCGGGCTTTTGCTTTATGCATACTTGGTTTTACTTCATTATTTACCATTCTAATAGAACTTTCTTTAGATCTCGTTTTCATCTTCTTTTTTGCCTATTATGATAATCAAGATTAAATAATATTTTTCATCATAAATTCAAATTCTAAACTACGACCTCTTCACCTCTAGTGCAAACAGCTGACGTCTTGTTAATGACTTCGGAAATGGTGACACACCGGGGATTACCAAAAACGAGGCCAATAAGCAATCGACACGGACAAAAAATTTGATGGTATAAAAAAAAGATCGGGTGCAGGGGAAATAAAAACGATAAAATTTATTTTGTGACGAAAAACGGTAGAAAAATCGGTAGAATCTTAATTATTGTCGAAAATCGGTAAAAATTTATCAGTATGTATTCGGTATTTCGGTAGGTCCGTTGCCATTTCGGTAGAAATACCAAAATTTCGGTAGCTTCGGCAACACTGGCCTAGGGTTTAAGTGTTTAGTTATTAGGTATACATACACTTGGTGATTTGTTTGAAAAATCTAAGGAGCCATGAAAAGAAAAGCAATGAAAACTGTTTTTTCACATGTCATATTTCACTTGGTAACCATGGAAACCAAAACAGTGACCCTGTCAATAAAGCGAATTGTCTTTTTTGTCACCTTTCTTGTGAAAACTTTGGAACATAAACAATAACGCTTGGCCCTGATTGGTCGGAAAATGAGATGTCCCTGCAGGTGCATGAGGTGCAAATGGCATCTTGCGACCAATAAGCGGCATTGTTTATGTTACAAAGTTGACAGTGTCAAGTCAAAATCTATCTTGGGAAAAAATACAGTATATGGTATGGTTTGTCATCATTCTATTTGTGTTAGTTTTACAAACACACAAAGGCCCACCAAACAAGTACTTTTCAAAATACCCTCGTATGTACAAGGTGATCTATTATAAATGTAACCCCCTGCCAACTTTTTCATTTGACGTTTTTGACAGAAGTGTCAAATACAAAAGTTTCAAGAAACTGTCAAAAGTTTTTAACTAAGTCAGTTTTAAGCATACAGGGTGTGTCAAAAAAGTGCAGCAGCGTGAAGTTATATTTTTTTAAAATGGAACACCCTGTATATTGTGCGCCTATTTGTTAGTCCCCTTTAACTTGTTTTCAACGATATAGGGTTTGATATATCTATCTTCAACAGTTATAGGGAAAAACATGAAAACCCCTTTTAAGGTTTCATATGAAAAAAGGAAAATATACCATTTAAGCTTTATAGAATTTTTTTTTTTATCAGTTTATTTTTCAAATTTTATCCATTAATTTACAAGGTGAAATATTATAATAAATCCAGATGTCTAAGCTATTATTATTATTTAAAAAAAAATAACATGAGAGACCTAGGAAGGAATTTTCGGGTTTTTCCCTATAACTATTGGAGATAAACCGAGGGATAAACATATCAAACCATATATCGTTGAAATCAGGTTGAAGGGGACTAACAAATAGGCGCACAATATACAGGGTGTTCCATTTAAAAAAATATAACTTCATACTGCTGCACGTTTTTGACGCACCCTGTATGCCTAAAACTGACTTGGTTAAAAACTTTTGACAATTTCTTGAAGCTTTTGTATTTGACACTTCTGTCAAAAATGTCCAATGAAAAAGTTAGCAGGGGGTTACATTTATAATAGATCACCCTGTACATTCATAGTGAGTTCATAAGGTCCCGCATAAATTCATTATTTTGAAAACGGTAGAATTTTGGAAAAATCGCCCAGACACGTCAATCTTGTTTTTTTGTTTGAAATTTTTCGATATATTTTTCATCATACTCTCTCCAAAATAGCTTCACTGGTATCAACTTTATTTTTTTAAATGGTACCCCCTGTATATTATGACATTTCTAGATTCTGTGGAAAATTCTAGACATATTTCATGTATAATGTCATATACCTATCTTCAACTGTTTCGGAAATACTGAAAGTTGAAAATTGACTTTTTTGCAACTTTGACAGACTGTAAAACCTAAACGGTTAATTTTGGAGGAAAACCGATTTTACATTCCTATCTTAGATTTTCATAAACTATCATTTGACACCAACTTTGAATTAAACCGTAGATTAAATTTAACCGGAATTTTTAATCATGGATTAATTTCAAAGTTGGTGTCAAATGATAGTTTATTAAAAACTAAAATAATAATAAAAATTAAAATGTATTATCGATTTTGTTGTAAAATCAACCGTTCAGGTTTTACAGTCTGTCAAAGATGCGAAAAAGTCAATTTTCAACTGTCAATTGTAACAGGCCAAAATTGCATAAATGATTCTTACCTACTTTCAATTTTATATTCAAGATTTCCTTAAATTTGTCAACATTTTCTCTATAAAATTTCATCAATAATCTCAACGGTTGTAGATCCTGTAAATTTTCTAATTTTCCATAGTCAAATTCTATTTGCTGTAATGGTTTTTCCTCATTTTAATCCATATTTTAATTCAATTCTAAATCAAAACAAAGCAATATTTTGATTTCGATTTTAAATTCGATCATCTGTTTCATAACCAAGTATATAAGTTTCACCTCATACAAAGATAAGCTTCCTAAAATTGGATCATTACAGGTAAATCAAGAGATAGCAATTCCCGAAACTGAAAGTATTAAATATTTAGGCATTATCTTGGATCAAAATCTAAAATGGAATCTACATGTTAAACACGTCACCCAAAAAATTAGAGCTTTGATATCCAAATTTAAATACTTAAAAAACTATTTGGACATAAAACACCTTATTGTTATATATTACTCATTGGTACAGTCACAAATTAACTATGGAATGACAGGATGGGGAGGAGCAAGAGATTGGCATATTCGACAGCTAAATATAGTGCAAAAATGGATAATTAAAGTCATATTTGAGAAAAACAGAACTTTTCCTACAGATCTCTTATTTAAAGAATCAAAACTTTTTGATATTAGACAACTATACATTTTCAATCTATTAATATGTATACACAAAAATAAAATTTGTACAGGCTCACCTACTCATACACACGCTACAAGAAATCGCGAAAATCGGGTACAAGTACCAAGAAGACAAAAGAATATTGGACAGAGACATTTTCAATATATAGCGCCAAAAGCATTTAATCTACTACCAAAATCTGTACATAATTTAGTCAAAGAAAGAACATTTAAAGGTAAAGTTAAAAATTGGATCCAGGAATCAAACCGCCAGGTACTACATGATTTAGTGAATAATAGATGGAATAAGGGGGGGTAAGTTACATTGAAAAGGAAAATTATTGTTCGTTATACCTTGGCCCTGATTTTATTTATTGTTTATTATTTTTGAGCGATTTTATTATTTTTTTTATTTTTTTTTGTGCTTTTTATGATTTGGCAGACCCTGAACTAGACATTTACACAACCCGATTTTGACAATATTTCCTGATTATGACACTTTTACCCAAATTAGACACCCTTAAACCAAATTGTGACCAAATATTTCTCATCACTAACAAGCTGCAAATAAGTGCAGCTTCTGTGATTTTCGTTTATTTGTACCCTAGTTTATATGGATGTTACTAGATAATATTATTTATTGTGTTATTTTGGTACCTACAATAAACGTATATTTATTTATTTATTTTATTATAACAAAAATAATTCATGTGTCAAAAATATTTCGTGGGTTGTGTTCCGTAATCATGATGACCCGTTTTCAAGTGGGTGTACCGTTCGTACTGTCTGTTCGGTTATGGAGCGCTATTGATCTCGGCGCAAATTCGAGCGAACCCAGAGTTGCGCGTTGGTTCGATGTTCTTTGAGACATCTGGAACGCACCCTTTGATTTCGTTTCTTTGACTTTTGATTGTCAAAAATTTCTGTCAACCAGCGGTGGATTAGGGATGTTTTCAGTATCGTCGATTCTTCCTTGAGCTCTCTAATTTTGAAAACGGAACACTTACTATATTTTGTATTCTTCAAGTTTTGATTGTTTTATGGGATAATTATTGGTTGTTGATATCATTATTCATCAGCCGTTGTTATTTTTCTCAGTTTATATTGTTGTGTGCAATTTTTGGTAAGTGGGAATTCTGTCGATTGGTTGTTGTTGTTTGTCCTTGTTCTCGATCATCTCTAAGTCTGAATTCCTTCCTTTGGGTTAGGTTAGTTTATTAATTGAATTAATTGAATTTGGAGCACATTTTCTTTCACATCTGGACGTTGGAGAATTAGGGTCTTTTTGAAGATTGTCTTCGCCTTTGTGGGATTTCGACCCTAAATTCTCATTTGAAATTATAACATTTTAGTTGCCTTTCTGCCTTACGTTTTCGTAGTGTTATAATTTTCGCCGATTTATTCGGATTTGTACAACTCCATGTGTGGTAAGCTGCTTACACGTTTTTTTCCTATAGTAGATTCTGACTTTTTCAATTTAATTTAGTTGAAAGCTGCCCTAAGGAGTAGAGAATTCTCACTCTCTCTAGGAAATCCAATCCTCGATCCAGATTTCCGGAGATTTTCGAGGCCGACACCCTAATTCCATCAGGTAAAAAAAACATAACCTTATAACAATTTTTGCAAGCTCAAGACACATTTTTCTCAATTGCTATTTTCCGCAAAAACCAGAAATGCCATAATATACAGGTGGTACCATTTGAAAAAATAAAGTTGATACCAGCAAAGTTATTTTTGAGTAGGATAAAAATTATATCGAAAAATTTCAAACAAAAAAACAAAATTGACGTGTCCGAGCGATTTTTCAAAAATTCTACCGTTTTCAAAATAATGAATTTATGCGGGACTTTATGAACTCACTGTATATATAGGCACCTAACTAAAAACATGCACCTTTCTGTGAAAGGTCTAAACTTAATCAACATTTTTTAGAGGTAGGTACCTACCACAAATAAATGCAAAAAGCATGAAAATTCAGTATTTTCAGGTTGCCTGAGGTAGTATTAGAAAAACCCCCGTATATCCGAAACTAGTCAAAGGATCGGTTTGTACCCATGAGAACTTTTACTCAGGAGGTCGAAATATACAACATACCAAAATTTGGTTAAATTCCGCGTTCAACCAAAATCCCATAAGAAGTGTTCAAAGGGCCATATTTTGTAAACCAGTGAAGTTATTGGCATGAATCTTTTTCTCAATTGTAACTCTTAATAAGAGCTTCAAAAAAGGTTATTCAAGACTTCGAGCCCAAGGGCTTCATTTTCAAGATAATCGGCTTTGAAGCTTTTGCAAAATTTGAGATAAAGTTTCAACTTTGAGCCTCAATATCTGCAGAAGTATTTAAGATATAGAATTGAATCTTATTTTATCTTGAAGATTATTTAATTTTGATTCAGAATATAATAATTTAATCTACGTCGGTGTCATTATGACACATTTAGCATTGTCATTTGAATGTCATTAGGTCCTTCATAATAGCACTAGTGCGTTTAAGAATTCATAATAACACCCAAATTTTGAAATGAAAAATATACAAAAAGAAAGTTAGTTGCCAGAAGAACCTTTTCAATAATGCTGTCTCTATATTCGAAGAGACACTTTTGAACTCAGATTCACCAATAATAATATTATTTTCCACCATAAAATTGAATTTATGGCACAAAAATGGACTCCAATATTGAAGCTGCCAAAGTCAAAATTCTAAAAACCAACAAGCAGGTTCTCGACTTGTACGGGCACCTGCTAAATTTCAAATTTTAATTTGAAAAGTTTTTGCTATTTCAAGGCAAATCAAATCTATTTGAACCATTGTAGATTAAATTTTGAATGATACACGTTCGATATGAACTTTATTAATGAAACTTGTGTAACTAAACCACTCGGCTGACGCCTTGTGGTTTAACGTTACACGCGTTTCATTATGGCGTTCATATCGAACTTGTATCATTAATAACTATTATATCATACTTGTTATAATAATAACCGAGTAATCAGCAATTTTGTGAAAGAATATCAGATTATTGAAATTGAAGCCCAAAAATTGCAAATATCGTTTTTATTTTTTTACAAGCCTCAAAACCCTAAAAACAAAGTTGCCTAAATGCTTTTCCACTAATTTTCACCTCCTCTTCTGATTAGTAAAGTCAAAAATTGCAAAATCCAAAAATTTAAAAATTCGAACCTTTCCAAAGGGGTGTATGCATGGAAATTGGATTTTCAAATATTTTAAATGCTTGTATTTTAAAAACCAGTGAAGCTATTGGCATGAATCTTTTGCTCAATTGTAGGTCTTAATAAGGGCTACAAAAAAGGTTATTTAAGACTCCGAGCCCAAGGGCTTCCTTTTGAAGATAATCCGCCTGGAAGCTTTTGCAAAATTTGAGGTAAAGTTTTAACTTTGAGTCTCAATATCTTCACAAGTATTTAAGATATAGACTTGAATCTTATTTTATCTTGAAGATAATTTAATTCTGATTCAGAATATATAATTTTAGATCATATTTGTTACAAAAATAACCGAGTAATCAGCAATTTTGTGAAAGAATGTCAGATTATTGAAATTTTTTGAGCCCAAAAATTGCAAAAATCGTTTTTATTTTTTAACAAGGCTTTAAAACCCAAAAAGGAAAGTTGTTAAAATGTTTTTCTACTAATTTTAACTTCTTCTTTCGATTGGTGAAGTCAAAAATTGCAAAATCCAAAAATTTAAAAATTCGAATTTTTCCAAAGGGGTATGCATGCATTGGAAATTTGATTTTCAAATACCATTCAAACGGCCATATTTTGAAAACCAGTGAAGCTATTGGCATGAATCTTTTGCCCAATTGTAGCTCTTAATAAGGGCTACAAAAAAGGTTATTTAAGACTCCGAGCCCAAGGGCTTCGTTTTCAAGATAATCCGCCTGGAAGCTTTTGCAAAATTTGAGGTAACATTTCAACTTTGAGCCTCAATATCTTCACAAGTATTTAGGATATAGAATTGAATCTTATTTTATCTTGAAGATAATTTAATTCTGATTCAGAATATATAATTTTACATTGTATTTGTTACAATAATAACCGAGTAATCAGCAACTTTGTGAAAGAATGTCAGATTATTGAACTTTTTTGAGCCCAAAAATTGCAAAAATAGTTTTTATTTTTTTACAAAGCTTTAAAACTCTAAAAACAAAGTTGCAAAAATGCTTTTTCACTAATTTTGATCTCCTCTTTTGATTGGTAAAGTCAATCATTGCAAAATCCAAAAATTTAAAAATTCGAATTTTTCCAAAGGGGTATACCTACTTGGGAATTTGATTTTCAAATATTTCAAAGGGCCATATTTTGGAAACCAGTAAAGTTATTGGCATGAAACTTTAAAAAGGATGTTGCATACAGCGATTAATTTTTAAGATTTTAGAATTCGATAATTATCGGGTCATTGGCAACACTGGTTTTCTCTTCACCATTTCCGAAAGAATCTCCCATAAAATCCAAATTAAGGGGGCATGTGTATTTTTTCAAATTACAGGTTATAGACTGGCTTTCGGAAAAAATAAAAATAAAAACAGCCAATTTTTCTTTGACGCTTTTTTTTAAAACCGACAAAAACCCCATAGATTGAACGTTTGTTGGTTTCGTCGCTTTGTCCCTATATCATTTTAGAGAGTGTTAAAAAAATTGCTTTGTATTTAGTTTTTGTTACAAATTTGTATTGTTATTTTGCGGTTTTTTTCATTTGACGCCATAGAGGCGAAGTTTTTTAAAATTCAAGGCACATAAATATGTTTTTTTGACTAAAATTATCGAAATTTTGTCTAAGACTTTTACTGGTTTTGGACTTTTTCTCCAAAAGCTAAATACCGCATACAAAAACAACAAATTGATTTAATTTAACGCTTCCTGATTTATTTGTTTCAAAAAATTTAAAAACAATTATTTGTTTTTATTTAAATAATTTATTTGAAAGTTAACTGTTGACCGCAAAACAGTTTTGTATTTTTTTTCTGGTGAATATCTACTTACTTTCTTGACAAATTTATAAAAATCATTTTACCATTACATTAGTAAATCCAAATAGGCTTAAAATCCATTATAATAAAACATCTAAACGAAATTACTCATGCCACAAAAGGCCTTTTCATCCATTCAAAATCGTCTTTTACAAAATGATACAAGGCCATTATGCCTACCTATAGACGGTTATGTATTTTGAAATGAATCAGAAAGGAATGAGATGAGATTGAAATATTGGTACAGGGGCAATGCAAAAAGAATTTGTTCTTGTAAAACAGAGAGTTATCTAATGGAAACTGTAGAATTTATTTTTGTAATCCCATAGTAAACAAAGCTACATAAAGTTAAGGTAGAAATTTACCTAAAAAATTATAATAATTCATATGTTATGATGTGCTATCTGAAAAGCAAGGAATGTCAATTGCAGTATACAAAAACAATTTAAAAAGCTGAAAATTATTGTTCAAATATTCCAAAAAGCTTTACATTAATTTCCATAATAGTTCATGTTTTATGAATTGTGATACTCAAATTCTCATTGTATAATAAAGTAATTCTCCCCTCGTATGTAAACTACATATTACAAGTCCAAAAGCAACGAAACGAAACCCTCCTCCCACAAAAATAAAAAAAGTAAAAGAGCGTCAGGTCGGGCCCGTAGGACGGCACATATCAAACGATGCGAAAGCCGCAGGACACCATTGTCACGGCGGAAAGTTACATGCCTCCCGCTTAGATCATAATACGCCTCAAACCGACACCTTTTGAATAGGGGACCCGGAGCGGCACCCAAACACACTCAAACGATTTGTGTTGATTCGGAGCACGAATTTGTGTCGTATTATGGGATGATATAATGGATGATGTTTGTTTTTTGGAAAACTATTTTATCACAATTTAATTTCAATGACTTCACATTATTATGTAATGTAATGAATTTTATTTTTAACCATACATGAAATGTTGTCATTACTGACTTTTCAAAAATTTGAAAATGTCACATTTCTGTCTTTTCATTTTCCTGCTCCATTACCTGTTTCAGGACGGGAAATGAGGACGGGAAATGAGGACGGGAAATTTTTTCCGTCCTCATTTCCCGTCCTCGGACGGAAAATAGAGCAGGGAAATATTTCGCGTCCTCATTCCCTTGTTCTCATTTCCCGACCTTATTTATTTGGTTGTCACAAATTTATTTTATTTATTTTCAAGAAATTATGGTTGAAATAAAATAGTATACAAACCTCGACGGGAAACTTCATTGCTGTCTCGAGGTTCAGTTTATCTCGACGCTACGCGTCTCGATAAACTATATAACCTCTCGATCAGCAATGCAGCATTTCCCGTCTCGAATTGTAATATACTATTACATATGCAGCAACAAAAAATACATACAAATATTACAGATATTGAATAGTAATTATTTATAAATTAAACAGTATATGCCTTTTGGATCAAAGAACGCTCCAGCAACTTTCCTAAAACTCGTTTTGAGATTGAGCAGTGGCGGCTCGTCAGAGGAGACAGGGGAGGCTAAGCCTCCACCAAAAAATTGAAAATTCAATTTGAGTTTTTTATTCCTGATTCCTAAATAATAATTCACAACTTACACTTTCCAAATTTCGATATTTCAATGTAATTTAGAAAAATCTGACATTATTTCAATCAATCCCGCGCCTCCACGACAAAAATCTCTGAATCTGAGATACTCAGTAATACGAGCCCAAAGGGCCGGAGTTATACGCGAGCTTAAAGGGCCAGAGAATTACTCAGCTGTCAAAGTTGAAATTCTTTATAATTTTGTTAAAATTTTCCAGGCCGATTTTCTCGAAAACGGTGTCCCGTGGCGGGATACTTTTCATGTGCTTTTTTGTAGTATTTTATTTTTTATTTGTATTTATCAATCAGACATCAACAGCCAGGGGCCAATTATAGACATCCACTTAAGACTAACAGTAACATAAAGCTTAACAATACACTTAAAAGAAATAAAGATATGTATTAAACACTAAAACATTTTTTTTCTATTTTGGTGTCACATCGAAGTCCTTTCGACACTAAAAGTAGTTTCGAAAAGAAGCTCTTTGTGACACTCCTTTTTTACCTATCGGAGGTTGGTAACACTGGCTGACTGATGGCCATCGAACTGTCATTCACGATTTTAAAATAGAAGATTTCTATATTTGCCATGTAGTGTTACCAACCTAAACATATGAAATTAGGAAATATGAAAATAAAATTTCCAAGAAAAATTTGTTTTTTTTAATTTATCAATACCAAAATAGAAAAAATAGTATAAAATATTCGTTTCACAAGACATTTTATCGCACTCGCCCTTTAGAAAACTCGCCTCCGGCTCGTTTTCTAATATAGGGCTCGTGCGATAAAATGACGTCTCACGAAACTTGTATTTTAACGTACTATACTAAAACTAAACAATACCTAATTAAAGTGGTTGGTTAAAATCAATTTTGTACAAAACACAAACGTCCTAAATCTCATCCCGCAGTTTACTATCAATTAGTTTTTTTAATTTTTTAAGATTTATTATGTCTATGTCAATATCTGAAGCATACCGATTAAAAACTGAACACATTCTATATGTATAGGTGAGTTCTTGTACAGATTGGTTCTGGGAAACGCTAAATAGAAACTGTTTGAATTCCGAGAATTAATTCGATTTATCGCAAATGGCAACTGGCCGCCAGAATATCAGGACCATCAATTTCACCCTTCAGCAACCCAAACATTGTGCAAAGAATTATTTTAAATCTCCTTTTCTCCAATGACACTCTTCCAAAGACACCCAACAAATATTCATTACTACAACCTCTTTGTGGGTAGAATCCATATTTTCTAAAATAAAGAGACTTTAGAAATTTTCTTTGCACCCCCTCAATAATCGTAATCCACACATCATATTGAGGAGACCAAATTAGAGAACCATATTCCAATATAGGCAAAACTAAGCTGTCAAAAAGATGTAAACTTATGTCTATGCCAAAGTCTCTAGTGTTTCTTGTAATAAATCCTGCTACCCTCTGAGCACTTTCAATTTTTGCAAGAATGTGATCAGTGAAAGTGAGATTCACGTCAAAGATCAGACCTAAATCTTTTTGTTTGTCAACTCTTTCAATTTTAGTATTATTGTAAGTGTAATCATACTGATAAGAGTTTTTATTAAGGATAAATGACATACACTTACATTTACTCACATTTAGATTAAAGCTATTCGCAGTACCCCAATTAGATACATTACAAAAGTTATTTTGAAGAGTTTCACAATCCTCGATGGAATTTATTAAGTGAAAACATTTGAAATCGTCCGCAAACAGTAAGCCCTTGACGTCTTCAAGATTACCCATGATACCATTTATAGCTGCTAAAAACAGAAGAGGGCCAAGATTAGAGCCCTGGGATATCCCTGATGTGCTCTTCTTGTACACAACAGATTTAGATCCTTTGATTTCTATGTATTGAAATCTATGGCTAAGATAGGATTGTATTGAATAAAATAGATAAGATGATACATTCATATCGTTTAGGGCTTTTAAAATTACGCAGTGCCTCACCTTATCAAACACCTTCTCCATATCTGTGAATATTACGTCAACTTGTGACTTGTCATTTATTGCATCATGAATATATTGACAAAATGTGATTAAGTTGGTGAAAGTTGACTTTTTAGGAAAAAAATCATGTTGGCATGATGTTATTTTGCCCGAAATTTCACTATACAATCGATCAAAAATAATTATCTCAAAAACTTTAGAGATTGCACATACAATTGAGATAGGACGATAATTTTTTATGTCTTTCCTGGCACCAGCCTTGTAGACAGGTATAACTTTGCTTGTTTTCCATTTATCAGGGTACACAGACGTTTTCGAAATAAAATTAAATAGAAATTCAAGAGGCAACGCCAAATATTCACTGCAGCCCTTTATGATATAAGCAGGTACTCCATCAGGACCTATTGCTTTGTTACCCTTAATCTTTATGATAACCTTTTGAATTTCAGTCATGCTAATCAAATTGTCGCAGAAGTGCGACTTTACAGGAAATTTACTGCAAGTTACGTCAGTATCATCAATAAAAACTGATTTAAAAAAAAAAAAACGCGAAGCCGTTAGCAATGTTTTGAAGTCCAGTGTACGTTTTGCCATCAGAAATCATTTCCTGAAGAACATCTGGATGATCCTTAAGGCCTTTTACATATGACCAAAAGAATTTAGGGTTTGATTTTAAGCTAATTTTTACGTCATGCAAATATTTAGAGTAGGCTAATTTCATTTTGTCTTTAATTCTGTTCCGTAGGCCCACAAATTTGGACCTCCAGTAGTTTGATCTGTATTTTTTTGATTTCAGAAAGTACTTATGCTTTTTTTTAATGAGTATAATAATATGTCTATTAAACCATACAGGATATTTCTTATCAATTTGGGTGGACTTAGGAACACATCTTTCAAAAATGTCCCCCAGAATAGTGTAGAAGGCGTTTATGGATGTATTTACATCTGTACCGTTTTTTAAGATATCCCAATTTTGATTTTTAAAAAGGTGGTACATTAACAGAAAATTGGCTTTCTTAAAGTTAAATTTGGTGGTAGATACAACCTTACAGGCATTGATAGGGCATTTAGTTTTTAGACAGACACTAAGGCAGGGATGTTGATTGTCTATAGGTATCAGACAGTCATCTGTCCTATTTACACATATGTTATCAAATGAAGTTATAGCTAGGTCAAGTATAACATTATTATTATTTCTAATTTGGTTCATCTGGGACAAGTTATTAAATGCTAAAAATGATTTAAGAATATTTAAGTTGGCACAAGAAGATATAGGATTAATATAAGTAGGGATATTAAAATCACCTATTATCATCAGTTCAGATTTTGAATCATTAATTAGATTAGATTCTATTTTTTTTAAAAAGTTCTCATATATTACACTTGGACTGTCTGGAACAATATACACCAAGACTATATATAAGAAAGTATTATTGTTAAGTTTAATTTGGATACATAAAGCTTCTTGATCGTCATTAAAAATTTGCATTTCTGTTATAAGGTAGCAATCCTTGACAGGAAGCAAAACTCCTCCTCCTTGCCTTTTGCCAGTAATTAATCTATTTCTGTCTTTTCTAAAACAGACTCTGTCTCCAAAGACAAACTCTGCAGTATTCACTGATTCATTGAGCCAAATTTCTGATAGAGCAATTATGTCATAATCATTATTTAAAATACCAAATCTTAGTCGTTTTGACACCCCTACAGTTCTGGTAAAAAATTGAAATATTATGATTTTTTATGTTACTAGTATTCCCGCCATTGGTAAGCAAAAATTTCCATCTGGCGTATCAGAGGCTGATAGATCAGCCAACAAAAAATTATTATATGTGCTTTGAACATGACTGCCACCCTGAGAAGGATCCATATCAGGTGTATTTGAAAGACTGTCATTTCTGCTGACATGAATCAGGCTACTACAAGAATTATGGTGCATTTACATTCACTTCAAAGTCCAATTTGTCTTGAAATTGACGTGCTTGCCATATGGCGACAGTACAGATCCATTTACATTGAAATAAATTTGAAGTTCACTTCGAAGTGCACTTCAAATTTGGACGAGCTGCTTGCCGAAGGCAAGGAGAAATTTGTGGAATGTCAAATTTTTAAATTCTCATAAAATTCTGAGGTTTTGACTTGACGGTTTTTCTCAATTTTCAATATCCAAATAAACGGAACAAGCAAAAAAAAGCAATCATGAATATTTGGTTAGACAATGGAAGCCAGGCTGTCGGTAGTGAAAGTGAAAATTACGGAAATATCCAGGAAAATATTGAAAATTATTATATTGTTGATGAAGACACAGAAGACATTGCTCAGGATACTCAGGAATCTGAGAATAATTTTTCTCTCGGTGAATTTTTGCATAAAAATGGTATGCTCCTTTATTGTTAAGGAGCATTTACATTCACTTCTAACTTTAAGTTAAAATTGACGTTTGATATTTTATCATTTACATTGCAGAACAAAATTGTCAAAATTCACTCAGGTTGATCGAGGTTTGTTTATTATTTGCGTTTTCTGTAAGTTTAAAAGTTTTTGAATTTTTGAATATGGACATGGAGAATCAGAAAAAAATTGTGGTTCTGGGAACGTTTGCGGTTGTTTTGGGTGTTTTGCACCTAAAAAATAAGAAAAAAAGACCCCCCTGCAGAAAAAGATCAATATGGGTTAAGAATATTTTCCTACAAAGGAAAGAAGGTAACAGTTTCATATGTCTCCCAACACCTAATTTTGAATAAATTTTGTAAAATATGATTAAATAAGTGTCTAAATAGATAACTTCAACGTAAATTATTTGGCGCAAATGGTATATAAATAAAAAATAAAAAAATATACTTATATAAAATATATGTTGGGAATTTATTAAATAATTACCCCTCAGTAACAGTTTCATATATCCCCAACACCTAACTTTGTACAATATGATCGAATTAGTGTCTAAATAGATATGTAGTAATAACAACTTCTAAACAAATAATTTACGGCTCCGGTTGAAAAGGACGATATTCAAAACGGCGATATTCAAAATGGCGGTCTCATTTTAACGACATTCAAGACATTTAAAAAGAGCGACAAATCAAAACAGCGACTTATCAAAAGAGCAACATATTGAAACCGCGACAAATGAAACGACGACATCTAAGCAAAACAGCGACATATCAAAAGAGCGACATTCAAAAGCGCGATACATTAAAACAGGGACTTTGGAAAAGAGCGACATATTATGAAAAGAACGGAATTTAAAACAGCGACATTTGAAACGGCGACCTCTAAACAAAAGAGCGACACATCAATTTGAATCAATAATGATCGAGAAAATGTAGACTTACTCAAACTAACCCGAAATAACCCGTCCGTCTAGTGCGATCTAGTCCTGGTAAGTTAGCATTTTATTTGAAAAACAAAGCGAGCTCCAGAGACGCTACTCTATAACTAAATTAACTTTGTCAGGCAACGTCAGTACAAAGCTTACTATGACTGTATGAAGAAATTGTTGCTACAATATTTTTTATGATATCTTTAATTGTCAACATCTCTTTACTGAGCTCTATCTCTAACAGTGAACAATCTCATACCGGGCTAGCCCGTTTATAACCTGTCCCCGTAATGCGTGCTAAACCTCGAAATTATGTTAATGTTAGGTGTTAGGGATATACTAAATATTTAGTTAGGGCTAATAGTTTAATAAATCCTCAACGTATATTTTATATAAACGTGTTTTTTTTTAGATTTATAAATCATTTGCGCCAAATTATTTTAGTAGAAATTATCTATTTAGACACTAATTTAATCATATTGTAGAAAATTTAGTCCAAATTGGGTGTTGGGGATATACTAAACAATTACCGGAAAGAACAAGGTTTTTTTGATAACTTAATTCGGAAATTACAAATAAGTAGCCCAGAACTATTTTTCAATTTCACTCGTATGAGTTCTACATGTTTTGAAAGTCTTCTTTCATTATGTGGGCCATTTTTATGCAAAAATTCACCGAGAGAAAAATTATTCTCAGATTCCTGAGTATCCTGAGCAATGTCTTCTGTGTCTTCATCAACAATATATATATGTAATAATTTTCAATATTTTCCTGGATATTTCCGTAATTTTCACTTTCACTACCGACAGCCTGCCTTCCATCGTCTAACCAAATATTCATTATTTTTTTTGCTTGTTCCGTTTATTTGGATATTGGAAATTGAGAAAAACCGTCAAGTCAAAACGTCAGAATTTTATGAGAATTTAAAAATTTGACATTCCACAAATTTCTCCTTGCCTTCAGCAAGCAGCTCGCCCAAATTTGAAGTGAACTTCAAATTTATTTCAATGTAAATGGATCTGTGCTGCCGCCATATGGCAATTGTGATGGCAAGAACGTCAATTTCAAGACAAATTGGACTTTGAAGTGAATGTAAATGCACCATTTACTCAAACAGGATCCTTTGATAGCATTCCCAATATTCCTTGCCATTACACTTAGCCCTATTTTATTAAGATAAGGTGAATTCTTTACAAAACAATTAGTGGTTAAGTTTGTGTTTGAAGTTAACATTTTAATATTATTGTTAAAACTTGACAAATACGTCATTATATTATAAAATTCCCTGTTGACCAAAGAATAGTTTTTGTAAGAACAGAAACTATTAATTGGAGTTGTACACACAATTAGATTTGAAAAAAAACATTTGCTTGATAGAACTGTGAGAAATTTTTTAGACAATCTTTTTATTTCAGGCCCTACCAAAACTACTATGTAATCCCTGTTTGTAAAACCTTCAATATAGCTATCAAGGTATTTCACCAAAACATCAAAAGGTGCCCCAGGCTTGCAAACCGTTTGGACAGAATAGTCTGTACTTATGTTTCTTCGGAGATATAAAATTCTGACGTTTTGACTTGACGGTTTTTCTCAATTTCCAATATCCAAATAAACGGAACAAGCAAAAAAAAAGCAATCATGAATATTTGGTTAGACGATGGAAGGCAGGCTGTCGGTAGTGAAAGTGAAAATTACGGAAATATCCAGGAAAATATTGAAAATTATAACATATATATATTGTTGATGAAGACACAGAAGGCATTGCTCAGGATACTCAGGAATTTGAGAATAATGAACATGAATTTGCCATAGCCATCCGTCAAAAGCAGAACGTGGTTGGTGTCTGTAATCTCTCTGTTCGATGTAGAATCAATACCATTTATAGCACCATTGTTGATTCGAGACTTTTTTCTTTCCAGTCGAGATTTATTATTACTATTTATTTCACTGTTATTATTATCGTTCGTTGATTTCTCCATTTCTTCAAAAAGTGATGTAACATTTTTAGATATATTGGCCTGTCTCAGTTCTTCTGCGTAAATTTTATTATCAGCTTGAAGCATTTCTAAGGCATATATCATATTGTCTTTTACATTTTTCAGCTCTAGCAGATCAGTATTAAGTTTTTTTATAGTTATATTATTTGCTTGTGTTTGCTCAATAAGATCCGAATTAATATTTTGCAGCTTCTGGATTTTATTTAATAAATCCGAGTTTGTAACAGACAGATGGGTTTGTGCAGCCATGTCTTTTTCCATTAACTCCTTGTTATTGCTATCAATAACTTTTTGCTGTTCTTTAAGCTTCTTTTCCAGTGCCTGAATTTGACTGTCCTTCTCCTCAATTTCTTTTAGAAAATCTTCCTCATAGTAGTACTCGATAAGATCTATAAGTTTTGTATTTGAAGTTTTTCTCCCGAGCTTTTCGTTTTCGAGTTAGGACGCTTTGAAAATTAAAAAAAAAAATCGAAGGCTACCCAACTTCTCGGGAATGGCATTCGTAAGCACAGCAGTTTGTGTTATGCTTGGACCGCTTGGACTTGGATGAAGATGCCATTGAATTCCTGTAATAATAGCACCTCACAGAATCACAATAGTGTCACGGCTTTGGATTGCCTGACAGAAATCTTGTGTTCGTTTCGTTTATGCCAAAAATCAAAGTCCAATTAACACAGCAATAATTTATTCCAGGTAACAATACACTCTGACACTAATTACTTTAATAACTAACTCAACAATTAAACTCTTTACAACAATAATCACTATTTAAATCGTATCACAGTTGAACTGAAGCTTAGAAACTAGAAAGCAATAGCGGCCTTTATATATCCCTAAATCTATTCCTGTAAAATCTAGAATACACAGGATAATCCTATTTTCCCAATTAAAGTAGAATAATTCGCTAGATTCTAGGATATTCGACCCCGAATGCCGAAGATTCTTAACAGCCTGGCGAATGCCACAATAGCTTTCCCTTTATTATTTCCCACTTTTCGACACGTACCTCATTTAAATTAGGAACGAACAGAAAACATCGAAAAAGCAAGAAAATATTCCAATACGGTATATGTAAACAAACGATCTATCACTCGTTAAGTTAGTTCCAAATATTTCCGCCAGCTGCCGCATTGGTTTTTGAAATCGCCAATAAAGCGAATTCCATTGGTAAAACCAGTGCAGAAAAAATATTTTTATCTCTTTCTTATATAAGCTGGTAGCAAAAGACACGAATACACTCAGTGCGCACTAACCCTTTCAATGGAATCTATATATATATTACGGTAACTTTTTTTTTGCTTCACCTTGTATATGTGAAATTATTTTCATTTTATGGATATATAAACTTACCCAAAGATATTTTTAATATTGGGGTTGGTCTTGGTAATATGAATATGATCTCCGATAAAAAAGGCACAAAAATATCGCGACGGTTTGATTTGGTCAATTTTTGAAATTGCTCTTTTCTTGACATTTAATTGGGAAAAAGCATGGCATACTTGATTGTGTCAGAAAGTTTGTCTCTTTTCAATTGATTAGAAAAGGACCGATAAAAATCGATAAAAGAAGGCACGATAATATCGCGACGGTATGATTTGGTCAATTTTTGAAATTGCTCTTTTCTTGACATTTGATTGGGAAAAAGCACTGCATACTTATAAGTTTAACTTTAGTTGTCTCTTTTTAATACTATCAATTGAAAAAGGCCGAAGATAAACAAGCAAGGCCAACTTGATTAGAAAACAAATTCACTATCTTTGTTTGATGTTAGTGACTGAACAAAGACAAACAATAATAGACAAAAATTTCAAGAGCCGGGAATAATCAAAATTTGAATTTGTCATTCGACATTAAATAAGCATATAATTGACATTGACGTAAACCAAAATGGCATTATTGTAGCAACAACTGTGACTTTAAAACGTCACAAATTTCTTATCAATCAAGCTACGTTATTGAATCTTGTATAGATTTATTGACAACTGAATTTTCTATACACATGACACATGAATAATTTAAGCGTCATTTGATCATCAAAATAGTAAAATTTGACAAATGTCAATGTTTTTACGAGCTTTTACAACTTACAAATTTAACTTTGATAGCTGTTTAAAACTGATTGAAGAACAGTTTTATTTATATAAAAATAACATAAACGTTGCTTCATAGACATTATCGTTTTCTGATGGTGTTTTCGATTGGTAGACCTAATATGCACTGAGTGTATTTGCATCTATTTTCATCAACAAGAAAAAGATGGAAATTAAAAAAAAAATTGCAATAGATATACCAACCGGAATCGGCACACATACTTATATACTAACGTATACCGCTAAAGTGCGACGACCGACCAGTGTAACATAGGAGGCTGCCATTTTGACTTATATTTTTAGCGGGAATTTCCAAAATTACATCTCAGAATAATGTTTTCAATATATTATACTCACACTTTATAATCCAACTTCGAAAAAATACGTTATTATTACAGTCATCTGTAACTTTTATAGCGAACTAGCTGACGTGGCGAACTTCGTACCTATTAAATGTTGTGTTAACGTATCTATTAACTGAATTAAATTCAGTTTTTTTCGATGGTGAATTTGGCTTTGGTTGAAGAAAATTAATTTTAACTCTCTGAATCAGAAGTCACCTAAAATTAAAATTTTACATCATCCCTTTTTAGGCATCTTGTGGGCATTATTCTTATAAAGTGTACCACCAAATAAATAAACTCAGGCACAGGAATGTTCAAAAAATGTAAAGAAAACAAAAAAAATCTCCAGCGCAGCCCTGTTTCATTTTATCTGCACTGCATGCACTGCAATACTCCATCTGTTCTACTGTATCTTCACTATTCTATCTGATCTACTCTTTCTGCACCACTTTATCTGATCGGAATAGTGGAATAGTTCTGTTCGGAATAGCTCCAGTTCTTTAGCAGTATTCTGTTCTACTATATCTGCAATGAAATTACCGCGCAACGGCGAGCTTCGTTCTAGGTACCTATCATATATGGCGCCGTAAAAAAAATGGTTGTGGCGGACTCATAACCTGGCTCTCTGCCACTCGACACCAGCCGGACGGAGCACTCTGAACAGTCGGCACGGAACACGGCTGTCAAGGGATGCCTAAGAGGAGAAACGGAACTTAGCCACAGAACGTCAATGGTCAAGCGTCAAGAAATGACAGGTAGACCAGTTCGCGCTCTTTCGGAATGAACGAACCAACAACACAATAAAATACACAATTAAAACATTGTCATTCTATTTATTTTTGGACATTTTTACTGTGAAGAACAATTAAAAATAAAGTGCTTTCCTCAAATTGTTTTTGTGCAAAGTGTGTGACAATAAAATCCACATGGTTTGCAATGAAAATGTGACGGTAAACTTGGTATCGGCTATAAGAGATGGCGCCGTATGCGGGCTTAGTGAGTTTTTTTCATAAATAAGTAAAATAGATATTTTTTTGGATTTTTTCGATTTATTATGTTAGGATGGACAAAGACAAATCCAATAAAGCAAAAATCATAAAAATCAGTCCAGCCGTTCTCGAGTTATAAGTGCTCACACACCAACACAACTGTGTTTTATATACAGTGGCGTATCCAGGGGGGGGGCAAAGGGGGCAATTGCCCCCCCCCCAGAGCAACAACTTTTTATTTCTTAAAAATATCTCAAATAACAAAAACTAATTTTTCTACTCGCGTGCGTGAAGTTATCACTTTGCGCACATAATTACCGTATTTATACAGCGATTTATGCGCAATTTTTTAATGTTTTGTAGGTTCTAGGATAAACTAATTTTAATTTCACACTTTCCGTATGAGGGGAGGAAAAATCCAGCAAAAACAAGTGTGCGGTCAGGTGACCATTGGTGGGGAGTTACCAACTCACATTCCTTTGGAGTATCAGATTATAAAAGTTGGACAGTAAGTTATACTCCTCTATATACTTCCCAACTTAATGGTGTTGCGAGAAGCAGTCTAACCTGCTTTTGCGGGAAAGTATCACTTTGCGCACTTGTTAGGAAAATAACAATTTTTATGTGGGTATATGTATTACACACACACCTTTAAATCTAACTTTAGTTTGGTTTTGTGTTTTGTGTTATATATACATATGTTACTTGTTTCTTGAAAGTCGATTTCTCAGAAAAATAACTAATTTCAGTTATAAGCCTCTTATCATTTCAATGAGCAGCAGCCCAAACATTTTTTCAGTGGCAGCTCGCAGGCTAATAATACGGAACCATGGCACTACCCTATTTTTCGGTAAAAATATATTTTTTGCCCTACAAAAGTAATAGAAACGCGCGAATATGCCATCAAGATGTGAAATTTCAACTACTTTAGGACGTGGCACCTCAAAAAAAATTCCGCATCCGGCGGACATCTGGTCTGCCCCCCCCCCCCCCCCAGAGCCTCAGGCTGGATACGCCACTGTTTATATATATAGATTTGTTTGAAACCACAAACCAATCAGAGCGAATTTCATTGGTAGAAAATAGTCAGAAAACTTGTGTGTGTTATTAGCGATTTGCATCAATCAAAAACGCTCTAATTTGTGATTTCTGTGAGATCCAGACCTTATATCATTTTTGGATTTTAGGCAAAAGTCTAGATACATTTATAGATTCTTATTATCCCTACAACTTTGCTATACTTACATGTAATGAATTAAAATCTCCAATAATAACTACTTGGCCCTCCTCGCTACGGCACATCTTAAAGCCGATAAAAAATTAAAAAAGGAAATTTTGATTTTGATCAGAAAAAAATTGTGGGTACCCGACATGAGGCCTCTTTGCCAGAATCCCTGTCCTGCAATTATTTTGACATTAGAGGTCGACTGAAGGCTAGACTCTCACATGCTTCACTGAAATCTAGCATTCAAATGGACCGCGGATCTGAGCGTCCAATAGAAATGCCGGAAACATATTATTGAACCACTATTGGCGTTCAGCGACCATAGTCTCGAAGAGCGGCTAGCCGCACGCATAGTTGAAAACTGCCATCCTTGCTTTTTTTCATCTCTGTTTTATGCATTAAGAGTTCCGTATTACTTTTCTAGTCGGAAGTTGTAGAATTATAGTTGATTGATATTTTTTTGCATTAGGTGCATTGTAAATTATTGTGCATCTTGTTGCAGAAAGTACACAATTATTATCGTAATTAATCATAATTATCAATTTGTGCCTTCCTTGTATTTTTTATTTTTAATTTTTCATCAAAATTAACTCTGAAAATATATACTTACATGAAGAAAAAGGAACATTTCCTCGAGTATTCATGGTTTTTATTGAATTTGAGATAAATTATTGAGGGCATGGGCACCTTAAAACAAATTTTACCTGCTGCGCAGTGGTTAGCCTCCTCGCTTGAAATAGTCACGAGCCGCTACTGAAGATTGAGTTATTTGTTACCATATGAAAATTAGTTCTAGTGTTTCATTTATCCGATTATTACTATACACTTTATTTTATTTCCCACTTTACTCATGATGTCAATAATAATAATTATAATTAACATGAAATAAGCTAGAAATATGTAACCATTTAAATTATGTAAATGTCCGATCTTGATAAAATAACGCGGCGGATAATTACGCCAGATACCCATCAACATCAGAATAACAAAAATGGTTGATCAAAAATAAAAAAACACACACACTCATTTACTTTATGTATATGTGTATATCAATAACGCAATTAATTGCTGCATAATATTAAACATTATTAAAAAACTTTGTGGGCTTAACTAATTTTTAATTGCTCCTGGCATATGCTGGCCTTAAGTCAAGGTAATGATATGTTATGGTATAACCGTCTAATGAAGTACTTAAATATCTTACTTAGAACGACTATGCTCTCTAAATAAATAGGATATCGTGCATAATTTTCTTTTGAATTTGTTAAGAGCACGC
Source organism: Ceutorhynchus assimilis (assembly GCA_917834065.1). NCBI lineage: Eukaryota > Metazoa > Arthropoda > Insecta > Coleoptera > Curculionidae > Ceutorhynchus > Ceutorhynchus assimilis. The sequence continues at coordinate 39,652,029 of OU892283.1, read as the reverse complement.
ACCATTAAGGGGAAAACTAAATTAAAACTTGGGGAGAGTTTTCAATAATTGAGAACTCTGTTATATTGGTTATAAGGGAACCTAAGAGATGGCGATGGTAGTATTTTGTATAAGAAAAGTTGAGGTTATCTTGAGAAAATAAGCAGTTTCTTCGTTACTGATGGACTATTGAATGTAAATGGCAGTCATTTGATCATCCAAACAACATAAATTTATATTTTCAATGCATTGAAAAAATTTAAATATCCAAGTTCTTTGCGAAAATTCCCTAATCTACAAAAGGGAAACATTGATTTTATACCCTTAAAAAACATAAATCGTTCTTATAGAAGGAACGCATTGTTTAAAATGCCCGTGTTGTTGGTGTTCTGTTCGCTTCCAGTATTAAAACCGACAAAAGGAAACATTAAGTTGCACGCCATCATTAGAATGTTTACGAAAATCCTTTCCAATTTCGTTGTTTCAAGCTCATTTAAATAAATCTATTTAGAGACTACTTTGAAACGGTTACTTGCGTTCCAAAATTGGTCGTGCTTCGTGATTTATTATTGTAATTTGATGCAAATATTATGCCTAGATGGAATCTCTGACATTGATTGAATTTTGAATCAATTTGATTTTTCGATTATTATTTCAAGATTTTTGTTCGTTTTTGAGATTCTATTCTGTTCGGATTATGGTTTTCTTTCTCTCACATCTACAGACAAACATTGACTTAAACGTAATTTGTCAATCATTTTGTTTATGACTGAGGTGAATTCAAGATCCGGGAATAGACAAAAATCGATTCCATCTTTCTCACTCTGTATAGTTTCCTTGCCTGGTAATGATTCCATCTTTCTCACATCTGACATCAATTTTTCTGTCAAACGGGTCTGTCCCAGCAATTGACATCATTTATCAATCAATTTGTTTACGAATGAGTTGAGTTCGAGTCAATTACGTGTGACAGAAAAATTAATGTCACATGTGAGAAAAATGGAACTATTACCAAGTAAAAAAACTATACAGAGTGAGAGAGATGAAATCACTTTCTGTCTATTTCCGGCTTTTGAATTCAACTTAGTCAAAAATAAATTGGTTGAAAAAATGACGTTTAATTTTAAATGTTGATCTGTCAATTACTGTGACAGGATGATAGGAAAATTGATGTGATAAAGATGGAACCGTTACCAGAGGATGCGGATTCTGTGTCCTGTCGTTTTTTACATATCGAATTCTAGTGTCGATTTCTACATTTAATAATAAGGGGAAATCGTGTAGAAAACGGTATACGGAATATGAAATATCGAAAGCGACATGTCGCTATAAAATTCGACAGTGCACGGAATCCGCATCCAGGTAAGGAAACTATAGAGAGTGAAAAAGATAAAATCAATTTTTGTCTATTCTTGGCTCTTGAATTCAACTCAGTCATAAACAAGTTGATTAACAAATGACGTTTAATTCAATGTTTATCTTTCAACTACACGTGACACAAAAATTGGTGTTAGATGTGAGAGAGTTGCAACCATTACCAAGTAAAGAAACTATACAGACTGAGAGAGATGGAATCGATTTTGTGTTTATTCCCGCCAAGCTTGTTCCAAAAAAATTTTCAAGTGTGCAGTTAACCAGTGAGAAATTGTGCATATTCGTTTGAGATTGTGCACGCCTCCATGAAAAAACAAACTGTCAACTTTCCTAAACTATTGCGCATGCGTTGGTTTTTGAATCGATGCGAAATCTCGTATCAAAATGTTTTCAAACAGTTTTGTTATGACGTCATTAATTCATCGCGAAATAGGTTCAACCTGGGCCTGGATTCTGAACCCACGATTCGATAGTATATCGTCCATATAAAATAGATCGACAATAGTATCGAATCGTGGATTTGGAATTCGGACCTAGGGCCCTGTTTAACCAAATAAGAGAGAAAAATCACCTTCGAGCTTAGCTTCCAAAGTAACAGATGTCAGTAACCACAACCATCGCCCAAGGCGACGTTGCCAAAGGTTTGTTGAAGGAAAATAATTTTGTTTTGACTGGATTGTGGAAATTGTGTATATTTTTTGAAGATTGTGCATATGGCATGAGATCATTGAATTAAACGTCATTTGTCAATTAATTTGTTTAATATTTAGTTGAATTCAAGAGCCGGGAATAGACAAAAATCGATTCCATCTTTCTCACTCTGTATACTGTATAGTTTCTTTACCTGGTAATAGTTTTATCTCTCTCACATCTCATACCGATTTTTCTGTCACGGGTCCGTCACAGTAGTTGGCAAATAAACATTGAATTAAACGTCATTTGGCAATCAATTTGTTTATGACTAAGTTGTATTCAAGAACCGGGAGCAGACAAAAATCGATTCCATCTCTCTCACTGACACTCTGTATAGTTCCTTTACCTGGTAATCGTCAGGATTGCAAACTTTTGAAATTGGTTCACCCGGAGATTTTTCCACGACTGAAATAAAAATCGCGTTTCCCAAAAATATGTTAATTAGGTGCTAGCTGACGTCTCACACATAACCTCAATAACATGTTTGTCCCCCTAACGAAAGTCACGTTATGTCATTTGTGACAACCTAGCGCCTGTGTGTGACCTTTCAAACGCTTTGTTTGTCCCCCCAACGGAAGTGAGGTTATGCATGTGACGTCAGCTAGTGCCTAATTGAAACAGCAAAACAAACAAAAAAAATCAAAAACTTAAAATCAAACATTTCATGTCAGCTACAACCAGAGTAAACACTAAAATAAAACAAATCACATCAACCAATGGATACATTCAGGCGGTCCCAGCGGCTAAGCTCAGCCACTCAGCAGGGACTTTATTCTCGAAACCAAGGAACAGCGTTCTCATAAAAACGATTGCTCTGTCATTGTCAATGTTATGCCGGATGACGAAGACAGAACCTTCGTTCCAATAAGAACGCTGCTTCCCTGTTTCAAGAATATAGTTCCTGCTGTCCCTGCTGAGTGGCTGAACTAAGCCGCTGGGACCGCCTGAATGTACCTATCCAATGATTTCAACATTATACTGAAAACAGGATCTCATGGGCTGTGTTTTCACTATATCACGTTGTTTCTCTGTATTTGCCAGAATTTGGTTCTATAGGTTTGTTCCAACACACCAAAATCTGAAATTTATGTGTAGAATCCGAAATTCGTATACAGAGTGATTTCAGAACCGTTCATGGGACGGTTTTGGACGTGTTGCAACAGACCTATAATACGCGAAAAAATTTCTATTGGGCAATTTGAGGTTAAAATGTATTGTTACGACGTTGCCACGCCATTCAAGTCGCATAAATTTTTCAGAAAACATGTTTTATGGTGAAATATACAGGGTGTCCCACTAAGGGCGGCCAGGTACGATATTATGGAAACCATAAACCTTACGTAACTTGAAAACGAATGCAGATATTGAAGTGCGGTTTGCGCCAAAATGTAGATATTTTTTTGCTCTTTAAGCACAGCAATACAAAAATAATATTATGCCATTTGGATTTTTCATGAAAATTAGGAAAAACTGGATCTTGAATAAACAGCGCCCTCTAGAAGACGCGGTGGGAACTATCGACCTCGAACGAAGTGGTGTTCTAAATAACAATGAAATTCTCTTCCAAATAAACCCAAATTGAATGAGTTTGAATGAGGGGTATGGAAGATACAGCAATTTCTAAAAAAAAAAATTCACCAGCTTCCCCCACCCTTATTACTGAAGATACGAAAAAAAGCCTAATAACCAAACTGGCGCAAAAATTAATGAACTTTTGATTTCTGTTGTTAAAACAGTATCTTAAGATAGCGATTTCTTGAGAAAAGTTGAATTTTTAGCTATATCATCGTAATTGCGCCCCCTAGCGGTCATCCTAGAAACTTGAAAATAATTTTCATCAATTTCTCTTGGCCGATTTAGTGAAGAAAAAAAAAATCCCGAAGCCGTAAGTTCTATGGTTTCCATAATATCGTACCTGGCCGACCTTAGTGGGACACCCTGTACATGTAATCCGGAGCCCGGATAATTACCGTGAAAATCCGGAGACTCCGAGTCAAAACCGGAGGGTTGGCAACCCTGGTAATGGTTCAATCTCTCTCACATATGAAACCAATTTTTCTGTTACACGTAGTTGACAGATAAACATTGTATTAAACGTTATTTGTCAACTAATTTTTTTGTGACCGAGTTGAATTCAAGAACCGGGAATAGACAATAATCGATTCCATCTCTCTCACTTTGTATAGTTTCTTTACTTGGTAATGGTTCCATCTCTCTCACATCTGACACCAATTTTTTTATTGCACCTAATTGATAGATAAACATTGAATTAAACGTCATTTATCAATCAATTTGTTTATGATTGAGTTGTATTCAAGAGCCGGGTTCACAAAAATCGATTCTATCTCTCTCACTCTGTATAGTTTCTTTACCTGATAATATATTATTTTGTAATCGTTTATTCTTTCATTTTAATATGCAAACAAACAAATTTAGGGTTAAAGTTAATTGAACTGTCAAACGTCATTACGAAAACGGTCATGAAACCGTTCCAACTACCTGTTGTTTCTGTACCAAGATAAAACCGTATAAGGTCAACGCATGCGCCTGCAATCGATCCTAACAGTTCCGAAACCGTTTCATGACGATACGAAAACGGGGGGTTGGAACGAACCTGATAGTTCCATCTTTCTCATATCTTACACCAATTTTTCTATCACATGTAGTTGACAAATAAACATTAAATCAAACGTCATTTTTTAATCAATTTGTTTATGACTAAGTTGTATTCAAGAGCCGAGAATAGACAAATATCGATTCGATCTTTCTCTGTATAGTTTTTTTCCTGGTGTCTGGTTTTCCGTTAATAATTTGAACTTTGGCAACTACGCGCCTGAAAGGGACGTGAAGACAAGAGCTTGGTGATAGCGCCAAAACAATTCTAAAAGGTTAAGGCAAGGAGTGCTGCGTTGCCAAATTGACGTCAAAGTATTTCAAATTTTGTTTGGGTTAGATTTTCCTAACAGGTGCGGACAATGTTTATTGTTTAACGAGTGACGAAAACAGCAGTTTTTAAAATATGTAGGGTAATGTTTTCAAGTTACCGAAAATGATTTTTGACGAGAATTGTTTATTTTTCAATGGTCAGAAAAACTTTTTGCAGATGCTAGTTTGTTTGTGCAATCAAAGATTTGGATTTTGTTGGGATTTTCGACATTTTTATACAACAATTGTAAACAGGATTGCTCATCCTAATAAGACGTACACTTGGCCAATCATAAAACTGGTACGCATTTTGTTATTGTGGTGTTATATTGTGTGAATTGACCTTGTTTATTACCTCAACAATGACAAAAACTGTCTGACCCAATGAACTATAGCTAAAAACTGGAATGTGCACACATTGCCATATCTGCCACAAAAATGAAGCCATGTAAGATAGATGCCACAAAGGGGAATGTTGTTTTTTTCTGTTGCTCGCTGACATATGACGTTTTCGAAAGTTTTGTCACATTTCGCTTCACAGGTTTCATCAATTGGAATACGTGTTGGAAGCAATTTTCGCCATTTAACATAATGAGTGCGACAAAAACAGGTATCCCCTCCGCAGCAGCCGCACTAGGCTTCACGTTCGTCCTTATGTGTTAGCATTCCAGTTTTTGGTTATAGTTCATTGGTCTGACCTAAGTTTTTAAGAGACTTTTTGTTGTTAAGCCTGACTCACACTAAGCAAATTTAAAAAAAAAAATATTGCCTGTACCAGTTTTATGTTTGGCCAAGTGTACGTTCATCAATTGTTGAGCAGGCAGGGTCTACGAGTGACGTCGCCACAACTGCTAATAGTGATGACGTCAACCGCAGACCTCGATGGAAGGTTTGCGATTCAGGCTGTGCTCGTTATTTGATTTTTTCGTCGATTTTAAATGTAGGAAAGGTGATTTTAACAAGATTTTAGAGTTTAGGAATTCATTTTTTTGTGTGCTTTAAACTCGAATAATGCATTTCACTCCAAGAGTTGAAGTATGCAGCTGACATAGCAGTTGGCAAACACTTTCAGCTCAATAAGCAGTCCTACTAGGGATTGAAAACAGGATAATCTCTGCCATTTCCTGGACATCTGAAACTAAGATGATCCGTTTTTTTCCTACGAATATGCAGAAAAAAAAATGTTGGCATGCACAAAGATTAATCTTTCCGCACACCCTTGATAAAAATTGTGCTCCTTAAGCCTAGTACTCATAACCGCGAAATTCGCTCTTTTTCGACATTGCTTCGACAATTTGACGTTTAATTCACGCATAGAACGTCAAATTGTCAAAGGAATGTCAAAAAAGAGCGAATTTCGCTGTTATGAGTACTAGGCTTAACACTCGTTAGAAAAATAAGTATTTTTTTTTTAATTTGATATGAAAAAATTTTCCGCCCTGTAGGAGAACAAACGAGTTTCCAGTTCCACTCCAACCAAAAGGCAGTGCTTCAAAATACAAAATTTGTAGTTTCAATTTTATTCAATTTTCAATTTATTCAATTATAAGTACCTAGTATAATCAAATTATGAAAGGTTATTATATTCTGTGTCCACTCAAAACTCAAAAGGCCGAGATAATAATAATAAACAACTGTGGTAGCGTAGCGTGGCGTGGCGCTGATTCCAGTCCAAACATGAAAATGCCAGAAATTGCAACGTCGCATATAAATTGTTTCGGGGCTACCACCAAGCTCTTGTGACGTGAAGCCTCAGGTAACAGCCGCGACGCCTTTTCCATGAAAACCATCGGCGCATCCAACACTCCGCACAACAAAAATTGACCCTGTGCAATATTCCTACGCCCATTCGACCAATAGCATTCCAGCATTCCTCTTTCAACAAGTCGACAATCGATACGATTGACAGATAAATGTCATTTGTCAACCAATTTGTTTATGACCATGGTCTGCTCACTCATATTACCGCTTTGAGCCAGCTTTTTTAGTTCACTCGTGACCGCTGATGGCTCTGCTGGTCTTATAAAACTGAGGTTATGAATGTGAAAATGAAACAAAAACCAAATCCTTCATCGGAAATGTCATTGTCGGTCATTGTCATTTGGCCTTTCCGTTCATTTAACATTTCAAAATTTAAATTTAAATTGTCTTTCGATTGTGTTTTAGGCAATTTAATCCATCTGTCAAAAAGGAAAATTGAATATGGCGTGGCGGCCAAGCAAGCTTGTTTTGAATATGTTTTTATGTGTATTTTAAATTATTTTGCTTAAGAGTTTTGTTTGTAACTTTGATTTTGATTATTTAATACGATATTTGTTGACTAGGTACTTAAACTATTAAATCTGGTAGAAACTAGGTATTTTTTTGTGTTTTTTGGCCCATGTGTGGCCGCCACGCCATCTTGAGTGTCACGTGGTTTGAATTGCCTAATTGTCGCCACTGTTTGAGGAGGGTTGTCAAGTTACTGTAAAAATTACATTGAACAATATCAATAACAAAGTGCCATCTTTCGGAGGACGACCGAACTAGTATTTATAGTTCACTCTCAGTCGGCACAGGGCGCTAAAATACGACATGAAATTTTAACATTGGAGAGTCTAGTCTATTTACCCCCTATATAATATATTAGTCTATGTTTATGACTGAGTTGAATTGAAGAGCCGGGAATAGACAAAAATCAATTTCATCTCTCTTATTCTGTGTATTTTTTTTTACCTGGTAATGGTTCATGGTAGAGTAGTATGAACTTCCAAAACCTTGAAATGCATTACTACCATATCAAAGAGAGTATTCACGCAATATCCCTACTAAATGATGTACTGTAGGACCAAAATATCAACAAAACTAGAATATACAACACCATAGTCAAAAGCATAGCACATATAGTTCAGAAGTCTGGCCATTGAAGAACAGAACCACAAAAATGCTGGAAGCTACTGAAATAGACTTTTGGAGGAGATCGGCATGCAGGTCATAAAATGGGAAGGATAACAAATCTGAGAATTAGGGAGATTATGGACGTAAAACACACAATAATAGATGATATAAACGACAAACAGCTGATTTGATTCTGACACGTACAAATAAGAATGGCAGATACAAGGATACCCAAGCAAATTATTGAGTGGAAGCCAGTGGGAAGAAGAAGACGCTGCAGACCAAGAAGAAGCTGGAGAAGTGGAGTGGACGAAGAAATGAGAGACAGAAGCTTGGAGGAGGATGCTTGGATTGACGGAGATGGTTGGAGATTGGGAATCGTATAAAACGTAGAACGTTATAAACCGTTAATTATATATATGTATATTTCTTGACCCATGTTGAATATCTGTTGCTAACTTCCTTACTTGATTCTGCTTTTTTTTTCTATTCTCGATTTCGGTTTTACCGCGTCGCCAATTTGTTCCAACTTTTCTAGTTGTGGTTCCAGCAGCAAATTCATCTTGTGTAGATATTTTTTAGAATGATTGATTGTTTCAACAATGCAATAATGTTGTCTGAGTTTCTTCAGCAGGTGATGTTAAACGTACCAGTACCGCATATAATCAGTATCTTATCGTTGATTTAATTGGTAAAATCGGAAGCCTTATCTCAACACATTAGTTCACGCATATTTTCGTCAAAGAAGAACAAAACAAAAAAATGAAGAAATCGCATATCAAAAGATCGCCCGGGGTGCGGCATCGAAAGCAACAAAAGCCAAAGCGGTTATCCGACGGTTCGATCTCGACAAAAGGAATATTCACCAAATATTGATATCGGCCTTTTGGTGAGACTTGAAAAGAGCCCGACACGCCGAAAATGACGTCGAAGAAAAAAATGATAACAATAAGGGACCCCATAAAAAGGCAATTTGGGGCCCGCGGCACCTCAAAAGGAGCGAGAAATTATTTCGTATAGTGTATATGTTAAACGTTGGGCAGGGCTCCGATCACAAAATTTTAATTGGTTACGGTTTTACGTCCCATGATGCACTCGGTCGATTGGGGTACGACCATGAGAGAAGAAGACGGCGGAGAAGAACCATGCCAGACTGTTTGGTACCTGCCCGCTTTGTAATCGCCCGTTAAGATAATGTAAGCGGTACCGGTACCTATATAGGAAAACGAGATGAGTAGCTGTTAATTTCAAAAGTGATTCTAATTTTCATCGACTATCTAGTAATGTATATATTTTTTGAAGACATGTAATTACTATAAAAGTCCCAATTTCCAATTTGTAGTCTTACTTAATTAATGATGCTTCCGCTGAAAATTTAATTATTGATACTGAAGCTAGTTTTTGCTTCAAAATTGTCTAAGGAACCAGATCTATATTTAGAGTTACTATTTTTTTTTTTAGCTTTTTTACTTCAAACATGTTGTATAATTGGTTGTAGAAATCGAATGGCGCAAACCGTTCATAGGTCACTCTCGGCTGGGACACCCTGTATTGTGAGGATACGAATAGCCAAATCAAGAGAAGCACTTGAAGTCAACGAAGTAGGTGATATTGTAGCTAAAACATCAGTAAATCAAATAGAAAAGAAAATTACTTCATCAGAAGTTGTATTGGTTACCAGTGTAGAAGTTGTTCACAAAAATGGAAAAGCTGCAATATACAACAGCAAAAATACAGTATTTAAGGCAAATAAATTTGATAAAATATATGAAGTAAGGCATTAAGCTTCAATATTTTACAAGCTTTTTCTGCTAAAAGCAAACATATGTCTGAGCTTTATTGGCACAAACGTGTTGGACACCTCAGCTACAGCAATCTTCAAAATTTGGATAAAATGTACAGTTTAAAGTTCGGAAAAACATGCAATGTTGATAGTAGTGATATTTGTATTGAAAAGAAACAGACGATGTTGTTACCACACAAGCTGGAGCTGGAAAATGTAAGATCAATGAGGTTACTGGAATTGATGTTTTTAGACCAATAAACCCAACATCTTATGATGGGAACAAATACGTTTTGCCTATAATAAACATTTTACTGCATGTTACCCGCTGGTGAGTAGGGCTGAAATATTTTGCAACGTCAAAGCATAGGTTGCAATGGGTCACACTCACAACTCACCTTAATTTAAAAATTTCTCATTTTCGATGCGATAATGGTGGAGAATATGTCTCTAATCGAACTCGAAATTTCTTTCAAGAAACTGGCATTCAGTGGGAATACACCATTGCCTACACTACATAACAGAATAATGTAGCGGAAAGAATGAATAGAACCATCTCGAGGAAATGTTACATGGTTGGCTATTGTCCAAATAGAGAAAGACACTGGTGCCCAAAAAACTATAAAATGTATAGAGGTCATGATGTCAAATTTAATTAAACTTTATTTACTCTAAAGTCACATTCATCAACAACTTCAGGAGGGAGCGGATAATGACGGTGAAGATAAGACATCAGAGTTGCCAAACAATGGAAGCAGTACTGAAAATATGGAAAGTATACCTGGAGAAAGTCATACCAGCGGCCAGAACAATTGAATATTAAGTAATGTGCGATTACAAGATGAAAGTGATAATGGAAAAGAAGAAAAAAAAGAAACAGTAAGAAGTACTAGAATAAAAGCACAGCCTAAATTTCTAAAAGACTATATTGTAGCAATAGGACTAAGTCCAGTGTTCATGCAACTTTGTTATTTTATATATTCATTCAAAAATTACAAAAGAAAAAACCGTTAAATGCCATACAAGTTCAAATCAAAATTGGCACCGCTCGCGCAGACTCGGCGTATGTAAAAAATATGTGATTTATGAGAAGGAAGCAGGAAGCAGGACGAAGCCGTGTCTCTAAAACCACGTCCTCTTTTTTCGGTCGTTATCAAAAATCAAAAAACCTATCGAATTCAAGGCAAAAATTCTTTATTATTATTTCTAAGACTGTGTTCTATTGGTGTGTCGCTGAGCAGTATTTCTGGACACGAGGAGCTCCTCTGGATCGACGAAAACCAGCATAAACCAAGTAAGTGCCAATCCTACATTGTCTTTGTATGGCTCGGGTTTATGTCCATTAATATTTGTGCGGCAAAATTGAATTTAGCGCCTACAGTCCCGCTGCTCTTTAAACTTTCGAAAACCTAACGCAAATTTTCGTGAACATCCAGGATCTTAAGTAATGTACCACATGAATTGTCTGATATACTTACAAGGAAGAGATCAAAACCATACGTGATCCAAAACGAAATACTCTTTAAACACGAAAGCAGTAGATGCAAAATGGATTTTTAAAATAAAACGTGATGAAATTGGAAATTTCAGTAGGTATTAAGACACGTCAAATATCAACATAGGGTATGAGAATATTGTTAACATGATAAACTTGGCAGCGGAAGAATCCATTCCATATGTGGAATATTCAAAGGGGCTGGCAACCCCTGGTGGGACGAAGAATGTTCCGGGTGGATTCAGAACAGAAAGAGTGCTCAAGGAAAATTTAATGATCATCCTTCAATTGAAAATTTCATTACAGTAAAAAGAGAAATGGCAGTGATAAAGAGAAATTTGGAAAAGAAAAAAAGAGAAAAATTTGTCACTTTCTGTGAATCCCTGAATAGAAACTCAAATATTAGTTTGGTTAGGAACAAAATTAAAAAATTCTCCAACATTCACAAAAATAATAGGTAACTTTTGTATGACAGATGATGAATTAAAACTGATTATTTCATTCATTATAAAATAGACCTATCAGACAACGTCATTTTTTGAATGAATTTTGTTTAAATAAGTGATTATTTCACAAGACCTTGTTTATCAGCGATTAAATTTTTGTTTACCTTTTTTGACAGAATTTTGATAGAAATATTCTGACATTTTATAATAAATAGAATTCTTTGGATAGGATTGACGCCAATAATTAAATCCTAATTATTCAGGAAATAATCTAGCCGTATACCACTCGACCTATAAATTTAAATGGATTAAACTATCGAAATATTTTTTGCATAATTTTGCTTTTTGGCAAATAGTTTCATGCACAACGAACGTGCGGAAAAGTAAAAAAATAGTGCGGAAAAGTAAAAAAATAGCGCTCGTAGGAAAATAGATCTTCCAATCTATAGTGAAATTAATTAAACAGTGTATGCACGTGAAAATTAATGACATAAGCACGTCGCAATGTTGCCGCTAATAATTTTCGTTTTACTTTGACATACCATGTCTAGTAAAATTTGTTATCACTAAAGCAAACAAACATCGATTTTTATATGTAGGTATAGATAGTGTATTATGAATTTAACGCTAAGTTATCCCTAACTTTTTGAGAGATTTAACATTGGATTTCACCGCGGATTTCACTCACAGTGTTTATACCAATATTCAGAGCAGCTGCAACACGCTGGAAAAATATTCCCAATTAAAGCCCCAGAAGATTTATATTTGATAGTATCAATATACTTCACCTCTTTAACGCTATTTCATGGCAAAAAGGGGCCCCCATTATCTCGTTCCTGTTCAAAGAAACTAATTAAAGACACAACGAGTTTCTGACTCTGACTATTCAATGACTTTGGCATTTTATAGATACACAAATAGAAATAATTTCAAATTATTAAAATCAGTAACCGCAGATTTGCAGCAATATTTGGCAACATAACCCATGAGTGTCAATCTAAATGTCATTTTATCGGCCGATTCGGTTAAATGCCAACAGTGTTCTGTCTTTTTTTAACTAAGGTTAAATAAAAAGGAGAATGAGCCCTCAGCTTGAAACGAATTTTAATTTCTTACAAACTGCAATTGGCAATAATTTTGACGTCATTGATCACGTGCATACACCGTTTAAATAATTTCACTATATAAAGTTTGAAGGTCTTCGTGAAACACACAAAACCACTTTGAAATCACTTAGAAACACTTGACAACAGAAAGAAAGACGAAATACAAGACCGGCGAACGAAAAACATTATGAATTATTAGTTATGATCAAATAGTGGATCAAATGAATATTTTGGCATATTGTCATATGTTGACATGTCAATCTCATGTCAATGTTATCGACATCGGACGTGTTCTTGATGTGCTGGTATTTTACAATTCTGTTGTTGTCAGCGACATCTAGAAAAACGGAAAAGAGTTATTATGTGGTTTATTACTGGCAATAAGAGATCGCAGGGCCTGCCTAGAACTATGCGTCATAATGACGTGCGTGGCGGGGAGGTGCGTTCACAATTGCGCACCTTGACACATCCCACTTGGACTTTGGTGCAATTTTTATTAAACCGGGCAATTTTGATAAGATCGACAAAATACACTGCCGAGCATAAAATTACGGTCATCCCATAATTTTTAAGCAAAACTTGGGGCAAAACAACAAAAACTTTTTTAAATTCAAGCAACTACGACAAAATCATCACATAAAGTTAATGAACTTTACACCAAAAAAAAAAACAATTTGCAAAAACCAAAATTTTTTAAAATAATTGCAAATTATGGGGTGACCCTAATTTTATGCTCGGCAGTGTATTTTATGAAGGGTTGCGAATTTGTTTGGGATAAGGAGAAAAATGCTGGGTCTGTGATTCGTATTCAGGGACGAGTTCAAAATTATTCGTTCCTTCTTTCTTTGTAATATGTAATTCGACAAAGAACAAACTAATACTTTACGTATTACTTGAACTTATCCCCGTGTCGTTTAAGGTTATGTTAGATTATACTTGATATATTCCTTTGCAATTTCATTGTGCGATTTTGCCGGATGAAACTTTTATCAAAATGAACGTGCCATCGATGTTAACATACATTTTAAAGCTCTTTTTTGTCTGATTTAAGGCGTTGTAAAACACTTGACAATCAGGCCTATGATGTATCCTGTCCTGTTATTTTAACGGTTGTGTTAAGAAGGCTCAACATCTATTTCCGTCTCTATTTTGACGTATAAAATAAACAGTGACAGATAACTTAACGCTGCCGTTAAAATAACAGAAAATGATACATCATAGGCCTGAATATATCACTTCTTTAATGTTATAATGTTCGATTTGTATTGTCCACATTTGTTCTGCAACAATAGAATCTGGCTACACTGTAGCCACGAGTTGCGCGCGCATGTCATTTTTTATTATTTTCTAACTTGTATTTATTATAATTAGGCTCTCTTTTTCTATTTCTGCGAGACACGTCAATTAAATATACAATGAAATTACTGGTCATTCGGAATCATCCAACTGTCAAATTAATGCTGGAATGTCGTAGCCTGTAGGCAGCTTATCAATGGTCGTGATTTTTATGAGAATACCATACCAAATTTGGTCTTAACTTTGCAACACTTTCTGCGTTTCTTGAATAAACTCTATAATGGTGTAAATTTTCCGTGCTATGGGTAGAATATGAAATTCTAACGTCGCCGTCGAAAATTATTGAATGTAAGATAAAGAAGGACGATATAGCAGCAAAGGCCTGTGATGGTGATGGTATATTAGGTAATTTCTCCCTAGATTTAGGGATTTTTCAATTTATATTCCGGGAATATTTAGCACAAAATGGAAAATAATTTAGTATTTTTATACAATATTATGCTTTTTATTTATATAAAATACCAATATCATAATTAAAATACACCGTTTATGCCGCTTATAGGGCCAAATTATGAACCGACTGGTAACATTATTAGCAATTTTATCCTGCTGCTAAACCTAAAAATTACATTCAACTTTTAGGTTCACCAGTAGGGTAAACTTGCCAGAGACCTTACCAGTCGGTCCATAATTTGGCTCTTAGTACAATATATTATAGTCAGACAGAAGTCAGAGGAAAAAGAAAAACAATTTCCATTGCAGGTTGCTTACATAGATCGAATCTCTCTTTCTAACGCGTACAAATAGAGAAAGACAGAAAACAAATATTTTGTACTGAACTGTGGACAGGTAGAGGACCTGAACCATATTATATTTGAATGTCCTATCAATTTAATCCAGGGCGTTGATATGTATAGAGAGTTCCTTGAGTTAGGATTCACTACTCCTATGACAATTTACACCATACTGTCTTCTATTAGTGAAGCAGCAAGTTGTAGCATAATGAACTTCTTCAATCAAAACAAAATAAAATTGTGATGCTCAACTTATGTTTCCTCTATTTCCAGATCTTTCAGTTTACGTGTTTTGATGTGCTACATTTGAACCTGTGTTGTTATGTCTATTGATTGCTCTACATATACCCAGTAAAATCACCAGGAGTTTGTTGATAATAATCTATATAGTATCGTAGCTCAATTTTCAACAGTTCAGTGGCCACGATATGGTTTTGGGACAGCTCGTGGTCACTAAGGAATCGAGCTGGCAATTGCCTAGCAGCAAAGCCATTGACAGAACAACAACTATACATTATAAATGAAAATCAACATTACAAAACTATTTCTAACATATTGTCATTAAATGTTATGTAATTTTAAAAGGATGTCATGCTACTAACTCAACTTGAATGTAATAAAAGTTGCCTTTTATGTCCCAACTAAAAATTTAACTTTCCTTAATTGAAAGAAACTTTTCATAATTCAAAAACGATTCGACATTATATGTTACGTTGATAAATGTATCATTATGAAGTTGAAATAGATTCTAATCTAAAATGAACGTCTAACAGGCCCTTAAATGTTTCCCTTCCAAAAACATATCATTGGCCCACCGAAAAAAAAAAAGGTGGTTGGGCGCGATTGAAACAAATGAGCGAGCCGGAAAAGGGCGTCAAACTTTTTAAATAGCTCTCGAGCATTCGACAGTTTACCATAGCGTGTAATTATGGTAAATTATGAGCTGCAAGGAACAACAACAGATGGTGTGTGTTTCTTTTTTTCCATAACCGTTTGATACAAAAATGATTCAATAAAATATACACAAAGTAACAATAATAAATTTTGAAAAGGTGGCGGCTTGTTTATACAGAGCGAAAGGAACGAAAAAGCAAATTATCATAAATAATAAATAAATATTAAAAGAGGGACATAATATTTTTGTGGAATTGTGCCCGAACCACTCGTAAATATTTGTTTATGGCGCGGAACCAATCGGGCACTTCGGATTTTAGCCGTCGGGAACTTTTAGCATTCACATTTTAACGTTAATAATTTTGTTTTAGTACAGCCCTATACACTCAGTACTGGACCCACTCACTGTTCAGTATATATTATCGCCTAGTTTTTCTTTGTTTTTCGATTGCAAATTTGAATTTGACAATAATGTCAAAGAACATCTAACCAGAATTATTATATGTCCAACATGTGAAAACTCCCTTTTATCTTTTTCACAAAGACCTAATTTACATAAGTATTGACAGTGAGATGCGATCGTAAAAAAAATCCTTTTTTAAGTTCTTCTTAAATGTGGCTTAACTCTTTCGGAGGGTAATAATTTTTTAACACCCTGTTAATATCTATTCTCACAATAGAATACTTTTAAATTCTCAATGTGGAGAGGTTTTGTTGAAGTTGGCACATTCTTAGATATGTGTATTTCCTTGGGAAACTGATGTCAATTCGAAATACTTTATGTATGTCAAAGTTAGATATTCAAATGTCAAATTGTACCAACAATATAGAGGTATTGTCACGCGGATTCCGGGTTCACTAAAAGTCCTAGTGTCATAAATTCTCATTTTTAATGAATTTATTCCTTATGTTCCATTATTCCAAAAAATTCCTAAGATGGGTGCGCCTCTGCTGTATCAAACCCCAGAAGACAAAAAGGCCCCCAGAAAGTTGCATTGTCATAACAGAAGATTGAAAACTTGGCGGCGCGTCGAAAAAGGCAAAACAGGTGTGAAGTGTGTAAATTCTAAATTGCATGTAAATTTATTAACTAATTTAAACCGTATTGGAATCTGAAAAATGATAATGGGATCCCGAGATTGGCTTTTAGAAAAGGGCGCATTATTAATTGCCATCGGCCTCTGCGTTGAGTGAGGTACTTTAGCGCTGCGCTGTGGTAGGTATAACGACACATAAATAAAGCCGGTTTTTTGACTTATAATCCGTGACCGATTTTATCCGATTTTAAATGGTACGAATTATGATTCGATTAAATTGGAAAATATATATATATTTACTATTCAACTACAATGTTTCAAAATTTCAGCAAAACTACAAAATCATCAGAAAATTTTTGGTACTTTTGTGATTGATAGAAGTACAATTTTGGAAGAAAATGCTAATTTCGATAGCGATCAGAAAATACACAATATTCATCACGAGATTAAGAGAAATAGAAAAACCCGAGGGGGAAGTCACCCATAAAATTTTGTGCACTGAAATTCCTCTAAATCGAAATTCCTTGAAATTCCGTGCAATTCCTTATAATTCCACACAATTCCCGGCAAATTCCACACAATTCCCTGCAATTCCTTACAATTCCTTGCAATTCCTCGCAATTTCCTCCAGTTGCTTCCAATTCCTGGCAATTCTTGGACAAATAATTTTATGTTTGAATAACCTTTTTGCAATTAAATATAGGTTAATATGTTTAAATTATTTAATTATTGTAATTGTGTTGGAAAGTATAATGTACGGCAGGTCGATTATAAATTATTGGGTACTCACATTAAAACAAAATAAATTTTAAACTATAACATTCGATTTTGTAAGCAAATGTTGATCCTTCGACTTCTGTTCAATAAGAATATTCATGTGGTTAACTGTTGCTTCAAACTTGCCCATGGGTAGCTTTATTCTGGATTTGATATTGTTTTAATATCTGTATAGTGTTGATAGGGATGGTAGAATATTGTTCATGTTATTGTGTAACGTTTCATAAAATAGTTTGCCTCCTGAGTAAAACAAATACAAAGCAAATTTTTTGAAATTATCGTCATATACAGGGTGTCCACTTAGTGCGATATCGGACGATATCTCCTTAGAGGGTGATGCAAGAAAAAAAAATTAAATTGCAAAGTTGTTTGATACTCTAATACGCATTAGTTAAAAATATTTTTGAATACAGGTGAGTTAGTGAGCGCGCGGTGGTCCATATCTCCTATACTAACGGAGATCGAAGAAAAAACTGAATACAAAACTTGTAGATAAATATGAGTACTACATTCCTAAATTATTTGCCAGTATACAGGGTGGCCCAATAAGTAGTGGTTACACGAAGCTATGTTTTTTTAAATGGCTCTCATGGCATTTCTGGATTCTGCGGAAAATTCTAGACATATTTCATGTGAAATGTCATATACCTATCTTCAACTGTTTCGGAAATATTGACAGTTGAAAATTGACTATTTTGCATCTTTGACAGACTGTAAAACCTGAACGGTCAATTTTACAGCAAAACCGATCATACATTCTTGTTTTAGTTTTTCATAAACTATCATTTGACACCAACTTTGAATTTAATCAATGATTAAAAATTCCGCTTAAATTATTAATCTCCGGTTAAATTCAAAGTTGGTGTCAAATGATAGCTTATGAAAATCTAAGCTAGGAATTTAAAATCGGTTTTCCTCTAAAATCAACCGTTTAGGTTTAACAACCTGTCAAAGTTGCAAAAAGTAAATTTTCAATTGTCAATATTTCCGAAACAGTTAAAGACAGGTATATGGCATTGTACATGAAATATGTCTGGAATTTTCCACAAAATCCAGAAATGTCATAGTATACAGGGGGAGTCATTTAAAAAACATAACTTTATATCACCACTTCTTGTTGGGCCACCCTGTATACTAAAAAATAATTTAGGAATATAGTATTCATGTTTATCTACAAGTTTTGTATTTAGTTTTTTCTCCGATCTCCGTTAGTATAGGAGATATGGATCACCGCGCGTTCACTAACTTACCCTGTATACAGGGTGCCCTGTTTATGGGTTATGCAACAAAATTTTGTTATTTTAAATGGAACACCCTGTATGTGATTGCATATTTGGATTCTACGTGAAATTCTGAACAGATTTCATGTAATATAATATCTTTTTACCTTCAACTGTTTTGGAAATATTGACATTTGAAAATTGACTTTTTGCAATTTTGACAGACCGTAAAACCTAAACGGTTTAGGTTTTACAGCCTGTCAAAGTTGCAAAAAGTCAATATTTCCAAAACAGTTGAACTTAGGTATAGGGTACATCACATAAAATCTGCTCAGAATCTTACGTAGAATCCAAATATGCAATCACATACAGGGTGTTCCATTTAAAATAGCTATATTGCCACTGGTTTAGAGTAGAAGCGGCAACACCGCATAAACAAAAATATTTTTAAAGTGAAGATTATAATCGTTTATCCCGGTTGCCAAATTTTCAAAATGATCCGATTTTTAGTTTTTCATAAACGTCTAATACGCCATCCACCGTGGGACACCCTGTATAGGGTGTTCCATTTAAAAAAACAAAGTTTTGTGGCATCCCCCATAAACGGAGCACCCTATATATTCAAATATATTTTTAACTACTGCATATTAGAGTATCAAAGAACTTTGTAATTTTTTTTTTTTGCATCACCCTGAAAGAAGATATCGTCCAATATCATACTAAGTGAAAACCCTATATATTCTGTTTATTTCCACAGTTTTTGGTTTCAACATCTATGAGAGTTTCTAGGAATGCTTTTCTTGTCATAGTCAAACTCTCGGTTGAATTTGACACGTTAATAAAATGTAAATTTTTGACAGTGTTGTTAAGTTTTTGTGTATTTACAACAATTTTTGATGATACCTCAAATTCCTTAAATAAGCTGCCCTTCAACGTAAAAGCAAGTCTGGTCTGGTTTTGAGGTTAGAATTCATGAAAAATGACTAGCGATGCAACGTTGCCAGACTTTGGCAAACTAAAAGAGCAAGGGAACGGGGTTGAGATGAATGTATACCTATGAAAGTATATCCGAGAGTGTATCACTGTATTTTGAGCATAAGCTAATACACAATAGATGTCACTGGCGTAGAACTGAACAGGGATTTGAAAATTTCTCTTCATTTTATGAACACACTCTCTGATAAATACTAAAGCAAAGTATTTTTTGGCTCACATAATATAAAATATATAATCATGGCTTTCAGTATTCTGTCTGGAGCAGTTATAAAATGCTACTCAAGTACTTTACCTTTTTATCGTTGAACAACGTTTGGCAACACTGAACATTTTTTCTAGAAGTTCAAAAGGGAATTCTCATAAGAAATAAATATGGTTCATTTTGTTTTTATGTAGCACATTTTCCTGTAAAATATTGAATATGAGCAGTTTTGCGTTTAATTTATCGATATTATTCTCATACGGCAATTATTAGTTTCAAATTGGAAAGTTTCGCGCGGAAAAGCTAAGTTCAACATGGCCGCTTTCGGTGACGTCAACTGTTCATAAACCAAGGTTAAGGGTAGTTTACACTGACCGTGAATAACGAACGTGGTCCACGCTTTCATGGTTCATTCTTGGGTCCTGAAGAACGATTGGTACACAAACAGCTCACTTCACGCCACGACTGATATTGAACCACCATAAATGGGTCTATAGAAGATTGTCAGACTGCGCTTCTGTAAATCCTGTATAAATCATGACAAACTAACTAAAATACACAATGTCACAATAAGCCAAATACAGAAACACCACGTAAAAACCGCATTCAATGCAGTCAAAAGTAAGAGCAATTCTTTCGGACAGTTTGCAAAGTGTCAGAGACTCTTGTGAGAACAGACCTTAACGTTGCATTTACAAACAGTTGACGTCACAAGTACCGACATCTTAAAGGTAATCGTTTTCGCGCCAACGGAAATAATTTGAAATTTTATATATTCTTTTTATTTTAATGAGGACATAATACAAAAGAAAACATATGTATTTTATATTTGGAAACATAAGCAATAAGAAAAAAGATAATTTGAAAAATATGATTGTTCCCTATTCCACGCAAACCCTTGAAATTCCTCAAAATTCCTTGAAATTCCTCGCAATTCCTAGAAAATCCTCGCAATTTCTAGCAACTCCTCAAAATTCCTTGAAATTCCTCGCAATTCTTTGCGCGTGT
The DNA here is from genome assembly GCA_917834065.1 of Ceutorhynchus assimilis. Classification (NCBI taxonomy): domain Eukaryota; kingdom Metazoa; phylum Arthropoda; class Insecta; order Coleoptera; family Curculionidae; genus Ceutorhynchus; species Ceutorhynchus assimilis. Next base: position 39,631,127 of record OU892283.1, on the reverse strand, counting down.
ACACTAAAATTCCTAGGTGATTTCCCCCTCGGAAAAACCTAAAAGATAAATCAAAACTTCATTAAGCAGAACAAAATATTTATCATCAAACTTTACAGAAGAACTAATTTTGAGACAGTAGTGGAAAAGAGGTATCCAAATGCATTTCAGTTTGAGATAAAAGATTATAAGGAATTAAAAAAATCTTATTTTAGATTTCATTTGAGAACGTCACTGGAGAACCATTGCACTACAAAAAACTTCTGGAACATCAACTTCAAGAACCTTGTAGATTATATTGATTGCTGATTCAGTTCCGCCAAAATGCATACATTCAAATGGTTAGGCCCAGGCATAGCTAGAAATAAAGGCTGGTAGTTTTAAAGTGTGGGGGCCAGACGGGTCAGTTAAGTTAGCCCCCCCCCCCCATAGAAAATTTCTGGATGAAAATTATCCCATAATTTTGCTCTCATTTTGCTCCACTAATTTCGATTTTTGCTCCATTACAGTGGAGAGACTATGTGGCCTATTAGGTGGGGGGGGCTGAATTAACGCTAGCCCCCCCCCCCCCCCCCAGTGAAAATTCAGAAATTTGATCATGCTCATTTTGTTCTCCGAGTTTTGCTCCATTTTGCTCCACTATCGGCGAGTTTTGCTCCATTACCAGGAGAGACCTACAGAGCTTCCAAGAATCTCTCCCAGCCCCCCCCCCCCCCCCGGTGAAAATTTTGAAATTTGATCATGCTCATTTTGTTCTCCGAGTTTTGCTCCATTTTGCTCCACTATCGGCGAGTTTTGCTCTATTACCAGGAGAGACTTACAGAGCTCCCAAAAATCTCTCCTAGCCCCCCCCCCCGGTGAATTTTTTTTAAATTTGAACATGTTCATTTTGTTCTCCGAGTTTTGCTCCGTTTTGCTCCATTATCGGCGAGTTTTGCTCTATTACCAGGAGAGACTTACAGAGCTCCCAAAAATCTCTCCTAGCCCCCCCCCCCGGTGAATTTTTTTAAATTTGAACATGTTCATTTTGTTCTCCGAGTTTTGCTCCGTTTTGCTCCATTATCGGCGAGTTTTGCTCCATTACCAGGAATGACCTAGAGAGCTCCAAAGAATCTCTTCTTGCCCCCCAGTGAAAATTTTGAAACTTGAAATTTCGAGTTAGTCCGAAATACTCTGTCTCCAATTTTACACATTCGAGCAAACATAGTTTCTCAAGCTGCTTTCACTTTCCTCGCCTGTTTCCCCTGAAGCACCTGTAACTGATTTTCAAGCGCTCGAGTGCAAAGCGCATTGAGTATAATGGGAGTGAAATGCTCGTGCTTCGCACACTGCACCCGAAAGCGGCTCTGGAATGAACTAGACAGCTCCCAGGAATCTCTCCTTGCAACACGTATGAAAATTTGGAAGTTTTGCTCCATTACCTGGAATGACCTACGAGCTCCTAAGAATATCTTCTAGCCCCCTTACACCAGTTAAAATTTTGTTTGATCATATTCATTCTGTTCTCCGAGTTTCGCTCCGTTTTGCTCCATGATCGGCGAGCTCTGCTCCATTACCTGAGCTGCTTTCGGGTGCCACGCTTTGAGCAATCAGGCGCTCTGAAGCTGCTCTCATTTTCCTCGCCTCTTTTTCCTGATGCACCTGTACCTAACTGATTTTCAAGCATTTGAGTGCAAAGCGCATCGAGTATAATGGCTATGAAGAGATCGGTGGTCCCTGGTTTCACTAGCTTTGTTTGTTTATTCGCACCAACAAGGCACCAACCGACACTTTCTACACTAAACGTGTTTGTTTATCCAAGGTTTATTCTTATATTTTTTTTTTTGTATGGGTCTGACAGAGACAAACTGACTTTTTGGTGCACCTGGTGCAGACTGGTGTATCTTTGGTACAAATAGACAAACAGAGCCCGCAAGAAGCCCTGTTAGTTAAAACTAATTTCGATCCTTTTTTTTTTCACGTGCTTCTAGAAAAAGACAGAAATAGTCTAAGTACGCACCGAATTTACAAATGGAATCGCTTGCCAAAATAGTTATTTATGTCATAAATAAATACCGATAATCAAGCTCGTTTGCTCGAGCGCCCATGTTCGGAGCAGTGAAATGTGTTCCGAATGATTTTATATTGACATGACAGGGCAAATCGATAAGACAAAGATGGCACCTATCAAGTGAACAAATTTGACAGACGTCGTAAATTATAGGGACTTTTCCGAAATAGCTATTTATGGCGGTGATCTTTTTTTAACTGTCAGTAATGTACCCAATTACTTTTGGTGACGATGGTATTTGCTGCAAATCGTTCCAAAATCAAAATTCAGTTCACTGATTTACTGGCTTGGCAAGCTTTTGAAATCCACAATGACATATGCGCATTTTCACCGATGTGTTGCTGTCCTTGTCATTTGACAGCAGCAAAACAAGGATAGGTTACTCCTCATCAAGAGATATGCGCATAAGCAATTGGTGAATTCAAAAACTTGGCCTTCCTTCAAGAACCCTAAATCTTAATAGAATGGCTTATCTAGCTGAAAGTGTCTGCCATGTTCACGCGAAAACTCCCCACCATTTGTGTCATTTTGACGTCAATGTAGACCTCAAGACTTCAGTGACGTCACGACTAGTCGAAAAGCGAACGTACGCCTTATGCCTCATTCTCACTTGGGCGAAATTCGCTCTTCTTTTGACATTGTTTCGACCATTTGACGTTTTATGCGTGTATCAAACGTCAAATTGTCGAAGCAATGTCAAAAAAGAGAGAATTTTGCGCAAGTGAGGCTTTATGGGGAAAAGCCATCCTGTTAGTTAAGGGTTGTTGGCCTTCCTTTATCCAATTTTCTTGCTCTTTCTTTCTGTTCCAAACCGTTCCTTGTTCACTTTGGAGCAGAACGAGTTTATCTGACGGCCGTTCCCATATTACATTAGTTGTATTCCTTTCACACCTAGGAGGAGCTCCGGAACAGCTCCGGGGCGTTACGCGCTTATTCCTTTCGAAAAGTGTTTGTTGCACCCCGCATCTTTCCCTTTGAAATCATGTTGACTAACACCGGAGCGAGTAACTCGAGTGTTCCAAACTCTTGAAAAGAATACAACTATTATGAGTATAGTCCGCCGCAAAAATATTGAAGGACCGAAGGAGTGCGACCGCGAACACACACAACTCCTACGCATTATTTGTTGTCCTTTTCTAGTCAACAGGCTATTAAGTATATTTCGATCGTTTTGGTAGGCTTGCTAGGTTCATAAAATCTGTCGCATTGGCTTCCTCTTCCCCTTCAGAGGTCGTCCGTCAGGATCTGTGCTGTGGACTTGAACAAAGGCGGAACACTCTTTCTCATGGAAACGCTGCTCCCCTGTTTCAAGAATAAGGACCCTAGAGGTCATTCCAAGTAATGGAGCAAAACTCGCCGATCATGGAGCAAAATGGAGCAAAGCTCGGAAAACAAAATGCGCATATAAAAACTCCAAAATTTTCGCCCATGTTGCTAGGAGATATTCCTCGTAGCTGTGTAGTTCATTCTAGAGTCGCTTTCATGTGCAGTGTGCGAAGCACCTGGAGCATTTCCCGTCCATTATACTCAATAGAGAGTTATTGGAATTATTAAATACTGCCTCGCAGTATTAAGGATCTGCGTTATTTTATTAGTGCATCAGCACTATTTTTCCAAGAAAAAAACAGTTATTGGAAGACTGTAGTAGGTGTTAGAGTATTACCTTATTTTGTATTCATAATTTTGATAGCTGATAACTATGTTTATAAATTTCAGCCTCAAAAAGTGTTTATTTTTGTTTGTGATTTTCTGCTGATACCCATTTTTTTATTTTACCCACTGTAAAATGGAAAACTATTGTAAAAAATAAATTTTCCAAGTAAAATTACGTCATCATCGAAAAGCGAAACGTCAAACTCGTCCAAAATGTCAGAAATTTGAAATAAGGGAAGTTTACTGCCTCGCACTAACCATACATAAATAAAGACAAGCAGTAACCTTATTAAGGGAATCCTTATTTTCGGACCCAAATGCGCATGCGTAGATGTCAAAAATAAGGCTAATTTAAATACTGCTTGTCCTTATTGCACGTCCAATAACTCTCTAATGCGTTTTGCACGCAAACGTTTGAAAATCAGTTACAGGTGCATCGAGGGAAACAGGCGAGGAAAGTGAGAGCAGCTTGAGAGCGCCAAACTCTGTTCGCCCGAATGTGTAAAATTGTAGCCGGAGTACTTCGGCCTAATTCGAGAGCGTTGAGCGCTCAAAGCGTGGCACCCGGAAGCGGCTCGTCATGGAACGAGTCATGGAGCAAAACGAGCTGATCATGGTGCAAAATAGAGCAAGACTCGGAGAACAAAATGAATATGATCAAATTTCAGAATTTTCACTGAGGGGGCTGGGAGAGATTCTTGGGAGCTCTGTAGGTCTCTCCTGGTAATGGAGCAAAACTCGCCATTAATGGAGCAAAACTCGCCGATAATGGAGCAAAATGGAGCAAAACTCGGAGAACAAAATGAACATGTTCAAATTTAAAAAAATTCACCGGGGGGGACTAGGAGAGATTTTTGGGAGTTCTATAGGTCTCTCCTGGTAATGGAGCAAAACTCGCCGATTATGGAGCAAAACGGAGCAAAACTCGGAGAACAAAATGAGCATGTGCAAATTTAAAAAATTTCACCGGGGGGGGGGGGGCTAGGAGAGATTTTTGGGAGCTTTGTAAGTCTCTCCTGGTAATAGAGCAAAACTCGTCGATAATGGAGCAAAACGGAGCAAAACTCGGAGAACAAAATGAACATGTTCAAATTTAAAAAATTTCACCGGGGGGGGGCTAGGAGAAATTTTTGGGAGCTCTGTAGGTCTCTCCTGGTAATGGAGCAAAACTCGGAGAACAAAATGAGCATGTTCAAATTTGAAAACTTTTACCGGAGGGGGGCTAGGAGAAATTTGTGGGAGCTCTGTAAGTCTCTCCTGGTAATAGAGCAAAACTCGCCGATAATGGAGCAAAACGGAGCAAAAGTCGGAGAACAAAATGAACATATTCAAATTTAAAAAATTTCACCGGGGGGGGCTAAGAGAGATTTTTGGGAGCTCTGAGCCGCCTTCCAGTATGCACATTGGCGCGCTCTGGCGCGCTCTAGAGCACCTCGGGGGCGCCACGCACTAGATTTGTACCGTTCCAGTATCATGACGTGAGACGCCTGTCTTAGTGTCAAATATGTCAAATTTTAAAAATAATTATCTGTTTGTTTTTGCAGTTTGTTTTTTTTATTTATCATAAATGAAAGAGAACCAAAACTATATATTGTAAAATGTTCAATCTTGAGATATAACAAGAAATAAATGAATAAATAGCCACCCACGGATTTGACAGTTGACAGGTTGACGCGTACGTACAGCTCGGGAGCTCAAAGCCCCGAGTAGCTCCGGGCGTCACACTCCCATATTGGAAAGCGGCTCTTTAGGTCTCTCCTGGTAATGGAGCAAAACTCGCCGATTATGGAGCAAAACTCGGAGAACAAAATGAGCATGTTCAAATTTGAAAAATTTCACCGGTGGGGGGGGGGGGCTAGGTGAGATTTTTGAGAGCTCTGTAGGTCTCTCTCCTGGTAATGGAGCAAAACTCGCCGATTATGGAGCAAAACGGAGCAAAACGGAGCAAAACTCGGAGAACAAAATGAGCATGTTCAAATTTAAAAAATTTCACCGGGGGGGGCTAGGAGAGATTTTTGGGAGCTCTGTAGGTCTCTCCTGGTAATGGAGCAAAACTTGCCGATAGTGCAGCAAAATGGAGCAAAACTCGGAGAACAAAATGAGCATGATCAAATTTCTGAATTTTCACTGGGGGGGGGGGCTAGCGTTAATTCAGCCCCCCCACCTAATAGGCCACATAGTCTCTCCACTGTAATGGAGCAAAAATCGAAATTAGTGGAGCAAAATGAGAGCAAAATTATGGGATAATTTTCATCCAGAAATTTTCTTTGGGGGGGGCTAACTTAACTGACCCGGGCCAGACCAGAAAGTATAAGAAAAACTTTTGTTGTGCTGTGAAAGCCAAAGTACGTTCTTCGTGTTTCCTGAATGTTGTTTGTTTGATATTGTTATTCATATTTCTCTAAAAAGAAGCAACGCCATTAGTCACCCCAAAAGGTATTCGAGTGAATTAGTACAAATTTCCACATGCCTCAAAAGCAGTGTATATACATACGTTCATGCTCTAGAATTGGTCACAGAAGATCAGACAGCAAGTGCTATAGCGATAGGGATAACAATCTCTATCCGTTACAGAGTCCCAGCCCTGATTAACTCGTCATAGATGCAACGTTGTCAATGTGCCTTTTTTCGAGCAATATATTTCTGGTTTTTCTAGAATTTTCACCAATTAAATTTAAAAAGAGTAACTGTCTTTTATAAAAAGGATAGTTATCCGTTATTGCAAATCATATCAGATTATTAGCAAATTATTTGTTTACTGCTGTATTTGTCGTTTTCAGTTGTTAATCTGAGTTTCCATCAGTTCAAAGAATCGCGCCTCGAGGGGTTAAAAACCAACACCAAAAAAAAAAAATCTACACGCCATCAGTTGGTCTGAAAAGATACAAGAATACCCATCCGTTATATTTATACGTGGTGTGAAGCGGCTTATTTGTTGTTTGCCGCTTCATTAAAAAATCAACGCTCCGAGCGAGGACTCAGTATATTAAAGCCCTAATGCCCCTCCATCATTCATTAAAACGCCAGGCAGCCGGTCGAAATTAATGTTTTCGGTTTATGTTCGGGTACCCAGGCACCGTCAGACATTTTGGTACCAAAACCTCGATGGTCAGTTTAGTTTGCTGTTGTAGCAACAAACCTCTTATTATCTACATATATAAACTGTGTTTATTGAACACTTGAGTTGATGGAGTTTATAGGACTTGTAATTGATTGTCTTTTAGATTCATATTTTGAATTTCCCGCCTTGTTACGGATTTACAATTGCGATAACTGGCAACATTGCTATTTAGTGACATACGTCTAAACGTTTATTTTTTTTCTTTCTGTCACAATAAGATTGATAGTAGGCCATTACAGAATTGCTGATCCGATTAACCCGTTTAGTTTTTCATCTTTCTTCAATAAACACGATTGAAAAAAAGACAAATTACATTGGCTAGTGATCGGGGACAAAAAGCTTCTGCACATGCATAACAAGACACGTGACTAGTATAACATATGACTGACATACTGACGTGACTATAGTCACAAGTCTTTTACATCTCAACAAATACCTACCATGCCCCTGTACTAAATCCATTATTAAATCTTTGTTTGCTTGAAGAAGCACGAATACAATTATTTAAAGAGCGGATTCCTTTATAAAAACCCAAAAGATCCTGATTGGATGTTTTGTGTGGCGCGAGAGTCGATGAATTTGTCGATTCGTCGCGCGTTTAAGTTGTGTAATAGGTTTTAAATTTAAGTATAAAACTAGCGGATTTTTGTCAGCCAGTGGTGGCGATACGAAAAGTATAAAAGACTCATTAACTTAAGGAGGAGGAAAATATTCATTTTCCGCCAATTGCATTTTACGATTGCCCGGCTAATAAAACAAAAGTCCAATCTCATTAAACGTCATTATTGGTCGTTAAACACATAAGGGGTTTTTTGTTTTTGTTTTGTTCGTTTTGGTTTTACATTTAACAGAACGAACGTTTTAAAATTACATCGCGTATATAGAATTTATTTTTACATAAGTTTATCTTCAATTATAAGTATAGCTACCTAAATATGATACGGTTGGCAACGCTGCATGACCTTGTAAGCTAGAGGAAAACTTATCGATATTCATAGCTAAAAAGATTCTTATCCATATGACAAATTGGTATCGATATACACCTTCACCTATCGATGGTTTTAATGCAATTTTTCTCCAAAACCATCTTCCATTTAAAAAAGTCATTTTCTAATACCATAAAAGTTAACGAGCATCATCTCTCAGCACTGTACGCTCGTAAAAGAGGTAAATGGAAAATTAAGAGGCCTGCTTTAGAAATTCGCCACCCTCGGCTGGCCTTTCGAGTAAAACGAAGCTTTAACGACCTAGGACTTTTTTTTTTTCAAATTAAACCAAATAATAATAACTTCTGAGAATTTCAATGAAAATCACTTTTGCCTAAAATGGCATCAGCATACTTATCAAAAACGAGCCTTAAAGGCGAAATCAATAATTATTGTAAATTGTAAATGTCAGCGAACGATAAGTGGTAATTTCAGTGGGTTTTAGACTTTTATCGGCAGTTTCGTGAGCAAATAAATGTTGAAAGTGACGATTATAATCAGCATCGTTTATTCATGATGGCGGTGTAACGCGAATATTATTTGTTGTTGTTTCAATAAGCTGATAAAGCGTTAAATCAAATGATATTACTACCAGAAAAGTATCAAAAGTAACTTCAATCAAGCTCTAATTACAACTCACTGGCTTATCATCGACTATCGTTCTACTAATTATACGTTTCTTAACACATAGACGTTTAATTTATCATTGACTTGACTTCTTATGCTTGATAACCGACTCCGTTTTACAGCACATTGACAACATTGATGAGTTATTACTTTCAATTTTAGCAGTGGGCAGTGGGGTAGTAAAAAGCGCAAAATATTTAAGTATTAAGGGCGGTAAGTGTCATTTACCGTCCGAGAGTGTTTGAATATTCGAGGGTAGTTAACAACACTTAACGCCCAAAATACTTAATACGTTTCATGTACAGGGTGGTTGATTTTCGATAGTTTGATAGGGTACAGCCAAAATGGCCGAAGATACTGAGAAACTGATATACGCTTCCCGTCCTCCGTACTCTTTTTTAATGTGTCATTTGATGGTGTAGTCAGATCTTGGCCGACAATATTGGTTTGCGAGGTACAGGGTGTTTTTCAAAATCAGCTGTTTTTTATAATCCTCTATAACTTCTTACCCGACGGAGATATAGAAAAAGTGCAAAAGAGAAAAATACGTCTTTTTTTACGTAGAATCCAGTGGCGTACTTAGAAAAAATATGGGGGCTTTATCTTCTGAGATATTTGAAAAAACAAAGATTTTTCAAATGGAACAACCTGTATCTTATTGGTTCAGTAGTTTGAGAAAAAAATTGCGAGTTCGACTATATATGTATAACACATGATATTTTGTTTTGGCCTAAATGGCGAAAACAACAAAAAACACTTTTTTCTACAAACGTGCTAAAAGTGATTTTATTTTGTTCAAAGGGATGGAACACTCCGCCTTCGGCGTCGTGTCCCAAACTTACCTTTTCACGAAATAAAATGTCACTTTTAACACTTATATCATAAATAACCATTCTACTACTACTACTTTTCTGGAATTTGAAAAAACAAAATTCTGAAATTTTCCTTTAGGAAACAAAAAAAAAAAAAATTGTAATTTTATTTCAGAAAAAAATTTAAAAAAAAAATTGAAGAAAAAATTTCGAAAAAAGAAAAATTTCAGATTTTTTTTTTTTTTTTAAATTAGTCCGGTAGGAAAATTCCGGAATTTTTTGTTTTCGAAATTTATCCTTCAATAAAGCATCCAAAATTTTTGTTCAAAAAAGTTTTATCACGGAAAATGTGGAAACATTGATTTGCGGAGTTTTCACATGAAAAAATCCACCTGGAAGTGCAACGCATGCCCAGAATCCGAAAACAAACCTGAAAGGCCAAGAAAAAGAGGCCGTGTTGAAGACACATACATTGATCAGAGTATTATTGATAGAATGAATGAAACAATGGAGCTCTTGGTAAGCCAAACTAATGAATTAAACAAAAAAGTTGAATTATTAATAGTTGAAAATCGTAATCTTAAAGAAGAAATATCCAACTTAAAAGGCACTCAATGTGGAAATAGTATTTTACATCATGTGCCTGAAAAATCATATGCGTCGGTTGCAGAAAGTAACAATAAAATATTGGTCATCAATCAAAAGGGCGAACAAAAAGATATCAAAAAATTAAAGGAGGATTTAAAAAGCAAAGTCGATCCTACGGAAATAGGAATTGCTGTAACAATAGGACGGTCTACAAAAAAAGGCTGCCTCATTCTTAACTGCGGCAGCGAAAAATAACATCAGAAATTCAAAACAAGCTTGGTGAAACCTACAGTGTAGATAGACCCAAAATGTTGCAGCATCGAATCAAAGTGGTAGGAGTGAACGAAAAGGAATATGTGAATGGTGATGATGAGATAATATCAAAGGTAATAAAGCAAAATGATTTAAATGTGGGTAATAATAATTTCAGTATAAAAATATTGCGTAAAACCAGAGTTGTAAGCCGTAGATTTCATTTGATATTTGAGGTGGATGATGACACATATAATTTGTTTATAAATAAAGAAAGAATGAATATTGGATGGAACCGCTGTCCTGTATTTAATGAGTATGGTATTATTAGGTGTTATAATTGTTGTCAGTATGGTCATTTTAGTAAAGAGTGTAATCAGAAGAAAGCTTGTCCTAAATGTAGTGAAGAACATGATATAAAAGAATTGGGTGGAAATCAACTGGTAATCTTTCTTTTTAATTGTTACTCGACTTTTTTAATTAATTTGTGAAATAAAAGTCTGGATGTTTTTGGATTCCTTTTATCCTTTTATCAAAGGTATCATTTTTTAATTGCAAAAAAACAACATGCTAACAAAATCATATGTATCTCTCAAAGTCAGAAAAATTGGACATAATTGACAGACGACATAGGCGTCAAAAAAAAAAAAAAATAAGGATTGTGAAAACAAAATAACCAATTGTACTAAATAGGAAGTAATTGTACACAAAAATAAATAATTGTACTCAGGTTCACAAATTGTACATACCTACTCCCACCTTTGAAGAATATCTTCAAAAAACAAATAAATAAATAAATGAACTTGCAAATAAATTAAATTAAATTAAACAAAAATAATTGATACGTATATGTATCAGATAATCAACCATTGTTGACTTCTTCTTGAAGCGGTAGTGGGCAAAGATGGCGTACAGATCGGATAGTTCTACCAGTTGCAGTTTGAATCTCGGCGACCCTCTTGATTCCATCTTTTCCTGCATGTAGAGCGATAATTCGTCCCAAAGGCCACTTGAATGGAGGTTTGGCATCATTTTTGATGAGGACCAAATTACCCTCTTTGATCTTTGTAGGAGCTTCTTTCCATTTATACTGGACATGAAGTTGGGAAATATATTGCGTTGAAAACTGTTTCCAAAATTGCTGAAACAGCTTCTGGACGTGTTTGAACCTGGTCATGACACTGGATTTCTCGTTCAACAGGTTGGGTTCAGGAGGATAATTAATAGTACGACCAATCAGGAAATGAGATGGGGTGATTGGAAGAAGGTCATTTGGATTATCTGACATTGAAAAAAGTGGTGTAGAATTCAGAATCCCTTCCACTTGAATCACCAGGGTATTGAACTCTTCAAATGTGACGTTTCTATTTATGAGAGCCCTTTTTAAGTGGTGTTTTGCACTCTTGACAGCTGACTCTCATAACCCGCCAAAATTAGGTGTGTATGGAGGAATGAATACCCATTTAATCCTATAATTACATGTATAATTAATAAATTCAATTTGATTTTTTTGTAAGAAAGCACCAAGATCCTTCAACTCATTATTCGCTCCTCTAAAGGTACTTCCATTATCTGAATAAATTGTAGATGGCAAACCTCTACGTGAGATAAATCTTTTAAGGCAAGCTAAAAATGCTTCACTAGTCAAATTACTAACAATTTCCATATGTACAGCCTTTGTACAAAAACAGACAAATACAGATAAATAACATTTAATTAGTTTAGCACCTCTTCCTGGTTTATTTAAAATGAAAAAAGGACCTGCATAGTCAATCCCAGTGGTTTGGAATGGAAAACTAGTTGTAATACGTGTATCTGGTAATCCTCCTATTGGATATAGTGCAGGTTTAGGGTTAAATTTGAAACAAGTTATACAAGCCTTTACTGTTTTCTTTGCCAAATTGCGACCACCAATAGGCCAATAAAATTGTCTAATAGATGCAAGTAGTAATTGCGGACCAGGATGGAGCAAATATTTATGTTTATGTTCGAAAATTAACTTAGTAAGTGGATGAACAGAATTAAGCAAAATAGGTAAGTTATAAGGTAAATATGTATTTTTTAAGCGTCCACCTACACGTAAAATTCCATCTTTATCAAGAAATGGGGATAAGGAGGAAAGTCTGTGGTTTTGTCCTAAAGTATTATTCTTGGCTAATGCCTTCAATTCCATACTGAAAGATTCTGACAGGGCTAATTTAACTAAAATTATGTTTACATTATCCAGCTCTTCAATTGTCAAGCAACCTGTTTTCGAAGCATTGTTTTTCTTGTTTTTTATATTGTTAAAAAATCTTATACACATGGCTATGACTCGTTTAAGTTTAGTTAAATCAGAAAATCGGGTAAAAATACTATCTAAGCTTGTGGTCGTTAGTATTGTTATTTTCCTTTTAATTTCTGGCAGCTCATCCTTAGGTATATTAAAATTCACAACAGGCCACTCAGAATTAGCACACATTAAAAAATCTGGACCTGTCCACCAAATCTTTGAGCTCACCAATTTGTCTGGGCTTAGCCCTCTAGAAGCCAAGACTGCTGGGTTGTGTTTAGTATTTACATATTGCCACCTACTGACATCAATCAACGATTGTATTTTAGCAACTCTATTGGAAACGATCATTTGTAATAAGCTTGGATCTGTTCTAATCCAACAGAGTGCAACTTGGGAGTCTGACCACATAAATATAGAAATATTATTAGAAAGAGAAATTACATTTTTGACTACATTGATTAGTTGTGCACCAAGCAAACATGCACATAATTCCAATTTAGGAATCGTTATTTCCTTCAATGGAGAAACTTTACTTTTTGCACAAAGAAGATGACTTTCAAATTGATCATTATTGTTCTTGCTCCGTAAATAGACTGAAGCAGCATATGCATCCTTGGAAGCATCACAGAAACAATGAATTTCAATTAATGTAAAATTGGAAGGGATGGTATTTCTTGGAATATTAAAATTGGCAATACTTGAAAGGCTATTTTGAAATTGTAAAAATGATTTTTCTAGTTCACATGGTATGCAATCATCCCAAGCAATTTTTAGAGACCACAAACGTTGAATAATGATTTTAGTAATAATTATGATTGGACTCAAAAGCCCTAGGGGATCATATATTTGTGCTATCATAGACAATATGGATATTTTTGTAATTGAAGTATTGTCAACAGAAATTTTTTTAATATTATATTTTAAACAATCAGGACTAGGAAGCCATTGAATACCTAAAGTTTTACAAGTTTCATTCTTATCAAAATCTAAAATGAAATTTGAAATAGTTGTTTGACTAAAATCGGATATTACAGCAGGATTATTAGAAATCCATTTTCTTAAAATGAAATGAGCTGATTTGCAAATAGAAAATATTTGTTGACATTTAACTTTCAATTCTGATAAATTGTTTGACCCTGTCAATAGGTCATCAACGTAAAAGTCATTCAAAATAGTATGGCTTGCTTCTGGAAATTGATCCATATTCTCAATAGCTAATTTTTTCAAACATTTGATAGCTAAATATGGAGCTGAACTTGTACCATATGAAACTGTATTTAATTGATAGACTGCAAATTCATCTGAGGACTGTTCTCGCCATAAAATCTGTTGAAGGGATCTATGATCTTCATGCATAAGAATGCACCGATACATTTTGGAAATGTCAGCCGAAACAACATACGTATAAGTTCTGAAACGCAACAGAATATCTAGTATGTCATTTTGAACCTTTGGACCTGTGTATTGAATGTCATTAAGGGACCATCCTGTAGATGTTTTGCAGCTAGCATCGAAGACAGTTCTCAATCTTGTAGTGAGGCTATCATTTTTAATAACCCCATGGTGAGGTAAAAAATAGGAAAATTCACTGACAGTCTTGTCCGACAACTTGGACATATGGCCTAATGACTCATATTCGCGAATAAAATTGAAATAAAGATTTTTAAATTCCCCCAAATTTTCAAACCTTCTTTCTAAAGCTAAAAATCGTCTTGTGGCTATTTCCCTAGACCTACCTAGCAGACTTGGGCTAAACTTTAGTGGAAACTTTACTACAAATTGACCTTGATTATTTCTACAGGTGTCTTTTTCAAATTGAATTTCACACTCAACATTATCCTTAGACATTGGTTTATCAACCTTAACTTCTTCGAGCTCCCAAAACTTTTTTAATTGTTCATCTTCTTGAATGAAAATTTTGGAAAAATTGCAGACTGAACTGTTATTGAACTCGAAAGGATAACTTCCTGTAACAACATAACCAAAAATAGTATTTTGTAAAGTGGGTAAATTGTCTCCCAACTTTATACTTCCTGCTCTTGACTTAAAAAACTCTGGATCAGCTAATGGAACATTGGGAATTGACAATTTATTAGCATCCAAATTGAATAATGGAATATTAGTTGTGATGATTGGAGCTACAAAACATGTAATTGATTGTTGATAATCAGAATAATTAGAAAGAATGGTTAAATTGCATTTTTCTTTGAGAAATAGCTTGAGTGATTCCAATAATGGATAAATTGGTTGGAATACATGGAAGGTTTAGTCTTTTAACTAATTTTTCTGAGATTAAATTGGATTGAGCACCGCAATCGAGCAATGCCCTACATGATACAAAATTGTCTTGTGCATCTAATACTTGACACTTAATTGTAGACAACAACACTTGGGACTGTGAACTATAGCTTGGTCTAATCATCATATTTAAATTTGGTTGCAATTCCTTGGAAATATTGTTCTCTTTTGGCAAAAAATGTAATAGAGTATTATGCTTTAAAGTTTTGTTATTTGATTTACATAGTTTACATGAAGGCAAAAAGCATCTATCAGAGGCATGTCCAGTGCGCAAACAATTTTCACACAAATTAAGTCTCCTAACATTGGATAATCGGTCATTAATAGATAAACCTAAAAATTGTGAGCACTTGTATATTGAATGGTTTTCTTGACAAAAATTGCATTTAATGGCATAGGTACCTGGACTATTGAGGGAAAAGTGGTTTACATGAGAATTATAATGACTTGGATAATTATTTTTAGGTTTATTACTTGAATGTGATGAGCTTGATTGTTCTAGAGACTGTAAGAGATCAACTTTGTTTTTTAAAAATTCCAAAAATTCATCCAAGCTTGGAACATCTTCCTCATATTCATGTTCTTTCCACTCTCGCAAACTGGATATATCAAGCTTGTTGGATAAAAGATAAATCACAAGGGAATCAAAAAGTGTTCCCGCACTAAGTTTCATACCTCTAATAGCGACCAAATGCTGTGTGATTTCATCCAAAATATGACTAAATTGCTTAAAATTCTCCTTGCCCACCTGCTGAATATTTAATAGTTTTTGGAAATGAGTATCCAGTAAAAATTGTTGCTTATCAAATTTTTCACATAATATAGTCCATGCTTGCTCGTAAGGTTTATCTACACTTTCAAGGTCCTCTAAAAATCTAGCGGCATAACCCTCCAATGAAGCTTTTAAAAATTGAAATTTTTGAATTTCACTCAAACTGACATTATTGCTTATAATATTTGTGAAGTTCAGCTTTAAATTGAGCCACTGGTCAAAGTTGCCTGAAAATGTAGGTAGCTTAATTTTTGGCAGCAACACATTCTGCAAAAAATCATTCGACACCACTGGGCTTGTACTAGGAGACTTAACATTGACAACAGGAATGGAAGTAGGTTTAGGTGTATTGTGATAAAGATACTGATTTAAAAAATCTTGGCACTTATAAAATCGTTCTTGGAATTCCTCCCTTTCCTGATAGTGCAAGGGGAGCTCATTTTCGTCGCATAAACTTTCAATACTGTCTTGAATGTTCTCAAAATGTTGTAATAGGTTCGAACTATCTTTATGCCTCAACTCTACATCATAAATAGAAGGTTTATTATCAGGAATGCTCGTCTTAATTTTATCAATATATTTCTCTAAATAAGAAACCTTTTGTTTGAGTGACCCTCTATTTCTGATAAGTTTTTTGAGAGAATCCCTATTTTCTGGTACCCGATCCCCTTCGTTATCACTCATTTTATTGTTTTTCAATTAACAACCAAATGCAGAAATCAACACACCGGGCAATTCAATTGAAAGCAGAAACAGAAATCACTAGACCAACCTTTAATAATAGAAAACTGGAAATAGAAAAATAGACACTTGAAAATAGTTAAAATAGAAAATAAAGAATAATAGAAATAAATACTAGGTAGGATATTAATTAGGAATGGAGCATGGATGCCTGTTTTTTCTTGTCTTGAATCATCCGGCTCGAAGGACCAAAAATAATGGGTGGAAATCGGCTGGTAATCTTTCTTTTTAATTGTTACTCAACTTTTTTAATTAATTTGTGAAATAAAAGTCTGGATGTTTTTGGATTCCTTTTATCCTTTTATCAAAGGTATCATTTTTTAATTGCAAAAAAACAACATGCTAACAAAATCATATGTATCTCTCAAAGTCAGAAAAATTGGACATAATTGACAGACGACATAGGCGTCAAAAAAAAATAAATAAGGGTTGTGAAAACAAAATAACCAATTGTACTAAATAGGAAGTAATTGTACACAAAAATAAATAATTGTACTCAGGTTCACAAATTGTACAAGAATGTAATAACACCGTGAATAAATGTTCAAATTGTGTTTTGTCGAATAAAAAGTATGGAATGTCTCTTAATGTTGATCATGTTTCTTCTGATAGGGATAATTGTGAGACCCTCAAAAGGGTTGAAAATATTCAAAAAAACAAATTTATTAAATAGCAATTGGATGTTGAAATATTTAATTCCAGTATTGTATATTTTAACTGTCAAGGATACTTGAATAATAAGGACAATATCAATGTTTTTATAAATGATTGGCAACCCAAACTTTTGTTTTTGTCAGAGACTCACGTCTGTTCGGAAGTTGAACTGTGTGAATTCTGTCGGTAGTTTTGTGGTCCTTACCCCAATACAGACAAGTTTCACTTCCTGCTTCACAGGCTGTTTCCTCATGTTCTTGTGCACATTTTGCGCACCTTTTCTTGCTGCGACATTGTTTGGCAGTATGCCCGTATCTTAGGCAGTTGAAGCACATCATAACTGGATTGATATACACGTTCACTATTACATCGCAGCAGTGATCTTTGTTCACATAATATAATCTATTCACAATCCGAAGTTCGAACTAAAGGTAAGATTTATCACCTTTCAGTTGGTAGTTGATAGGGATTTTATTTTTATTACCTGAATTAGTTGGTAAACATTTTTATATGTCTTTGGGAGGTTATGATGATAAACTGAAAAATAGCAGACCAGGACGGAAGCATATTTTTATAATACCGTTGAAATGAAACAATAATCTTGTATCTTTCGTTGCGAATGCCGAGGAAAATATTGTCCATGACTCTTTGGAATGTGGACGGGGCATTTTTCAATTCAAATGGCATACGTACGAATTTGTAATGGCCATTTTCTACGGAAAAAAAGGGTTTTCGAAGCACCCTTGGGGTCTACTTTTATTTGGTGTAAATCTGAGGCTAGGTCAAGGCTGATAAAATATTAACATTTTCCCAATTGATCCAGAAGATCGGAAATACTAGGCAGCGGGTATTTGTCGTTTACAGTAAGTTTGTTGACTTCACGGTAGTCGATTACGACGCGCCATTTGGGTTTGCCAGAAGCATCAAGTTTCTTAGGAACGACCTAGACGAGGGAAGACCATGGAAATACAGAATGGCGAATTATGCTTGGTCTAGCATTTTGGTTTATGTTTATTCAGCAGAACATAACATAACATGGTATAAGGTCAAAAATAGTCGATGTTAGAGAGTGTATTTCGAAGGTTAAATGAATATGGGCAGGACATGTCGCACGACTGACGGATGGGAGATGGACCAAAAGAATTCTCGAGTGGCGGCCTAGAAGTAAAAGACGCAGCCCTGACTGACCTTGCACTCGCTGCTCAGACGATATCACTAAAATAGAGAAGAATGGAAACACCTTGAAGTGTCCGTAATTTCTCAAAATCAGAATCTATCAAGCTTTTGGAATTAAAATCTGACTCATCGAAGCGATAAGCGAATATGATAGGAGGAATGTTTTCGAAGCTAGCGTTTCCCAATAATTTCTCCCAATGCCTTACAGAAATTTGCCACATGTCTGGACAAAGCCTTTTTCCATAAACTTACATTTTTTTTTTCGATGAAGCCTTTTCGTTCATGTGCTTGTTGTGAAAGTTCTTAAAAAACCCCCATGCCATCTCAATAGGATTATATTGACAATGATATTGAGGTAATTTCAAAACTTCATGGCCATGTCTACTGAAAACCTCGTCAATCACATATTTTTTGTTCAAAATATAAAAATATGCTCCAGTCCTGGTCTGCTCATGCGTAACTTCCTAAAGACATAATCAAAATGTTACCAACTTATGCAGGTATTAAATAAAATAAAGTCCGTATCAACTACCAACTAAAAGGTGATAAATCTACCTTTACCTTTAGACTTCGGATTGTGAATAGAATTTATCTCGGTATAGTTTGTCAAAATCACAGATTCTGTGTCAATATACCTACTTAATTTCTCCATGTTCCAAGACTTTCCTTTTCAATCTTCTAGCCTCTACAACTTTGTGGACTGAGGTAGCACTACTGATAATATCCTCTTCCGATAGTTCCCTATCGACTCATCTTGTTATTCCTTTTAGGCTAGTAAAACTAGGCTAATTTTGAGGTGAACCTCAAACAAATTCGCTACAAGCTAATTTTTGCGTCATTGTGTTTCTTTTGAGGTTTTATATAACTGGCTAAAAATCCCAAAAAATCCGATAGGGGGCGCAACCCCAAAACCACCCCCAAAGGTACATTTTTTAGGTTTTTTGCAATTTTCTCAAAATCAACAAGTTTTTCGAAAAATTTGCAAGAAACCTTTTTTGTAGAGCACAAAATTTGCAATTTTTTGTTATACTATACTTTATTATTCAAATAAGCTTAAGATATAAAAAAGTAAGATTTAAATTTGTATTGGTCTTATTTAGTGACATGTACTTATATTACTTTTCGAATTCTAAACACCAGATTCGGAATATTTATTGCTATAAATTCTATGTAAAATATTATTTATATTTTATTATTATTTTTTATGCAACCGTCCGCGAATTTCAATTTCGCGGCCGCCACACCTGACGAGCAAAATGTGTCAAATCCATACAGTTTTTCTGCAACTTTTGACCGCGAAACTTTTTAGTGTCCTCGAGATTATCTTGCCTCGGCCGCAAGCGGCCTCGGCGATAATTTTTGTCTACGTACGCTAAAAAGGTATTTCGCGGCCTTGGTATACAAATAGCTGCAAGACTTTGTGCAATCCGACTAACAACCACAAAACAAAAATTTTAAAATAAAATGTGGTGCGATATCTTTAAAAAAAGTTTGTGGCTGTAGGACGTCGTCAACTTTGACCCACCCCCAATTTTCTGGGTTTAATTCTCTGCCCATCCACAACTGTATCTGAAGATAAACTCTCTTCGTGTGGAGTTCTGAAGCTTCAGATGTAGGTGGCAAAGTTGCTAATTTAAAATTTTGAAGTGCAGTTATTTGATTATATTTAAAATAACGATACTCGTTCAAATTTTGACTGTTGCGACTCCCGTACCATTTTAGGATAAAGGTTTCGCTAGTTTTTAGTAAAACATTTGAATCCGGCTTATCACTTTTAAACATAAGAAGGTTTTTAGACAATGCTTTATTACTCTTTAAAGGAGAAAATACTGTATTTTTGGTGTGGAGCATCTTAGAATTCGTCACTGGAAAGCTATTCTGATCGTGTTGCTTCCCTCCCTCGCGACGGTAATATTGATTTTAACATGTTGGTCCGCTGTTATTTGAGATGTATAAACAATTCATTATATCCTATTCACAATCTGCAGTCCAAAGGTACCTATAGTTGAATTTATCACCTTTCCCTATCAAAAGTATCAAATAGCATTGAAAGGTGATACATTTTACCTGTACCTTTGGACATCGGATTGTAAATAGATGATACATAGTTTATTATACGCATATGTTCTCAAAGTTGACGAAATAACAAATGATTCATAACAAAAACGAAACATTTTATAGGTATTTGTCACTAAAATAAATACCTAACTGTTAAGTTCTAAGGCCTGTATTAACACTAAAACTTCTTTTTTGTTCTTCTGTTTAAACTTACCGTTTTTGAGAAAATTCCAACAAACCTAAAAAATGTACCTTTAGGGGTGGTTTTGGGGTTGCGCCCCCTATCGGATTTTTTGGGATTTTTAACCCATTATATAAAACACTAAAAGGAACACAATGGCGCAAAATAATCAGCTTGTAGCAAATTTGTTTAGGGTTGCCCACCTAGTTTTACTAGCCTATTTACATGTTACTAAACTGGCAGGAATGTAGACGCTTTAAGGTTCTTTTCTTTTTTTAAGAATTTTGTTTGCTATGAATTCATTGGCATTTGTATGCTGTGAAAATTCAATTCCCACTCTATTTTTTCCTTTGCTAGATGTTTTTTTAACTCTTGATATTTGCGTTTTTCAGAATTCTACCATTTCTACCTATACTCATAGGATGCAAATTCCCCACATTTTCTTCATTGTTCCCTTCTATTATGACTATGAATGGTTTAGTGTTCCTCGCTGTATATTTAAAATCTCTGGGGGGCCCCTTGGGACCCCCTGTATTCAACCCCATGTGTTCAACAAGCTATAAAGGTTGGGTTAGGTATTCAAATGTAGGTTAAAAGCTATTTACAGGCAAGCCAAAGCAGAAATTTCATTTGGGGACTTACCCCTCTTGTTTATGTCTTTATTTTTGAATGGTTGTATTGCATTTCTTCTCTTATTTTCAAAAATTACCGACACGCTTGTCAAAACAGCTGTCAACTCAACAATTTTTGACAACAAATTACAGAGAACTGTAATTTTTACAATAAGTTTCTTTTTGCAATTACAGATTTCTGTTATTTCAACACACATCGTTGTTTCTCGATAATTCGAACATCAATGGCCGTTTGCACCGACCGTTTTAAGGAAGACTTAAGGATAAGTATACCTTAAAATGACATTTTTACATGTAAAAATGTCACTTTAAGGAATACTTATCGTTAAGCCTTCCTCAAAATAGTCTGTGCAAACGGCCACAAGACATGTATCCGTTCAACAAAACATCAATGATTTTCTGAAGCTCATCCATGTTTCAACTAGCAATGACGAAGATCTAGAAATTTTTGTTGAAAATATATCAATTCTTTAAACAACATATAGGTACATATTTTATGTTGTAAAGTAATTAAGTGCGATTTTTGCTCGAGAAAAAATAATTATTGATGAGATATATTCAATGACGCTTCGCACCGCGGCCAATACGTCTTATCTCTTGTCCGGAGATTAATTATTATTGGCATCGGAATGAAGAAGAAAGAAGAATAAGAAGAAGAAAACACGTTCTCCTAAACAAGGTCCGCAATGAGGAATGTCTGGTTGCACACACCGGGGCCCCGTTGAACACAATACCAATCGCGATTATTTGCGATCTCCGGCGGGTAATTGTCCTTCAATTGGTAGCCGCGCGGCCCCAAACTGGACGGAGCGAGAGAGCGCGGCTCCGGGGCCCCTAATCACAGGACCGCGGTCCCGATCCGAGCAGATCAAAAGCGCGAATGGGCTCGGTAAACAGCAATTAGCCGGCCACCACAACCACCTTAATCATAGCCGCGCTGCACCGACGCTACTTTGACTTTATAATGATTCTCTCCAACCAACAACCCAGAATTTTTCTTATAACTTGACCAGACAGCCCGATAACCGAGCTAGTTGTTTTAAGAACTTTTTGCTTGTTGTTGTAAATCGAATCAGATTTTTCATTTATATATTTTTACTAAGATGATTTTATAGTATTTCACACCTGTTCTGAAACAGCTCAATGCCACTGGTAGATGGTATGGTATAAGTTCGCTATCTCGAACTAGATCTTTTATGTATATATTTGTTCAATTCAGATTTATGAAATCATTGTAATAGAGTCTAATTGCCGTTTGCGCCGATCGTATTAAGGAAGATTTAACGATAATCAACGTTTAATGTGACATTTTTACATGTGAAAATGTCACTGGTGAAAAACAGTGGAATAGTTCCAAAATATGCTGACAGGTAGAACTCAGAAGGTTCGGATTTTATATTGGAAATTACATGGAAAACTGTGACTATCTGATGCTCTATGCTGACGATCTTAAATTGTTTAGAATTGTTGATAACGATTGTGACTCGAAATTACTCCAGGAGTTTTTAACATCTTTTGCAAACTGGTTAGAACTTAATGGATTATCCCTAAATACTTCTAAGTGTTCTATGAGCTTTTTAAAGCAAGCACAAGAAGAAACATGAGACGAGTACATTGGACGATGGACGACTAACAAGTAAAGTTTATAAAATATTGTGCCTATTTGACAGATAGACTAGAAGATGTCAAACTTGAGACTATTTTACCTTTTTTGTAATATTCGCGCGTCACATTTTGAATCGCGTGCTTAACTGTTTACTCCAAGATCCCTCTGCGCTGTAACTGATGTTATCTACTGTTGGTTGAGCATGTGTATGTGTTTTGGATTTTTTGCTCCTATGTGTAAGATAGTACATTTGTTGTGGTTTAGAGAGAGCTGCCATTTTTTAGACAACTACTATCTTTTCCAAGCTTCTTGTAATGATAAGGTGGTTAGTCTGCTGAGAACAGCTAGATAACTGGTAAATATTGTGAACAGTAGAGGTCCCAGTACTAAGCCCTGAGCAACATCACTCTCCCCTGCGTTACTTTTTGAGAGCTTTCTATCTACTCTGACCTGGAATTGTCAGAGACTTTTTATCCTGATCCATCTCAAGAGATCCCTTCTAAGACCCCGATGCTCAAGATTGTGCAGTAGCTTTTGATGTGAAACTTTCTCAAAAACTTTTTCATAGTCTAAGTATACAATATCGACTGGTTGGTTGTTGTTTAGTGCTCTTATTCATTTATTTACTCCTGTCGAAAGATTTGTAGTGACTGATCTCTTCGGTAGTAATTCGTGTTCTTTATCTGGTATCACTTTATAAAGTCTGTAAGTTCCTTTGTGATGACTTTTTCCATTATTTTGCAAATACAGCTGGTTAGACCAACAAGTTGGTAGTTAATAGGATTCAATGTCATTAATGTTACTTTCCAGTATTCAGAAAGTTTACCATCCAGCATTGATCTACTTATTATGTGCCCCAAAGTACCTGTGCATTTCTGCAAAAAGATTGGTAAAATTTCATTAAGCCCTGGGCATGCATCCTTATTCAAACTATCCATTGCCTGTTCAATTATATGGATGGTGAAGTCAACTGATGATATACTTCTTGTATTCTGCTTCTCAAAGAAATTTAACCACTTAGCATTTTGTATCTAAAATCTGAAAGTAATTTGATTTTCCACCTTTTTCCATATCTCATTAATTTCAATCGATTTTAACTCTCTATCTACAGCTCCTTGCCATTTTTCCTTATCTACTCTATTCTTTAGTTGAGTATCCCTATTGATTCATTTACTGTGTCTATCTCTATCTATCTTTGATTAGCCATGTGATCGGTACACCCATAATCAATAACAACCTTCCACATTTCTTGGTTTTTCTCCTATTTGGTTTTCTCCAAGACAACAGATGTTTCTATTCACCTCATCTGTCTATGAACCTTAGTGTAAACTCTCATCTTTTGCCAAGTTATTTCCACTATTCTGAAATCCATCTTCATTCGTCCCGCTGCTCTAATCTCCTTTAAAACTGAAACCTCTTGTATTAAAATTTCCTCTTGCATTGTTTATGTTCTTGCATTGTAATGTCCTCTTGCATTGTTACCTGCTCTTGCATTGTAACTTCTATTTTAAGAACCTCTTCGTATAAGAGCTCCACATCCATAACATTTCTTGTCAATATATTTTTATGTCACAAAGGTTGTTATCAATCCACTGCTATCCACATTCCTATGAAATAACATCCTCTTTTCACATTCTGCCAAAAGCTTATTCTTTGCATCTTCATTATTTAACATCACTATAGACTGGCACTGCTTGTCTTGTTTCTTATCTTTTTCTTTTTCTCTATCATCTTTGTATGTACTGTCATTAAATTCATATTCAATCCATTTTGCTACTTCTTTTTCCTCTAAAATACTTGCACTCTAAATTTCCAGTCTTCATAATTATCACCATTTAGTAATGCGATATTGTAATCGTTCTTTGCTGCAGCCATATTTTTTTTATAATTTCTTGCCTTCCTTTCCTGCCTGGGCCCATAACCTCTGGTTTAAGCAACTAATCTGGATTAAGTCCTTACGGTGCATTTGGGCGTAACCCACTTAGCTTTTTTAAATATTCTTTACTTTTATTTTAAACAAACTTCTCTTCTTGAAGGATTTTTAGCGTACAAACTTCACTGTCACTGTCAACATTGCATTTTTAGACAATCTGCATTTTGCAGGAGTGCGTTCTATAAATAATTTTAACAATACTTGTTCTTATTCTTAGGTTACTGCAACTTGTTTTATTCTGCCACAACTGAAGATGGATTTATTTTAAGACATTTTAACATCCTGACACCCTCAAAGAATACTAATAGTAAATCATCTGTTAGAAACTTTCTATATAGTGTATTCGCAATCCGGTGAACTGAGTTGAAACAAAAATCAATGTCGGAATAAGGCCAAGATTACCAGAATCTATAGTAAGAGTCATTTAAAGGGGGTGGGCGTCAAAAAAACAACTTCATTTCAAAAAAAAGAGAAAAAAAATCTAAGAATAACAGTGAAAATCGCACCCCTCTATGACAACATAATACCGAAGATATGGCTCTATGAAGGTACCGAATCTCCCCCTATGACGTCACGAAAGCTCAAGCGACGCACGAGAAATTGAAGTAAATTGAATTTACATATGTTTTTCCTGTGTCACCTGCAATAATCTAAACAAAAACCACTCACGCGTGCCAGGAACAATCAAATTAACAATGCGGAGCGCGGCTGGACGAAGCTCTCGTGACGTCACACACACTTTAAAGCGGTATATCTCAGCGATGGTTTATCGTAGAATAACGAGGTTTGAACAGTTATTCTTAGATTTTTTTACACTAAAACTTGAATTTTTGGCGCACACCCCCTTTAACACTGCCTGGAGGTGTATTTTAGGAAAATATGTCGGCTATGGTGTATGGTGTACAGCGCAGGGACAGAATTTGAAGGTCAGCAAATTTTTGGGTATTTATATCGATGGTAGGTTAAAGTTTAAATGCCACAAGAAGTCTAAGCTCCAAGCTGACATCTAGTTATTATGCTATAAGGGTTATTTCTGAAGAGTTGAGAGAAGAGAAGGTGTCACAAGAAATGTATATTTTATTCTGGTGGAGTCCCATTTGCGTTATGGACTTTACTTTTGGGAAGAATGCTTTGAGAAGCTATATTTGATAGTATATTATTTAGGCGTTTAGTTAGATATTTATGTAAAGCTAAGGTAAGATTTTCGTGTCGCCCAGAATTTGTATCGCAAGGAATTTTGACTTTGGCATCGATATTCATATTGGAGTCCAGAGTCCGCATGTGTAATGCAAAAAAAGTGTCAGGATGATATAAACAGAGGGTCGATATACAATATTGTTACAACCCCTATACGTTTCGTTCTGGGACGTCACAACAGGAGCGTGACTTGGGTATAGGTATAATAAGATCTGTATTGAATAATAATAGTATTACTCTAGAAGTGGTATCATGACGTCTCTTCTATGGAGGGACGTACTACTTATGGGCCACTCTGTATTAATTATGTACCCTCTGTACACTTGGCATGACTGAAGACTGAAACTGGCTTTGAGACAGGAGAAGAGGGGCTTTTCCCATTAGAGGTAGTTCACACTAGCTTTAGTCTGCCGGTAATGGATTTCAGCGCTGTATTTATACCAAATAAATGCTGACTCGTCGACACACTTTAGTAAATTTGATGTACATAGTGGTATTTACTAAAGTAGTTGACAATATGCGCTCTTTATAGAATATTTCTATTGCACTAGAGAAACTCTATATTTTATAATACCAAATATTTACCCTTCTTCCCCTGGCTTTGCAGGTCGGACATCCGAGATGGTGAAAGTTTTCGTAAATGCCTAAAGAGTTTATTAGTTGCGAGATCTTATTATGATTTATCAGAGTTTTTTGAGGAGAACTTTGTTTAGAAAGTGTACAATATTTAGTTCTAATTTTAATTGTTGAATGATATTAGTTAATGTTGCTAGTATATAGATGTGGTACTCTACTCTACCATATTCTTCCTAAGAACATCCTTGTAGCGTTTTTGTTGACCACTTCCAGTTGACTGTAGAGAATCTGTCATGGAAGACGTGTTTCGGGCATGCGGATGAGGTGATCTCTGTCCACTAATGTTCGTTCGTCGGTCATGCCATTTAATCCATAGGATTCTTCTTAAGGCGGTTACACATGGACGTGGATGGCTTGATACATATACGTGCATACATCAACGTGCATGTCACTTTTGTACAGACACTCGCACAAAACTGTCAGTCTTGCTACTCTTGCTAGAGTATTCTGAGTGTGCATACAAAATTTCTAGCGATTCCAGAATTCATTTGAGTGTCATTTTACAGTTTGCACATTCAAAAACGCGACGGTTTTTTGTATACACATTGATGTTTTTGTTTGCGCGTTCATGTATGTGCGTACATATGTTTTCAGACATTCACGTCCGTGTATAACCGCCTTTAGAGGCATCGCTGGTAGTGGAATGGGGCAGCCCTTCCAGAGAAAACTCTAAAAAACGGAGGTCTACACCAGATCATCACCAAACCAACCCATTACAAAGATGAATCAAATCCCATCACTCTTGGATCTGGTCATAGTTAATGACACACACCTCATCACCAAACATGAGCACTTATCACTCATCGGGAAATCAGACCACGAACTATTGAAACTCACACTGCAAGCAGGACTTGTTAACACATTCAAAAACAACAGTACATGAATCATGAAGAAATAAATCATCATATATCGCGAATCAACTGGGAAGAAGTCCTCGCTAATGACAATAAAGATCACTGAAAACTAGCCCATAAGTTTTCAGTCAGAGCGTTTTTGATTGGTCCAAATTATCAGCAACCAGTTTTTTGACTATTTTCAGCCAATGAAATTCGCTCTGACTGGTTTGTGATTTCTGTAAAAACAGACCAATTATTAAATATTAAATAGTAACAACGAATATAAAACCGATAGAGTGAATAACCTAAAACCGTGGAAAACTATCAACTACATCCGAAACTGTAGTAAAAAAGGGCCCTATGGAAAAGGTACTTACCTACCAACAATTCCACCGATTACCAGGGAACATCGCACCTTTTCCAACACTCTTGCACAAAAAATCAAAACAAAGAAGCTAAGCTGGCACACAGTGATAGCTTGACAAACTTTGAGAAACCCCAAAAAACTATACAAGTACATTAAGGCCGGTTTACATTTTGATTAGTAGCAAGTGTGCAGTGCTAGTGTTTAGTTGTCGAATTAGGCAATCCACATTACGTAATTCAATATGGCCGTTTAGGTCAAATATTGTGGTGACGTTCAGAAGAAAGTCATTTGTGTTCTGCTCTAGGTTCTGGTCCTTGTTTTTTTAGATGCCAAACATGACAATGTTAATGTCAAACTTAACCGTCCAGAACGTAACAAAATGGTGACAAACAACACGGTGTTTGACTTGAACGGCCATATTAAATTTCGTTTGACATATCTGTGGATTGTTTAGTTGTAAACGTGAATGAATAGGGTTAAGTGATATGTCCAAGCTACAAGTGCAAGTAAATCAAATTGTGTTCCATTTTTCTGTTAAGTAACACTCAACATGTTAAATTAGCATTTGACACTAAACACTTGCAGTTAACAAAATGTAAACCGGCCTTTAGATCACAACAAACACCCAAGTAGGCATTTTGCCATTCCTATTTTTAAAACTCCAAATGGGGAAATGTACACAGACAATATTGACAAAGCCATCATTGGCAAACCAGTTTCCTAAATTATTTACAACAGAGGCATTAATTCCGAAAGATCTCTAAATAAACTTCGACAGGGTAGGAAATTAAATCACAACTATTTAAATCACAACCCAAGACAATTCTAGAGGAGATCAAAGCCCTGAAGGTTGCCAGCTCTCCAGTAAATCTGGACGAAATATCCCCATTAGTTCTGGAAAGGTGCTCAAACAACCTTGCTGCCCCTGTACAAAATAATGAATATGTCACTGGCACAAAAAAGACTCTCCGCCGCTTGGAAAGTTGCATCAGTCACCCCGATATACAAAAAAGTAGTAAACTAGTTGCTAGAAACTAAAGGCCAAAAAGCTTGCTACCCATTGTAAGCAAAATCATGGAAATCTTAAACAAGAACAGTTGATTCCAACTCAACAACATGGTTCTATATCAAGACGGAGTACGGCAAGTTGTGGTACTCAGTGCAAGAAGTTGATTTATATCCAATTTAAACGTTTACTCACGTACTATAATAATCCCCATCCGAACCAACTAAAAATTGATTCCGACGTCGAAAGACTTTAATTGAAAAAAAAAACCCGACCATCATCGAGAGCAGTTTCAAGGAAGATACTTTTTTTTTAAATTTCGATTTTCTGCCGCATTTAATGCTAACAAAGTGTTTAAACAGTTCTCGCTTGAGGTCGGCTCCACAGTTGAGTAAACTTTTTTCCGGCTCTCACGATGACTATGGCCGATCAAAAACCAATAACCCATAGTCATCGTGTGGCGGATCTTTTTTGACCAGATGGGAATGGAACTTAGTTGAGGATTAAATAAGAACGCCACTGGATCATAAGAATTCGCACACACATGTCCCAGTATCTATTTTTTTTTTTTTTCATCATCTTGCCTCTAAGTATAGACTCAGGTAGGTTAGATCCTTTTTCCACCTGTAATAATCGCCTCAAACCACGCAGAAAAGAGTATTAAAAAGGTGTTAGATGGGCCGGGAATTAATGATACGTTTCGGCAAAAGGCCAAATGTTTCCATAAATATTTGATGGGTTGCTTCAACAACAATTTCGATTCTTTTTTGGTTGGGGGAGATTTTGATCAAGCGAATGATTTCGATATCAATCTTATGTCTTCTTCGTGTATCATTATTTAATAATATGACGTCATTAACGGTAAAAGTTTGTTGATTTTTATTAAAAGAAACATCTAAATTTAAAATGAAGATGGTTTTCCAGTGGATCAATTGACCCAAATCAAATTGTTCCTTCTGATGGTGGTTATTATTATTATCATGTATAAACATATAATTTTAAGACAATTCTTCACTCCTTATTAAACAGCTCGTTTAAATCGGCTTCTAGCATAATAATTATGCAAATCTTCTGAAAAAAGAAAAACAGCCTACTGCCATCCACAAGAAACCCAATTTTCCGCCACATTTTGCCTTTCGGAATATCTTAACGCTGAAATCGGCTCTTTTTTCCCATCAAGATAGCGGACTCTTAGACAATACTCTCTATGCTCCATCGCTCGGTTAATAGATAGATTATACGGTTTCACGCTCAATCTAGGATCAAGCAGATAGGATCAAACCTTCGGTGTATGTATGTATTGTTATGCGGCCTATGAAATTTCATGCGACATTAGATCGAAATAATGTAATTTATCACAACGGAGCGGTGTTTTCTTTTGAAGGATTTTTATATAGATTAAATAGAAAAGATTACTCATAGGAAATATATAGATGATTTTCAAACTAAAAATATTAGGAAATATTTACAAAAACTGTAGATATGCACAGCAAATATGACCCATTAGTAGAAGTAGATCTTCTATGGAAGCAAATTAAGAGTATGCTCATGTACGCCTATCAAATGGAAAAGAAGTTACAACACCAACAGGAAATGAAACACTGCCAGCTCTACCATAGAACAAGATCAAAATGTCATAACACTGCCAGAACTATTCCTAAAGAAAACCTGACATCAGTCAGTTCAGAACGGTTATCTTCTGCGTTCCATATAAATGATTCAAATCCTTCCCTGTTCCAAAATTCTGAACAATTTCACAATGGGAATCTTCTAGCTTCATCTACAGTGAAACCTACTGATAAATCCGGTCATGTTTCAGTTAAGAGTTAAGAGAAATCACAAACTACCTACCTTCATATTTTCAAGATTATGTCAAGCAGTAAACAACAAAAAACTCTATTGTTGTTACCTACTTGTTTTAATTATCAAATCAACTCCGTTTTGTCAGTTTCCTCTTTATTTTTACGACTCATTGTTAACTCGAATTATGAAAGTAGAGCGAATTTTATGCCATCGTTACTTAAATACTTAATTGATTTTCAAAGAGAAAAAAAAAAAGTGAAAAGAAAGGTAATTAGGCGATTAGGCACGAAAGATGTTTTTTTTGATGCAACAACATCCTTATTGCGTAAATGTTCAGTGAGAAACTCACAACAAAACATATTTACGCATAAATAATTCCGTAACGAATCGCCCTCATCCCTCTAGAATTTATTTAACTTTCTATTAAGGCCCACAATAATTTTATTGATGTTTTGTCACCCCGATTCGTGTTATTTATTTCACGGACATTTATTTTTCCCTACTGCAGTGTCAACCGACGAATAAGTCACGGTCTTACGTATTACGACCGCAAAACGATTTTAAAAGGGACATTTATGAAAGGGCATATGCAGCATCCCTTTTGAGGGTTAATTTTTTTTTTTTAGTTATTGCTATTGTTGTTTGAGAATCAGTGGTGGAGTAATCGGATTATACTCGAGTGTGCAAAACTATACACAATCGTATTAAAAAAAAAACAAGTTGATGATGGTTGTAAGAATACGAAACGTCGGATTCGAATATGGCGATTTAGGGTTATTTCGTTTATTCCTGACAGTTTATTTACCAATTACATAGCTTCTTATAATTTCAGTTCAATTATGTTTAGGCATACAGATGACGTCATGAACGTTAGCAGGCAACCTCTTTGCTTCAAACAACCTTTATCTAAACAGAGTTTTGTGAGGGAGGCTGGGACATTGCGTTTAGACCACTGCGCATCCGATGTTATGGTAACGCTTAGGGTGTCGCCATTTTGATCACTTTTTACTAGTTTTTACGTTAACAACTTCAATCTGACAGATTTTTCACAACACAACTTTACTTTTGGTTAGTTACAGACAACGAGAATACACACTCTAATGGCGATTTCCATTTGTTAATCAATGCGCACTGAGTGTATCCGTATCTTTTTCTAAGAGCATGTAACATGTAAGGATAAGGATACATTTTTTTTGTACTGGTTCGACAAATGGAAATCGCTATAAGGAGTGCTTATTGGCCCTGTTTTTTGTAATCGCCGCCATGTTGATGTAATACCCATTTCCGACGACATACCTGAGTCGTCAGTTGTTTAAACAGCATACGTCAAGACGAGAAATAACATTCTGCCTACGTCGCAACTGGTATTTTGATGCGGGGGGAAGGGGGGATTTGTTACACACAGGTCTTATGAAAATAGGCCATCCTATAGTAGTAGTGTGTATCATCCTTGCTACAGGATGGCCTACTCTCATAAGGCCTGTATGTAACAAATTCCCCCCTTTCATCCCAAGCCAAATCACTTGTTGTGACATAAGTCAATTTCAATCGATCGACCAGTCGGTCATTTTGACAGATAAACAATGCATTTAACGTCATTTATGACCAATTGGTTGACACATGACGTTTAATTAATCGTTTATCACTTTATCAGTCAATATGACCGATCGGTCAATAGCTTGAAATTGGCTATAGGCAGCATGTTATTTCTCGCCTTGACGTAGACTGTTTAAACAACTTAGTTATGACGTCGGAAATGGTGATACACCAATATGGCGGCGATCACTAAAAACGAGGCCGATAAGCAATCCTGTCGGTGTGTATCATCCTTGACCATTTCCGACGTCATAACTAAGCCGTCAACTGTTTAAACCAATGAACTATAACCAAAAACTGGAATGCGCATACATTTTGACGAACGTGAAGCCTAGTGCCGCTGCTGCGGAGGGTATACCTGTTAATGTCGCACTCATCATGTTAAATAGTGGAAAATGATTTCAACACGTATTTCAATTAATAAAACCTGTGTAGGTATAGTACTTTCTAACGTAAGAACTGTCATACTTGTCAAATAGCGTTACGGTATTTGAAATTTGGATAGCACGAGAACTCTCTAATAACTCATAACTCCAAAAATAAGCAGAAATAACAAAAAGAAATCTGATGAAACACCACTCTGATAAAAATATCTCAGAAAAAGCAGGAAAAATCTCCAACAACAACAATCTGTAACCTTTGAATATAAAACTACAGGAAGGAGCATAACTTCGATTCTGCGCGACCAAAATATGTGGAGGTTGCATATGGCCGACTAGTATTTCCGGTTTGGCAGTGGCGTATATTTATTTAAATATGATTGTCAATATTATGACTCATTCTTTTCGCACTAAAACCAGTGCTTATTATCACTTAAAACCGCTAAAATCCATTAAACCTCCACTTGAATGAGGACACAGCGAACCACCAAAACAAATGATGAGACCATACTTGAAGGCTCAATATGGCCGTTTCCGTCTCTGCGTTGTCTGTAGTGACAGATAGAAAACGCTCCTTCCTGTAGTTTTATATTCAAAGTCTGTAACCGACCAAAAGTAAGGTTATGTTGTCAAAAATCTGTCAGATTGAAATTGGCAACGTAAAAAATAGTGAAAAGTGATAAAAATTACGGCACCCTATGCGTTACCATGAAATTGGATACGCAGTCATCTAAGCGCATTCAGGATAGACCCTTATTATATTCTAACTGTAACCAACAACTCTCCCATATCTCTGGATCTGAACCACAAATGCCAGGATTCAATATGGCGGCAATGGTCAAGCATCTACAATGTTTTTTTTTACGTTTTTAATCGTTTTGATTTTTGAAGTTTTAACTTCTGTCGTGTGGTGGTGGCACACAGCGTAATTTTTATTTTTCTATTTTGAGTCACTCTGTACTTATCTGTTATCCATTTCCAAAATCTCCACCTAACACATTTTATTTTTAAAACCCTGTATAACCAATTTATTTAAATCTCGCTGCGTTGATACAATGAAAAAAGAAGAATTTAAATCTATTTTCATAGCATGTTTCTACATGAGACAAAAAAAAAAAAAATTACCATGCAATAATCGAAATATCCCCTCGTCTACACCATTTCCAACAGTATTTCAAAATCGGTCAAATGTATTTCAAAATAATCACTTTTATTTCAAAAAATGATATTTTAATTTCCAATTTGTCACTTTTATTTCTAAATATGTTATCTGTATTTCAAATTAATCAAATGTATTTCAAACTGTACTTATCATTTATACTTCCAAAAAAATCAGATGTATTTCAAAATCATCATTGCTTATATCAAAAACTATACAGGGTGTCTGGTTATAATTTGATTTTTTTTAACTGTACGATATAAACACATACTTTATTTTTTAACCGAATTGGTAATCTTTGAAATAAAACTGACCATTTTTGGAATACATTTCACTAATTTGAAATACATTTGATGTATTTCGAAATAAATTTGGTTATTTTGGAATACATTTGGTGTATTTTGAAATAAAATTCATAAAGATTGAAATCCAATTTATGCTTTTTGATATTCAATTGATGATTTTGAAATACATTTGATATTTTTCAAAATTAAAGTTGTTATTTTGAAATACATTTGATGCTTTTTGAAATCAACTTGATCTATTTTGAACTAAAAGTAGAAATGGTGTAGTTGTGACTTCACCGATGAGTTAGCTATGTTTATTTAGTGAATGGAAAATGACTGACATAGAATGATGGATCCATCGGTAAAATTTGATGAGAATAAAAACGCAGGGTATCTACCAATACAGTGGGTGCAGGGTGCATAGTAGCATTGGCCAATAATTTAAAATAAAATCCAATTTTATCGTCAATGAAACATATTTTTGGAATTTTTACAAAAAAAAGAATGCAGAAAAAATGAAGTTCAACTTAAGCAAGGATATTATACATTACTATAGGATTGCTCATCAACCTCGATTTTTGGAATCAAGGTCATATGGTGATGCACCGTTGCCGACGTTATCAACGATGTCGTCAGCTGTTTGCGCCACCGGTTGTAATTTAGAATTTACATTTATGATAAAAAATATAATTTTTCTATGAGTATTGAATAATATGCATAATATAGGTACATCAATTTTCTATTGATCAATATCAGTCTTTCTCATACAGTGAGTTTTTTTCATAACTTAATTGTTTTCAACCAATGAAAATATCCTAATCTCATTATTCCACTATTTGAGAGCCAATCAGAAAATTCCGTTGGACAAACATACTTCAACCTTCAAATCGGTCATTTTGACAGCTGATTTGGACAAGACTTGTGCTAACTTAAGACGTCTTTTTCCGTTGAACCGTGTTTCAAAACTGGTTCGATTGCTACGTCATCATATCGGATCGGTGGTGATCTAAAATTCCCCGTTTTGAAACGGAGCCCGTGACATCTCTAAAATTATTGTTTTGAGGTCAGCTGTTTAACGTCTATTTTGAAATAGGCTAAAAGAGCGGTTCGAAACTGGTTGAACCGTTTCCGTATATGACGTCACCGTTGCAACACAAAAATGTAGCGTTTTAAAACGTTTCAAAACATTCCGTCAGAAAAAGACGTCTCTAATCTCACTTTGTCCTCCAGCTGTCATAATAATATTAATTTTAGCCGTGTACGTTTTTGTCATCTTTTTCGTCGATTTGCTCCGAAATTTTGACAGGCACGTGATTTGTAAATTGGAACTGTCTGATCCAGTCACGTGCCTGTCAAAATTTTGGAGCAAATCGACGAAAAAGATGAGAAAAACGAACACGGCCTTTGTAACGAAAATTAAATAAAAAACCGCATAAAGCCTAGTCTCCATAGACGCCAAATCGCGAATTTTTTTTTGCGGATTTTTTCCTATTGGTTGAAATTTGACATTTGAAGTCTGTTTCAACCGTTGAGGTAGAATAATAGGGAGACGCTGTCAGCATTTGAATAGTGGAATAAAAACGGTATCGATGGGCATGGCTAAAGACACTAACAATATGGCTATTCACACAGAGCCGAACTAAATAAATTCTTTATAAATTTTATCTAAAAAATCTACATTATGCCAAGAAAGAAGAAGTTGCTACAAAAACTTCAACATACTGAAACAGAAGATCATTCTAAGACCCAAAATAGAAATTCTGCGCTTCAAAAATTTTTCGCATTTAAAACATCTTCGGATGGAAAATGCGGCCCTGATGCATTAAGGAGCATTTACATTCACTTCCAACTTCAAGTTAAATTTGGCGTTTGATATTTCATCATTTACATTGCAGAACAAAAACGTCAAGTCAAAACGTCAGAATTTAATGAGAATCATGATGAATAACCTAAAAATTTGACATTTCACAAATTTCTGCTTGCCCTCGGCAAGCAGCTCGCCCAAATTTAAAGTGCACTTCGAAGTGAACTTCAAATTTATTTCAACGTAAATGGATCTGTGCTATCGCCATATGCCAAGCACGTCAATTTCAAGACAAATTGGACTTCGAAGTGAATGTAAATGCACCATTACTGTCACGTTGCTATGACAAAAGTGACAGACTTTCAGACAGAAGAACACTCACAATATGGCGGAACTGGGTACACGTTTGTCTCGTTATTTTGCCTCCTTAATATTCTACCTCAATGGTTCCAACCCACCAAAAAAAAACCGTCCCAAAAACGGTTTCGCAAAGCTCATCATACTAAAATTTCAAATTGATTGAATGAAAAATAACAGCGTGAGAAATTCTAGGAAGAGATAAATGTCAAATTTCAACCAATGGGAAAAAATTCGCAAAAAAAAATAATAATTTCGAGTCTATGGAGACTAGGCTTAACTCGTGTCTATTATCTATTAATCATAGAAAGCGTATAGTATTCTACCCGTGGTTAATGGCTATTACTCGCTCATTGAATAATATACTAGTAATCATTTGAACATTGAAAAGTACTTCAAGCACATAGAAATACATACATGCAGTTATAAGAAGTATAGGATTTTTACGCTATATTCAATAGGATATGGGACGTCACATTTAGTGAATTTCTGCTGCCAACCTCACAAAACTGAAAGTTCTTTTTACCGTATTTTAAGTAGTGGAATTTCAGATGTTTTTGGTTGGCAACGGCGCGCGACGTTGCATGATTTATATAAACATTTTCAAATAACGCATGTCGATTCATTTCGTTATTTATAGCTGTCAGTGGTATTGATAATTTATTATGACATTCTGGTAAATTATAAGAAAAAAAAATAGACATTGACAACATTGTCTGTTTTTGTTTTATGACGTCATCCTAAATATAACGTAAAAACCTATACTCCAAGTAGGTACTATAAAAGTACTTCAAGTACAGGGTGACCTATTATAAATGTCACAATGTCACCCCCTCTTAACTTTTTGATTCGACATTTTTGACAGGAGTGTCATATACAAAAGTTTTAGGAAATTAGAAAGATATCGGTGAATCAGATAGCGCGTATGGACGGTAATAACGTCAGGAGTTATTTTTTTTAAGTAAAGCGGTATCATACTTTCAAATTTGAGTTATCGGAAAACAGTTTAACGTAAAATTTGCCTTTTCGCATCCGTTATTTTATAACTGTAGCTTAGCTTGTACCTTGTTGTCAGGGTCAGAGGATTTGCTTTTTTACTATTTTTTGAACAATCCATATTCACTTGAACACTACAAAAATAATAAAATAAACAAAAACAATAAACATAACATAACCTATATTATTCCACTGCGTTATTTCTAGGCGTTATTCGAAATAGCGCTTAACGTAAATGCTGGGTAAATTAAGTTATGCGGTAACGTTATTTTGGTACGTAGTGTTAAAAATCGAATCGCGCATAGGTTTGTCAAAATAACGTAGGCGCTAATACTGCATGACACTATTTGGGTTACCGATATCTCTCTATTGTCAAAAGTTTTTAACCAAGTCAGTTTTAGGCATACAAGCATACAAACCGTATATTATTGAAATCAGGTTGAAAAGTACTAACTGATAAGCGCACAATATATATGGTATGGTGTTCCATTTAAAAGAATATACCTTCGCACTGCTACACTTTTTTGACGCAGCCTGTGGCCTGTATCCTTAAAACTGAATCAGCTAAAAACTTTCGATAATTTCTCAAAGCTTTTGTATTTGACACTTTTGTCAAAAACGTCAAATGACAAAATTAGGAGAAGGGACATTTATAATATATATATATTATATATATATATATATATATATATAATAAAAGTATTGCAAGTAAATACCGTCTTTTCAATATTTTGCACTCACACTTATCCTATATCTCACCTATTTGAAGAGACATCCAAAAATGTCAAATGTGAAAGTTGTATAGGTAATATCAGAAACTTTGCAATGAAGTTAGTTACAAGTATACAAGGTGTGTCACAACAAAAGTGTTGGCGAAGCAAAGTTATACTTTTTTAAATAGAGCACCTTGAATATTATTGACCTATTGGATTAGCCTCTCAAACCTGATTCCAAATATACTAGATTTTTAAGGTATATCCTCATAGTCCAGCCTCTGAATATCCAATTTTGAAGAAATACTTAATATGGATTTATTACTTGTATGATTTCCTTTATATTTTGCTGATGGTCTCTATACTGCAACTTTTTCAATAAGAATGCAATTATTCCACCCAATTTTTTCTTATTTTCTCTCGGACTATTAAAAAACTTATAAAAAGTATATTTGGAATCAGGTTTGAAAGGCTAATCCAATGGGTTTATAATAGGTCCGTTTCTGCACAAATCACAAACCAGTCAGAGTGAATTTCATTGGTTGAAACTATTTTGCTGACTGCTTCTGACTGTTTTCAACCAATGAAATTCGCTCTGACTGGTTTGTGATTTCTGCCGAAACAGACCTAATATACGGGGTG
This sequence comes from Ceutorhynchus assimilis, assembly GCA_917834065.1. Lineage (NCBI taxonomy): Eukaryota > Metazoa > Arthropoda > Insecta > Coleoptera > Curculionidae > Ceutorhynchus > Ceutorhynchus assimilis. The sequence continues at coordinate 39,592,954 of OU892283.1, read as the reverse complement.
ATCTATTTAAAAAGTATAACTTTCCTTCGCCACACTTTTGTGACACACCCTGTATCCCTACTTGTAACTAACTTCATCGCAAAGATTCTGATATTATATAAAGTCTGTCGATTTTAATCTGACGCTTCAAAAAAATGTGAGCTGGTGGCTCCCTACATTAAAACACCATTGGTCACTTGACGTCACACCTGTTTTTGCCATAAGCTTCACCCCCTCACTCCTCATACGGAAAGTGTCAGATTAAAAAGGACGGACAATACCTATAACTTTCACATTTGACATTTCATTTCTGGGTATCTCTTCAAACAGGCAAAATAGGTGTGGGTGTAAAATATATAGATAATCACCCGGTATTTCAAAAGTGTATTTAAAGCTCGACTTGAAGTACTTTATATTTTTAAATATTTCAAGTTACACAGACATCATAGAGGCTGCTTGTTGGGTTGTTGCTCAATTTTTAACAAAGGTTCTATGAAAAATAACAAATAATAATGATAAAGACGCCATTATAATATATTTAAAGTACAAGTACTTGGAATAGGTACTTCGATTGTACTTTAAGTCAAGAGCTCTGAAAAATCAAGTACCTACTTTTTTTAAAGTACTTGGTAATTGGAGTACATTTGAGAAAAATATGTACTTTGTACTTCAATTACTTCTACAAAACCTTGAGTACTTTGTACTTGTACTACAAGTACTTTAGTACTTGCGACAGCTCTGCTGTTAATTCTGATTAACATATAATAAGTAAAGAAGAAGATGCAAACGAGATCTAAAAAAGAGTTGTTTTAGAATGTTAATAAGGCCCGGTTTGTTCATCTTCAAATGAACTTGTTACTTGCTGGTAACTATCTGGAAGATACATTTACCGTTCTATAATTTTTTTGGTAACTGACTCGCTCTACAGAGTTAACATTTGCTGAAATATCTACTGAAGATGCGGAGAAAGCTGTACTTTCCCTTAAATTTAAAGCAAAGGGTACTAATGATATTGATCTACATATGGTGATACTTGTTTTGCCATTTCTCTTAGAGAAACTTACATTCGTAATTAATAAGTATCTTAATGACAGCACCTTCCCTAAACCGTCGAAAAATTCAAATGTCATCTCTTTTCCAAAAAAAAAAAAAACCAATGGACCGACCAATAGGATTACAGATTGCGTTTTTATTCTCCAGATTGCATACCTGACAGATTATCAAAAGGTAGATAAATCGGCACTGTACTAAAACCAAGTAGGTATGCATAATTCAAAAGCCAGCGGAATCATAGCCTGTGGTGCAAGTTGCAAACACCGTGAGTACGCCAAGGCGAGGAACGACACACTGCCTACGTAATCACTGGTACTTTGGCGTGGTAGGGGAGGCTTGAGCTTTGAACTACACAGGCCCTATGAGGATAGGCTATCCTGTGTAATGTGTAATATCTTTGCGACTTAAGTTAATGCAACAAAAACCGTAAGTTCGCGACAGTTTTCTGCTAAGTTCCGAGTGTTTGTTTCCTAATCCGGAACTGTTGCAAACAAACCAAAGTTAAATCCAGGGTCTTAAAAATGAGTTGATGATGGTCGTTAGAATACGAAACGTTTCAAATTTGGGATTGAGTTGAATACCGATATTGCGAAACTTTGTTTATTGCCGGACGAATCGGATGGTTTCTAAATTGCGATGTGTCATTTTATTGATTACTATTTTCTATTACCCTGTATATACTTATTGGTTATCATTTCGAAAATCCCTTACCTAACCCTGGTATAACCAATTTATTCAAGTCTAGTTGACGCACAATGAAAAAAAGTTTGAATCCATTTCCATGGCTTCATACAACATAGGCGATTTTCAGCCTGGCTAGAATGATTATTCATCGGTAAATACCGTGGTTATTCTTTTGGTTGAAAACTTTGACAGCCAAGTGTGACGTCATAGCCCCACACCACTCAAGAATCATAACCCAAGAAACTGACCGCTGAAATGATTTGGTTATAGCAGTGTAGAATTATGTTTATTATTCCTATATGTTTTTTTCATTTTAACAATGGTTTCTTGTTTAGGTACAAAAAATGGAGCGAAATCTCTCATTAGTCTGGTTTAATGAAGAGATTTACAACTGCAAAATCTTAAAACACCAATACCAATCCCCAAAATAATAACAATAACATCGAAAACCTGTAACCAAAAGATTAATCCAAGTCCCAAGCTGGGTAATAATATAATAATATGTGGTAAATACCAAAAGCAAATCAGCTAATCTGTGACGTCACAACTTTCCCTACTTTGGTAAACACCGCGACAGGTTTTTAGCAGCAAATCACAGATAAAATAAGAGTTTGTAATTTGATACATTTTTGCAAATTGAGGAGGAAAAGAAGAATCTTCTGATGGATTCGATCATGATGGCCTCTACTACAAAATTTCTACTTTTGCAACTCCTGTAAAGACTGTTTTTATCTTGGAGAATTCAATTCTCATTAAAAAGGAGTGTTACACGTGAAATAATGATAAAGCTTAATAGAGCAAATCATTTTGTGACGTCCTATGGATGCATCTTGGCCTACTTAGATATCCGTCGATTGTCAAAGAACAAAACTCTTCTTTTTTTAAAAAAAAAATCCGCATAATTTATTTCTTGCAGTCACAGAGTCACGTGTCACTATAAAAAAATGAAGAGTCCAAATCTATTGTCAAAGCCAAATGACTTAAGAAAATAAAAAAGGAAGATGGAGAGGAGGTAAATAACTGTCATTCACTGGCGTAGCCAGGGGGGGGGCAAGGGGGCATTTGCCCCCCCCAAGACCCTTACATTTTATGAATATTTCTTCAAAATTAAGATAAACAGTCCCAAAAATAGCGTAAAGAAACCTGAAAAAGGGGCGTGGCACCCAAAAATTTCGCGCCTGCGGCGCTAAGCCTCCGGCAGCGGTCGCGGTAGGGCCGCAAAAGACGCTTCCTGCAAATTTGCCCCCCCCAAGACAAAATCCTGGCTACGCCACTGCTGTCATTTAATTTGACAATTTGTAACATCAGATTACTTTTCACAAACCTTAGATGTATGTTTTTAAACCAATTTCAACGGTTGAATGGGTTCAATAGACCGACTAAACAGTTTAAAACATCAAAAATGCGGTTTCACACTTTGATAGGTTTATGCTTCGCGTATCTTGGAAAATACACAACAATAGAAAGGAGATGTTGGTTAAATAATAATTAAAGAAAAAGAAAGAAACAAATTAAGATATATTTTGTAGTAAAAGAACCAACAAATTTTAAATAATATAAAGGCGAAAAAACATCAAAACTCGTGTTCTTTTAGAGGTGACTTCAACGCCTGTGCTACAGATTGGGGCATGCACACCACCAACGTGAAAGTTCTTCTGGAATGGATGGCGACAAATGACCTTACACTTCAAAATAACGACAAAGAAGCCACGTTTGCAAGAGTGGGGGGCCAGCTCAATCGTCAATTCTCGGTTTATATTGTTTCAAAAATTATTTTTGGAAACGATTAATCAGATCAACATCAGAAGACAATGATCTGTATATAAATAGATTAGTATTTCTTGAAAACCCTGGGTAATTTGTTTTTGCACGTCACTGATTGGATCGCGTGACGTCACGTCAAACAAAAGTGTCAGGACAAATGCTTTAATATTGGTTTAACGAAGGAAAATTGCATTTGCTTTGCCGCACGAGAGAGCGATTTGCCTTGCCTTGATGGCTCGAATCAATTTCTGGGCGGAAAACTGACTTTAGGTTTAACTAAAACATATCAGCTATAATTTGTTGTTATCCTACCGACTGCACCAATTAAGTCGATCACAGCTTTGAGAAAGAATAGGTAGGTAGATACTTTAAAAGTCAACTGTCAAAAAAAAAGTCAAACAATGAGTGTAACAGTGCAATCAAATCAAAATCGCCATTAAATATAAAAGAACACGGTTTTAGACTTAACCGACGTTTCGTCTCAAAACTGACATTCAAGTTTATTTATGTCGTTTTGCGAGGGGTCGTCTCTGCTGACGCTGACACACCCCTCTGCTTAGTTGCCAAAATTATATTCTATTTTAATGGACACACAATTGCGCATTACGCAGAACTAATTGATACGTTATGGCTGATGGAAGAAGAGAACGAGAGAAAGGACAGTGGTGGAGAGACCCGTTTTTTTTTTAATTTTGTTCAAAATGTTATCACAAACTTCTGAAATCAAAATTCATACTTTGAATTTCAATGTTAGGAAGTGCGTGACGTCACTTATTGTAAGTTGCACACAATACCACAAGATGGCGCATTGTCTTTTATAAACTCTAATCTGTTCTGTCACCATTATTCACGTTAAGTCAATGTTATTCGAGACAGTGTTGCCAGAGGTGATACAATTGTACCAGGTTTGGTACCATTCGTTTTGAAAAAGTACGCTGCTGGTACGACGTTGGCATATTTGGTACAATTTTTTTATTTTTTTCAAATTCTTAAAGAGTCTTACTGCCTACTTAGTCTAATGTCGATGTTCTAATTAACTTGTATTTCTGTATCCAAATTCGATATAACAATAGTTTTTGATTCGTAAATAAATGACGTCACCAATGTAACACTCGTTTTGTGGTTTTTGGTTGATGTAGTTTATGTTTAGTTTAGGTTTTCAGCAGAAAATAAAGAAAACTCAAAGCCTCGTACCTACTTCAAATCGGTTTTCCTGATCGGAAAAGCGGAAAATCCAAAGAAAGACCATTGAAAAATGACATTCCAAAGCCTACTTGATGAAACTTAAGTTTTTGTTACTTACCCCGTTGAAAAACTCGAAATTTTTGATACAAAATGAAGAAAACTCAAAGCCTCGTACTTTAAATCGATTTTCCCGATCAAAAACAGCCCGGAAAAGTGGAAAATTCGAGGAAAAACTGGTTAAAAATGTAAACACGTCAAATGAAAATGACCTACTGTCAAGAATGACAAATGATATTTATTATTACAAGGCCTCCTTGATTGAAGTTAGCGACAAGCGGTGTTGCCACATCAAAAGCATTTTAAATGGGATTTTGCTAATTATGGCATTTAAAAGTGGAAATTTTTGCTAGAAAATGAAGAAAACTCAAAGCCTCGTATGTTAAATCGATTTTTTCCATTAAAAACTTCCGGAAAAGTCGAAAATTCGGGGAAAAACTAGCAAAAAATCACAAGACGTCACTTCAAAATGGCCGACTGAAAGCAACATTGCCACATTACATCCTGGAAAACAAAAATAACATTTTAAATGAGTTTTTTGTTTAAAATTCAATTAAAAATTGTTAAATAATGATTATAATAATTAAAATTCCCTAGATAAAGCATCGGAAACTTGTTTTTAGTTTAATTTCAATGAAAATGACATTACAAGGTTTACTTGTTGATTATAGTGAGTAAGACAAAGACAACGATAAAGTAGTATATGTTTGCAAAAACCACCGTTTTCTTAAAAAAGTAAAAATCTTAAGAAAACCCACTAGAAAACCAACATTCCAAAGTCAACTTAATAAAACTAAAGTTTTTGAATATTCCCGGCTCTTTGATTGCGCGCTAAAAATCGCACTTTGAATATTCCCGGTTTTTGATTGGCTCCAAATTATCCGCTGACCAATAGAATTATAAACTGGGCCCCGTGATTAAAATAACTCCGGCCCTTCGGGCTCTCGTATAACTCCGGCCCTTCGGGCTCGCGTATAACTCCGGCCCTTCGGGCTCGCATATAATTAACAGTTTTCCCGATCGAAACCGGCCTGGAAAAGTGGAAAATTCGAGGAGAAACTGGATGAAAACACTCGAAAATGGCCGACGTTACCATAATAATTACCATCTCAAACATAATGTTTTTCCAGATTTTAGTGAGTAAAACAAAGAAGAATCATAAGGTAGGATACATTAGTGAAAAACCAAAAGCGATTATAAATGAGTAAGATAAAGAGCGAGATAAAGTAGGAAACAATTTAAATGATCAGTTGGTCGAGCCAAATTATCATCAGAGTAAATTTTCGATTGTTCCCGGTTCAAGAACTTAGAATAATTACTCAATTTTTTTGACAACTGACAAGCCTACATACAATATTATGACTTTTGACAATTGACGAGTTAATTTTCAGGACCGCACCTACGATTGTTATGACTTTTTTTTGTCAATTGACCTTGTGATTCAGATTGAGGCCTACAACAGCAACGTTGCCACATTTTAACAGTAATAATTTGTAATTGTAAATGTAAAACGCTGACAAGTGGCAATTGACATCAAGAAACGATTGTTATGATGTTGTAGGCTGATTGAAATTTTTAACTTTTGGCAACACTTTAACACTAGAGGATTGAAATGGCGGTTTTTTTTTAAATCATGAGCCCGCAGGGCGAGAGTGTTTTCAATCTTGGGCCCACAGGGTAACAAAGAAACAGAATTGCATTAGACATACAACCAGAATAGGGTCCTTGGCGCCATCTGTTAATGATTCTTTCAAAGAACCATAAGTGACGTCAGAATTCTTTTGACGTCCATTTAAATTCGTATGGGTAGGGTACTAATATCAAAGTCCCTATGCTAAAACACCAGATTGTATGAAAAATGAGCAAAAACCAGTCTCGATTAAATATTTATTCATCGGTTTGCAATTTAACCGGCCGTCTAATTAGGGATGCATCGAATAACGATCTCGCGCTGACACTTTAATTAAAAAAGATTGATTAGATTTAAATGATAATGATGACGTAGAAGACGTGACATTTTCGATAAAAATGGCATAAACTTTTCTTGATTATGGTTGAGAGTTTGATGCTTAAGGGCCGGTTTATTCTCTTTCTGTTAAACTGTCAAGTAATGCAATCTGACAGCTGAAAACACAATCTGTAATCACTGATAGAATTATAGAACGGTAAAGTTATCCTGCGGATAGTTACCAGCAAGTTTATCTATGAAGATGAATTATTCGGGCCTTAAGATAATAGACAGCTTAAGTCTGACGCTGACGTCACAAAGATTTCTTCTTGGTCTAACGTGGCAAATAAAATCAGAAAAACTTTACAACATTGTTGTCTGAAATAAAAATCACCCCCTTGAAACCCATAAATTCACAATGTAACTTTCTGTTTATTGAGATTATTAACAACCCTCCCGCTGGCGCATATACATGAAAATGGAGTCGTATTTTACATACACAACCCCCGACTGATACAAAGTTAAATTGAACAAGGATTTTTCAATAATTCGTGCAGACAGAACCGAACTAGGAATTTCAGGACGAATTATAATATTTGAACGGACTTTTTTTTTGACAGTTGACGTTTAATGCAATGTTTATCTGACAACTGAGTTCAATAAAAATGAAATCGCTATACATTTTTTTAGAGCTTTAAGATAAACGTAACAAAACACGTGATTCAATTATAGCGATTTGATTGGCCTGAAATTTAGACATTTTAGATTTTTTTTGACATAACGCTATATGTACTTTACAAGTTGAGTCATGTTGAATTTATCTTCGGCGTTATTTTGATGAAATTACATTCATTTAAATATTGAGGTGCGTTCAAAAACTATGCTCCAATTAGAGTAAAAGTTGCTGTGAATTAGCCTTCAAATTCTTCCATAACCTACTATGGAACAGAAACATTTGCCGCCTTAAGCCATTGGGGTGCGTTCAAAAACTACACTCCAAGTTGCTCCAATTAAAACAAAAGTTGCTCTGAATGCAGCTATTGTAAATACAACTTTATGTGAAAAGAATCGGTAACAAAAGTCCGTTACTGTTCCAAACTCTAGAGCCGTCGAAAAATACAAAGTCAGGATCAGCAACATTAAATATGCTTTATGTACCGAATTCGCCTTGTCGTTTTCGCTACATAAAACTTGCGTCGGGACGCCTCGTCCATCGAAACCCGTCCCACCCTGTTCGCCGGAAAAAGGCGTTGTTTAGAAGGGGACGCCCATCGCGTTAAGCCCGGCCGTTTGTTACCGGCTCGTAAAAGCGATGTCGGCACTTTTTGTATACCTCCGACCTGCCTGTACAGAGAGACAGGTTTTTGCTTGTGTGGTGTTGTTGGTTAACTCTCTTGTCTGATTATAGTTGTTTTTGGATTATTTTGCTTTTGTTGTACGTTATTTGTCAAGATTAAGTTGATGGTTTTGATGAGCTTTTTGAAAACGCCTCGAGTTGGATTTGCACTGAGCAAATTAGTGTCAAAACTGTCACATTTTGTGTTCAACTAGGATATAAAAATAGACTACTAGCAATGAGCTTAAATGTCAATTGTGTCATTTAAATGTCAGTTATTCTCCAATTTCAAAAAGTTTCAAACTAACCTCTTTCGTTTAAAGATTATTGTAGCAATTTTCAAATAATTGCGTAAAAACTATTTTCATATCTTTATCTATTAGCATGTGATAGAAAAGGACTAATATATAATGATGTATTTTGAATAGGTACTTTATTGTATATAATTTAAAATAACAATATTTCTTAAATTACAAAGCTGTGGATAGAAATGCAATCTAGATTTTAGATCGCCCAGGGCTAAGACCAAGGTTATTTAAGAGAGGTAGGTTGCCTGGATAGCATGATGACGTCATCTGGGCTGCCTCAACATAATACAAATCTCCATAAGACACCCCAGATGCGTCATTAAGTTATTCTCATTGCCAGACAACCTATTAACTTTAAGAACCTTGGGCTAAGACTGTATTTTGGAACGCACCCCAATGTCTAATCACTATCAAGTGTTAATCGCGCCTTAAGGTTTTCTGGCTTTTGTTAGGGCTCAAGGTTCCTGAAGTTAATAGTATGTCTGGTAATGATGAATAAATGACGTCGTCAGGAGGATACAATGGAGATTTGCATTAAGCCTTCTCGAAAATGCTGATCCAAACAACCCGATCACCAGCTGTTTATTTTTTGTCTTTTTCTATTGAACACGAAGAAAAAAGACAAATTTACAGTTGATCCGGTTAATGGGATACGCGTTTCTGAAGAGGCCTATTATGTTTAGGCATTCCAGATGACGTCATAAAAGTCGGGCCAACGAAGGTTCCTAAAGTTAATAGGTTGTCTAGTGAAGGGAAACAAATGACGTCATCTGAGGTGTCTTATGAAGATTTGCATTATATTTTGGCATTTTAGATGACGTCATAAAAGTTATCAGGCAACCTTCCTCTTTTAAATAACCTTGATACAAATGTCAGGGTTCGATATGGCGGCAATGGTCAAGCATTTGTGACGTTTCTTCATTTTACCTACGGGGTTTTCACTTTTGTCATGTGATCTTGAGCACACAGCGTAATTTTTTTTTTCTGACGGTATAATCTGGTTAATTTCGTAAAGCGCCTACTTCTTGACATCTGATGTAATAAATACATGGCCTACCTCGATGAAAAATTGTGCCAGGAAGTTTATCTGTCTCTTTTTAAAGGTATTTATTAAAAAAGGAAAGACAAGGATGAACAAAGAATGCCAATTCATTGTGCCTTTTTGTTTCTGTCAACGTTTAATTTTTGACAGTTGCCGGTATAAATGCATGACCAACTTGACAAAATATTTTGCCGGAAAATTTAGGTGTCTCTTTTCAATATTATTGATAGGAAAAGGATGGAAATTGGAAATACGTGTTTATTTGTCTACCAATTTTTACTCAAATTTGCCCCGTTTTACTGTAGAATCTTCAATAATGACTTATCGCCAGAAATCCAAAAAAAAGAAAAAGAAGAATTATGTTTTTTTGTCATAGTAGGCTTTGACGGTTAATACAGTGGCGTATCAATTTTATTGCTTTCCCAAAGAATTTAATTGGAGCTTAATAAACAAAGATTTGTCGCGCAAATGCCTTTAAGGCCCAGTTGTACAATCTCGGTTCAAAACAAAGTTCACTTGAACTCGACTGGTACTTGAGCTTTCCCATTTAAAATACATTGCTGTCAGCTATTAATCATTTTTGACAGTAATGCATTTCAAATGGGGAAGTTCAAGTACCAGTCGAGTTCAGCTGAACTCTGTTTTGAACCAAGATTGTACAACTGGGCCTAAGTGTTCAACATAATTTACAAATTGTTTATACAACAAGTGAAGTAATTCAATTTTTATGTGTCCAACGCTCAAATGATGACTTATGACCAGATACAAAAAAGAAGAACTGTGGGTTTTTTGACAGTTTTATGGTGACAGTTACAGAGAAAAAAAAATTATGTGCAGCGCCGTACATGTGGTAGAAGTGAAATTTCTAAGAAATTATCCCTTCTTCATACAACTTTTAGATTTAGCGTATGAGTCGAGATAAAGACGGAAAGAGATGTGCATCTGTAGTGACGTCACAAAAGTATCGGCGCTTCACAATATTAGTTTATAATCCTTGGTTTGTATCAATCGTTCATCGGCTGTCATTGTCACTAGTTGTCTTTCTCCGTCCCTCTACGTTATATTTCTCGTGTAACGAAATTTGCCAATACGTGACGCGTCTTTCAAATCACTCTCCATTGTCGTTTAAATATCAGACCATAGCCTAAGAAGTTTCACTTCAAAAAACACAAGACATAAATTTATAAATAACGAAAATGATCACAAAACACAATGATAATAATATAACAAAAGGGAGACGCGCATCTGTAGTGACTTCTCAAGGGTATTGACGCTTGACAATAATAGGCAATCCTTTTTGCACTTATAATGTTTGGTTTGTGTCAATCAATTATCCATAAAGCACTCCAGATGTGTCATCAATTTACCCATTACCAGACAACCTTAACTTCACGAATCTTGAGTTGCCTCATAACTTTTATGACGTCATTTGTATGCCTAAACATAATGCAAAGAACCACCTGATGACGTCATCTGTTTGCCATTACCAGACAATCTCGCCGAAATTTGTTCTAGGGGAAGACTCAATTGAATCCCAATCGCGCTATCTCTTTCTTACTCGCACTGCTGACAGTGCTGACTGTTTCTCTCTCTCGCTTGGATGAACTCTACTCGAGCCGGCTGTTTTCGACCGAATGAGCGTTAACAATTCGGGCGTGACGGCTCAATTTCATTCACTAAAGAATTTTTCACTTCAGAGAAAAGAAAAATGACACACCATCAGAGTAGGCTTTGAAAATTGTTGACAGTCGATGTAGACTGTTAAATAGTGACGTATTGAAAACTATATATTATTTTCCACATATAAAATTCAATAAATCTTAACTTATAGAATTTTGTCGCGTTCCAGATTAAAAAGAAGTACAGACCATCAAAGTAGGCTTTGGAATTCATCGACAGTCAATTTAGACAGGTAAAACAGTGATGTATCAAGACCTAAGGCGTTTTCTCGCGTCTCAAATGTTACAAAACTGGTTTAAAACAGTGTCACATGACGTCATAACTGGTTTAAAAACGTGGATTGGATTGTATTTCGAAACGGTTCAAACCAATTTTGATGTGATGTCATTGCTTCATCGCGAGAATATACTGGCCGAGTTCGTTTTTGTCATCTTTTTCGTCGATTTGCTCCGAAATTTTGACAGGCACGTGTCTGGATAAAACAGTTTCAAGTTACAGATCACGTGCCTGTCAAATTTTCGGAGGAAATCGATGAAAAAGATGACAAAAACGAACTCGGCCACTGTTTCAAACCTGTTTTGAAGGCCGGTTTACATTTTGTTAACTGCAAGAGTGTCAAATGTTAATTTGACATGTTGAGTGTTACTGAACAGAAAAATAGAACAATATTTGAGTTATTTGCACTTATTACTTAACACTAATCACTTGACAGAACCGTTTATAATTTGACAACTAAACACTAGCCCTACACACCTGCACTAGCCACTAATCAAATTGTAAACCGGCCTTTAATTTATAGAAATCTGTTGAGTGTTCAGTGTCAAGAAAAAAGAAGAAGTACACATCATCAAAGTAGGCCTTGGAAATTGTTGATACAGTTGATTTATCAATAGAAGGTTACCCCGTGAGTTAGGGATAACCCTGGGTCAAAGTTGTGACAAATGTTTATCCATTTAAGGGTCAACTGCTAACTCAAAAGTTATTTTAGGAAAAAGTTAACCTGCGCTGTGGAAGGTTATGAGCAGAAAATGTCAAAAAAACGACAAAACTGAACTGGCAACGTTGCATAAGTAATGCCAATCTTCGAAGAGCCCGAGAGTTTACCAGCCCTGGGTTAAAAAAGTCTATCAAAACACTTTCTAACTTGGGACCAGTTTATCATTAGACAGTTATTTTAGTTCAGCTTTCGGTTAACTTATACTTATTATTGGTTAACCGACAGCTGAATTAAATAACTGTGCAGTGATAAACCAGTCCTTTACTAGGAAGATAGGCCCGACTAGCGCTCGCGGCTCAGCAACTTATAGTGGTGACGTCACCCGCAGACCTCAATGGATTGTTAGCGATTCAGGCTGTGCTTGTGAGTTAATTTTTTCGTCTATTTTGAATGTAGAAAAGGTGGTTTAGGAATTCGTTTTTTTACAGGCCAAAAATTGAGGTCTGAGACTAATATGGGCAACATGGACACTTTTAGCTCAATAAGCAGTCCTATTAGGTTGAGTGTTGAGAGTTAGAGTTGACCCAGAGTCAGCAAACTCTGCGAGTTATCCGTTATTTGAAAAAACCGGCCTTCAGACAGTTATAAACAAAGATGTATTGAAAACCAATATTTTCCATAGAGAATTCGATAAATCCTCATTAATAGAAATATGTTGCATTTCAAAGGAAATACACACCATCAAAATAGGCTTTGGAATTTGTTGACGGTTAATTTTGACAGTTAGACATATTCATATTGAAAAAGAGCAAAAATATGGCCGAGAAGGCACGGCCTACTTTTAGATTCCCGAGGATAATACACACTACTTAGCTTGTTCTCATAAGGCTTGTGTAGTTTAAATTTCAAGCTCCCCACTATGCCAAAGCACCAGTGATGACGTAAACAGGGTGTTTGCACCACAGATTATGAGTCCGTGGGCTTTTGCTTTGTGAATTCCTACTTGATTTTACTACATTAATTAACATTCTAAAACAACTCTCTCCTAGATCTCGTTTGGATCTTTCTTTTTGCATATTATGTTAATCAAAATTAAATAATATTTTTCATCATAAGTTTAAATCCTAAACTACGACCACTGATGCAAGCAGCTGACGACTTATTTGATGACGTTGGCAATGGTGCTACACCAATAGGGCCGTGATCATCAAAAACGAGGCCGATAAGCAACCCTTGCTAGATTCCTACTTAGAATTAGCAAGAGCAAGAATATAGCGGCGGAATATCTATTGTCGCTATTGTCTGTAAAGGTTCATTGAGATATGATGCCGAAATGCAGCAGCCTACTAGAGACGTCTAACTGAACGGTGCTGCCCCCTATTAGAGAGATACATAAATCGTTGCTAGAAGTACTGAAATTTCAATAAATTCATGCCGCCTAAGAGAAAATACAAGACGCAAGACGGATAAAATCCTAAAACCGATAAAGAATACAAATAAATGAGAATATAAATTCATCACTATTGAATTTTAATGGACTTGTGTCTATAGTACAATATGGCGTCTGATGGGCAGCCATATATGAATTAAAACAACAATGGCGCATAATTTCAAAAAATCAGAAAAATAAACACTCGTCAATGCCCGATAAACAAAACAAATTTCTAATTATTTCTGTTCCATTCGGAATCCATTTGGAAAATTAACAAATACATAAAATAACTATACTTTATAATAATTAATTAAAACCTCTCTCGTTCTTGTTGCACCTTGACTTGCAAATTTAATTACTTATCGACGGCACTTGGAAGCAAAATAAAACTCTTTTCGTCGGTGAAAAAAAGCAATTTTACAGCCGCTAATAGCGGTTGTTTCAACATTATTTTAATATAAATATGTATGGGTTGATGGCTATCGGAGATTAAATTCAAGTATGGTTTGAGAGTTTTGATAAATACCTCTAAAAGCAAGTTTTATACGGCCTACTTGAGTAATTTTATTTAATTATTGGATGACTTATGGCTGGAAATACTAAGAAAAAAGAAGACATTTTTGTTTCCTAATAGTAGGCTTAGGAATTTGTTTGTTGACAAATGACATTGTTTATTTGTCAACTGTAATTTCTACTCCAACGCCTACTCAGTATTCAAATTTATATCTAAACAAACTATTATATTATTACACAAAAAAGCCTCAAGCTGAATAAATTACAATAAATTTCAAATTGACAGAATAGAGAGGGAAACGGTAGTAGGTGCAAACATTTTCCCATTGTTTCTCAGACACAATTGCTAATAAATCCACAACAGAAGTTGCGGCGCATTTTTTTCAGATGTCAACCCCAATCCATCATATATATAATCGCTCCCTCTATAATTTAAAATCAAAAAGGTGCTAGAGTGCGAACCTGTACCTTAAAAACACACCCCAATTTAGATCTATTTAATTATAAGGGATAAGAAAAGAAACCCTCAGCTGGACAATAATCGGTTGTTCGAGGGTGCTATAATTACAGGTTAGGTTTCTTTGATTATCGCACTTTAACGAGCCAAAATTTAAGTCAATTGTCAATTCATATGGCCTACTATACTTGCAGGTATTTTGGACATAAAACATGATTCAAGAAAACCGCAACAGTTTTTTTTTTTTCGCCTTATTGGTGTTATATTGTAAAACAAAACTAGACCTTATTATTACGCCTGGTCACACGATAAATTGGTCGGCGCAGCAAAACTAACCCACACATTACGTCTCATTTGCCATGTTATACCCGGCCCGAGCAATAACCGGCCATTATCTTCCATTTGTTAAACAGAAAGTGCGGCGTAATGCGGCCTTTAAATGCCCGAGACGCTGCCTGCATAATCGCACCGAGACCTCGCGCTGTGTAATTTCGGTAGTAAAGTAGTTGCGGCGCTAACTTTTTACCATACTCATAAATCATTTATTTGGATTGGGAAACGGCGACGCCCTCTATCGACGGTGTTATTATATGTTTACAACGGATGTGACCAATCGAAATACCTCTCTTGTATTTTCGTAATTATTAAGGATCATGTTGTATAGGTAGCCGGGTTTCCTGCGTATAATGTATCGGTAATTAGAGAGTTATTCATTGAATGGGTATTAAAAGATTCTTTGTTTTATCGGAATTAGGTATATTGAAAAACCTTATTTCTAATGGCCATTCAGTTTTGACAGTTGACAGATAAACAATGTTTTCAACGTCAATTGTCAAAATACGTTTATTTAGCTAAAAAAGTTATACAGACAGGACCCAAGCTACTGGATACATAGGCTTCAATGGGACCAGTTGACTGATACCCATATTAATTATGCCACTGCATGTTATTAAAATTCGTACATCTTCGGCTAGGTTGTCTGTCTGGAAATGGGTAACTTGATGACGTCACCTGGAGTGCCCTGTGGAGATTTACATTTTGTTGGAGTACTCCTGATGACGTTATAATAGCTATCAGACAACCTACCTCTTGTCTACTTATTTTTAATCCCCAAGTAGGCATACAATTTGTTAAACCAATGACAGTTATTTGAAATACCTCATGGTTCAATTTAACTGAATAAATGACACTTGAGAATTAAAGCTGGGTTCGGCTATTCAGTACGGACTTGGGGTGGAGTAAGAAAAGATTTCTACCACGTGATCTAGGAGTGATTAGAGTGAAAAATTAATACACGAACGACCGGAACAGTCGCAGCAAAAATGTCAAACAGCTGATTTGTTTCGTCTCAAAACAAAAGTCAACCGTGACTTTACGTCACATTTGTTGACCAATTGGTCTTGAATGACGTAAATTGCGTTGCTCATTTGTCAAACTTACCGACTGGTTAATTGCTTGAAAACTCTTAAGTTGGCCATGGAGTGACACAAACAATTATTTCACAAATACTTTGTAATACAATTTGACAAAAGTGACTATTGACAGTTACAACAAGGACCGGGAATGGCCAAAAAATTATTGAAAGAAATCTTTATTACTTTAGACCTCCTTTTCTAATCAATGTGATGAGACTTTCTGTAAAAATATGACATCAAGTTGGCCATGGATTGACACATGCACGTCATCGGCTATCCTTTTCTAAGGGCAGCTTACGAAAAAATAACTAAAAGTTAACTTCTGGAATGACGTCACATCTCCATACTCGTTCCAGAAGTTAACTTTTAGTTATTTGTCAAAATAATTTTATAATACTCGCCCTTAGTAATGAGAGTAACAAAATATTTTCTGGAAAAATACGTTGACCATTGATTGACACATGCACAATTATTTCATAAAAACTTCGTTGTACAATTTGACAGAAGTGACCATTGATAGTTAACTTCAAGAGCCGGGAATAGACAGAAATTAATTGAAAAGAAATCTTTATAATTTGTTGAGTTGACAGTCCACCGTTGAACCTCCTTTTCTAATCAATGAGAGTGACAAGAGACTTTCTGGAAAAAAATGTTATTCTGGGCCGGTTTCTCAATAGCAAGTAACCCCTAGATTAAGCATAACTCTAGGGTAAACATTGCAACTTAAAATCAACCCGGAGATGACTCAGTATTGAGAAACCGGCTCTCAGTTGGCCATGGATTGACACTTGATAAATACTTTATTGTACAAATTGACAGAAGTGACCATTGACAGTTTTAACTTCAAGAGCCGGGAATAGACAAAAATTGTTTAAAACTAAATCTTTCTTATTTAAGTGAAACTTCTTAGGCGGCGGTCTGACATTTGGGCGACAATGGAGATTGATTTGAAAAACGCGTCACGGGCAAATTTCGTTACTCGAGAGAGAAGAAAGATATAATGTAAAAAGACAGAGAAAGACATCTATTGATTGACACAAACCAAGGATTATAAGCGCAGAGAAGATTGCCGATTATTGACAAGCGCCGATACTCTTGTGACGTCATTACAGATACGCGTCTTCCTTTTGTTATACTCAACTATCATCATTGTGTTTTTTATATATTTTTTTATTATATCCGTGAACCGTCATTATGTAAGTATAATTATTAAAATATTATCAGAAATGATATCACAGACGGAGATAAAAATGCATTGATTGCCAAAAATTAAAGATCATAAGCACAAAGAGGATTGTTTAGTATTGTCAAGAACTGATACCCTTGTGACGTCACTACAGATACCCTTGCACGTTTTTATGATGATTGAATTTCTTCTATACGATCGAGCGATTTCACAGCTCAAAAATTGACAAGTGTTTTAGAAATTGTGCGCCATTGTTGTTTTATTTCATATATGGCTGCCATATTGAACTATGGACACAAGTGCATCAGAATTCGATAGTGGATTTATAATTTTATATTATTTATCGGTTTTAGGGTCTTATCCGTCTTGTCTTTTCTCTCAGGCGGCATTTTGCAACGAATTTACTAAATTTGCTGAAATTCCAGTACTAGCAACGATTTATGTATCTTTTTTACGTCAGAACTGGTGCTATAGCATTGTGGAGGGGGCTTGAGATTTGAACTACACAGACCTTATGGGGTGAGCTATCCTGAAGTAGTAAAGTGTATTATCCTTGGGAATCTAGAAGTAAACCGTGCCTTCGCGGCCATATTCTTGCTCATTTCCAATATGAATATGTATAACTGTCAAATTTAACCGTCAACACTGTTTTAACTGTCTAAATCGACTGCGTCAACAAGTTCTAAGGCCTACTTTGATGGTGCGTACTTCTTTTTTCTTGACACCTAATACAGATTTCTCTAAATTAAAGGCCGGTTTACACTTTGATTAGTAACAAGTACAGGTGTTTAGGGCTAGGTTTAGTTGTCAAACTTTAAGCGAATCTGTCAAGTGATAAGTGCAAGTGAATCAAATCTTGTTCTATTTTTCTGTTCACTAAACACAATGTAAACCGGCCTTCAAAACAGGTTTGAAACAATATGAAGCAATGACGTCACATCAAAATTAGTTCAAACCGTTTCAAAATACAATTCAATCCACGTTTTTAAACCATTTTCTCGTGCCGAGAAGTTATGACATCAATGATAATGTTTTAAACCAGTTTTGAAACATTTGAGACGCGAGAAAACGCCTTAGGTTTTGATACGTCACTGTTTTGCCTGTCTAAATCGACTGTCAATGAATTCCAAAGCCTACTTTGATGGTCTGTACTTCTTCTTTTTTTTTTTGGAACGCAACAGGATTCTATAAGTTAAGATTTATTGAATTTTATATAGAACATATATGGTTTCCGATACGTCACTGTTTAACCATTAAGCTTGTTTAACAGTCTACATCGACTGTCAACTATTTCCAAAGCTTACTTTGATGGTGTGTATTTCTTCTTTTTTCTGAAATGAAAAATTCTTAAGTGAATGAAATTGAGCCGTCACGCCCGAATTGTTAACGCTCATTCAGTCGGAAACAGCCGGCTTGAGTCGAGTTCAGCCAAGCGAGAGAGAGAAACAGTCAGCACTGTCAGCAGTGCGAGTAGGAGAGAGATAGCGCGATTGAGATTCAATAGAGACTGCCCCTATAACAAATTTCGGCGACATTGCCGATATCATTGGCAAAATGTTAATTGCTTGTGAAAGGTTGTTTGGCAAACAGATGACGTCATCAGGTGGTTTTTATGGAGATTTGCATTATGTTGAGGCAGACAGATGACGTCATAAGAGTTATCAGGTAGCACAAGGTTCCTAAAGTTAGAGTTGTCTGGTAATGGGTAACTTGATGACGTATCTGGGGTGCCTTATGGAAATTTATTGCATTATGTTGAGGCACCTCAGATAACGTCACAAACTTAACAGGCAAACTAACTCTTTCAAACAACCTTGCAAGCAACCTCCTTCCTTCAAACAACCTTGATCCAAATCACAAATGCCAGAATTCAATATGGCGGCAACAGTCAAGCATCTGTGATGTTTGCTTATTTAACCAACCTACGTTTTTAATCGCTCTGATTTTTGAAGTTTCATTTCTGCCGTGTGGTGTTAGGCACAAACCGTAATTTTTTTGAAGTAAAACTTTTTAGGCGACCGCTGATATTTAGACGACAATGGAGAGTGATATAGAAAACGCGTCACGGGCAAATTTCGTTACTCGAGAGAAAAGAAAGATATAATGTAAAGAGACGGAGAAAGACAGCTATTGATTGACAGAAACCAAAGATTATAAGCGCAAACAGGATTGCCTATTATTGACCAGCGCCGATACCCTTGTGACGTCACTACAGATGCGTTTATGCCTTTTGATATACTATTATCATTGTGTTTTTTGATTATTTTCGAATTATCGGTATTTATACATTTGCGTTCTGAGTTTTTTGAATTGAAACTTTTCAGGCGGTGGCCTGATATTTGAACGAAAATGGAGAGTGATTTAAAGGACGCGTCACGTTTTGACAAATTTCGTTACCCGAGAGAGAAGAAAAATATAACTTAGAGGGACGGAGAAAGACAGCCAATGACAATAACACCCGACGAACGATTGACACAAAACATGGATTATAAACTAATAGGTCTGTTTCTGCAGAAATAACAAACCAGTCAGAGTGAATTCACCATATTAGTTAGGTTAGGAAAAATCGGGCGCGAAATTTAAAATGGGTTCCTAAACACATTTCAACAAATTTGACAGCAATGTATTTCTTATGGGGGATTCAAAAGAGTGATTTTCAGACGGGAATATCTTGGGTTCTGGGTATTTCTTAGTATTTGAACCTATTATACGTCAAACTTTGAACATATTTCTTTATAATTTATGCTCTAATTGTTTTTTTAGACCTATGAATTAAAAATACAAATGATTTTAATTAAAAGTGTCTGTTTTCGGTGGACGTACGTCGGGTCTAAAACCAGCTGTAAGAAAGTGAGGTTGTGTGTTGTGTTATGATTGTTGGTGAATTGTTTATTTATTTATTTATCACTAGTTCAGTCATTTGTTTTTCCATTTTTTTGGATTATTGAAGTACATCTACTAACCAAGTATGTAGGTACACTTTTATTTTATTATAATTATAGGTACCCATATTATATACTTATGGATCAAGCAACGACATACCTATTTTATACAAACATCGGCTTCTTAAATTTGTAATATTTTTATTTTAACAATGTTTATTCAACTTTCAAATACTCTCTCAGTTAATTAGCATATTAAAAAAAACTATTTATACAACTCACTTCCCTAACAAACGTTCTATCACGTCTTCAGACGCTTTTAAAATTGAGTCCCCATAAGACATCAATGTATTAATTTTTGAACTATAGGAATCCGCGCCAATTTGCGATTCTAACCTAACTAATATGGTGAATTTCATTGGTTGAAACTAGTTTTCTGACTGTTTCTGACTGTTTTCAACCAATGAAATTCACTCTGATTGGTTTGTGATTTCTGCACCGATACCCTGTGACGTCACTGCAGATGCTCACTTCCCTTCGTCTTTACTCCGATTCATACGCTTAGTCATAAAGTTGAATGAGGGAGGGATAGTTTTTAAGAAGTTTCACTTCTACCACGTTTACGGCGTTACGCTTGATTTTTTTTTTGTTTAATCGACAGTCCGTCATCAGCCCTCCTTTTCTGATCAATGAGAGTGACAAGAGACTTTCTGAAAAAATATGCCATCAAGTTGGCCATGGATTGACACATGCACAATTATTTGACAAATACTGCTTTATACAAATTGACAGAAGTGACCATTGAAAGTTAGCTTCAAGAGCCGGGAATAGACAAATATTCATTTAAAAGAAATCTTTATCGATTGCTGAATTGACATTCCGTCATCGGACCTCCTGTTCTAATCAATGAGAGTGACAAGAGACTTTCTGGAAAAATATGCCATCAAGTTGGCCATGGATTGACACATGCACATTTATTTGACAATTGTACAAATTGACAAAAGTGATTATTGACAGTTAACTTCAGGAGCCGAAAATAGACAAAAAATTATTGAAACACATCATCCAAATATGCGAAAACGTTTGGTTCTAAGTCAGCACCCAAAACATTAACAATTAACCGCTGCCATGTAGCAAGCGCATTGTGCAGACCGAACGGCATCCTTCGAAATTGGAACAAACCACGCCTACATATAAATGCTGTCAGGCTTGCTGTTAGAGGCTTCCTCGATGGGAACTTGCCAATAAGCGTATTTAATATCACGACTCGAGAGGTATATACCTTGCATCTTCAAGTTTATCCAACGTTTCCGAAAAGAGAGGTAAAGGATAGCTATCCCGCTCTGTGACGCTATTGGGGCGTCTATAGACAGTCCACACAAAATCGATATTTGCCCGTGTTTTTCTTTTGAACTAGGACAATTGGTGATGCCCAAGGACTCTAGACTAGGTTTTATTATGCCTGAACTCAACATATCGTCAATCAATATCGTCAATAAGCTTTTGAATTACGGGAGAGACTCTGTAGGGGCGCTGACGAATTGGTAATGACGAAGTAACAATTTTATGCTCCACCTTATTTGTGCACCCAAGACTGTCGCCCATCAGCTGTTTGGCTTCAGCAATTGTCCTATCCAGGGACTGAATAGACAAAAAATGATTGAAAAGAAATCTTTATTCTCTGTTGAATTGACAGTCCGTCATCGGCTCTCCTTTTCTAAGCAATGAGAGTGACAAGAGACTTTCTCATGGAAAAATACACCATCAAGTTTCCAAGTTTACGTTGAATTTCTAATTGTACGGTTGATATTTCCTTTTCAGTTCCACAGCTTAAGGCCCGTTTACATTTTGTTAACTGCAAGAAAAAATGAACATGATTTGATTTACTTGCACTGTTGTACTTGTATAGCTTGCACTTATCACTTAAAACCTTAGAGCAGGAACGCGCCATTCTGCTATGAAACTAAAGTGAAGCCAGTATTTACCAAGTGTTTGTACACCGAACGACAGGTAAAGCATTGAATTTCCTATACCGCCATTATTTTGAATCTCAAAATACCTGGAAAAAACCGGCGTCAAATTCCAACTTCATGTTCCTACTCCTCTCACCTAGGAAATTACCTGCTCTAAGCTTAAAACTAATCACTTGACAGATCCGTCAACAATTCGACAACTAAACACACACAAGTGTAAACCGGCCTTTACCTACTTGTTTACAAAAAGTAAGTTTTTTCAAAACTACTTTAAGCGTGTTTAGGATAAACATTTTTCTAAGTAGAACTGTTACGTCACGGCCGAATTCGGGTCGACATTTGTCATCTCACAAGACACAAGACAAGAAAATAATCTTTCAAGTAACCTTGCTTTCAAGATTAGGTCTGTCGTTTGTAATTTTCAATATGGCGCCGAGGGCATGACAAACTTGATGACTGAGAATATCCTTGCCGAGAAGGTAGGTATTTTTACATTTAATTCCAATTATTGTTTGAGATTGTGATTGCAATTTTCAATAGTTTTGAGCCCTAAGATCATCAAAAATTCTAAAGCTCAAATAAGACACAGATTGCACTTCAAATACAAATGACAATCCCGCTAAGTTTAAGAAGAAGAAAATTATTGTAAATTATGGATGATTTTTACGAACAGTATTTAGTCGGTCGATAACGTAAATTCTGCGAAAAAATTCATTACTGAAACGTTGCATAATTTTCCGTTTTAACGTATCAATTACACGACGAACATTTAAAATTCCATGTAAAATTTACCCGAAAAAATTAAAATATGTGTTGTATGCCCCTATGCAATCTTGATACAAGCGCCCGTTTTTTTTTTAATACATCCTCTAACATGTAGGTTTTAGCTTCGTGTTTTAGTTTTTTATCGATTAAAAGCGAAAAATAATATTTTTTACGGCCCGTCGGCACGCTACTACGGCGCTAATTAATGTTACGACAACAGTTTTTGGCGTTATCGTTTTTAATTACAGAGTATCGAGTGCCCCCCTTGAAGCAACACCCTTTTTTCTGTGTTTTTATAATTCAGAATATAATTTCTTGATTGAAATTGAATACGTTGAAAAATCGACTCGATTTACTTAATTTATCGACCAATTCGGAGTGCACAATAAAAGTTGCCAGGGGTGGTCAATGAGCCCTGCTAAACTGGCTTTATTGCCACTGTGTTACTTCTATTTCCACTCCGGCTTTTGTTATGTCCTCTATTGCGGCGGGGAAAAAAATGATTGTCGGGACATGATTTGCGGAATGTCACTTTTCTCTTAACAGTGTCTTAAATGGCCCTTGCGGAGGGCTGGATTTTATTTTGAAGGAGGCGCACGTGAGTCGTGACACCGATATTTTATGCAACAGATATTTTTTGTTCGTTGGGAATGTTGGGATTTATTAAATTCAATATAGAAATGTTTCAATACGACACTGGAATAACTGTCAAAATCGACTGTCAATAAATTCCAAAGGCTACTTTGATGGTGTGTACTTCTTCTTTTTTTGTTTGACAAAATATTATGTTTCGATGAAGGTTTCTAAAGTTGATAGGTTGTCTGGTAATGGGTATCTTGATGACGTCATCTGTAGTGCCATAATGAAGATTTGAATTATGTTGAGACACCCCAGATGACGTCATAAAAGTTATCTCAAACAACCTTGAGTTACGACATGAAAATGTTTCGGTATGACACTGGAATAAGTGTACTATAACTGTCAAAATTAACTGTTAACAAATTTCAACGCCTACTTTGATGGTGT
The DNA here is from genome assembly GCA_917834065.1 of Ceutorhynchus assimilis. Taxonomy (NCBI): domain Eukaryota; kingdom Metazoa; phylum Arthropoda; class Insecta; order Coleoptera; family Curculionidae; genus Ceutorhynchus; species Ceutorhynchus assimilis. Next base: position 39,569,332 of record OU892283.1, on the reverse strand, counting down.
TGTTCTTTTTTTTTTGAGAAAATATTAGGTTTTGATACGACACTATTTTAACTGTCTAAATTGACTGTCAATAAATTCCAAAGCCTACTTTGATGATGTGTAATTCTCCTTTTTTTTTTTGAGCGTAGCAAATTTCTGTATTAATTAAGTTTTATTCTTGAATTTTATATCAAATAAAGTTTCGATACGTCATTGTTCTATACTTGTCAATAAATTCCTAAGGATGGGTTTCTCAATAGTGAGTCACCTCCGGGTTGGTTTTAACTCCAGGGTAAACGTGCCCAGTTGCAATGTTAACTCTAGAGTTGTGCTTAACCCGGAGGTGATTTGCTATTGAGAAACCAGCCCAAAGCCTACTTTGATGGTCTGTATTTTTGTACGCAACAGAATTCTATTAAGATCTATTAAATTCTATATGGAAAATATTTGTTTTCGATACATACGTCACTGTTTTACCTGTCTAAATCGACTGGCAGTAAATTCCAAAGCCTACTTTGATGATGTGTAATTCTTCTTTTTTTTTAAACTTAGCGTGCGTACGATTTGTCTGAACCGGTTAATTAGCGTAAGTGCGTTATTTGCAGTTATTATTCAGGTGATCGCAGATTAGAAAAGTGTTCAAATTTCGGTTGAGTATAGAAATTTGGAAACCATCTAAACTACACCGGGAATATGGAACGCTAAACGGTACGAATGGTGTAAAAAGTGCGACATTAATGACGAGTCAGGGTAAAAAGTGTCAGTAGTTGGACTTATCGTAATACGCACCAATTATATTCAGATATTTTAGTTCCTATTGGGGCCGGTTTCTTAATAGCAAGTCACCCCCTGGTTAAGCCTAACTCCAGAGTAAACATTGTAACTGGACACGTTTACCCTGGAGTTAAAACCAATCCGGTGGAGCTTCTAGAAAACTATAAAAATTGATAATTATTTCTTATTGTATCATAGGTAAAAATCTGAAATAATAGAGGGCAGCACCGTTCAGTTAGACAGGGACTTCTCTATAGAAGGCTGTTCATCGAAAGGAGGCATTTTTAAGTAAGTTCGGCATGCTCCAAAGAGATGGCGCCACCAGTTACCAAAGAAAATTAGAGATGGATTTTTTTTTACAAAAAATACAATCGATATTCAACGATTAATCAATCAATGGCTGAGCTCGGACAAATAGCTCAAAAAACAAAAAGATGAAAATTTTGACAGCTGTCACGTATTCAACTTATATAAAATCAATTTGAACACGTGTAGTACCATTGACGACGTCATTAAATACGTCGTCAGCTGTTTGCGCCAACGGTCGTAGTTCAAAATATACTTTTAGGATAAAAAATATTATTTAAATTTGAATAAACACAATAAGCAAAGAGAAAGATGCAAACAAGATATAAAAAAGCGTTGTTTTAAAATGTCAATAATTACTAAATAATAATAATAAATGTACTAAAACCAAGATGCATAAAGCAAAAGCCCGTAGAATCATAACCTGCGGTGCAAACACCCTACATCAAGGCGAGAAACGACACGCTGGGTACGTCATCACTGGTTCTTTGGCGTGGTGGAGGGCTTCAGATTTTATCTACACAGGCCTTATGCGGATAAGTCATCCTGTAATGTGAATATCCTTGGTAATGTTCGAACACGCCATAGTCAATTTTAAGCGATTGACCAGTCGGACATCTATCAGATAAGCAATACATTTAACGTTAGTTAAGACAAATTGGTTGATAAATGACGCTTAATTAACGGATTATCTGTCAAGATGACCAATCAGTATAAGTATAAAAAAAAAATTACTATCATTAGTTGTATTCCTTTCAAGTGTTTGAAACACTCGAGCTACTCGCTCCGGTGTTTAGTAGTCCCCGATTTGCAGGGAATAGATGCGTGGTGCAACAAAAACTTTTCGAAAGGAATAAGCGCGTGAAGCCCCAGAGCTGTTCCGGGGCTCCTCCTAGGTGTGAAAGGAATACAACTATTCTGTCAACATTAAAGACAAAAGTTACTGAATAAATTACATTTAAAATTTAAAATTGCCGCCTATTACGAATGTTTTTGAGAAGAAAAGCCATCAACTTTAGCTTGTATTGGGCCAAGTTCAGAAATAACGCATAGCTAGGGTGCGACTGCGATTTTATGGGTGTACCTAAATTGACAATTGGCCATTGGGCCCATAGCACCGTCTAGCATTTTTGAACAGCTAGGGCGTTGCACCGGTGTCACACTCACACTGGGTGTCATTCCTGAACTCGCCCTTGTGTTGTAATGTTAACAGCCCGCTAGTAATTTTTGTTTTCTTCTTTTGGCAACTATGTTCGCGCACCGCAATATGGCGTCCAAACAAAAGGTCAATTGGCTCATATGTCATATCGTATGTATGAGAATAACCGATTTAAAGCGGACGACCGTTCTTAACCAGTAATTACTTTTCAAGTTAATCCGATTTTGGTTAAACGGTTTTATCAATGACGTCACTAACTAGCCCTTTGCATCGTCATCGTTTGCCATTTCTATGACCGGTATTCACCCACCTCAAGAGCCGCTTTCGGATGCTCCCAGAACACTTCACACCTGTCAGTGACCTGTCATACTCCATACGTTTTGCACTCTCGAACGCTTTTAAAAAACCGAACGGGTCAAACTGAAGCTGGAGTACTTCGGAGTAACTCGGGAGCGCTCAAAGGGTGCGGCACCCGGAAGGTTGCTTGATAATTTTTATGACGTCATCTGAATGCCTAAACATCAAGAACACTTAACCTAATAAAGCCAGGGACACATCTATCATACATTCTTCCGATCCGACTCCGATCATACAATCAAGGTCCTTATTCTTGGAACAGGGGAGCAGCGGAACACTCGTTCTCCTGGGAACGCTGCCTGTTGTCCAAGAATAAGGACCCTCATTGTATGATCGGAGTCGGATCGGAAGGATGCATGATAGATGTATCCCGGGCTTTAGGGCGGGTATTATAAAACTGCTTTGACAGTTAACTTGAAGTTAACTTTTTGAATTACATGTAATTCCAGAAGTTAACTTTAAGTTAACTCTCAAAGTAGTTTTATAATACCCGCCCTTAGACTGCTTATTGAGCTGAAAGTGTCTACCATGCCATGTCAGCCGCAGACCTCAACGTAGCGTAAAATGTATTATACGAGTTCACAACCTTTTAGGTCAAAAAAAAGAATTCCTAAACGTTAAATTCTTGTCAAGATCACCTCTTTTACCATGAGAACCCCCTGATGACGTCATCTGTGTGCTATTAGCAGACTAGAGCCCAGACCACCTATTATATTTACTGAAACTATCGATGTTTTCATTCCGCCATATCGATATTAATTTTACGACATTCCTACAAAGTGATTTGTCAATTACTGACGTTTGTTTGACAAAGGTTCATTGATAATTTGAAATAAAGTTTATTTGTTTACATTTTGTATAATTATTTTATGATTGATAAAAACTTAAAACCATCAAAAATACATTAAAAGATGAAACGAGGGAGCGAAAAAATGGACATAAACGAAGAGGACATGATTATAGGTAACCTAAATATAATATAACTGAAAATCAATCAAAATAACTGCTTTTTAAAAGGTTCAAAAAGGCGAAAAGAAGCAAACGAGCCGCTGGAATTTGGTTTCTCAGCCTCGGATTCAAATGTGGAAATGGGGCTTCAAAACAGTAAGTAAAAAAATTCAGTAATAGGGTTGTTCACCCTAGTTAAAGTCAGGTATATAGGTATTTTAAAAGTCTACATTGTATTTCACCTACATTTCTTAACAAGTAGGTACGCCATGATGAGGTACCAACACACACTGACCAATAGGATGTAAGCAAGCAAAGCGGCATTGCCAGATCCTCTTCTAAACTTCATATTGATATTTTTCAGTTTGGCCAGTATTAATTCTTACTACAAAAATGTGCCATTTATCTATAAAATAAATCCCTCAATTAATTTTATAATGACGTAATTAAAGTTTTCACACAATTCCCAGATCAATCAAAACATAACATGACAACCCTGTTGTGTTGTAAAATAAATATTATACATAACCTACCAAACAAAATGGCCGCATCAGGCAGTGTTGCCAGTAGTAGCAGCTTGGTACTAAATAATTTCATTGGTTTATTTATTTATTGTTAATAATCCTTATAAATCCTTATACCTATCCTATCCTATATTTTGTATATAACCGCATTATACTTACTGTTTTTTTATATTGTTTTCAAAAGAACTAGATAGAAGTATGTATTTCTTTTATTCAAAAGCAGTTTGGCAACAGCGCCGGGATTTGAACTCTTTCATTGGCTAGAACATGTATATACGTCACAAAAGTGCCCTTTTAAAAGTTGCTTTTTTTATAAATTAACAAAACAGTAAATTAACCTTTTCCTTTTTCAGCCTTTGTAGAACGTAATTCTAATCCAGTTGACTTTTCTTTATCAAATGCCAATTATTTAAGCGAGAAAACACTTCAGCAGGATCATGAAATGGAATTCGAAGATAACATTATACAAGTGACAGATGATTCCAAGTAGGTACAGTAAATGTTTTATGTTGAAGTTTTCACTGTTAGAGTGCACTTTTAAGATGAAAGACTTATAGGGACACCAACTTGCATCTGGCTGCATGTAATTTTTTAAAAAAACCTGGACAAGTTTACCATTTATATGAAAGACCTTGCGGACAAAAATACTTTAGCATGCTATCACCCCAAGTAAGAATTTTCGCTATTATTGAATAGGTATTTACGAGTTACAATTTTAAAGGATTGGGGCGATAAGGCGCCTCACAAATTCCTGGGAAGTTGGTTTCTGGAAAACAATCAAAGTTGGACGCCAGTGAATTGAAAAAAAATATATATACTATTGGACCAGGATGCAATCTAAGGAATAAGGGACATTTTAAAATTGATCTGGAAAAATTGAGAAATAGAGCAAAGAAAGTTGTTTGGTTTTGGTTCATGTGTCCTTATCACTCTTACATTATATTTCATAAGAAATATTTGATAATAATAAATTATCGAAAGAACGAGAAGCTTTTTATTGGTAGTCTAAAAAGAAATATCTTATTGAAAGTATCGATATTTTCTATATTGATATCGATATGAAAAAGATGAAAGAATATCGTATCGATAAATCACATATTCGAATCTTAACCCATCCCTACATCCTAATTGCGTAACTGTCAAATCAAATGGTATTTTCCTGTCATTTTTTTCTTAACCAAGAAATTTCCCATGAATGAAAATTAAATAAATTTCCCATTAAGTAATAAGAGTAGAAGGGGCCTCTTTTTTGAAACAACTATGCATTTAATAGTTTATTAATTTATTGAGATTTTCTGGACAATTTGAAAGACACATAAGATGGACTTGGATTCGGACGAGGAAAACGTTAACGAGGAGGATTTCTATAGTTTTTTGAATGTCCCTAAAGAGGTAAGAATTTGACCACCTAATTTTTATATAAATAACACCCATAACTTCAGTACTATTCAGGTTTATAAATATTGTGCAATTTTAAGAAAACTTTTTAATTTAAATAAATTTTTAAATTGAGGTGATCCTAGGTAAACAAACATAAATCTCTCTTTAAATAATATAGTGAAGTACTGCTATTTATCTAAAAAATAAGGGGTTGTGATTAGGGATAAAGATCACAAAATAGTTTGTCAGGTCATGTGATCATTAAAGACACCTTTGTGATCAGAGTAGTCTTTAAGAAGGAAAAATTTGCAAGTATTGTGAAAAAGTTGTAAAGAACTTTTTACAATACAACAATAACCAGAAAATGAAAGGATAGATAATACATTTATTTAGCTACGAAAGCATATAAAAACCATGTAGATAAGCACTAACAATCAATAGGTTAAGACTCTATAGTTCTTTTCACGTGGCTCTGGTTTAACTAACCGGGTTACAAAACGGTTAGAGAAATGACATACCGTTTTCTAACCTGGTTACGAAGTGACGTGATGGATACCTACCACTCGAATTTGAAGGGTATGTTGCGGTTTGTTAAACCGGAACCACATGAAAAGGGTTCTTGGGTTAAGACATATTCTCTTGTTCGAATCAATTCTCTGAATCTATGTAATGTTTGACAGTTCTGTATTTTTATGGAATCCAATCCATATGGCCATGGTCAAAGAATGAAATTCGCGCTAAGAATTTCATTTACCTTCATACAACCTTGACTTTTGGTTTTCATAAAACTGTTCTCTGTGTAATTTGTGGAGTTTTAAATTGCACACATGACAGATGTTTGTTGTTTGACCGTTGCCGCCATATTGAATTTATGTTTTGACAGGTCGTTGGATTGTCCTGTTTGCACAAGGATATCACAAACTACAAAGCAAAGGATTGTTGATTGGCCTAGCACTGTTGTTGACGTCATCAGATTTTCCGTCAGTTGTTTGCGCCAACGATCATAAGTTTAGAATATGAACTTTTGATAGAAAATATCATTATATTTTGGTTAATCCAATAGGCAAAGCTACAGTGACTCAATAGACCACAGTGACAATAATTATTATCCTATTTTTGATTGGTTCTTTGATTTTAATTTAAAAAAATTAGGCGGTGGAGGCGTGGCTTACTTCCAAGAATATTACATGATATTACACACTTAAGAATAGCCTATCCTCATAAAGCCTGTGTAGATCAAACCTCAAGCCCCCCCCCCCCCCCCACTTCCCCGAAGTACCAGTGATGACATTAAATGATATTTTTGATCAAAAATGTACATTCTTAACTACGACCACTGGAGCAAACAGGTAACGATACCGTAGTTGACGTCAGCAATGGGGCAACACCATATGACCGTGATTCTAAAAATCGAGGTCAATGAGCAATCCTGTAGTAGTGTGTAATATCGTTGGCTTACTTCTAAATTCCTATTTAATATTAGGAAAAATATGGCGGCAGGACCTCTATTGTCGATACTGCTCATTATTGTTTTTGGTGATCGTAGTTATATGGTGTAGCACCATTGCCGACGTCATTATCTAAGTCGTCAGCTGTTCGCACTGTAGTAAAACCAAGTATGCATAAAGCAAAAGCCCGCGGAATCATAAGGAGCAAACACCCTACGTCACAACTGAGTTGCGTTTACAAATAGTACTCTCGGTGTGGGAGTGACCCTAGCTAGAGTAACTCTAAACCGTTTATAAAGTCTGTTTTTTTTTTAAAGATAATTCCCCAAGTCAAAAATTTAGTAACTATGTTGGCAACACAAGCTTTTTCTACATAAAAAATTTGAAAGATTGACAATTTTACATTGTATTGCCAACATAATGTCATTTTGACTTTTATCTTTAAAAAAAAAAAACAGATTTTATTCATTCAGGGACTAGGTTGAAAAACGCCCCGCAATTTTTACCGCGTTTGACGTTGACATTACAGAGTTCTCGTGTTATCCAAATTTCAAATACCGTAACGCTATTTGACAAGTATGACAGTTTTTACGGTATTAGCCATTAACGGGACTTAGCGGATGCCTTACTGTAACGCTATTCTATGTCAAAATTAGTTTACGCTCCATTTAGGTCTGCAAGAACAGCAATTTCTAATAATTCCTCCATAAAAAACACCAAGGGAAAATTGATGAAACTCAGGAATCTTTAGGATAAATAAAAGTTAGAAAACAAGCAAAAAAAGTTGGGTTAGATCACTCAACTCAGCTGTCAAAATGTAAACAAAATAAGGGATTAGAGGATTTTTTGCGTTTTCGTTTCCGAGAACTATAAAATACCATGTAAAATACCGTATTGTTAGCGGTACCGTATTAGCGTAGCGTCTGAGACACTAGAACTTTCTATTTACCGCAACGCAACGCCCCATACGTTCACCTAGTGTGCACTCCAAGTGATGACGTCAGAACACTCTGACAAACAACTACTCTACCTTCACACTCCATTTGTAAACGCACTCTGGTGACTTTAGAATTCGGCAAATCATAAGGCCAGTTTACATTTTGTCAACTGCAAGTGTTTAGTGTCAATTGTTAATTTGACATTTTGAGTGTTACTAAACAGAAAAATGGAACAAGATTCGATTTACTTGCACTTGTAGCTTGCACTGGCCAAGGTTATCCCTAACTCATGGATTGACCCTCTATTAATAAACCGGTCCTTAGTACATTTTTACCCTTTTTACATCTCGTTTGCATCTTTCGCTTTGCCTATTATGTTAATCTAAATTAAATGATATTTTTCATCATTAATGTATATTTTTAACTACAGCAGCTGGAGCATTTACAGCTAACGACACCGTTGATGACGTCGACAACGGTGCAACACCATATGTCAATGACTAATAAAATCCAGGCCGATGAGCAATCCTGTAGTTGTGTGTAATATCCTCGGCTTACCGTCTACATTCCTATTTAAAATAAGGAAGAATATGACGGCAGGACCTCTATTGTTGATACCAAGGTTTCTACACTCTACTAAGTATGCACAATCTACCGATTTTGATCTTAGGCAGCGTGACGTCACAAACGGAATCGTGACACGTCCGCTAGTGTTTTCATGACGTTTATGAATATTTTATGTACTTAGCTTTTTTTTTACTATGTTTTTCGAAAATAAAATAGTGACTTGTTTTGAGATTGTATTGCAAATAAACATACAAAAAATTACATTTATTAATAATTTATACGAAAGGACGAGACGCTGATGTCTTGTCAGGTGTGACGTCAAAAACGGATGGAGATTATGGGCTTTTAAAATCGTCAATGTTACATGCGCATTTTCACTGATCTATTGCTGTCCTTGTCATTTGAGAGCAGCAAAACAAGGATAGGTTGCCCATCAGGAGAAATACGCAGAAGCAATTGCTGAATTTAAAAATTTGCCCAACATGTGGATACCAAGTAGAGTTCAAACTCATGACGTCACAAGACGAACTACGGTTCGTCCTTGGATGTACTACATTCGTCGGATAAATTCGGTTTATCCTTCAAAAAATGGTTACATGTTTACAGCTGATTTTTATATTGTGACGTCATAGTATATCAGCTATGATTGCTGAAATGTATCCCAAATAAATACTAACATACTACTGGGTTAAAACTAGCGCTAAAATATGCCTGTTTCCTATAGGTGTTTTCTGGATACTTTCAATTCCCAAACATTGGTTTTGTGCACGTAACGTCACAAATTGACACTGGAGGTAAAACAATCTAACCTTATCTTATTTGTTTACATGGAGTTGAAGTGTCGTACTTTCGTTTTTTGACTTATTTTTCGGTGTCAAAACAATCTTCATCCCCCCCCTCCCCTGGGAAACCCAGAGGGGGCAGTCAAAGTTTTGACTTTCGACCCCTGTACAGCCCAAACAGGTGGCGGGGGGAAAATAAAATTTTGAGGGGAAGTAGAGAAAAAGTTCCTCTATCGAATAGGGGAGGAAAAACTTTGGAGTGGGAGAAAAACATAAAAAACGCAATATCTCGAGAACGGACCCCCTTTGCGACCTTAAAATGACGACCCGATATGATGTATTTAGTCCCCCCATCGATGGGGGGAATTAATTTTCGAAAATTCGGCTAGGCCGAACCTTTGGTTCGATCGAGTTGAAATTTGGTTTATTCAATTGTGGAACGAGAGTTCTATTAAAAAAAAAATACGAGAAACTTCTATCTTGGAAGCAAAGCCCCCTGGAGGGCCCCTAAAAATTTTTATGGGGTCGATTCGGACGAAATTTGGAATGTAGGTAAAAGGGATCTGAAAAAGTTGAAATTTCAAGTTTCAGCCCTCTACGACTTATCGGAAAGGTTTTAGTCCCTATCCCCCTAATTTTGAAAAGGAGCGTGTAATGAGGTATACGCGCCCTGCATTTATGTTTCCGAATTTTGAAAAATCAAAATTTTCATCGGATAGAGGAGTAAAAAATACGTCGAAAATGTCTCTAGACGTTTTTTGTTCCGACGCTTCCTAAGCCCGCAAAAAAATAGAAAAGATTTTTATTTTGGAAAATTTCGGGGACCTGACACGGCGTCACTTTTTCGCTTATTACTTTGGTGATTTCGAACCGATTATCTCGAATCTGGTTTCTTTTGAAAGCGAATTAAATTACCTACAAATTGTTATTGATATTCCAGGTTATTTCCGTTTCCGAGATATAAGTCGTCTAAGTTGAAATATCTCTGAAAATGTATTGAAAGATTTGAAGTTGATTTTCTCAAAAACGATGCCCTATGGAGGGGTACTTCTATAAGGCTTTTTTGTAGTTTTCAATTAGATCTACAAGTTTTGTATTTAAGGTTTTTTTCCCGGACTTTTCGTTTTCTGGCTGGGATGGTTTGAAATTTAAAAACATAAAAAATAAAGGTTGTTTTGGATTTTTTTTTGCCACGACGACCTAAGGGGGATTCAAAATATTTCCTAATCATGAAGTTCCTCCATTAGCCCGAAGGGTGTTGTGTGCACCATAATGCTCCTCCATCAGCCTACGCCGGAAGAGCGTTGTATGCACCATGAAGCTCCTCCATTAGCCCGAAGGGCGTTGTGTGCACTATGACGCTTCTCCATTAGCCCGAAAAGCCTACGCCCGAAGGTATGCACCATGAAGCTCCTCCATTAGTCCGAAGGGCGTTCTGTGCACCATGATGCTCCTCCATTAGCCCACGCCCGAAGGGCGTTGTATGCACCATGAAGCTCCTCCATTAGCCCGAAGGGCGTTGTGTGCACTATGACGCTTCTCCATTAGCCGATACTCTTGTAACGTCACTATACAGGGTGAGTTGCTAAGCGCGCGGTGGTCCATATCTCTTATACTAACGGAGATCAGAGAAAAAACTAAATACAAAACTTGTAGATAAACTTGAGTACTACATCCTTAAATTATTTTCCAGTATACAGGGTGGCCCAATAACTAGTAGTGACACAAAGTTATGTTTTTTTAAATGACTCACCATGTATATTATGACATTTTTGGATTCTGCGGAAAATTCTAGATATATTTCATGTATAATGTCATATACCTATCTTTAACTGTTTCGGAAATATTGACAGTTGAAAACTAACTTTTTTGCATTTTTGACAGACTGTAAAACCTGAGCGGTTAATTTTACAAGAAAATGGATTTTACATTCCTATCTTAGTTTTTCATAAACTAGGTATTATTTGGCACCAATTTTGAATTTAATCCATGATTAAAAATTCCGCCTAAATTATTAATCTTCGGTTAAATTCAAAGTTGGTGTCAAATAATAGTTTAAGAAAATCTAAGATAGGAATGTAAAATCCGTTTTTCTCTAAAATTAACCGTTTAGGTTTCACGGTCTGTCAAAGATGCAAAAAAGTCGATTTTCAACTGTCAATATTTCCGAAACAGTTGAAGATAGGTATGACATTATACATGAAATATGTCTAGAATTTTTCGTAGAATCTAGAAACGTTATAATATACAGGGAGTTATTTAAAAAAACATAACTTTGTGTCACTACTAGTAATTGGGCCACCCTGTATACGGGAAAATAATTTAGGAATGTAGTACTCATGTTTATCTACAAGTTTTGTATTTAGTTTTTCTCCGATCTCAGTTAATATAGGAGATATGGACCACCGCGCGCTTAGTAACTCACCCTGTATATGCTCGTTTCCCTTCGTCTTTACCCCGACTCATACGTTAAGTCTAAAAGTTGTATGAAGGGAAGGGGAGATAGTTTTTAAGAAATTTCACTTCTACCATGTGTAAGGTACTGTTACATTTTTTTAAAATTAGTTCCCAAAGAGAGAAGTTTTTTAACCAAAATTTGTTAATGTACAGTAAGAGCGTTTTCTGATTGTTGTTTAGTGTAGTAATCGAGGAAATAATCTCTTTTGTAGTTGTTAATACCATTTTCCAGTATAGTATATTTTAGATTATTACGTCTAAGTGTAACTCCTATGATGCCTGATGATGGGATGTAAAACTGTTCAATTCCGAAACTAGTAGCTTAAAAATTAAAGAGGATTATAAGAATCAAGACTTTTTGCCTCATTTTCGTCCTAAGCTTCTATTTCTTTTAATATCTACATTCTAGGTCCTAGGTGCAAAAGCATGATGAACTTAAGTTTACATTGCCTGGGGCTCTTAGGAGTCCTAGGTAATTATATCTTTGGAAAAAATATTCGTTTTGGACTGGATCCATATACAGTCAAGTTTGTTACATATTTGTCAAAGAAATTAATACATAATTTGTAGACAAAGCCCTGAGATTAATACATGCATGAACATGCTTTTTTATTGTAAAAATTATAATTTCAGGCTACTAAAGATGAAATCAACAACGCTTACAGACGTCTCAGTCGCGTGTACCATCCGGACAAACATCTGGACCCTGCACTCAAAGCCAAAGCCGAAATTATGTTCAACAAAACCAAAAAGGCCTACGAGGTCCTCTCGGATCCACATCAACGTGCCATTTATGACTCCTTAGGCAAAAAAGGCCTGGAAACCGAAGGCTGGGAAATCGTGCAAAGGACCAAAACCCCTGCAGAAATCAGGGCGGAATATGAACAACTGGCCGAAGAAAGAGCTGAGAGGCGTAAAAAACAAGCCACCAATCCTTCAGGCAATGTTACTATAGCCATTAATGCTACGGATTTGTTTAATCCGTACGAAAATGATCTTTTTGAGGACGAATACGATAGTGGTCTTTTAAGTAAATTTCCTAATATTGAAGTATCTTCCATGCAGTTTACACAAGGGGTTGATTTCCCTTTGACTCAAAAAGACACTTGCACCCTTTCTGGGCAATTGCAAACACAAAATGGTACTGGAGGCGGAGGTGTCAATTTAAGTTGGAGGCATTTATTTTCGCATAAAGGCTGGGCCGAAGTGGAAATGACCGCTGGCAGCGGACCTGCAATTTCTTTGAAAGGTTTCAGGACTTTGACCAGGAGGTTTTTTTGGAACGGTGGCACAATTCTACAGTTTACTCCAGAAGGACTCAGACCAGGAATTATGTCAAGTAAGAAATTTTGATTTGTGTTCCAAGGTGTAATTTTTGTTGTTTTAGCATTGGCGATGCAAATTGATAAACATTCTATTGGTTATGTATCTTATCATGGTGGGGTAAGATCCATGTTTTCGACGCAAATTGTTAGAGATACTGGTAAGACATTGAAAAAATTGGGAAATTTAATATTAAGATATGTTTTGTTTCAGAAAAAAATCGGTATAATTTCTCAATACAAGTTGGAGTGCCGCATTCTTATGTACAATTGCAATACACTAGGAAATGGTTGTCTAGGGAAATGAAACTGAGACTTGCTGTTAAATTGGGTACTTTTGGAGGCGTGGTCGAGTATGGTGCCGAAAAAAAAGTATCCAAACACAGCAATTTATCGTTTTCAGTTGTATGTGGAGTTCCGGCAGGGGTCAAGCTAAAAATAAGGTATAAAAAGTTTCCAAAACTATTGGAAAGTATCAATATAATTTAAAGTTTTGATCCATTATTTGGGTTTTGGGGCATGCATGATTGGTAATAACGTTAAAGAAGGTCTTGTGGTAGCATTTTCCTTAATTTTTATTGGAAATTAAAATACACACTTACATTATATACAAATAAAATTACAAGTAGATGTTGCCAGAGTTTTACAATAATTCTCGATTTCAGGTTAACACGTGCCAACCAAGTCTATTCCTTCCCCATTCACCTGTGCGAAGAAATAATGCCATCACCAGTCTTCTACGCGACAATAGCGCCCATGTTGTTGTACATAGTGGTGAAAAAGGGCATCGTTGAGCCGTTTTTGAAGGAGGAAAAATCAAAAAAATTAGAAAAACAAAAGCAGAACAATTTCAATAAGCTGTTGGAAAAAAGAAGAGAGGCGATGGCAGCACAAGAACTAATGCAAGCCAGCTATTCTAGAATTAAAAGTGAAGAGGAAAAAAAGAAGGGTTTAATTATAGTAAAAGCCATTTATGGAAGAATCAATCCAGGTAAGGATTTTTATAGTTTTTTAACCAATCAAAAAAAAAATTATCTCTATTCAGATTCCGCACAAGATACAGAAACGTCAAACGACATAATAGACGTCACAATACCAATCCAATGTCTAGTGAAAGACAGCAAATTAGTAATTTATGAAAACTCGAAAAGCGATTTGCCTGGATTTTTCGATCCAGTATTGGGCGAGGACAAAGTGCTCCAAGTAATTTACAATTATCACGATCAGCCCTACGAAGTTACTATTAAAGATAAGGAAACTTTACGGTTACCGAAAACAGGTGAGGAGGATTTTTTTCGCAATTGTGGCAACATTGTAAAAGTTTTTTTTTTAGCGCATAGGACTAATGGAACGTGACGTAGCCAAACCAAAATCGCCGCCAATGCCTAGTTGATTAGAATTTATTAAAAATTTGAAAAAAAAAGAAGACTCTGTGGTGCGACAAGTTGTAGCTGTATTTGTTTTGCGTCATTCTCTCGAGTTGATGAACTTTGTACACATGTTTTTTTTTTGTTACAAAATAAACAAATTATTTATTTTACTTATACAACAATTAAATTGCCATGTTGTTGATTTGAGAGTGTTGTTTTAATAATTACTTAAGAAAAGCGGTTGACAGATAATGCATCAAATGTCAACTAGTTAGGCTCAAATTAAAATGTTTATTTGTCAAAAATAACTAGACTTTGGAAATAACCTAAATCTTTGTCTGTTCGCTACTACTACTATAACAACTGTATCAGTGCTAAGCACCCCTAAAGCAAAAATTAGCACTCCCATTCGGCATCCCACCATAGCACTGCCTACAGTGGCACTACCTAAAACTAATATAAAAAGTTAGTGCAACCAAATTATTTAATTTTTTTGTACTTACTCACGTCATCGATGACGTCATAATTTAGAAATTTTAGATTTTTCTATCACTTCTCCGCGATTCTAAATTCACTTTTCCGCGATTATAAACCCACTTTTCCGCAAATATTACCTCATTTTTCCGCGATTCTTATCTCACTTTTTCACGAATTCACACTCACTTTTTTTGAAATTTTTGACTCATTTTTTTTGCGATTTTTGACCCACTTTTTTGCAATTTTCTCCACTTTTTTGCGATTTTTGTCTCTTTACGATTTTTGACTGTCTTTTTTACGAATTTGTCCTTACTTTTTTTGCAATTTTAGCCTCACTTTTTTTGCGATTTCACCCTCACTTTTTTGCGATTTACCCTCACTCCTCGGCGATTACAAACTTATTTTTCCACTATTTCATCCTCATTTTCCCGCGATTGTTTCCCTACTTGCCGCGATTTTATCTTCACTTTTCCGCGAATTTGACCTCACTTTTTTTGTGATTTTTGAATAATTTTTTTTGCAATTTTTGACTCATTTTTTTGCGATTTTACCATCACTTACCGCGATTCTAAATCCACTTTTTCGCGATTGTAAACCCACTTTTCTGTAAATATTATCTCATTTTTCCGCAATTCTTGTCTCACTTTTTTTTTGCGATGTTATCCTCATTTTTCCGCGATTCCTATTTCATTCTCCGCGATTTTATCCTCACTTTTCGTGACTTTATCCTCATTTTTCCGTGAGTCTCATCTTACTTTTCCGCGAGTTTAAACTCACTTTTTTTGTCTCATATTTTTTTTACGATTTTTGACTCTTTTTTTTTGCAATTTTATCATCACTTTCCGCGATTTTATCCTCATTTTTACTCATTTCAAAATTACGAGAATAACGATAATTTTTGAAAAGTTACGAAAAATTTCGGGAATTACGCTAAAGTCCGTAAAATATGAAAAATTATGAGAATTGCAATCATTTACGAGAATTACGGAACATAACGAGAATCACGGAATAACAAAAAATTGCGGGAATTACAAAAATTATGGGAATTGCCAAATATTACACAAAAGAATTACGAAGTTACTGCAAAATTACGTCAATTATTTAAATATTATTAATTTTTGAAAAGTTACGAAAACTAACAAGACAAATTACGGGAATTACGAAAAATAATTTGAATTATAAAAATTTACGGAACCCAGTAAAATGACGTAAATTTACGGGAATTATGAGAAATTATAAAAATTACGGGAATTGAGAAAAATACGAAAAACCACGAAAATTACAAAAATTACGGGTATTACAAAATATTACGGGAAAGAATTACAAAGTTATTTCAAAATTACGTGAATTACCGTAATTCCCAAAATAACGGAAATCACAAGTTTTTGAAATTACGAAAATTACAATAACTTAGGGAGAATTAGAAAATTCCGAATTTTTTTGGAAATTAGGAAAATTGAAAATTAAATAATCGAAAATACAAATAATTACTGGAATTACGAAAACATCACGATGGAAAAAGCGCGAAAAATTGCGGGATTAACGAAAATTAACAAGTTTTCCAAAAATTGAAAAAAAATAGGGGGAATTAGAAAATAACAAGAATTATCTGAGAAATGACAGGAATTAAAAAAAATTGAAAATCCCCAAAAAAAATAAAGAATACGGAAATTACCAACTTTCGAAAATTTCAAAAATTTAGGGGGAATTATAAAACTAACGGAATTTTTTTGAGAAATTACGGAAATTAAAAAATTACGAAACTAATGGGAATTACAAAAATTTCGAGTTTTTCGAAAATTGTAAAAACTAAGGGGGTATTATGAAAATAACGAGAATATTCTGAGAAATGACAGAAATTACAAAATTTCGAAAATTCCCAAAATAAAATACGAAAATTACATGTTTTCGGAATTATCAAAATAACGAAGTTTTCTGAAAAATTATAGGAATTAAAAAATTACGGAAATCTGAAAACTACAAAAATTATTCAAAAATTATGAAAAATACGAAAAAATCACGGGAATTAAAAAAAATGTGACAATTTTCAAAAAATTACGAAAATAACGAGAATTACAAAAAGTTACGGAATTTACGAATTTTCCGAAAATTGCAAAAACTAAGGAGGAATTATGAAATTAACGAGAATTTTTTGAGAAATGACGAGAATTTGAGAATTTTCGAAAATTCCAAAAAAAAAAAAATACGGCAATTACCAATTTTTGAGAATCAAAACAAATTGGGGGCGAATTATAAGGATAACGGAGTTTTTTGAGAAATTCCAGGAATTACAAAATTACGAAAATTTGAGGAAATACAGGAAATATAAAAATTGAAAGAGATAAGGAAAAATCACGGGAATTGCGAAAAAATTACTATAATTTTTGGAAAGTTACGGGATTTATGAAAAAGTTACAGGAATTAGGAAAATTACGAGTTTTCCAAAAATTGCAATGACTAAGGAAGAATTATAGAAATAGGGAAAATTATCTGAGAAATTACAGAAATAATGAAAATTCACAAAAAAAAAAAAAAATTGAAAATGACGGGAATTACGAATTTTTGAAAGTAACAAAAACTTAGGGGGAATTATAAAATAAGTAACTGAATATTTTGAGAAATTACGGAAATTAAAAAATTACGAAAATCTGAGAAACAACAGGAATTATTCAAAAATTACGGGAATTACAGAAAAATTACGATGAATTTTGGAAAGTTACGAAAAATTAAGGAACTTACGAAAAAGTTATGGGAATTACGAAAATTACGAGTTTTGCGTATTGTTTTCCAACATTTTCAACCTCATTTTTCTGTAATTTTTACTTCTATTTTTTGTAATTCCAACGTCACTTCAGGGGCGTCGCGTCGGGGGGGTACTGGGGGTAATTAGCCCCCCTAGAATCGAATTATGAAGAGCAAAATCACGACGTCAAAAAGAAAATCCACAATATATTGAAGAAAATACATTTTTGTTTTGTTTTATTTTTCTCAAAAATGAAATAATTGTTCTGAAAAAGTGAATGACCTTGAAATTTGCAAAAAATTTCGCCTGAGGCGCGTTTTTGGAGGGTGCCCCCTCAGCTCCCCGTACCATTTACCCCCCCCCCCCCCAGACTACTGGTCACGCGTCGCCACTGCGTCACCTTCCTGCGATTTTGACACTCACTCTTTCGCAATTTTTGAAAAGTTACGGAAAATTGCAGGAATTACGAAAAATTACTGGAATTATAAAAATAAAGAGAATTACAAAAATTACAAAAATTATAGGAATTACGAAAATCACGAATTTTTGAAATTATGAAAATTACTAAACTTGGGGGGGAATTTAAAAATAATGAAGTTTTTTAAAAAATTAGGAGAATTAAAAATGGGTACAAGAAATTACGGGAATTATGAAAAAATTATGATTTTTGAAGTTATGGGAAAATTACGAAAAAGTTACGGGAGAATTACGAAAATTATGAGTTTTTCGAAAATGCAAAAACTAAGAAAGACTTTTTTAAGCAAAATTCATTTTCTCACATTTTATTTTTTTGCTAGAAAACTGGCAAAAGGATAATTGTGAAAATTTTCGAGAAAAAAGAGGAAAGTGAGTGAAGTGTTTCGAGTGGTTCAATGATTAGCCGCGTTACTTTTGTTTAACTATATTTATTGTTACATTAAGAACTTAGTTAATACTAAAATTAGTTTCATTAGAGCTGAGTTTCGCGAGCGGGAGCTTTTCAGTGGTAGGTGGTATTTCGATTATTTCGTGTACGCATAGCGTGTAGGGGCCCAAAACCGACTGTCATTCCTTGGTGGTGTTGCTTCCCACGTAATCTTTTTGTCTGCAGTGTTGCGCTGTTGTGCGCAACTTTCTAGATATGTCACACCCTCACCCTTACTTCTTGAACTACCCTAAGAGCGAGAAAATGGAATGAATAATTTTTCGACTACAAATCTAGCTCTCGGTAACACTTTTCTGCCAATATAAATCACAGACAACAAATAAATAATCTATGCTAACTTAATTAACAATCGCTTAGATCTTGAGTGGAGCTCGCAGAAAAATATTACTTTCAAGTCAATATTATTAAAAATCAACAGTTCAGCAACAACACAAAATTCTAAAACCTAGATAAATATTATAAACAAATAAATCAATCAATTTCATCTATTATGTAATCTTTGAGCCTTGTAGGTTTGGTTACTTGTCTGGTGCTCGTTCTAACTACTTTACTCGGGACATCCTTCCCCTTTTCCCTAATTTTCTGCTCGCTACGCTCACTCGTCTTTTGCTGCAGGGTGTTTTTCCCTTTGTCTGTAGCTTTCGCCCTGGGAGGACTACTGGGTCGTACATGTTGTGAATAACTAGAAGAAGAGTTAATATCAGAATCTAAATTTGACCTTTCATTATTATGAATATCAATAACTTGAGCAAAATATTGTTTTAAAGACTTATCATAAACGTCAATAGATTCTTGAATGACGGACTGACTGGGCTCGGTCGTTGGTTCCATGTGGGCTTGTGCTCTTTCTGGTGTCTTTGTCCCCTGTCCTTCTTCCACTTCCACGATTTCCTTCAAGTTTGGTGCCTTAGTTTCTTCAGCTGGTCTTCCTGCATATCTGGTCATACATTTTGCTGGCTCTAATTCCTGGTCTTTTTCCTTCTGGATCTCAATTGGCTCTTGATCGTTTTGGCTACGCCTGTGGATCTGATTTGTATGCCTTTTCCATACATTGCCCTCTGTGATTCTACACATGTAAGTAGATCTTCCCATCTTTCTTATTATACAAGCTGGCGTCCACTTTCTTTGGTTGAGCGTTCTGAAGTCTGCTACCATTACTTTTTCTCCTACTTCGAAATTTCTTGGTCTTCCCCCAAAGTTTCTTATTTGTCTCTCTTGTGCCTCTACTTGTTTTTGCAGCGGTTGTCTTTGAGAACTTTCTTCTCGAGTATTTTCTCCTTTACTTTCCCTCAAAACATCCAACCTTGTCCTTATCTCTCTATTTGTCATGAGCTTGGCTGGGGTTTCTCCGGTGCTCGAGTGTTTTGAGGTTCTATAAGATAACAAAAATTCAGAGATTAACATCGAAATACTCACGTTTTTCTTTTTAGGGTCGCTCAATCTTGTTTTTAAACCTGTTTTGAAAATTTTGACTGCATTCTCCGCAAAACCATTGGATTGGGGGTTGTACGGGGGTGATGTTACATGTCTTATTGCGTTTCTGTTGAAGAAATGTTGTACATTACTCGCTGTAAATTGCGCTCCATTATCTGTAACTACTGCGTTTGGTAGTCCCCAATTGGCGCAAAGCATCTTGATCTTTTCTTCTGTCTCTGCTGCTGTCATAGTTTTCATTACTAGCACTTCCAACCACTTTGAATACGCATCAATTGCGATCAGGAACATCTTTCCTTTGATTGGTCCACAAAAATCCATATGGACTCTTTTCCAAGGAGCATTTTCAGCTGCCCATGGCGTTAACTCCTTCTTTGGTGGTCCCTGTTTGTTCTGCAAACATAAAATACATGAACTACATTTTCTTTCTACATCTTTATCTATGTTTGGCCAATATACGTACGATCTGGCAAGGCTTTTTGTTTTCACAATGCCAAAATGGCCTTCATGTAACTCTGATAAAATTTTATGCTGTAATTTTGCAGGAACAATAATGCGGTACCCCCACATAAGTATATCATTTTCAACGTGCAGCTCACCTCTTCGGCTATAAAATGGCCTGATTTCGTCACTGATCCTATCTGGCCATTTTTGAGTCTCTACGCACCTCACAATTTGGGTCAATTTCATGTCTTTCTTTGTTTCCTTTCTTATTTCCTCGTTGTTCACTGGCCAATCGTCCCCTTTGGTTGTAAAATGGAGATATTCCCCTCTTTCTGGAAACTTGGCATTGCTAGAATCAAACTTTATAGGAAAACGAGATAGAAAATCGCAAATTTTATTATTAGACCCTTTAATATACTCTATAGTGTATTGGAACATAGACAAATATGCTGCCCATCTCTGGAGTCTAGATGCATACATTTGTGGAATGCCCTTTTGTTCACCATATATGCTTAATAAAGGCCTATGATCTGACCTCAATATAAATTTGTTACCATACAGGTACTGATACCATTTGCTGGTTGCCCAATAGATTGCCAACGCTTCCAGATGGCAAGTCGGATATCTCTTTTCGGCATCTGCCAACGTTCTGGACGCAAAACATATTGGTCGTTCATCCCCATTTTTCAATCTATGTGATAGCACTGCCGCTACACCAGTTTGGCTTGCATCTGTAGTAAGTATCAAAGGCAGGTTGGGGTCAAAATGGATCAGAATCAAATCCGAACTGATAATATTTTTAATTTCAGCAAAAGCATTCATACAGTTTTTATTCCAATCAAATTTCACATTCTCTCTCAACAAGTTATAAATTGGATGCAAAATTCTAGATGCATTAGGTATGAACTTGCTATAATAGTTGACTATTCCCAAGAATATTCTAACCTCTTTTACATTTTTAGGTCCTGGGGCTTCCCTAATAGCTCTAGTTTTGTCCTCGGACTTCATTAAACCCTTTGAGGAAATCTCAAAACCTAGATATACGATACTGATTCTTTGAAAAATTCACATTTATTTATCTTCAAAGTCAACCCAGCCTCTTTTAATCTCTGGCAAACCGCCCTCAAAGTATCTATATGCTCTTTTTCTGATGTTCCCGTGACCAGAATGTCATCTAGAAAGTACGAAACATTCTCCATCCCCTTAAATACATTTTCAATGTGCTTTTGAAAAATGAAACTTGATACGGTTAAACCAAAAGGCAATCTATTCATACGAAAAAGCCCCTTAGGTGTTGAAATAGTTGCTATTTTACTTGATTTTTCATCCAAAACAAATTGATTATAAGCTGAGGCCAAGTCTAACTTTGAAAATGTTTTACCTCTATGCAATTTGGCGAAAATCTCGTCAATCCTGGGCAAAGGATATGTAGATTTCTTCAAATGCCTGTTGACGGTCACTGAATAGTCCCCACATAGCCTCAAATTGCCATCTTCCTTCAGGATTGGCACCAGTGGAGTTGCCCATTGTGAGGTTTCCACAGGTGTTACTTTCAAATATGAATATATGGGATTTAGGTGAACATTCATCATAAATCATGGAAAACAACGTATTTGATGGACCTAATACTGGTCATCAAATACGTCGATTTCAATTTTTTATGATAGATGTCCATTTAATTCCTATATATAAATATTTAAAAGTAACAAGAGGTTGGGAACAAGATGGCGGCGGAACCTCTATTGTCGCCACTGTATGTAAAGGTTTATTTAGCCACTGTACTTCTTTCCATCCTGACTAGTTCCTCCTCCATAGGTTTTTTATACGCGAATGGTATGAGTCTTGACTTACAAAAAATAGGGGTTGCACCCTCATTCAAGTGTAGAGCCACTTCTGCATGACGAAATCTCCCTATTTTGTCCGTGAACACCTCTGGAAACTCTTTAACCAGAAGCTGTCCCATGCCCCCACTTGACACCGTGTTGATCATACCAAATCCAACATCGAATGCATCCAGCCAGTCGCGCCCTAGGATACAAACATTTGCATTAGATACAATATAAAATTTAATGAAAGCCTCTTTATTCTCATATTTCACATTAACTTTAATAAAACCCAAAGGTTTAAAATTTGAATTATCATATGATTTCAAAATAACACCATCATTCTGCAATTTCATATGATTTAATTTATTACGAAAAATCTTTTCACTTATGGCAGAAACTGAAGCTCCCGAATCTATCTGAAAGGTCAAATTTGCTCTATCCACCCTCAAATTCAGATTAAACCTGCTTCCTGAGGCTCCTTCATCCCCCCCTGGTACGTCCACTATAAAAAATTTCATAATTCTTACGACAAACATTTTCTTTTGGACAAACATTTTCTAACATACACACATTTAATGAGTCTGGTTTGGGCCCTTGATGACTTTTTGTTACATGGAACATTTCTTTGGAACTATCATTATGTTTGTCATAATCATTATCGTCATAATTAATATCATTACAATTGTTTACATAATTAAAATTATTAAATTTACAAGAATTTGCCCAATGTCCCGGCTTATTACATTTAAAACAATTATTATTAGGTTTAACACACTGACCTTTATGCTTTTTATTACAACTTTTACACCATTTACCACCTGAATTATCAAAATTATGTCCATTTCCAACATGGCTCCTCTGAAATGCCCGGCCATTGGTATTATTCGCGCGCATTCCTGCTGGCCCATTTCGCTGCTGGTTGTGACGGTTCATCGCTTGCGCGTTGACCTGAAGGTCGCGTATTTTGTCCTCTTCCAAATCCATTTAGCCCATTACGCGCACTCTTTCTAAAATCGGCTTCTCTGCGCTGCCCTGCGTTGGTAAAGTTAACTTCTTCTAACTGGGAATGCTGCGTTGCCACGTTTTCCGCCTTCCTTGCTATGTCCAACAGCTTTTTCAAATCCGCATCTTGATCTTCTTCGCATAATCGATTGAAAATCTTCTCGGATTTCAAACCAGTTACAAATTTTTCTCTAATAAAAAGCGTTAAATTTGCCCCAAATCTACAGTCCACTGCTAATTTACACAATCTAGCATGAAATTCGGCTATTGACTCACCCGACTCCTGACGTCCATCTTGAAATTTCTTCCTTTCCCGCCAAACAATTGGTAGCTTTCCAAAATGGCTTCCCAATATCTCGTTCAACTGCTTGAAGGATTTTTTGTTTGGTGGATCTGGATTGCACAGGTCCCTAAGCAGGACCTACGTCGTCGTACCTACTAAACTTAATAGGGTAGATACCTGTAACCTCTCCTCCAGTCCACTAGCGGCGAAATATTCTTGCAGACGTTCACTATAAATGACCCAATCGTCGGAGTCGGGGTTAAATTCCTCGAATCTGTACATTGCTGATGGAGTCGCCGTCATCTTGCTCTTTGGGGTTCTTCGCTTTTTTTATCTTACCACGTTGCGCCACGTTCTCGCTCGTTGCCAACCACGTTTAAATCCTCGTCGCCATTTGAAGTGTTTCGAGTGGTTCAATGATTAGCCGCGTTACTTTTGTTTAACTATATTATTAAGAACTTAGTTAATACTAAAATTAGTTTCATTAGAGCTGAGTTTCGCGAGCGGGAGCTTTTCAGTGGTAGGTGGTATTTCGACTATTTCGTGTACGCATAGCGTGTAGGGGCCCAAAACCGACTGTCATTCCTTGGTGGTGTTGCTTCCCACGTAATCTTTTTGTCTGCAGTGTTGCGCTGTTGTACGCAACTTCCTAGATATGTCACAGTGAGGATCTTATTAAAAAGCAACATTTCAAAATTTTCCAGTGAAAAATCACTTCAGGAAAAATTCTGGAAAATTGACTTATTTAAGCAAAATTCATCCTCTTACATTTTAATTTTTTTCTAGAAAACTAGCAGAGGGAAAATTTTGAAAATTTTCCAGTGAAAAATCACTCTAGGAGAAATTTTATTTACATATTTTCGGATAACTGAATAAATTCTCTTCTAAGTTAAAAAATACAATAATTCTGAAGGTGCTCCATGAATTAATCTATGAAATAACTTTTTCTCTAAGTTATGACGTTATCGATGACGTAAGTAAAAACCTGCATGCCGTGCAACGAAGTATAGGTTTTTTACGTTATATTTAGGATGACGTCATGGAACCAGCAGAGACAAGGTTGTCAATGCCGCTTTTTTTTCTTAAAATTAAAGAAAATGTCATGTTTAAATTCTGTCGAACAAACGGAAAATGGAAGTGCTGTCACTGCTGTCAGCAGATATTTGTTTGTACACTGAGAAAAGAAATCCTTTGAACCAAGAGATTGACATTCAGCCAAAAGATTTTCGGATTTGAATAGGTCAAATGCGAAGTCTCTTGAACCAAATCCCTAATTCTCTTGAAAAAAATCGCGAAGTTTTTCTTATGGAAATAGCCCTTTCTCTTGGTTCAATAGCATTGAATATCTTGTGCCAAGAGCTTTCGGACTTGGCTCAAATCTCAAATGAAATGGTTGTTGTTTCAAGAGGGTAGTTTACTAATTTTTGGCCTGTAGTTTAACCATCCTCAGCCATTTTTTCAATATTCAGATAAGATACCATGAAATGAAAAATATAAGATAAAAATGATATTGAAAAACGAATCTATTAGACTATTACATAAATAGAAAAGTATTAAATAGGGTAGAACCAATTCAAGAATGGTACCATTTTTTGACCCGTACGAAAGCCGCTATCACGATAGCATACCAAATTGTCTGAGTTCTGAGTGGCCAAGAGCGAAAGACTGGAAATCTGAACGTTTTCTCTGGCGCTAAAAGACAGATCGTGCATCCGCTACCGTTCTTGTGAGAAGATCTTCCAAATGACGCGGTATTTTCCCAATAGCGGCAAGGATTTTGAATCAAAAGCTTTGGATATAAATTCAAAACTTTTATCTCTTGAATGAAATGCTTAATTTCCGCAATTTTGAAACAAGAGCTTTCGATTTTGTCTGCTGTGAAATACATCCAAGAATCGTTTTTACTTTAAGAGAGCCATTTCTCTTGTCCCAATATAAATGATCTTAATTCAAATAACATTCCCTCGAAGCAACATATTTTCTCTTCTCTACAGTAGATTGTAGATTTCTAGATTTGTAGATGTACGCGATGTAGTAACTGATTCAGCCGCTCAGCACTGCTACCCTTGCAGATATTTTGTACGTGACTCTACATCTTAAGTTGTCTTCAGGAAGCGTAGACTTCTGCCGAACGAAGCTATTTTCCTGGGTGTCAGCTGGCCCACTTCTTCTGATGACAGTGTTTCCCCCTCGAGGAATTTGAGACTCTTGCAGAAATGGGCTGGACATTCGTGCTGTGCGGTCTCTATTGCGTCTGAGCAGAATCTGCAGAGATTGTCTTCTGCTCTGTCCATTAACCTTAAATGGTATTTTACCAAGCAGTCCTACCACCAATCTGATGTCTAGTCTGCTTATGTTTAGGAGCTGTTCAGCTCTTTTTGCTGAAAGGGTAATAAACCTTTTTGACTGCTTGTCTACAGTAAGTGACGTTAAAAACCAGCTCAAGAGCGTTGGGGACTTTGGGCCAAGATCCTCTGTTTTTTCAGTGTATGTTTTACTGGTCACTGGTCACTATCGCTATCATCAGAACTATCATTGCCATTAAAATCAATAATAAGTGGTGGAATATCTCCTCGATCAAATAAAACCTCTCTGTCCCACCAACATTGTATTTCTTTTTCTGTATGTTCTACAGTTTTTGCCCATACTTCAGGAGTTGCTTGTTTTAGAGCTTCTTTCCACGTTTCTAGTGATTTTTCTGCTGAACTACCAAATTCTCCTATATGATCCCTATAATAGTTCTTGGTGAAACCCCAAATATGTTCGATAGGGTTGAAAATACAATGGTATGGAGGCAAACGAAGAACGTGATGACCATATTTTTCAGCTAGCTCGTCGGCTTTGTACACTGGCTGTGGTTTATTTCTACAAAAAAAAAAACAAAATGTTTAATAATTATTTAAACTTCTTTCAAACCTACGTCACCCTACGTTTTGACTAAATTCAATAATTGCTGTTTTAAAAAAGTGCTGTCAAAGTGAATATTATTTTCTTTGAGCCACATTTGAATATCATCTTTCTTGGTTGCTGTTGTAGGGGCCTTATTCACCAAAGTGCTATGGTAACTAGCATTATCCATTATTATAGTTGAAGGTTCTTCCAAATTTATCAGCAGCTGATACTCAAACCACTGTAGAAAATTTTCTTAATTCATTTCCCCATGATAGTCAGCATCTCGAGTTTTTGAAGAAAATATCAATTCTGCACCAGGTATAAATCCTTTAGTGCAACCAGCGTGCAGAATAACATATCTAAAACAATAATTAAAAACAAATTAATTGTCAAAATTTTTGCCATAACAAAAGCTAAGAATATAGGATATAAAATTTAAAACAAAAACATAGGCAGAAATTATCAATATAGCATTTTTCACTTAGGGAAGCAGTTGCGTAGGTAAGTATATTAACAGCATTGTTCGATGGAAAACCCTATATGAAAATTTACCTTTTGCCACCAACTTTACACTCTTGGTACTTGAATCCTGCCAAGAACGAACAATAGTACCATCTTGGAAAATCCATGTTTCATCAAGAAAAACAAATTGTCGCAAACCTCCATTTTTGAGTCGAACATATTCTCTCAAAAAGTTAACTCGTTTTAGAGCAATACTTGGCAATTCCATTAGCCCACGTCGTGGATCATCTTTGCTATATTTGAAGCCAATATTTTTCACAATTTTCCATAATGATGTCAAGCAGCCACAAGCAATATCACGTTCAATTAGTTTATCTCGTAAGGTTTTCAAAGTAATATGTGTCTCTGTAATAATGTTAATAAAGATGTATTTGAACACCAACAAAATATAATTCAATTAGCTCTGTGCCATTTGCGCGAGGGAGAAAAGCGCGATACGAAAAGCGCGAGGGATAAAAGCGCGATGGAACAAAAACGCGACTGGACAAAAGCGCGAGGAACAAAAACGTGACTGAAATACAGCACGACGGTGTCTATAATTATCGGCGCGTTTCTGTTCCGTCACGCCAACCCAAACTAACCGAGTTATTATCGGTAAGTTTGGAAATGTCTGACTAAAATCGCGAACTAACCGGGTTATTATGAGTAAGTTTGGAAATCTCTGACTGAAATTACAAACTAACCGGGTTTTTATGGGTAAGTTTTATAATGTCTTGAAGTCCATTTGCATTTTTGTCCCTCGCGCTGTTATCCAGCCATTTTATTTCAGTCGCGTTTCTGCCCATCGTGCTTTTGTCCTATCGCGTTTTTGTCCTTCGCGCAAATGGTTGTCGTTCAAATGACACAGAGCCAATTTAGTCACTCACTATTGTTATACATTTCGTAGATAACATTTCCGATTGCAATTTGATCAAACTCATTAATATTAACAACAGTTTTTGTGCGATTACGTTTTTTTGATGGACTTTTTAGTGGTTCTCCTCTACGGCATTTCGCTGCAATGCTATTGACAGTACAACGGCTTAATTTTATTGCAACTACAACTCGCTAAAAAGACATCATTTTATTATCATATTTATCATAGAAAAATATTTTAATTTATACTTTCAAATAAATAGGTACCTATATAATAAAAATAGGTAATTTACTTACATCCCTCCCAGCAGTAAGAGGCAAAAATGGTCCTCCATTATCGCGTTCCTGCTCGAAATACGATATTAGGTTTGCTACCATTTCCTGCGACTGACTGACTCGACAAACCTTTAGGCATTTTCTGAGGTTACCTAGTTCACGCGTTACGAAAAAGTACCGAGTTCTTAGAAGAACTTTTTTAAACTGTATATTCTTGGCACTTAATTAGAATTAAGTATACAAAATAGTTAATAATAAATTGACAAAAACAGTGACAACTAAAAATAAAGAAATGAGTCGACAGGCATTATATGAAAAAGTTTATATTTTTTTAAATATAAATCGTGCATCGTCGCGCGCCATTACCAAACAAAAACTTTTGAAATTCCCCTACTTTAAATGCGTTAAAAAGTACTTTCAGTTTTTTCAGGTTGGCAGAAGAAATTTACTAAATGTGACGTCATCCTAAATATAACGTAAAAAACCTATATATGTTTGTTCGAAATTTCAGACATTTAAAAAAACCTATTTTTTAAAAAAAAAAGGCAAATGATGACGTAAGTACAAACCCTCGTGAAACTAACCTTTTACGCGCCTCATTTTCTTTCCATCAAACTTCAAAAAAAAATAAATAAAGAAATGAAAAAAAAAAAAACAAAAAATGGTGCTGCAGCACCCCTCAAATTTGGAGCCTAGTTGCGCTTATGTATCTGATATAATTTAGACGAGAGATGAAGTCCAGCCTGTTGCACAGCCAAGACCTTTGTATTCTGGTTCTTTTATTATGTTGTTACTTCAAAATTTAAGGCTGGGCATAAAGAAATAAAACACAAAATAAATGAATGACCTAAACTATATTATTCATTTATTACGAATATACAATGCTTAATAGCTATATTAAATTTTAAAACAAAATTTCAGCCAATGCTACAATTAGAAAACTAAGAAAATCAACCATTTTTTTCTTTCTTGTGGAAAATTAAACTTCATTCTAGAATTCTAGTTATACATTGACTGATGATTATATTAAACAACTACACGAGGGTAATATTAAACAGTGATAAAAAAAGCACAAAATAAGAAGAAAAAGCACCCTTAAGTTAAACCGAAAAAAAAAAAAAACAATTAATTCTTACATAAAGAAATACTTATTACTAAAACAATATCACTGTAATAATAGGTTTGTTCCAACACGTCAAAAAACCGTCGAATTTTAGGTTTTGCTCAGAATCGTGACGGTACGTTGTACGGTTTCTTGCTGTGTTGGAACAAAGCTAATACATTTAACAAACACTGTCACAGCAACAAAAAAAAAGTGTTTTTTAAAAGCAATTTTAAATAAAAATCAGTCATTCAAATATCATTCGCTTAAACCTATATCAAAGCGAAGCAGAAAAAAATAAAAAGCAAAATTAAATTTAAGACAAAATAACCAATTGGCCTGTATTGGTCGCATAAATCAGACCCTGTCCGGAAGTCGGCAGCCATCTAATGCAATTAATACGATTCTCCCTAGATTGTTCCAATTCTCTTAATACTGGCAATCTATCTCCGGGCACGTCTTTTTGATCAATCCTATATACTCTGGCCATAATCTGGATAGAATATTACAAAATAAATTTTAAACTTATTATAACATGAAAAATTCTTACCCATCGATCACTGGGCATAAGTGAAACTCTTCTAGAAGCAAATCCAACCAATAGATGACGACTTAAAGGTGACAATGAGACTGAAACTGCGTTTTGTTCAAAACTTGTTGTATACAAACATTGGCCCAAAGTTTCCCAACGTAAACTGTAGACTCCTATAAAATAATTTCAATACTTATATATGTATTTTATTTATTGAAGCAATTATAAAATCATACCTAAACGGTTGGTGACATTCAAATATCCTCCGGAAGGCAACAGAGTAACTAAAATCGTCCCGTCAGTTGCAATATCGACGCTTGCGTCATTGTGAATCCTGCATTCGCTTACAATTACATTTTTAATTGCTAGAAATAATAGAAAACACAATTAACTAAATGATGTTATATACAATTGAAAAACTACTAACAATTGCTGATGGATGGTACGGTCCAATTGGAAATGTCCCAAGCTTGGATCCTGTGATTGGGCGTTACGGTTGTGATAACGTCACTGTCGTACATTTGCTCGCGCTGAGGATCGTCCAGGTCTGAGTCGAACGGGTTGACGCTGGCGTACAAAGGGTGTAAGAAGCGGGGCCTGAACAAACCTCGAGCAGCTTGATTGGATCTGATGAATGATGATGGATTATTATGTTGTATTATAGTAGGGGGTTATTTGTGATTATGTATTTTGTGTCTTTCGTGGGTAAAAGTTTATGTAAAGATGCAATTTTTTTGTTGAATGTGTTAGCGATAGCCTGCTACCCGTTGGTGGAGAAATCTTGACTTTA
The DNA here is from genome assembly GCA_917834065.1 of Ceutorhynchus assimilis. Taxonomy (NCBI): domain Eukaryota; kingdom Metazoa; phylum Arthropoda; class Insecta; order Coleoptera; family Curculionidae; genus Ceutorhynchus; species Ceutorhynchus assimilis. The sequence continues at coordinate 39,538,918 of OU892283.1, read as the reverse complement.
TTATTTATGCCTGAGATTGATTTAAGTGCAGTCATTCAAAATCAGAGGAATTTGATCTTTTAAGACATGTAATCAAAGCTTTACCTTTAAAATGTGTGCCAGTGCACACGAAAACGTATAGATATCCACATGTGCATAAACAAGAAGTGAATAAACAAATCCAGAAAATGTTAGAAGACACCATAATTCACGTCCCTGGTTATTCCCTGTGTGGATAGTACCTAAGAAAGAAAATGCCGCAGGCATACAAAAACGGAGAATAGTTTTTGAATATTGAAAGATAAATATAAAAACTATTGATGAAAGATATCCATTACCTAATATCACATTAGACTGATTTGGTCGTAGTAATTATTTTACGAGACTAGATTTAGCTTCTGGCTTTCATCAAGTCGTGAAAATTTGATATCCAAGACAGCATTTAATATTGAAAATAGTCATTACGAATTCAACAGAATGCTCTTTGGATTGAAGAACGCACCAGCAACTTTCCAAAGAGTGATGGTCACCACTTTCTTTGTAATGTATGTATCTTAAAAATTTGTTTTGTACAGTAGTTTTTATATTATGGATTCCATACCATTGAACAGTACTCTAAAATACTTCTAACATATTATGCCACATAAATATGATCTTTTTATACAGTATGTGGTTCGAAACATACTACAGCTCCGTACTACAAATCCATACATTCTAAGAGCCTTATTGATTATATAAGAAACATGTAGCTTAAAGCCTAATTGGGAGTCAAATATAGTTCCAAGATCCCGCATTTCATCAACCTCTTGCAATACCGTCTCGCTTATCTTATACTGAAATTTTAAATTATTTTTTTTTCTCAGTAAAGTAAACAACGTAACATTTGCTGATATTTTGAAACAAAAAAAATTATTAATGGCTAATTAATAAGCTCTCTTCAAAAATATAAAAAAATCATCCCCTGAAAAAATCATCCCCTATTTACAACCCTTGACTTTTTTTTTTCAAATGGCACACCTATTTTTTATTTTTTTTTTGAGAAGCTTATGAAATTACAAATTTGTATAGGGTATAAAAAGTTTGTTTTTCCATGTCTCTTGGGGAAAAAAAAATGGGTGTCCCACCCTTAGTCTTATACAGGCAATCACATTTTTGTCTACAAAAATAGAAATATGACAAAAAAAAAATTAATTGTGTGCAAATTAACCCCTTTTCAAGAATATTAAAAAAATCTTCCCTAACAAACTCATCCCCTAAAAACAACTCATGCCTTTTTTTTCAAATAGAACCCCTGTACGAGCTAATCAGTGGACTGTATTTTTAAAAAGTTATCAAAAATCGATAAATGGCAAAACCAATAAAGGACTTACCCCGAAACTGCGTGGGTTTTATGCACTAAAATAGGTATTTGGTTCTGGTTTGATTGCCGGCAAAAATCGTTCTCATCTTTCGGACAGCGACAGCACATATTTTCGGCTACTACATCTCTCTGTCCTTATTTAATCAAGAGCGCACTCTTGCTCTCTTTTACGGTACCGCGCGAAGAGTCCATGGAAATGCCATTCTCACGCACAATTAATAATTGAAATTTACACTTCAAATTTAAGACATATATACTACAAGTTGCGTTTAAATTACCCAAATTACAATACGATAAAACGTAAGTCCCAAACAACCCCATTATAATTATTTTCATTTTTGATTTTTTTTTTCCAACGAAACATGGAAAAACAAAGTTTTCATACATCATTGATTTGCAATTTCATGAACTTCTCAAAAAATAAAAAAAAATAAAATAAGGGTGCCATTTGAAAAAAAAAAGTGAAGGGTTGTTAATAGGGGATGATTTTGCCGAGGGAAGATTTTTTTATATTTTTGAAGAGAGCTTAACTAACCATTAGTCATTTCCAAGGTTTGATCCCTGCGGAATACCTGAAGTCGCCACAAAAGTATCTGAGTAGTGAGAAATCTATAAAATTAGCACTGAACCCGAACTCTGCATGGAGTTTTTCTAATGCTAGTTTTACACTAACAATTTAAATTGATAAATTTATTTGCCAATTTATTTGCCAACTTATGTTAGCTTAACACTGGCTCAACTTCGCATTACACCGGCTCAACTTGTTGACAACAGAAATGACAATAAACAATTCTACAAACTTAACCAGAATTTCAAGGTTAGGTAAGTTTTTATTTATGGTTCACTCAGCAATATATTTAAGGATGTTTAATAATGAAACTAGAAGAAACTGAAGATAGAAGAATAAACTGAACATCAACAAGCAAATGATGAATAAAAATAATTATCCTCACCTCGCTTTAATATTTTTAAAGTGTCATTTCTAGGTTGAAAGCCTGAATTGACACAAAAATTGACAAAAAAATAGAACATGCGCTAATCCGTAAATAAATTGAGCAAGAACTTGGACAAGTTAAATTGTCGCCAAGTTGGCATTTTACATTATCAATATTTCTTGACAAGCGACTTGATCAATAAATTGTTAGTGTAAAACCGTCTTAAGAGAACATTGTGTGACACCCAATCAAAGGCTTTTGCAAAATTGGTGTATATCACATCAACTTAGCATTTGCTGTCTAGATCCTCAGATATGTATTGTGTAATGTGACATAAATTGGTGGCTGTTGACTTTTTGCTCAGAAAACCATTTGCATTATGGAATGTTTCATGTTGACTGCTGTCCAGGGCCGATCCTAGCAGGTCTGCAGCGCGTGCCCCGCACGCGGGCGGCCAAATCTAGGGGCGGCCGCAGGCCGCCTATAATTCTGTCATTCAAGATTCAAGTGAAAGTTTTTACGAATTTCTCAAAATAAAACTATTTCTAATAAAGAAATAAGCTGAACTTTAAAAAACTCCTGAAAAATGAAAATAAACCCCGATCTCCTGATGTCCTGATAGCATAAATAGACAGTTTAGTGCACGCAGTCAATGTGTAGGCTCACGCATATTGTTTTAACTCTTTACACATCTATCTTAAGATCGCATAATTTTTTATATTTCCTAAATACTTCTGCTTTTTTTTTCAAAATGTTTATTTTTGTTCCCAATTCACCTAATTCTGCAAGAATAATTACTAATCGTCCAACAGAACTACATGAATACTCCCGCTAACAATATTACCAACTTTTTTGGTATAGTATTTTCAAACTAAATTGGAACAAGGTACCAACTGGTGGCTGACTAGTCACCGAAAAATTTCCATAAGAAATACACAGCCACTTGTCAGCCACCAGTTATAATTTATGTTCACCTTGTTCCAAATAACTTTGGAAAAACTATACCAAAGATTTCCAAGTGCAGGTGGGTATGTTATGTAGGTAAGTATTACGACTAGGGACTGGGGTGTCTTGATTTTCCACAGGGCCCTATTTTTCACTATTGTACCTAGGTCCAAGCCAGGCCCTACTTAGTTTGGGATAGTGTTTGTCATTATTGATCACCACTCACCCGCATTCAAACAACTCATAGAAAACAAATATGTTATGTTGTCCAAACAAGTTTTTTTTAACTCTAAACGCCCAAAAACGTTCAATTTGAGGCTCGAAATGTATGCTTTTTGCTTTTGGGCGTGGCACACAAAAAAATTTTCTACCACCGGCACCTACTTAAGTGCGCGTTCACATTGACACCGCTGGAGCGGTGAGCAATGCCGCTATAGTGATGCTCAAAAATAATTTTAACATTATATTTCAAATGAACAAGTTCACACTGAGGTGGCGTGTCGCGTGGTGTTAACATGTTCATTTGAAATATAATTGTTGGATTTTCTAATAATTATTCCTGATTTTGATATTATTATTTATATTATGGTGCAATCTATCCTTATTGTATTGGTTACAAGTATTGGTGCAATATCAATTCTCCCAAAACATAAAAAAACCCACAAGAAGGAACAAGTTTTTTAATATGCTTCTTCCCCCCAAATTCCAATAATGGACTCGTCCACACCTAGATATTTTAAGGGAAGCGCCATTTTTGTATAAATTCCTAGGGCAGTCGTGAGTTGGCTATCGCATAAATAGGTACTGTGCTACCCGCCGTATTGAAGAAGCGGCGTCGCGAAGTCGCGTCCAAATTTTAATTAATTAGCAAGAAATTGCTATTGCACAAAATACAGACAATCAATAAAAAATGTAACTTTGTTTATTGCCGATTGTCATCGTAATGTTTTGAAAAGTTAATACAGTCCACTTTTATAAAGAACAACCCGGTGTTTCGTAATTATTTTCTATTACATAACCTCTCGGGTAAAAATGAGCTATTGAAGCTTTTATGTGTTAACATAAAATTTGATCCTTTCGAGTGTCGGATTCGATTCGTGTGTAATCGTCGGTTCTGTACATACTCTTGTGTAAGAGTATACTTGTGTAAGAGAACTTTGGATTGGTTGTACGGTACGTGTGTACCTACATATTCCTTGTTCGGAGTGTTGGAGCTGAAATACCTACCTAGTTGGAGTTGTGAATCTCTACGAGGACTAAGGTCAGAGCTTTCCATTGTTTTTATTAATCTATGTTGAGTTGAGATTGATAACGTCGAGTTTTTTCTATGTGTCAATGCTTCACGACAAGTTTTGTCCTTTAGCAGACACAATGGAATAAAAAGACAATTTTTGATAGAACAAAAAGACACTTTTTATTTAAATAAAAAACTAAACTCATTTCATTGAATTGAAGTCAAAAAAGATTGTTAAACTTAAATTTTGTTTAATTATTCAAGTTCATAAAAATGGAGGAAGAACTAAAAACATTTATTGCTGATAGAAAAAATGCTAGAGCTAGTATTACTAGGATTGAAACTTTTTTAACAAGAAATCAAAATGATTTAATGCATAAATATGAGTATGAAAATAGGCTTGAAATGTTGGAAAAAGCTTTCGAAAAATTCTCCATTTCACAAGATTCAATAGAAAATATAGGAGCAAGTGCAGAAAAAATAGGCGATAGGTCAGAAACTGAAGATACATTTTTCAATTTAAAAACAATACTAAAAATTTTGATTGACAAATGTTCTCCTGTCTTGAATAATGTAAATACAAGTGTAAATAGTAATGTTTCTCAAAATAACTCGAATAATTGTACAATAGGTTCTAAGATGCCTGAGATAACTATCGATAAATTTAAAGGAGCTCATCAAAATTGGTCAAGCTTTTTTGACATTTTCAAAGCGTTGGTTTTAAACAATCCCAATTTGGCAGATATACAAAAATTAATCTATCTAAAATCCAATTTACAGGGTGAACCTTTAAAGCTTATTGAGAATTTGCCATTAGTAAGTAGCAATTTGCAGGTATCAATAGATATTTTGAAAGACAGATATGAGAACAAACTAGCTAGTATTTACTCTCATATTAAAGGCCTATTGGAACTTCCATCCATAAATAGAAGCAGTTCTGCTAGCTTACGTGATTTTGTTGTTTCTATAAAGCAACATACGGAGTGTCTAAAAAATCTCAGAGTTCCGGTGGCGGAATGCGATTTAATTCTGGTTTTTATTTTGTCACAAAAGCTAGATATTAATACTAGAAGAGTTTATGAATTAGAGAGGGGTCCTACACTAATGCCAACGCTGGTTGATTTCCTAAATTTTGTGGAGAAACGCTGTCAGGCTGCCGAGAGTTTGTCTTTTCCAGAGCCTATCAAAAAACATTCTAATTTTGTAGAGAAAAAGTTATTTTGTCTATATTGCAAATTAAATAATCATATGATTTATAAATGTAAAAAATTTAAAGATTTAAAAGTTAACCAAAGGAAATCCTTTATTTTTTCAAACCACTTGTGCTTCAAATGTTTTGATTCACATCATGTTAAAGATTGTACTTTTAACAATTGTCCCGTGTGTGGAGAAGCTCATAATGCACTGATACATGTAGATAATAGTACATCTAAGTACAATAACAATCATACAAACAATAGACATCAAAATAATTCAAACAACTTTCAAACGGCAAATATTAGACAAAATGTTCAAGAGAACAGGTTGGGTCATGTTGACAATTCTGGTTCAGGGTCCGCGTCGGGTTTAGCTAATGTGAGTGGTCAAAGTGGCCAAAATCAAAATTCAGAAAACTCACATACAGTGCGTCCCCATAGTTCACGTTCAGTATGTCCTAAAAACAACATTGTATTGCAGTCGAAATCTAGTTTTTTCGGTAGTGAAAATTGTCATGTTTTATTAGCCACTGCCTTCGTACAGGTAATTAATAATGATGGAACTTTTTTGTTGGCTAGAGCAGTCCTAGACAATGGATCTCAAGTATCTATTATGACACGGAAATTGGCAAAACAACTAAGGTATCCAACGTATAGAAAAAATGTTGAAATTAATGGTGTTTCTGGCGCAGTACAATGCACTGAAGCAATTGATATTGAATTTAAGTCAACTGTTGACAAAAATAAAAGGTTTAAAGCTACACGCTCAATTACCGATTTCAGTAGTTGCAGGTTGCCGCAATTTCCAATTGAAGCCAGCAAGTTAGAAATTCCTAACAATATTGTTCTTGCAGATTCAAAATATTACAATCCACAACATATTGATTTACTTCTTGGAGCAGAGGTGTATTTTTCATTGTTGATTCCTGGTTTAATTAACCTTGGTAATGAACTTCCAGTCCTCCAAAACACACACCTAGGTTGGGTTATAGGTGGAAATTTGCCTTCTTCGTTAATTTCGAATTTCATTGCAAATTGTGATCCGTTTAAGCCGTTGTCATTATTTATCAGTTCAGATCAAGTTGATAATCTATTACAACAATTCTGGACTCTTGAGGAGGTTCCTAAGGATAATATATTGTCTACTGATGATGAAATTTCAGAAAAAATCTTTGTAGATACTACCAAGTTACTTGAAAATGGTAGATTTCAAGTCGACATCCCTTTGAAATCTTCAAATGAAAATATGAAGCTTGGAGAATCATTTTTATCGGCCAAAAAACGTTTTAATTCCCTTGAAAAAAGGTTGATTCAAAATCCTGATTTATTTAGCCAATATTCTGAGTTCATTGACGAATACATAAAGTTGGGTCACGCAAGGTATGTTCCTCTGGACCTTAAAAATAAAAACAATGAACATAAATATTTTATTCCGCATCATTGCATAATTCGAAATGACAAAACTAGTACTCGTCTTAGGGTAGTTTTTGATGCATCAATGAAATCAACCTCGGGATATTCATTGAATGATATCTGTCTTAAAGGCATGGTCGTACAGCCTGAGCTTTTCGACATACTGTGTAGGTTCCGTATGTTCCGTTTTGCAGTTGTTACTGACATCCAGAAGATGTACAGGCAAATTATGATTAATCCAGACCATACTTTTTTGCAGAACATCTTATGGCGAAAAAGCCCTGGTGAAGAACTTTCTTGCATAGAACTTTTGACGGTTAGTTATGGAACCAATTTCGCACCATACGTTGCCACTCGTTGCCTCACTGAATTGGCAAATATGTATAAGCATAAATTTCCTACTGCAGCGAATGTTTTAACAAGTCAAATGTATGTTGATGATGCACTGTATAGCGTGAATTCCTTGAATGAATTATATGAATTACGAAACCAATTAGTTGAATTATTGAATTTGGGAAAGTTTTCACTTCATAAGTGGTGTTCCAATTCTCAGCAGTTTATGCAAAAGTTTAGTTCTGATTCTGAGTTACAAAACTATTTTTTAATTTCTGAGGGCATGTCTAATAAAGTTTTAGGTATTTATTGGAATCCAAAGTTGGATTGTTTTTCTGTGTCTTTACCTAAAAATATTGATATCACTCCTCTCACTAAGAGAAATGTTTTGGCTGTCATTGCGCAAATTTACGATGTTTTGGGACTAGTGTCTCCGATTGTAGTGAATGCAAAAATTTTCATGCAGAAATTATGGCTGTCAAAGTTGGGTTGGGATGATTGTCTCAGCGAAGAGTTGAAATATGAATGGTTGAAATTTGCAAAAAATATTTTAGATTTGTCAGAGCTACAAATTTCACGGTGTTTGATAGATAATTTGGATGATGTGAAGCGAATAGAAATACATGGGTATTCTGATGCCAGTATAAAGGCGTATGGTTGTGCTCTTTATTTGAGAGTAATTTATAATAATGACAGTGTGTCAACTAATTTAATTTGTTCCAAGTCTAAGGTTGCGCCGTTGCGCACAATCAGTGTTCCTCGGCTAGAACTCTGTGGTTGTTTGCTGTTAGCCCAAACTACAAAAAGAATTGTAAATATTTTTAAAGACTCTTTCAGAATTGACTCTGTTAACCTGTGGACAGATTCGAAAGTTTCACTGGCATGGTTGCAGTCACATCCAGGAAGATGGAACATTTTCGTTGCAAATCGTGTTTCCATCATACAAGAAAATAGTTCTAACTGTGTCTGGAGGTATATACCTACGAAGGATAATCCAAGTGATTATGTGTCCAGGGGCCTTTCAGCCCAAGAGTTACTGTTTAACAAACAATGGTGGAATGGTCCTCATCATTTAAGTAATCCAAATTTTAATCTTGATTCCTTTAAAACTAATCTCGTTCTTGAAAATCTTCCAGAGCAGAGAAAAACGGTTTTAAGTGCAGTGTCCAAAGCACATTGTGAAAGTCAATTGCATAAAATTTTAGAAAAATATTCAGATTTTTATAGGTTGCAACGTGTTATTGCATTCTGTTTAAGGTTTCGTCATAACTTGAGATGTCCAATAGGTGAAAGAAATTTTGGTTCGCTTAGTGTTGATGAATTACAAGAATCATTGTGGTTCATAATAAAATTTCTTCAACTAAAATATTTTTCTGAAGAAATTGAATGTCTGAAAAATGATAAAATAATTAAAAATAAAAAGCTACGTTGCTTAAATCCTTTTTTGGACAAAAAAGGCCTAATGCGTGTTGGCGGGAGATTATCAAATGCTAATATTCCATTCTCCCAAAAACATCCATTACTGTTGCCGTCAAAATGTCATGTTGTCAATATAATGCTGTGAAAAGAACATTTGAGACTATACCATGCAGGTGCACAAACAGTATTAACCAATTTTAGATTAAGATACTGGCCTATTGACGGGCTTAGGTCAGTCAAACGAATTATTCATAATTGTATAACATGTTTTCGCTTTACTGCAAAGTGCGCTGAACAAATGATGGGTAACTTACCTTCGATCTCGAGGCCTTTCCAAAGAGTGGGTGTTGATTTTGGTGGGTTTTATTTACTTAAAACTTCTAATTTACGCAGAGCTCCAAAAATCAAGGCATACATTGCCATCTTTGTTTGCATGGCAACAAAATGCGTGCACATTGAACTTGTGACAGGATTGTCAACCGAGCATTTTTTGCTTGCTCTTAAGAGATTTATAGGTAGGCGAGGTAATCCATCTGTGATTTACTCTGACAATGCCACAAACTTTTTAGGCTCCAGTAACCAGTTGAAGGAACTTCATGAATTTTTTAAGAGTAAGGAAAATGTTCATTCCATTGAAAATTTCCTCGCGCAAAATGAAACCCAGTGGAAATTTATACCTCCACGGTCACCTCATTGGGGGGGCATATGGGAGGCTGCGATTAAGAGTGCCAAGTACCATATCAAACGAACTATTGGTGACACAGTATTAAACTTTGAAGAGTTCAGCACTGTACTCACTTCTATCGAGAGCATCTTAAATTCAAGACCCTTGAGTGTTTTGTCTAATGATTCGTCTGATTTGAATCCATTAACGCCAGGTCATTTCTTGATTGGCGATAGCTTGGCTGCATATCCAGATAAAAATTTACTTGAAGTTTCCAATAATCGTTTATCTATGTATGAGAAATGTGTGAAAATCAAGCAACAGTTTTGGAAAAGGTGGTCTGTGGAGTACTTAAATAGGCTGCAGCATCGACCCAAGTGGTGCAACCCTTCACAGAATTTGAAAATCAATCAGGTGGTATTGGTCAAAGAGGACAATTTACCACCTCTCAAATGGTCTTTGGCACGTATCAGTGAGATACCTCACAGCCCAGACGGCAAAGTGAGGTTAGTTAAAATTAAAACCCAAGATGGAATTTTCTATAGGTCCATTACAAAATTATGTCCTTTACCTGATGATAAACCTATAACCGATTGTGACGATTCTTAATGTAATTATTGATTACTGATAATATTATTATATTTTATAGCTTAGGTTAAGGAGTTACTTGTTGATAGTTTATAATAAGTGTTTTAGTAAAAGGTGTGAATAGTGCTTTTCTCAGTGCGTTCATTTGATTTTTTATTGGACTTTTCATCAGAAAATGCCCAAGGCGGGAGTATGTTGGATTTTCTAATAATTATTCCTGATTTTGATATTATTATTTATATTATGGTGCAATCTATCCTTATTGTATTGGTTACAAGTATTGGTGCAATATCAATTCTCCCAAAACATAAAAAAACCCACAAGAAGGAACAAGTTTTTTAATATGCTTCTTCCCCCCAAATTCCAATAATGGACTCGTCCACACCTAGATATTTTAAGGGAAGCGCCATTTCTGTATAAATTCCTAGGGCAGTCGTGAGTTGGCTATCGCATAAATAGGTACTGTGCTACCCGCCGTATTGAAGAAGCGGCGTCGCGAAGTCGCGTCCAAATTTTAATTAATTAGCAAGAAATTGCTATTGCACAAAATACAGACAATCAATAAAAAATGTAACATTGTTTATTGCCGATTGTCATCGTAATGTTTTGAAAAGTTAATACAGTCCACTTTTATAAAGAACAACCCGGTGTTTCGTAATTATTTTCTATTACATAACCTCTCGGGTAAAAATGAGCTATTGAAGCTTTTATGTGTTAACAATAATGTTAAAATTATTTTTGGGCATCGCTACAGCGGCATTGCGCAACGCTCACCGCTCGAGCGGTGTCAATGTGAACGTGCACTAAGGATGCTTATATCTTATATTTCTATGGGGCGGCGCAATTGTTCTTGGCACGTGGGCGGCCGATACCCTAGGATCAGCCCTGCTGCTGTCTCAAAATTATTACCGACTGAATTGTCTATACCGTCTAGAGTCTAGACTATTCCATTTTGTAACTTTGCTTTTCTCCATATATATTGGGCTTGAATCAGATCACTAATAATACCTTCAAGAAAGAAATTCCCATAGAAATGAGACAAATAACACCTTCAAATGACGAACGAACAGTTTCAGCCCTGTCTGAAAATGAGCAAACAATACATATTATTTATGGAAAATCCAATACTAGGAGCTCCATATACTAAGAAACATGTAAATGTATTTGGAAATCAAATTGTATTTCGATATTCCAATAATAACACAATTAGAAAAGAGATTTTGTAATAGAATAGAGAATAATATTCCTCTTACCAAATAATCCAACATCACAAATTACTAATTTAGTAAAGAAATTCATGCCACCTGGTATTTGTTCCTAAATAAAACTTCAGAACTTATTGTGATATGAGCATTACAAGAATCGTTTAATTCGAATTCATTTACATTTGTCCATCTTGAACTCTTTATTAAGAGACATCACAGAAGTTGATATTTAACAAGAGAAAATTCAGTAATATCATGAGACTAAGAGAAATCACTGAAAAAAATGTTGTAGCCTTAAAGAACAAATTATTCTATTGGCCCAAGCAAAAAGAATCATGTGTCTATGACCTGATTACTGACGTACCACAACAATGTTCTTTCACCAAAATGAAATATGTTGAAATCAACAATGAGACAACTATTAGTCATCCCTAAGAAAAGCCTGACGATAGTTACCCAATGTGACAAGACTACCTTTTTTTGAAAAATGCCTTGTAAAAATACAAAATCAAACATTTTGAAAAACCAGTGAGAACTTCAATTTCGGATTTTTGTCTAAGACTCCAATGATGATTGTACTTTAGAAAAAATAAATACTGATCTAACGAAATTAAAAAATGAAGTGACTGAACTTAAAACAGAACTCAGGGAGAAAAATAATTCGCAACTAGCCCTGATAAGCAAGTCCTACTCTCAAGCAGGGTTGCCAAAGTGCCAGTAATTACTAGCATTTGCCAGTAAAAAAAAACTTTGCCAGTCTTGGTACCAGTGATTTGCCAGTAATTTGAATATTTCATCAAATTTTACTACTCTTCTGAAATCCAAGATTGAAATTATGTCTTAATTATGTCAAGATTGTCATAATTTTTCATTTTCGACCCCTAAACAAGAGAGGAAAATGTTTCTTTTCCTCCTGTTATGGGCGCATTCTTTTTTTCTGATGAGGCGATGAGCAGTCTATATTTGTCTAGTATATAGGAATTTGGAATAACTGACTCATGTCATGAGGATATGATGAACACAAATTCAAATTCTATTCTGGTAACTAGCGAGAATGACCCCTCTCAAACCAAGGTCTTGAAACTTGACATCATTTCTGATTTGAAAATGTCAATACAAAAACAGTCAAGACTTGTGTCTGACTTGAAATCGCCTAAAGCTAGGGCCTCAATTCGACTTTTTGTATTTGCCAGTAAAGGTGGAATTCCTTGCCAGTAATTTTGCAAAGAGCAATTGGCAACACTGCTCTCCAGTACTCTTCAACTCTTCAATAATTATACAGCCAAAATATAGACAGAGCTCAAAAAAAAAACAGCTCAAGATCCTAAAAAGAAAATCCAACCCAATAAATTGAAGATAGGCAACAGGTAAAGGAAACAAAACAAAGCCATGTTATAGTCAAATGTACAAAAAGGGAGGATATCGGGAAACTAAAACAAGCAGCTATAAAGTAGTATGTATGACATTGAAGATCCAAAGCTAATTTTGCTAAGGATGAAGATAATCGGATACAATGGAAATTATATTAGGGAGAAATTAGAGAGCCCTATCAGGCAAAAAAACAAATGGATTCTGTAATATATTATATTTAGAAAATATAAATGTGCAATTTGGCAACAAGGAGAAACTGAACCAGTTAACGTTTTCATGCAGTTATGTACACATTTTGCATATAAATACAAGAGTTTAAACATTAAATTAAAGTCCTTTATTCACATTAATCCAGGATTTTACAGATTCAGAATTCTGAAATACTCCAGATCACTTACATCAAAAGGGCCAACAAGGAAAATACTTATACAATTTTCTTTGAGTGTTATCCGTCATTATATTGGAAATTGATGGATGTTTGTGGGATGGCAGAACTGCTTTGTTTATGAAAATCTAAGCGTCACTAATGGCCAATTTTATAATAAAGAATTAAAAGTTACTTTAGCTAAATAGACTTTTAGGATAGAATTTTTCAACTTCAAATGGAGCTTTTAATTTAAAGTTTACTTTAAGTTGATTATGAAATTGGCTTCAAATGCCAGGGGTATCGGCACAGAAGTAGTGACAGTCCCAACAATGTTGCGTGTGAGTTTTATGTAGGGAAACATGAGAAGCCCCAATCAAACTTATGTAAATGCCATTCTAGAATACAAATTGAAACACAATGTGGTCCACACAGCCGCTGATCCAGATTATCCATCCACTAAATTCCAAATTGATCTTTTGAGGAGCGAGATTGATTATAGTGTTGCATAATGATATTGTGAGATCAAGATCAAGTTTTAGAGACCAATAGTGAAACTATATTAGTGAATAATGACCAACTGCAGCAAATGGTAGGGCCAAAAATATACTATTCCACTTGCTCCATCTGATTATTAAAAGTGTTTCAAAGGATGTTGACAATTTGTTATTACTCAGAAAGTTTCAAATTGGATTTTAATGATATAATAGTACTTAGAGAAACTTTCAAACTCTATAGCTCTTCAACTGATTATTGTAATATACCTAACTATCAAACTTTCTATAATTATGCAGATTATAATAAGAATGATGGAGTGTTGATACTTGTAAAAAGGCATATAGAGGCAGAATTCACAACTATAAAATTGCCACTTTCTTCAGCTACTATAAGTAGGCTTACTTGTAAAATCAGAAACTTGTGTGTAGGTATAACAGCGGTTTATAAACAACCCCTAATACCAAAAAATGATTACCTTGAAGACTCAGTTAATAACAATTGAATTTTTTGTAAGTGACATCAATATAAATTTACTTAAGAACAATTAATTGAAATTCATGTTTAGATCACATTTTTGTTAAAAATAGAAATAATGTCAAATTCCTTAAAGTTAGAAGAATACATGCTAGGCTCTCATACAACTGATCATGGACTAACAATGTTAAATATTTCATCAAAGGAGAAGAGTTATAATATTAATAACAATAGTTGTATAGAACTTGCTAAAAGTCAATTGGATATAAATGCTTTCAAAGTATATCGAGGAGTATATCTTAAGAATCATGTTTGGTCCAACATCTTAAATGATAATAATCCAGACAGTTCCTATGAGATTTGCAAATACAAATATCGTTAAACAGAAACAAAAATGGAATTATTGTATCAATAAGGAAGAGAGATAGGATGGAAAGAAAATTGGTAAAAAACTATAATCCTGACCTGGAAGCAGTAATACAGAAGGTATCACAATAGCCTGAATAAATCTATCTAAGATAATAAAGGATGCGTCATATGAAAATAATTTAAAAAAAATAACAAAATTGTCATTTATAGACACTCAAGGATTAAGGAATAGAACTGACCACTGACACAGAATTGGCTGACTTTTGCAATAAGTACTTTTCTGAGATTGGACTAAGGATGGCAGATCAATTCCTGATTTAAATAACCACTCTTATCTGAATAAACGAGATCAGTGGAATAAACCCTTCAAAAATGCGATAGTCTTATCTCATTTCAAAATTACAGTTATTACTTCAGGACTTCTATTAAATACTATAGACCAATAAGCATGATAAGTGATAAGTCCTACATTTGCCAAGTTGTTTGAGAGATGTCTAGAAACCAATTTGGTTTCATAAAAAAGTCTAACACAGAGGATGCAATAGTTGCACTGACAACCGAAATTGTAAATAATTTCAATTTGGGAAGGAAGTGTGCGATTGTCTTTATTGACTTAGCTAAGGCATTTAACACATCTTCCTTCGATAAACTTCTTCTTATTCTAGAACAATATGGAGTGAGGGAAATTATGTGGGAATGATAGATACCAAATTGTTAAAATTAATGGTGTATGTATTTCAAATTTCAAAAGGAATTAGTAATGTTACTTTACCAAAACTAGTAACATAATGTGACAAGTTATTCAAATACAAATTAGTGAATTATTGTAGAACTTATGGGTGGACCATTTATTCAATATGTTGTTTAATCACGATACTAACCTGACTCACTCAAATGTGAGTTATTCTCATTAAGGCGACATTCCGTAAGTTAACTAAGATTCTTGGTTTTTCCGGATCCCGTTCCGTAACCTAACCACTCCCAAAATCTGGTTAGGTTATGAAACGCGGTTCCACACATAAACCGTATTTTCAGGAACCAGACTGTCACCATAGACGAACCGCTCCATACCAATCGGTAACTCTGGTTAAGATACGGAACGCCGCCTAAGGTACGGTTTGGGATAGTACCCTACACAACGCGACGCACAACTGACAGCGTAAACGTCGTGATTGGTTCAGGTATGACGTATTCCCGTTTTCTGACGCTGACGGGTGTACGTCATACCTGAACTAATGCGATCAATGACGACATTTACGTTGTCAATTGTGCGTCGCCATAGAGAAATATGATAGTAGTAAACTACGAGAGAAGTCATTACCCTGTACTCAACTGGCACAATGTCGACGTTAGCGCTCCTGGTGGCTACGGACAGCAATAAAAGAGTGAACATTGTTTGAATGCAGGTTTCTTCTTTACCGACAGTGAAAAGGCGGCTTTTTTTGAATAATTAAATTATTAACTTTGATTTTATTTAAGATTTATTAAAAATAAAGTACTGTAAACGCTCATAACAATTAATTGCAAAGCAATACATTTGTTGAAAAAACTTGCTAAAACGTACTGAGCAACTGTTTAGAACGATAACAGAACTTATTTTTAAAAAATCCAAATTGGATGCAATGAGATTCCTTAAGGGGCTCAAGGAGGTAATTGAACAATACAAAAATTGAGATATCTTCAAACAAACTTATTTTTTTATTCCAATTTTATAAATATACAGTAACTAAAAATGTTTGTGTTATAAGTTTTGTATTTACCTTTTTACTGCATCTCGCATCATCACAAATTCGAAAACACACTATTATTGGTGTCGGTTTTGTCTAATTAATTGATATTTATGATCACAGAATGTTTTCTCATTTCTCTAATATAAATAATAGAAGAAATTTTACGTTATGATTGTGAGCATTCAGTTTTTGATTGATGATTTTTGGATTCAAACATTTGTCAAATTTTGTATTTTGTATGTGTTTAAAAAAGATAGAACATTTTCGGGCAAGTTGCTGACAAAGACAAATTAAACCGAGTTGTCAGAAACGATCGAAGTAATTAGTTCAATAATCTGCTACACCATGCGAAATACGCTACGGGTATGTGCACAAACACACTTCCAGATTGTTACATTAAACAAACGTCTCTCGTAGTTTACTACTATTATATTTCACTATGTGCGTCGCGTTGTGTAGGGTACTATCCTAACAAACCGTTAGATGAATGTCTTATTTGAACAGTTCAACAGTATAGGGACCGGTCACAAATTGAAATTCGCGACCCCTAGTGAGAGATGTCAAAAGTTTTTGTATTGATAGTTTGTCAAATTTTCACTAGAATTTCGAAAAATGCAGCTGGAAATACATTTTGGTTTCCAAAATATAAAATTTAATCACCATGAAGCTGCATACAAAAAAGGTGTGGCTCTAGTGAAAGCTAAACTTGTATTGCAAGTAGTTGAACGAGATTTTGGAGGGGACTTATCCATTTTGAAAGAGCATATTATGCGCTAAACCTCCATAAACAGCTCTCCTTATGCTGTTGAGCTAGGTATAACAATAAAATGGACGCTACAAATCCTTGACTGTCTTTCTGGCTCCCACATTTTACTATTTTTTGAATTGGATCTTAAAACGATAAAAAGTAAAGTAACTAAAATCTGTTTTTTTTTAAAAGATAAAAGTCAAAATGACATTATGTTGGCAATACAATGTAAAATTGTCAATGCTTTCAAATTTTTTATGTAGAAAGGGCTTGTGATGCCAACATAGTTACTAAATTTTTGACTTGGGGAATTATCTTTAAATAAAAAACAGACTTTACAGGCTTTTTTTTTTCCCAAGATAGATTTTGACATCCTCAACTTTGAAACATAAACAATGCCGCTTATTGCTCGGAACATGCCATTTGCACTAATAGCAATTTTCATTTGTAGAACCAGTGTAAATTTTTTTTATCCTTATCCTTACATGTTACATGCTTTTAGAAAAAGATGCGGATAAACTTACTGCGCACTGACTGGCAAATGGAAATCACCATGATGTCAACCTGCAGGGACACCTCATTTTGCGACCAATCAGGGCCAAGTATTGTTTACGTTTCAAAGTTGACAATGTCAAAATCTATTTTATGAAAAAATAGACAATAAATCAATACGAAAACTCAGTGTATAGTTCCTGTGTCTTTCCTGATCATGGGACCGACTAGAAAAACTGTAGAAGTGAACATTTCCACTTGTGTTGGCATAATTATTGCCACAGTTAACAACACAATAATTTGTGAAACTGTTCCTGGGTAAAGGCATGACAAGTAGTGGGTATGCACAATAGCCTAAATAATATAATAAAAAGCGTATGGCAAATAATAATTACAAGAAAAAAAGTGAAATTAAATACAATTGTTCCGTGTAAACAACCATACCTTTATGATGAAAAATATTTCGCTTTGAAATCGTTTTTAATAACAAAAATTACATTTGTGTAAATGGAATCAAGCACTTGTCATAATACAAGAACTTACATCATAGAAAAGTGATCTTTGTTTAGTGAATAGAAAATGACAATGACCGACATAGAATCGTGTATATAAAAACCAGTCATAAAAATGCAGGTGTCCATTTAACATCATAATGCAAATGTCATCTGAATTAATTTGTTGAGTGCATCGTCGTTGATTGTTTTGAATTCCAAGACTGCGAAAGAAGTGATAAGTGCATCATCATAAGCAGCCAGTTTAAGAGTTGTTGCCACAGTGTGTGACCAGAAGGCAAAAAATAAATCGGTCAAAAGCGAATTGTAGCCACAGACCAGAGAAATTTACATCAAAAACAACACAGAAACAGAAATTTTGGTTTTGTTGGAGATAAACAACCTAGAAATCGT
Source organism: Ceutorhynchus assimilis (assembly GCA_917834065.1). NCBI lineage: Eukaryota > Metazoa > Arthropoda > Insecta > Coleoptera > Curculionidae > Ceutorhynchus > Ceutorhynchus assimilis. Next base: position 39,520,696 of record OU892283.1, on the reverse strand, counting down.
GTCACTATATGATGCTCCATACATGCTCGAGGGAATTATAAATAACTTGATCAAATATGACTGCCTTTTAACTGGAAAAATGGACGTTTTCAAAAAGCAGATTGGAAAGTGTTTCAGTCAGTTCATGAGTCAGATACGCCAGATCATCTATGAATAAATTATAGATTATTTTATTCATTGAGTGATTCTCACATAAATATATGAAAATAAAATGTATAAAACGGCCCGCCAAATATTAGTTCAATGACTACATCGCTATGGCAGCACCGTCGTAAATGTCACTTGGCGACTACAACAGGAGTGAGCGTTCTATATCAGAATATAAATCACTTTTCTATGACTTACATTGCTGTCGAAAGAGGGCGCTACTGTAGTTTATGGACGGACTCTATATTAAGCAATTCAATCCACGTGACTTTCAAGATGGCGTGGCGGCCACACATGGGCCAAAAAACACAAAAAAATATCTAGATTCTGCCCGATTTATTAGTTTAGGTACCTAGTCAACATATATTTGATTAAATAATCCAAATCAAAGTTGCAAGCAAAACTCTAAGCAAAATAATTTGAAATACGCATAAAAACACATTTAAAACAAACTTGCTTGGCCGCCACGCCATGTTGAATTTTCCTATCTGACAGATGGATTAAATTGCCTAATTGGTAAAGTCCGACAAATACCATTTTAAAGTCACGTGATATTGGTGGCAAGAAACGTATGTTCATTGATTTTTAACAAGTGGCCTGCATTCATTGGGTTATGCAGCAACCCTGTCCTGTCACATGACAGAAATGACATCTATGAATGACATTTCTAAACTTTGACACATTCCTAGGTTTTTCTAGAATCTTATGCCTTATGCCGATTTTCCACTAAACGGACTGTTGAAGTTTGTGTTTTGTCTAAAATCTGTTTTTTTTTTTAAAGATAATTCCCCAAGTCAAAAATTTAGTAACTATGTTGGCAACACAAGCCTTTTCTACATAAAAAATTTGAAAGCATTAGGTTTGTTCCAGCAAAAAGTTGGAAACATGTTGGTGACATTAACCTAACAGATAAATTTGTTGGTGACAGATGTTTTTAAGTTGGCGTATTTCGCATGGTGTGGCAGATTATTGAACTAATAACTTCGATCGTTTCTGACAACTCGGTTTAATTTGTCTTTGTCAGCAACTTGTTCGAAAATGTTCTATCTTTTTTTAACACATACAAAATACAAAATTGTCAAAATTTGACAAATTATTGAATCCTCTATGATTGAATCCGAAGACCATCAATCAAAAACTGAATGCTCATCATCGTAACTTAAAATTTCTTCTATTATTTATATTAGAGAAATGAGAAAACATTCTGTGATCATAAATATTAATTAATTAGACAAAACCGACACCAATAATAGTGTGTTTTCGAATTTGCGATGATGTGAGATGCAGTAAAAAGGTAAACACAAAGCTTATAATACAAACATTTTTAGTTACTGTATATTTATAAAATTGGAATAAAAAAATAAGTTTGTTTAAAGATATCTCAATTTTTGTATTGTTCAATTACCTCCTTGACCCCCTTAAAGGGGGTGTGCGCCAAAAAAACAACTTCATCTCGAAAAAAAGAGAAAAAAAATTTAAGAATAACAATGAACTCCGCACCCCTCTATGACAAATAATACCGCAGATATGGCTCTATGAAGGTACCGCATCTCATTCTATGACGTCACGAAAGCTCAAGCGATGCACGAGAAAGTGGAGTTAATTAAATTTACATATGTTTTTCCTGTGTTACCTGCAATAATCTAAACAAAAACCACTCACGCGTGCCGGGAACAATCAAATTAACAATGCGGAGCTCGGCTGGACGAAGTTTTCGTGACGTCACGAGAGCGTCCTCCACACTTTAAAGCGGTATATCTCAGCGATGGTTTATCGTAGAATAACGAGGTTTGAACAGTTATTCTTAGATTTTCTTACACTAGAACTTCAATTTTTGGCGCACACCCCCTTTAAGGAATCTCATTGCATCTAATTTGAATTTTTTAAAAATAAGTTCTGTTATCGTTCTAAACAGTTGCTCGGTAAATTTTAGCAAGTTTTTTCAACAAATGTTTTGCTTTGCAATTAACTGTTTTGAGCGTTTACAGTACTTTATTTTTAATAAATCTTAAATAAAATCAAAGTTAATAATTTAATTATTCAAAAAAGCCGCCTTTTCACTGTCGGTAAAGAAGAAACCTGCATTTAAATAATGTTCACTCTTTTATTGCTGTCCGTAGCCACCAGAGGCGCTAACGTCGACATTGTGCCAGTTAAGTACAGGGGAATGACTTCTCTCGTAGTTTACTACTATTATATTTCTCTATGGTTGGCAACAAATTTCTGCTGGAACGAAAATGTTTGACATTTCCTAATAAGGCAATTCAACGAGCTGTCAAAAAAAGTTCAATATGGAGGCCAATGCCAAGTGTCTGTACTCTGTGAGGTGTGCTTGTTTATACACTACGTTTTATTGCGATTTTTGATTTGTGTAAAGTCTGTAAAGAAGTAAAGTGTTGATTTTTTGAAAAATGCCTACGTTATGTATTGTACTTAGTTGTGGAAGCCGTTCTAATCGCGACAAAGTCTCGTTTTATGCCGTTCCTGCAGACACAAAACGCAGGTTTTAAACAGAAAAAAAAAAAAAAAAAAAAAACGATTTGTCGATACTTCGTAGAGCTTCATGGATTGAGAGAAAAAATCTGATGAAATTCATTTAAAAATCCCAAAAGTCTCTCCACATAAACGTTGTATGGATTCAAGCCATTTACTATTCTCAACTTGTGTTGATACCTCGAATAGCAGACAATAACCTTCAAGATTTGGTTGAGAAAAAACTAAACAGAAAATAAATTCTGGAGAGTACCTAATTATCTAGTAGGTAAAGGTTTGTTAAAAAGAAGTCATACCTTTTGTCAACATCCGGGCTTTCCACTAATAACTTCATAAAATAAAAACTTTCCATCTTAAAATTCGAAAATTATCCTCCCAAACACTAAAAAATCACCTTAAAATAGGTACCACAAAATACACAAAAAACAGTTTTTTGATGAAAAATGTCCTGGTTGTTTGAATTAAATTTATGGCGCTAATTTCATTGCTTGCCGCTTGGCATTGGCCGCCATTTTCATAGGATTGCCCTATTCTGTAATGAAAAAATCGATCAAAGGTGGGACCTTGATCAAAGGTGAAGGTCAAAGTTAGGTTAGGAATTAAAATGTTTGAAGAAAATCGACAAGCATTTTGAGCAGTTGCCAACACGTTATAAATGTTTCAAACATCTGCTGAAACAGCTGACATTTGCAAATTGTCACCAACATTTCTTTGCTGGAACGCAAATTTGTCATTGCGCATGTCACAAGCTGCTGCCAACATTTCTGATAGCCTGCTGGAACAAACCTATTGACAATTTTACATTGTATTGCCAACATAATGTCAGTTTGACTTTTATCTTTAAAAAAAAAAACGGATTTTATGTCCATTGATAATGTCGTTGATATCACCTACAAAAAGCTAATGGTGGTTAATTACTATTGAATTTTAAGATATGTTTCCACTAGCATTTTACAAACGCGTTTCTGAAGTAGTATTGACCAATCAGATGGGAATTTTAATACGTGCAATTTTTGCGAGACGCACTTTTGTCGCTTCTGCTGCCCCTTGTAATACATTTTGAACTTGAATTGGGTACCCGTTTTCTATTTGCTTCTTTTCGAGTTGGAAAAAGGTTAATAAAGTCAAAATTGTTAGCTGTGTTTGTTCGCTATATCATTTTTGAAAATAACTTTGACAAACTAATTGATGACAGTGACGGATTCTATTTCAGGTAAGAATTTTATGAACATTGGGTACATTCAGGCGGTCCCAGCGGCTAAGCTCAGCAACTTAGCAGGGACTCTATTCTCGAAACCAAGGAACAGCGTTCTCATAAGAACAATTGCTCTGTCATTGTCAGTGTTATGCCGGACGACAAAGACAGAACCTTCGTTCCAATGAGAACGCTGCTCCCTGTTTCGAGAATAAAGTTCCCGCTGAGTAGCTGAACTAAGCCGCTGGCGCCGCCTGAATGCACCCAATGATTAGACACCAATTTTTTTGTCAATTTTACTATCACCGCTGTTTGAAATGTATTCAACAAGGATAGAGAAAAATCACGTGACTTTAAAATGGTATTTGTTGGACTATAAGTAGATGGCAGCGGAACTCGCTGCGCTCGTCCCGTAGAGGTCCACCCATAAGTTCCGCAATAATCCACTTATTTGTACAGGGTGTTTTTTTAAATATTGACACCCCACCTACAGCCTTTACCTTTACAGGTAGTAGAAAGTTATAAATACACAAGTTGTAAAGTCTGTTTTTCTTTTAAAGATAATTCCCGAAGTCAAAAATTTAGTAACTCTGTTGGCAACACAAGCCTTTTCTACATAAAAAATTTGAAAGCATTGACAATTTTACATTGTATTGCCAACATAATGTCAGTTTGACTTTTATTTTTTTTAAAAAAAAACAGATTTTACAGTTTTGGCTGAATTTTTAGAAACCATGATCAGAAACAAAATCTGAATGTCAGAAATGTGAAATTTTGCATGCTTCCAGCTTTTTTCAGATGGGATGCCCTATATTTCATTCTATATTCTTGAAAGGCACAATACTCCGATCTATATTTGATTGAGCAATCTCTTATATATTCGGCTCCAAAAATTGTAAAAATACTTACTACTGATTTCGTGAACCATTCTACCTGTACAGGTGAAAGCTGCACGTAAAATTTGAGGCACTTGATTTCTCCATTAGTATTTTTAAAATTTTTAGGACCAAATATGTTAGAGACGGTCAACCAAATATAAACAAACTATATAGTTTTGGAATCATTGTACTTTTGAAGAATATAGAATCAAATATAGTGCATCCCATTTGAAAAAAGCTGAAAGCATGCAATATTTCACATTTCTGACGTTCAATTTTTGTTTCTGATTATGGATTCTAAAAATTTAGCTAATACTGTACAACTTTTGTATTTACACCTTTCATCTAGCTGTAAAGATAAAGGATGTAGGTGGGGTGTCAATATATGAAAAAACACCTTGTACTTAGCAACAAACAAGATATAAATTGGTGTACCTCAAGGTACAGTGCTCGAACCTTAGAGTAGGTAAAGCGCTGTCCTACGGACATTAGGAGTAGGAACGCGCCATTCTGCTTAAAAAACTAAAGTGCCAAGTTTTTGTCAGGTGTTTGGCATCAAAATACAGATAAAACATTGAATTGCCTATACCGCCATTTTTTTGGTGCCAAAATACCTGGAAAAAAAAACGGCTTCATTTTCCAACTCCATGTTACTACTACTCCTTTACCTTCACCTGCTCCAAGACTCGAACCTATTTTGTTTATTACCAACATCATAAACAGTCTACTGTCATTAAATATTAATGGTAAATTGATTTCATATGCGGATGATACAGTTTTGGTGTTCAATGGAAGTTCTTGGAATGAAATTAGAGGAAAAATGACAGTGAGTCATGCCTATAGATTCTTCAGGCTATGATTACTTTGAATTTGCCAATCAAAAAATTAGGGAGGTTCCTCAGACAAAACATATTAGCATTGCGATCAATCAATTCTCGAAATGGCAACCTCATGTAGAATATCTTTCAACTAGAATAAGAGGACTAATACATAAATTTTATATATTCTGAACAAAAAAATATTGATTTCAGTCTATAGGACCCTTGTCGAATCGCTGGTCAGATATGAAATATAGGTTTGGGGAGGAGCCTATCGATCTGCATTGACAAGATTGATGATCATTCAAAAATATATTTTGAAAATCACATACAAGGACAGACTATACCCCACAAGCCTTTTATTTTCCAATAAATCATAATAATGCAAACCTAAAAAGCTTGGCCTATCTGGGCTCAAAAACATACAACAGGATTCCTGTAGCAATGAGAAACTTAAATGTAAACAAGTTTTGAATCCACTAATATTTCGGAAATTCTTAAATGCAGTCCTAATGAATTAATTACAGTCAGGAAGCATTACAATAAGGTTTCTGAACCTGCAGATGTATAATTCTTACCTCAACTCTGAAACGCGTTCGGCGAAAATTTGCCGGTGCGACATCAATCGTTGGGAGAACGATTCCGGTTCGGGAACGGGCCCGGCGTTGACTTGGATCGAGGGCACGTTGCGAGGCGCCAAATTAACGTGGTGGGTACGGTACAACGGGCTGGATTGTCTACCGTTGTTATTCCTGTTTCTGTAGTAGAACCAACCGGGTGCCGATGCGTCTTCCGCTTCTTCATCACTAGAAAATCAACAATTAACTTGTCAAAGATTTTATTTGAATTTAATACAACCGCTTTCTTGAAATATTTGATTTAAATTTACCAAAAAATAATTGAACACTTACGTATTATCATTATAAGTCGGAGCAGCACTTTCTCTACTAGTAGTCTGAGCGCCTTCTACAGTAGAAGCAGCAGCTTCATTAGAACTACTCATTTCTTGATAACTGGAAGAATACCTTGCCAACAGTTCGTTCATGGTATTCAGAACAGATTCACTCTGATCCTGTTCAGAAGCGTTCGACGTTTGCGGCGGCGTTGCCTGATTTTGTCCCCCAACATCTGGTTGACTATCAGACTGAGTCCTGTTTATGTGTCTCAAACATCTAAAACAAGTTGGCAATTAAGTATTTTTTACTTTCTGGTATCAATCCAATCAATTGGTCTAATTAACATATTTAATTTACACATTAACCAACCTGTTTATTGTCCCTAAAAGTTGCCTCCTGTCCGTATCCGGTCTCGGCAACATCGCATTCCTGCGCGTAACGTACGTCTGATCTAAAGCCCGGTTCGCGTGACGCATCGTCAAGCGCATCAGCCGCAAGCTGCGCGTCAGCTGCGCCGACCGAACAGGCATCTAAAATAATAATTATTTAATCATACAATATCAGTTGACAGTTTCTTACTCTGGTCTGTAACATTGCAGTGCAAACTTCGTCAATTCGTCGGGCTAAAGCTTCGCGTTCCGGGTCTAAACCGTGACGTGATGGGGGCGGAACAGAGTCGACAACTTGGAGCAGCAACAGTTCAGTTAGCAAAAGGGCCATGGCTAAAACGCCATTGATTTGCATGCGCATGCTGTTTGAAATTCCATTGTTGCCAAGTTCTTCGATGTAACGACTCATACCGTCTAATATCAGGCTTAATGTATGACGAGCACCATATCTATATTGAATAAATTAATATTTTCTTTCAGTAAATGACTATATTCTTACCTAGCAGCGCCATCTTGGGTAGCAGCATTTTCCCGCCCAGGCGCATTAGCATTCCTCAACAAACTCGACTCAATACTATTCCCTAATACTCTCGTCATGCGCAAAACGCACCCGTGCAACCTCAAAGACATAATGTGTTCAGCCAAGTCTACAGCATTGCGTGCAGTAGGCAGTGGCGGCGCGTCAGGCGCCCTAGTAAATATCCTCATTTGTTCAGTCAGTAATCGTTCCAGCCTCGTAGTCATCGAAGTCAGTGTTGTCGAAGTGATTTGCGAATAGTTGAACAAATGGGGATTGCTGTGGCCGCTGCGGAAACTGGGCGGCGCCGCCCCTGATCTGGTTTGTTGCATTTGCATGATGCACCTTTCAAAACGAGTCAGACATCGGACCAGATGCGCGCGTCTGGGGGTTTGGGGTTGACTTTGATGTTGTTGTCTGAGGAAGCCGACGAACCTCGAAGGCGGGTAAGTTTTCCGGTTCGAGCTTCTTCGGGGCTGAGTTGGACCACCGGTACTGGTTCCGGGCAGGTCTATATTCGAAGTTGTACTCGAACTTGTACCTAAATTGTTATTGGTTGGATTAGAAGTATCTAGTTTAATACATCTAGCTATAAAATTCGATGAACTTAGAGTCAAATACAATTTTTGTTATGGCTTTAGATCAGCACCCAAAGCATTATACACAACGCGTTGAAAAGTTGCTAGTGCTTTGGTTAGGCCAAAAGGCATTCTACGAAATTAAAAGAGTCTCCTTTCACATGTGACTCTTCGCTAAGCGGACTTGCCAGAAGGCAGATTTTATATTGATACTATTTGAGAAACGAGTCTTACGTAAACTATCAAGAATTTACTGTGAGACATAGGGAATGGAATAACTTGTCCTTTTTGGTAACTTTAGTGGAAGAGCTGTTAAAAAAGCTACTGCCTCCTAAGAAATAAATTAAAGAAGAGCTTCTAGACTCAGGCAGGGTACTCTTTTTTGAAAAGTCAAACTAGAAGTTTCTATATTGTTTAAAGAAATGAGACTTAACCAAAGCTGAGAGTAACTTACGTGATTGGGTCCGTCTTCTAGCGCCGCCGTCCTCTTGAGCCTGACGCGGACCAGAATCGCTAATCCGAGTGCCGGCCATCATTTGACGTACGCTGGACATGCCGGCCGCCGGCTGGACGTCGCCGGACAAAGTCCGGAAATGACGCACCATTTCCATGACCAACTGACGCATGACTTGCAACTGCGTCACTTCCAACATCGCCCTGTCCACTCGTTCAATACTTTGCACCTACACAAATATTTTCCAAATGTACTACATACATTGAAAAGTATTATTATTTACCTGTCGTCTTAATAGTCTAGCCTGTTTTTGAATGTGCGTAATGGTCAAATGTAGGGAATTCAAAGCAGGATGTAGTTCATTCAAAGAGTTCCAAGGATCACGCGGATAAGTGTGATCACTTGCCACTGGGCGTAAGTTTTCCGGTATCTAAACCAAAACTTTACAACTTAAAAACCAAAACCTAAAAATATTTCTTACGTTTCTTACATTATCCGCAAACTCCAAAGGAATACCGGACCAGGGTTCGTGATAGCCACTAGGCAACCTATCCATAGTAGTCCTCAGTTGCCTCAATATAGTATTCGATTGCGTCATAATGTTATCCAACCGATCCGAAAAACTACTCAAAATACCAGCAGTTTCACCAGATCTACTACCTGCTCGTCTAATGTTCATCACATCGTTTAGAGACGATTCCAAATCCTGGACGATGTTTGAATATATGGAACCGATAGTAGATGAACCACTGTCCGGATTGGGATTTGAAGGCGAAACAGGTTCCAGAGGTGGTAGAAGTGGTTCTAAAGGTGGCAAAATGTCACTTTCAGTAGATGGAGGAGAAAATTCCCTTTCTCTTGTGGCATTTTGGATTGCCCTTGAAATACATTCCCTTTCTCTTGCAACTAATTCCCTTGCTCTTTCGATAGTTTCCCTTGCCCTTGCGTCAGGGTCAATTTGATTAGTTTCCCGTGACCTTGCCGCCAATTCCCGCTCTAAAGTTTCTCGTACTCTTGCGGCTAATTCCCTTTCCATCGTTTGCCTTATCCTAGCGGCAGTTGCCCTTGCCGTTTCCCTATCCCTTTCGGCCGTTTCCCTTGCTCTTGCGAGTCTTGCGGCAGTTTCCATTGCTCTCGCCCTTGCGGCGGATTCTCTTTCCCTTGCGGCGTAATCGATTATTTCGTCTAGGAATAGGGACGGCGTTCCTGGGGTTCTAGGAGTACCTAGAGGGCAGAATTCTTACATTACATTACCATTACAAACATTTTAAAAATATTCTCAGAAGTTAAAATTGAAGAAATATTCATGAGAAAGAGCAAGAAACTGAGAATTTGGAAGTTCAATGAAAAATTATTCCCGGCTCTTGAATTTAAATCCAAATTAGGCAGGATAATTGTGTCTTTTTCTAATCAATTAAATTGGAAAAAGACAGATAGACTTACAGCAAAATGTTTTATTAAGTAGGCCATGGATTCACCAAGACAACTATCAAAAGTCAGGCATTTTCCGATCATCTTAAGCGCAACTAGGCTCCAAATTTGAGGGGTGATGCAGCATCATTTTTTTTTTTTTTTAATTTTATTTAAAAATGAGACGCGTAAAAGATTAGTTTCACGTGGGTTTGTCCTTACGTCATCATTTGCGTTTTTTTTTTTTAAATAGGTTTTTTTTATGTCAGAAATTTCGAACAAACATATAGTTCGTTGCACAGCACGCAGGTTTTACTTACGTCATCGATGACGTCATAACTTAGAGAAAAAGTTATGTCATAGATTAATTCATGGAGCATGTTCGGAATTATTGATTTGTAATACATTTTTTAACTTAGAAGAGAATTTATTCAGTTATCCAAAAATATATAAACAAAATTTCTCCTAAAGTGATTTTTTACTGGAAAATTTTGAAATTTTTATATAATGAGCTTCTCACTTTCCTTTTTCTCCTGTAAAATTTTCAAAATTTTCCTCAATTTTGCTTAAATAAGTCAATTTTTTTGAAATTTTTCCTGAGTGATTTTTCAATGAAAAATTTTGAAATTTTGCTTTAATGAGATCCTCACTTTCCTCTTTTTTTCTGGAAAATTTTCACAATTATCCTTTTGCCAGTTTTCTAAAATAAAAATAAAATATAAGAAAATGAATTATGCTTAAAAAAGTTAATTTTCCCTTAGTTTTTGCATTTTCGAAAAATTCGTGATTTTCGTAATTCCTATAATTTTTGTAATTTTCGTAATTCTCTTTATTTTTATAATTCCTGCAATTTTCCGTAATTTCCGTAACTTCTCAAAAATTGCGAAAAAGTGAGTGTCAAAATCGCAGGAAAGTGACGTTGGAATTACGAAAAATATAAGTAAAAATTACAGAAAAATGAGGTTGGAAATGTTGGAATTGCGAAAAAGTTTAGTAAAAATGGCGGAAAAGCAGAGTTATAATCATTATAATCGAGAAAAATGAGGTTATGAATACGAAAAACAAAAGTAAAGATTATGGAAAAATTAGGTTGAAATCGCGGAAAAGTGAGGTTATACTTATTGAAAAATGAGGCAAGAATAATGGAAAAGTGAGGCAAAATTCGCGGAAAAATTTGTTGAAATTGCGAGAAAGTGAGTTTGAACTTCGAAATTGCGGAAAAGTGAACGTAAATTTGCGAAAAAAAAATTGTTAAAAGCCGTTATTTTTTAAATAAATTTCGTTATTTTTATAATTTTTCCTTAGTTTTTGCAATTTTCGCAAAACTCGTAATTTTCGTAATTCCCATAACTTTTTCGTAATTTCCTTAATTTTTCGTAACTTTCCAAAATTCATCATAATTTTTCTATAATTCCCGTAATTTTTGAATAATTCCTTGTGTTTCTCAGATTTTCGTAATTTTTTAATTTCCGTAATTTCTCAAAATATTCAGTTACTTATTTCATAATTTCCCCTAAGTTTTTGTTATTTTCAATAATTCGTAATTCTCGTAATTTTCAATTTTTTTTTTGTGAATTTTCATTATTTTCGTAATTTCTCAGATAATTCTCCGTATTTCTATAATTCTTCCTTAGTCATTGCAATTTTTGGAAAACTCGTAATTTTCCTAATTCCTGTAACTTTTTCATAAATCCCATAACTTTCCAAAAATTATCGTAATTTTTACGCAATTCCCGTAATTTTTTCATATTTCTTTCAATTTTTATATTTCCTGTAGTTCCTCAAATTTTCGTAATTTTGTAATTCCCATAATTTCTCAAAAAACTCAGTTATCTTTATAATTCCCCCCAAGTTTGTTGTGATTCTCAAAAATTGGTAATTCCCGTAATTTTTTTTTTCTTGGAATTTTCGAAAATTTTCAAATTCCCGTTATTTCTCAAAAAATTCACGTTAATTTCTAATTCCCCCTTAGTTTTTGCAATTTTCGGAAAATTCGTGAATCCCGTAACTTTTTGTAATTCTTGTTATTTTCGTAATTTTTTGAAAATTGTCTCAATTTTTTTAATTCCCGTGATTTTTTCGTATTTTTCATAATTTTTGAATAATTCCTGTAGTTTTCAGATTTCCGTTGTTTTTTAATTTCTGTAATTTCTCAGAAAACTCCGTTATTTTCATAGTTCCGAAATTATGTAATTCTCGTAATTTTCATATTTTATTTTGGGAATTTTCGAAATTTTGTAATTCCCGTCATTTCTCAGATAATTCTCGTTATTTTCATAATACATTCATTTTACAATAGACCTATCTCCCATGATTAGAAAAAGAGACCTTCATTGTAATAAATACAAGTTAGAAAACAATAAAAGATGACATGCGCGCGCAACTCGTAGGCTGCAGTGTAGCCAGATTGTATTGTTGCAGAACAAATGTAGACAATACAAATCGAACATTATAACATCAAAGAAGTAATATAGTCTCAAGTGTTTCATAACGCCTTAAATCAGATAAAAGAAGAGCTTTAAAGTGGATAAACATAGTTTGCACTTTTATTTTGATAAATGTTTCATCCGGCAACATGGCTCAATGAAATTGCAAAGGAATATGTCAAGTATAATCTTAAACGAAACTGCGGTGAGTTCAAGTAATATGTAAGGTATTAGTTTGCTCTTTGTCAAATTACAGGTTACAAAGAAAGAAGGAAGGATTCATTCTGAACTGGCCCCTGAATAAGAATATGACGCAAGCCTGTCATAAACTTGCTTCTCATTGGACGCTCACCTGCAGCCTACAAGCGACGCGCGCAGTCCAGGTAATAGGAGATCGGTCTATTTTCGAAAAACTCGAAATTTTCGTAATTCCCATTAGTTTCGTAATTTTTTAATTTCCGTAATTTCTCATAAAAACTCCGTTAGTTTTATAATTCCCCCTAAGTTTTTGAAATTTTCGAAAGTTGGTAATTTCCGTATTTTTTTTTTGGGAATTTTCCAAATTTTTTAATTCCTGTCATTTCTCAGATAATTCTTGTTATTTTCTAATTCCCCCTTATTTTTTTCAATTTTTGGAAAACTTGGTAATTTTCGTTATTCCCGCAATTTTTCCCGCTTTTCCCATCGTGATGTATTCGTAATTCCAGTAATTATTTGTATTTTCAATTTTTCAATTTTCAACTTTCCTAATATCCAAAAAAAATTCGGAATTTTCTAATTCTTCCTAAGTTATTGTAATTTTCGTAATTTCAAAAACTTGTGATTTCGGTTATTTTGGGAATTACCGTAATTCACGTAATTTTGGAATAACTTTGTAATTCTTTCCCGTAATTCTGTAATTTTCGTAGTTTTTCGTATTTTCCTTAATTCCTGTCATTTTTATAATTTCTCATAATTCCCGTAAATTTTCGGGAATAATACGACGAGAGCTACAAAATTACCGATAATTTTTCACGAATTGAAGAACTTAACAATCAATACAAATAAATGGTTCCTAACAGCAACCGTTTGTTTGTATCAAAAATTCGCATGACAACCATGAATACAATAACATGGGAGAATTATCGCTGTAATTTTGAAAATTGTCACTTGCCTTATGGGATCTCTAACACATGAGTGGAATAATTGTCATTCTACTAAGTTCCGTAATTTTTATAATTCCCATTATTTTTCGTAATTCCCGTAATTTGTCTTGTTAGTTTTCGTGACTTTTCAAAAATTAGTAATATTTAAATAATTGACGTAATTTTGGAGTAACTTCGTAATTCTTTTGTGTAATATTTGGTAATTCCAATAACTTTTGTAATTCCCACAATTTTTTGTTATTCCATAATTCTCGTAAATGTTTGCGATTCTCATAATTTTCCATATTTTACCTACTTTAACGTAATTCCCGTAATTTTTCGTAACTTTTCAAAAATTATCGTAATTCTCGTAATTTTGAAATGAGGAAAAATGAGGATAAAATCGCGGAAAGTGATGATAAAATCACAAAAAAAAGAGTCAAAAATCGCAAAAAAAACATGAGTCAAAAATTTCAAAAAAAGTGAATTTAAATTCGCGGAAAAGTAAGATGAAACTCGCGGAAAAATGAGGATAAAGTCACGAAAAGTGAGGATAAAATCGCGGAGAATCAAATAAGAAACGCGGAAAAATTGAGATAATATTTATAGAAAAGTGGGTTTACAATCGCGAAAAAGTGGATCTAGAATCGCGGTAAGTGAAGGAAAAATCGCAAAAAAATGAGTCAAAAATTGCAAAAAAAAATTATTCAAAAATCGCAAAAAAAGTGAGGTCAAATTCGCAGAAAAGTGAAGATAAAATCGCGGAAAGTAGGGAAAAAATCGCGAGATAAAGAGGTAAGAATCGCGGAGAAATGAGGATGAAATAGCGGAAAAATAAGTTTGTAATCGCGGAGGAGTGAGGGTAAAATTGCAAAAAAGTGAGGCTAAAATCGCAAAAAAAGTAAGGACAAAATCATAAAAAAAGAGAGTCAAAAATCGAAAAAAAGAAGAGCCAAAAATCGCAAAAAAGTTGAAGACAAAATTGCAAAAAAGTGGATCAAAAATCGCAAAAAAAAATGAATCAAAAATTTCAAAAAGTAGTGTAAATTAGTGTAAATTCGTGAAAAAGTGAGATAAGAATCGCGGAAAAATGAGGTAATATTTGCGGAAAAGTGGGTTTACAATCGCGGAAAAGTGAATTTAGAATAGGGAAATTGCACATTTTCTTTTTTTACTTCAAAAATGTGTTCTACTACACTAAAGACATAGTCATGCCAAATATCAAGCATTAAAAATCGGACGTTAATTTTTTATAAATATTTGAAGTTACGCTCGAAACATCGTCATTTGAAACGACCAATTAGTGTGACGTCACTCGGCAACAAAATTCCGATGACAGTGACGAGCACTTTGAACTTTGAGCAGCTAGATTAGGATTATGGTTATGTTGTTATGTATGCAGTTTTTGATAGATTTGACATTGGCGTCACCAGCAGCACATGACTTGGCAGCGGCGCGACCCGATTATTACTGCCTTCTGACGTCACGGCCCATAGAAACACGTTTTTGATCGCGTCATGAATTTCGAATTATTTGGTGAATTTCATTTGAAGATTTTGGACACCAGAGATAAGATATCATATTTTTTTCCTAATTGCATCATTTATTAGGGTGATTGTTATTGTGTTTTATTAGTTATTCCATATTTAATTCAATGTGCAAGTTCCCTATTGCATTATTTCAATCAATCCCGCGCCTCCACGACAAATATCTGTGAATCTGGGATACTCAGTAATACCGGCCCGAAGGGCCGGAGTTATATGCGAGCCCGAAGGGCCGGAGTTATACGCGAGCCCGAAGGGCTAGAGTTATTTTAATCACGGGGCCTAGTTTATAATTCTATTGGTCAGCGGATAATTTAGAGCTAATTAAAAACTGGGAGTATTTAAAATGCGATTTTTAGTGTCCGATCAAAGAGTCGGGAATATTCAAAAACTTTAGTTTTATCAAATTGGCTTTGGAATGTTGGTTTTCTTAAGATTTTTACTTTTTTCAGAAAACGGTGGTTTTTGCAAACATATACTACTTTATCATTATCTTTGTCTCACTATAATCAATAAGGAAATCTTGTAATGAAATTTTCTTTAAAATTAAACTAAAAACAAGTTTCCTATGATTTATTTGGGGAATTTTAATTATTATAATCATTATTAATTAATTATTAAATTGAATTTTAAACAAAAAACCCTTTTAAAATGTTATTTTTGTTTTCCGAAATGGGATTTGGCAACGTTGCTTTTAGTTGGCCATTTTGAAGTGACGCCTTGTAATTTTTTGCCAGTTTTTCCTCGAATTTTTCACTTTTCCGGGGCTTTTCAATGGAAAAAGGCAATTTAACATACGAGGCTTTGAGTTTTCTTCATTTTCTAGCAAAAATGTCCAGTTTTAAAATGACATAAATAACAAAATCCCATTTAAAATGGTTTTTTTGGAAGTTTTGATGTGGCAACACCGTTTGTACCAACTTCAAATAAGATGTGATTTGTCAGTTGACAGTCAGCAATTTTTAATTGACGTGTTTACATTTCTATCCAGTTTTTCCTCGAATTTTCCGCTTTTCCAAGCCGTTTTCAGTCAAGAAAACCGATTTAAAATACGAGGCTTTGAATTTCCTACATTTTGTACTAAAAATTCCCAGTTTTCCAATGGGGTAAGTGACAAAAACTCAAATTTCATTAAGTAGGCTTTGGAATGTCATTTTTAGAGGTTTTTTTTTTGAATTTGTCCGCTTTTCCAGGGTTTTTCTGGTCGGAAAAACCGATTTAAAGTACGAGGCTTCTTCATTTTCCACCAAAAATTTCCAACGTTTTAATGGGGTAAGTGAGAAAAACTTTAGTTTTATCAAGTAGGTTTTGGAATGTCATTTTTATTGTTTTTTTTTTTAGAATTTTCATTTAAGGTTTTTGGGGTCCGGGGATCGTTTTCTATCACTTTTTTTCTCGAAATTTGCAAAAAAAAAACTTTTTTGACGTTGACAGCTGTCAATTTTTTTTGACACAAATCGATAGTTAGCGTCGCGAAACTGCCTTGTACCGGGGTTTGATTTTCGTAGCTTTTATAGTAGAGCGGAGAAAAAGTCGAACATGTGTCAAATTCGACAGATGACATTTGTCGATATTGCCAAAGTGTCGTGCGACAAAAGTTTTATCCGAACGAACCCGTTCTTTGTTAACTGATTTTTCATACTCCAGCGAAACAAAAAGACGTCATTTTGTATCGATTGTCAAAAAAACTCAAGGTTTGAAATTTCAATTTTTTGACGTTTGTTGTATCATGAGCAACGTTGCCATATGTTTTTATCAAATCTCGATTTATAGGTTATTTTAAACCCAATCATTGACATTTCTGAAAAATATTTCCTTTAAAATTCCCAAATATCCTTTGGAATCCCCAAAAATCTATTTAAATCTCAGAATTCCATAATTTAGTGGAATTTCGGTAGAATTATTATGTTATTCTGAAAAAGGAATTAGATGTGAAATTTTTGCGGAGTTTCCATAGAATTCACATTAAATTTTAATTCCTCTCGAATTACTTGAAATTTCAGTGAAATTGCGATCGAATTACACGAAATCCTAAATGAATTACATGGAGGAATTTTAAATGAAATTACACCGAAATTCCTAACATGAAATTTCAGTTTTTACTGAATTTTAGTAATGCCGAGGAATTTCCAGCTAAAAACATGGAATTTCGGTGATATTTCGAAAAATTCCCACGTAATAACATGAAATTTTAATATATTTTGATGAATTTTTAAAAAATTACTTGAAACTTCAATAATATTCCCAGAAATTCCTGACTATTAAAAAAGATTTTCAGTGAAATTCCGAAAAATTCTTATGAAAATAAATTAAATTTTGAAAATTCCTTGAAGTTTCATTGGACTTTCGAGAAATTTTCGGTTATGAACGTGGATATTCTCATAAAATTTTAGTGAATTCCGAGAAACTTTCAAGAAATTACATGAAATTCCAAAGAATTTTATGAAAATTTTGTGGAATTCCAGGATATTTCAGTGGTAAAATTTTGAGAAATTTTAGTAAAGTAAAAAAAAAAAATATGGAATTTTGAAATTGAAATCTCAATGGAATTCCAAGGAATTTCATGAAATCCTATACTGTAATTAGCCTCCTCACTTGAAATAGTCACGAGCCGCCACTGGTGACACGACCTTGAAAAATCACTCTCATGCGGCCAAAGAAGTGTTGACTTCAATAAATAATTTGGTTGCACTGATTTTTTATATTAGTTTTAGGTAGTGCCACTGTAGGCAGTGCTATGGTGGGATGCCGAATGGGAGTGCTAATTTTTGCTTTAGGGGTGCTTAGCACCCCCCTAGTTGCGCCTATGCCCATCATTAACCAAGGCATACCATTTTAACCACAAAAGGCAAAAAAAAACAAATAATAGATTTCAAACAATATAGTCTTTTACCTGATCTTCCACTTCCGTAATGAGGAAGCCTACGCATGGATCTGGATCTTGAATAATTCACCCTGGTAGGCATAAAAGCCGAAGCTCTATGGAAAAAAGCCCGTCTCATTGGAGAAGCATCGGGCGGACCTTGTTCGACCCAAGTTTCAAGCATCGGCGGAGCATTTTCCTCCAGTGAACTAGGAATTTGCTGCATAATGTCAAACGCTGCAGCTTGATCCATTATCATATTGGTAGCTGCAAGCCTGAGGATTTCTCAATTAATAACTCATTTAGAAGCAATATTGCCTTTACCTTCTCGAATAGATTTCGTTTTCTGCTTCTCTCAACCAAGACACGCCCCTGTTTGGCCTTGTGCGCGCACTGGTACTTTGCGCAGGAGGCACCGGATAAGGATCATTTACTCCACTTTCATCGTTACTATCAATATTGTTGAGCAATGACGTCACCAGCTGTTCTAGTTCTTCATGGTAGTCACGCTCGAAACGTATAGGCTCTAGTGGTGGCGGTGAAGGTAAAGAGTCTGGTGATGTAGGTTCGTATAGGTGTGGTGGAGGTTCGAACGGTGGCATTGTAGGTGAGTATTGCGGCGATGAAGGATCGTATGGAGGTGATCTAGGAGGAGGGGTTGTTGGTTCGGAAGGCTCAGCGTCTGAACTGCTGCTGTTGTTGTTATCTGTAGAACCGTCAACTCTTGGGGTAGATGATCTGCGAGTGCCTCGACGTAATACTCTAGGGTACATTTGGCTGAAACGTCTTCTGACATTTTCGCGACTGTTTTCGAAAAGTCTAAACAACAAATATTAGATTGGACCAAGGAATTTTTTGTATTATTTACCGTAGTATCTCTGCCCTATCTGGCTGAGGCACTGATTGTATAATGGGCAAAATCCTGCTTCGCACTTCTTCTTCTGCTGTTTGCCGGATACGGTCTACTAGTTGCACGAAATTTCTTTGATGATCTAAAAATTACAGTCTTAGACACAAGATTCAATACACCCCAATAAAAAATAACCTTCTTCTAAATTCGAACCAGTTTCGGGCTCTCGTTCTCTAGCCTGTGAAGATACAGTTGGTGCAGGGGTATTTTGTGGAGTGTTGTAAGGTACTCTTTGGTGAGCTACTCTTTGTGGAGGTATCATAGTCTTTCGGGCACGTAAATTTTTACGACGGAATTCCTGAATCCGTTCTTTATTAGCCGAAATGTACCTATTGAATCTTTCATTGTAACCGCTACTGCCAGGTCTACCTGGAGGAACTACGTTGTCGAATTGAGAACCTGGAAGTTCTATAATTTATGGATTAGAAACAAAAACTAGAATGGGAGGTGGACAACTGAGTGGAGTCATTTTTTAAAAAACAACTTTCCATGTACCTTATGTTGTGAAATACTCCAATTCTGTTCTCAAAGCACTACCAGCTACCAGCACTGTGTTAAACATTCTAACTAATAAAAATTTATCCAATGTGTTTACGCAATAGTATTTGAAATTTAGAAAACTGGACTACGACGATAATCGTGCAAACAAATTGAAATGGGATTGAAAATTGATACCATAGGGTTGTCGAAACACACAAAATTTATTACCACTCACCTGGATTTTCTTCTAAGCTGTGTGTATACACGGGGAAAACAGTTCTCCACAACCACCAACGTATCACCATCGACTTAAGGCACTCAAGCTCCCTTTTTAACGGCACAAGACATAGAGTTTTTGAGCGTAAAACACGGAACTGGTAGAAAATGCAACGTGCATATCAAGTACCATTTAACTAGTGTGTAAATCCATATCTTCAACCGCTATCGGCCTCGGTCCGTGCAGGATCGTAGAAAATACACTCTTGTGTGTTTTACGTGAAATTGACATTTAAGTAATTCTTCAATAATAATGAGAAGAAACCAAATTTGTAAATAATGTTGCGTTAACACAATGAATGAAGTGAATAGTTATTCCTAACCAAAATATCAAGAGGACTATCTGCTTTGAGAACTCTTGGTGGAGTAGCTCAGGTAGCTGGTAAAGCAAAATTCGAGATCGAATTTCTCAGGGAAAATTCCCAGAAAAATTACATAAAGCTCACACATTTATGATTAATTTCATGACTCCACCCAACGGTGTATAAGTTTTGGTACTAACCTGATGCAATTGTTGACAATCCTTGTATGGCATCTGCAATACTACCACTATTGGAATCCCCTTGTGAACTTCCAGAAGTAGCTTGTTGCGAACCACTAGCATTTTCTTGTTGTGACTCCAACGGTAACCTTTCCAAAACAACTACCAATTTTTTCCTATCATCTAAACTTGAATCATCATCATCATCATCGTCATCGCTAGAATCATCGTCTCGCCTCATTCGTTTTTCATTTTTCAAATTTGCCTCTTTACTGTTCGCCTTATGTTTCCTGGACTCTTTAGTCTGAGTACCTCTAATGGAACTAGGAGGCTTTCGGCCAACCAAAAACATCCTACTAGGCGTTATGAGGTTCTGAGAAGAGTGTGACGTTGATGGACGTTGTAGCCCACTAGGACCTGCAACAGCATCGTCATTGCTCCTATTGGCCGTTTGAGTACCATTATTCAAGTGACTTGGTTCCATAGGATCGGTACCTCGATCAATCATCGTTGGTGGCCTGTATAATTGCAAATATCTTTGCACCAACCGCTCGTATTCTCTTACTAAATTCCTATAACATCTAGTAATTCTGCGTTCTCGTTCTGGCACAACGCTATTGCCATCAGTAGGAGGTTCTTCTGGTTCTGGTTCTGGTTCAGGTTCAGGTGGAGTTCTAGAAGCAGTAGAAGAAACTAATCTCTGAGTGATTCTGCGCCTGTAAGAACTGGCGCAACTTTCCTGTCTCGGCACTGGTACTGGTGCTCTGACCCGTTCCCAACGAGTCATTGGACTATTAGCAATCCCAGTGATTAACTTGTGGCCAAGTTTATCAAAAGCAACATAACGAACATTTTCTTTTGCATGACTTGTAGCAGCATGCGCAAAAGGTTCCGGTTGGTTCCAGTCCCAAAAAAACACTTGATTGCAAGTTGCAATTACTAAAACTCGGTCATTGGGGTGGAATGCAAGTGACGCAATCACCGATTGTATTGGAGTTGTCCAAACTTCGCTGCCTCCGCTGAGATCCCAAATTCTCACTTGGCCTCCGAGACAACCCGAAGCCACAATTTGATTGCTCGTAGGATGGAAAGCGATGCACCAAGGCGTTCTCGGATGTCCGACCAAAGTTTTTATGTTTTTGCCGCTCCTCAAATCGGTTACAGAAATGTTGTGATTGCCGTGAGTTGAAGCGGCTATGGTACAATCAGGACTGAAAACCATCAAGAAAGTTGAGCGAGGCATTCCGGGCATTTCGCACCGGGTCTCTTTCATTTCGGTTTTTCGCACCAGCTGTTCTTCGGCAAAAAGGCCGATGTTTTCTCGGTTGCTGCCGCGGCCCCGTTCGCGGTCCTGCAGGCCTGTTAGTAAATCCAGGGCGCCGTTGGTTTTTGGGGCCCTGGCCAGATGACGGTAGATGTCGTAGTTGTCTTTGTTCATCATTTTTGTTTAGCAAGGGTTAATGTAGCATTTTTATGATGGTCGAAGGGTGGCTTGCTGAAACAACAGAATAATCTATGACGACACTGGAAAAAGATTCAAATAAGGGTGTTGTTGCCAAACTAGCAACTGTGCTTATAAGTAGAGAAATTCTTATTCCAATAACAATTAATGAAATCATCACTTGGAAATGATGTCGCGTGTGTAAAATGATCCAACAGTTACCAAGAAGTCTCTCTAAAAATGAATAAACTTTAATTTTGTAGAGATGCTTTACTTCTGAAATAATCGAGTTTGAAACTTTTTTTAAAATTTCAAACAAAATTTCAACTTTGCAACCCTGTATCCCAAGAACTGGCTCCAGATATATGAGTCATATCCCTGTTCTACCCTGTAGATCATTCAATTTTGATCAAGAATCATCAGTAAAATATTCAACTTTATGAAATAACTTGCCCCTCTTTTAAACAACCTTGATCCAAGCCACAATTAGCAGGATTCAATATGTCGGTAATAGTCAAGCATTTTGTAATGTTTGTTTATTTAACCCAAGAATCAAATAGTGAATTCTTTTGGAAAGGTTAGTGCGCACTAAGTGTATTCGTATTTTTTTCTACGAGCTTGTAAGAGAGATAAAAATGCCTTTTTTCTACACTGGCTCTACCCATAGAATTCACAGTTTTATATATTTACGTTTGGTAGTTATAGGAAAAATGGATCAATATACGCTCTGCTACACTTTTTTGACGCACCCTGTATGCTTAAAAATGACTTAGGGCGGGTATTATAAAACTACTTTGAGAGTTAACTTAAAGTTAACTTCTGGAATTACATGTAATTCAAAAAGTTAACTTCAAGTTAACTGTCAAAGCAGTTTTATAATACCCACCCTTAGGGTGTGTGTGTATTATAAAACTGCTTTGACAGTTAACTTGAAGTTAACTTTTTGGAATACATGTATTTTCAGAAGTTAATTTTAAGTTAACTCTCAAAGTATTTTTATAATACCCGCCCTTAGTTAAAAACTTCTGACAATTTCTTAACTTTTGTATTTGACAATTTTATCAAAAACGTCAAATGAAAAAGTTAGGAGGGGAGGGTGTGACAATTATAATAGATCACCCTGTACATGAAGATGTGTTGGATCCAACTTTATTTTATTTTATTTATTTGAGCATGTGCACTGCAAGTAGTGGGGGCCAAGTTGAGTGTCTGCTGTCAGCTTTCAATTGTCAGTTCATCTCCGTTCTTTTTTCTGGCAGGATGTAACTGACCTGACCTAAGCTTCTTTAACAATTTGAACAACTTACCTAGAACCTATTTTTTTTATATTTTATAGTAAGACTTTTGAAGTCCATGATGGGTTTATACCATATACATTACCTCAGTACTGAAACGATAAAATATCAATTTTTTTTGTGAAGATATTGTGTCTCAATGGTCCTTGGGGATCCCACAAATTCCATTCCTTCTACACGTGTATCAATGCTATAACCCGGAATAAATGTATACAGGATTCAATTTACTTGCCATGCCACGATACAAAATTTCGATTTTTTGGTATTTCATATCTGTCTATTGTATCTTGTATTTGTCATTGTGTCTTTAGCCTAGCCCTAAAACATAAGCGCAACCAAATATAACAGGTTGTATTAAATGCATATTAAATGTCACCTGATTTTCAGTTGACAGTCAGGTGACTTTCAATGGCATTAATACAACCTGTGATTGGTTGGGCCTTGCCAATCTGAATTTGTGAAAATACACTATATGCTGGTCAAATTACACGTTTTTCCACGTTTTCAGTCTCACAATTACATGATCTTGGTATACCTATTTGTAACATCTAAGAAGCAAGTATAATTTTTTTTTGCGATTTATGATTTTGGGAAATGGATTAAATCTAGTCAAATCTGAGGGTTAATGCTCCTGATCATCGCTCCTCAACCAGAAATAAAGGTGTGGCAACGACAGAAAAGCAGTCCGGAAGTAATCAAATTACTTATTACTTTGGTTCCTGCAAAAGTGGTTACTTTTGGACCTCAGTTTCCTGTAAGGATAACACACTACTACTACAAGATAGCCTAACCTCATAAGGCCTGTGTACTTCAAATTTTAAGCCCCCTCCCCCCCCCCCCCCCCCCGCCATGCCAAAGCACCAGTGATGACGTAGGCAACGTGTCGTTTTTCGTCTTGACGTAGGGTGCTTGCATCGCAGATTATGATTCCGCGGGCTTTTGCTTTATGCTATGCAAACTTGGTATTACTACATTATTTAACGTTCTAAAATAACTCTTTTTCATATTTCGATACGAAAACTCTATTCGATAAAAAAAAGATGTAGAACACTCATTGCGCAAGACGAGGCAGAATGTACGAAATTATGTTGAACTTACGTATAGCAATCCGTCTTTCTTATTTGCACGGGATGAAAAGGGAAAGAGAAAAACCGCAAGTTGTGCAACGTATTTGTCAATCAAAATCATGTGGCCCTGAAAATCGATCACTTGTCAAGCTATGTTAAGTTGAATATCAGCCGTATTTGTATCCTTTTCCAACCACGGGCGATATACAAGGATAAGGAAATCGCAGCATGCAAAACGAACACCTCTCACCTGTACTAGTTAGCCAATAAAAATGCATTGCCTCGTGTTAAGCGCGCATACAGGTAAAAATAGATAATAATATTGTATTCTAAACCACGACCGCTGGCGCAAACAGCTGATGACTTAGTTAATGACGTCGGCAATGGTGCTACACCATATGACCGCAATTACAAAAAACGAGGCAGATAAGCAATCCTTAGTAGTGTGTATTGTCCTTGGCCATAGGGGTAGTCACTTGACAGACCATTTCACAGACGAAAGATGATGGAATATCAAATATCAGACTTTAAGAAAGTCTTGAACGTTCACAATTAACATGACTAACTTGTCAAATAATAACGAGTGCCCATTCTAAAGCCACGACCTCCAAGGAAGAAAGAACGGCTATAAATTCGGCCCTGGGGAAGAAAAGCCGTTAAACAGAACAAAAATAAAGAGGATGTCAGATTTTTCAAATTACACGCAAAATACACGCTTTCTGTTTATGTTCACGGAAGCCAATCAAAATACACGCAAAAGACAAAGGTTGGGGCTTAGACGTTGGTGCTTTTTCTCTATGCAAAACCGTGTGTGACGGCCTTTATGGTAGGTTTACACCAGTGCTGCCAACTTGCTGATACAAAAAAATTCTACAAGAAAATAAAATGTCAAATGTCTCTGGATCAGATAAAATTGCCTCAAACAATCCTCCCTAGAATGCACTTTGTTAAGTTTGACAAACGACCCTGGCTTGTGATAAGTCTGAAAATGTCAAATTTGTCTTGTATTTTGGTATTCTTTTAACAAACATCAAATAAAAAAACCAGATAAATAAAATATCTCTTGATTGTTTGTAGGGTAAATATCCTTAAATTTAGGAATAAATTCCCTCTAGTTTGGCCTCACTTGTTTACAAAGACCCGAATCAAGGATAATACACCCTACTACTAAAGGATAACTTATCTTCATAAGGCCTGTAGATCAAATCTCAAGTTCCCCACCAAGCAAAAAACCAGTGATGACATAGGCTGCGTGTCGTTTCTTTTCTTGACGTAAGGTGTGGGGCAATTCGTTAGCAAGGAGAATACACACTCTAAGGAGTGCTTATTGGCCTCGTTTCTGGTAATCGCCGCCATATTGGTGTGTTACCATTTCCGACGTCATAACTAAGTTGTCAGCTATTCCAGCTTCCCCCACCTTTATTAGTGAAGATACAAAAAAAGCCTAATAACCAAACTGGCGCAAAAATTAATGAACTTTTGATTTATATTGTTGAAACAGTATCTTAGTATAGCGATTTCTTGAGAAAATTTAAATTTTTAGTTATATCTACAGTGCCTCTATACAAGACAGTGGCGACAATAGAGGGACGCATTTTTGATTGGCTGCAAAATATCAGCTATGTTTTGTCGAAAGTTATTCGTGTTTACCGTTTGATTCTATAGAGATTTATGCAATTTTGTGTTAATATATTTTTGTTTTTGTTATTTGTGCCTGTTATTGACTATTTTGAAGAAAAGAAAGAACAAATACATTATTGAATGAGTTCGACAAAGCATGGCGGGTGGGCGGAGCTTAGACGCTATATAGGGGCAAGGAAAATACACACTCTAAGGAGTGCTTATCGGCCTCGTTTTTGTTAATCGCCGCCATATTGGTTTTCAACTGTTTCCAACCATCGCCGACGTCATAACTAAGTCATCAGCTATTTAAACAGCCTACGTCAAGTCGAGAAACGCCATGCTGCTTACGTCACAACTGGTTGTTTGGCGGAGGGGGGTAGAGGGGAATTTGTTACACACAGGCCTTATGAGGATAGGCAATCCTGTAGTAGTAGTGTGTATCATTCTTGATATAGGGGCACTGTAGTTATATCTACAGTGGCTAAATAAACCTTTACATACAGTGGCGACAATAGAGGTCCCGCCGCCATCTTGTTCCCATCCTCTTGTTATTCTTAAATATTAATATATAGGATTTAAATGGACATCTATCATAAAAAATTGAATCGACATATTTGATTACCATTATTAGGTCCATCAAATACGTTGTTTTCCATGTATTATGATGGATGTTCACCTAAATCCTATATATTCATATTTAAAAGTAACAAGAGGTTGGGAACAAGATGGCGGCGTTTTCAATATAAATAAACGGGATTTTAGAACCAATCAAAAATAAGACAGCAATTGTCGCCACTGTGGTAATAGTTATATCTACAGTGGCTAAATAAACCTTTACATACAGTGGCGACAATAGAGGTCCCGCCGCCATTTTGTTCCCAACTTCATGTTACTTTTAAATATGAATTTATAGGTTTTAAATGGACATCTTTCATAAAAAATTGAAATCGACGTATTTGATGACTATTATTAGGTCCATCAAATACGTTGTTTCCATGTTTTATGATGGATGTTCACCCAAATCCCATATATTCATATTTGAAATAAGCAATAGATGGGAACAAGATGGCCGCGTTCTCAATATAAATATATGGGATTTTAGAACCAATCAAAAATAAGACAGCAATTGTCGCCACTGTGGGTAATAGAGTCACTGTAGTTATATCATCGTAATTGCGCCTCCTAGCGGTCATCTTAGATACTTGAAAATAATTTCCATCAATTTTTCTTGCCCGATTTAGACAAGCAAAACCTTAGTGGGACACCTTGTATAACATTTTAAAACAAAGCATTTTTGGATCTCGTTTGCATCTTTCTCTTTGTCTAACATGTTAATCAAAATTAAATATTTTTTATCATAAATGTATATCCTAAACTACGACCGCTGGCGCAAACAGCTGACAACGTAGTTGATGACGTCGTCAATGGTGCTACACAATATGGCTGCGATTTCCAAAAACGAGGCCGATAAGCAATCCTGTGTAGTAGTGTGTATTACACTGATTCTATTAAACACAGTGGCGACAATAGAGTTCCCGCCACTATTTTGTGCCCCATCTCTTGTTAATTTTAAATATTGAATTTTGAAAATTGAAAACAACATATTTGATGACTATTATTAGACACGTCATCAAATATGTTGTTTTCAATTTTTTTAAGATGGATGTTCGATGTTCACCTAAATCCTATATGTATGTATATTCATATTTAAAATAAGCAAACGGTAGGGAACAAAATGGCGGCGTTTTTTATATGAATATATAGGATTTTAAAGAACCCATCAAAAATAAGACAGCAATTGTTGCCACTGTAGTTAATAGAGTCACTGTAGTGTGTATTACCTTTGGACTTTAATTATACAGATATACTATAAAATCAAGGTTGTTTGAAAGAAGTATGTTACCTAATAATTTCTATGACATCATCAGAAGTGCCTAAACACATTGCAAATCTTCATTTAGGCAATTTGAATCAGCTGATAATTCAAGATGGCGACACATATTGTGGAACGTGAAGCCTAGTGCCGCTGCTGCGGAGGGGATACCTGTTTTTGTCGCACTCATTATGTTAAATGGCGGAAATTGCTTCCAACACGTATTCCAATTGATGAAACCTATGAAGGTAAATATGACAAAAACTTTCCAAAACGTCATATGTCAGCGAGCAACAGAAAAAAACAACATTCCCCTGGCATCTGTCTTTCATGGCTACATTTTTTTGGCAGATATGGCAATGTGTGCGCATTCCAGTTTTTGGCTATAGTTCATTGGTCATAACAAGCTTGATAACCGTGAAGGTGCATTTACATTCAATTTCAATTGATTGCAATTTGAATGTTAATGTGCCTTTACGGTTGTCAGGTGTGTTAATCCCACGACGCTATATTGAATTGAGAGGACGTCAAACCGCCCTATAAGGCACCCCAAATAACTTTAGGAGCATAAGATTTTATACCCAAAATAATATAACCTAAGACATACAAAAGTTGGTTAAGGCCGTTACACACGCTTTTGCAAAACGCATAGCTGTGGCTGTGGTTGATTGGAGCTTAGGGCGAGTTCTCATGAGCGTAAGTTGACATTTCTGGCGTAATCACGTGATAAAATGGTTGGATTTTATTGGTAAAATATTCGCTATGCTGGATAGTGATGTGAGTAGCGAATATTTCAACTAGAACATTCCCGTAAATTACGGAAATTTCGGAAATATTCGGATTTGTTTTGGGAACATTCGGAACTTTACGAAAATTTGGTTGAAATATTGCGCGAATTTTCGGATTTTAAATTTCCCGCCAGCATTTCGTGTCGCCTCGCGTCACCACAGCGGCACAGGATCACTTAACAGCGGCGCGTTGGCGTCAAACCATTCGCCAAACTAACCTCTAAGGGCCGGTTTCTCAATATTGAGTCACCTCCGGGTTAGTTTTAACTCCAGGTTAAGCTTGTCCAGTTGCAATAATTACCCTGGAGTTATGCCTAACCCGAGGGTGACTTGCTATTGAGAAACCGGCCCTAACCTCGATATCAACACCGTATGGGAGTGTTTAGTTTTGAAGGAACGAGTTGTGGCAGTTTTATCATGGTTTCTTTCCGGGAAAACACCGGCGCAGTGTTTGATTTTTTATTGTTCTACTTATTACCGAATGTGGGGAAACAAAAGTGTCGAGTGAGGATCACTTCAAATGTTTAAAAAAAGGAGAAAAAGATATGTACCAGTGTACGAAATGCTACATGTTTAGTTGATAAAACCATTTTTCTTTTCTTAACGCATTTCAACTTCATTTTTTAACAGAATATATCTCCTTATATAAACTTGACTTTATTTTAAAACAGTTCCTTACACTTACAGTGAAGAAAATTGAATGCTCCGTTAAATTTAAATAAATTTCACTAAAATACGAATATTTCGGAAATATTCGGAAGAAAAAATAAATTTCGGAAATATTACATCACTAATGCTGGATATTTTACTAATCAAATTATCACGTGATTACGCCAGAAATATCAACTTATGCTCATGAGAACTCGCTCTTATGTGTTATGCAAAACTATGTATGTCTCATTTCAATCATTTCATGTGAAAATGGATCTGCGCATGTTCTATTGAAACTTTGACAATTGACATTACTTTTGTGTTTGAGTTTGATTATTTAGGTATATTTTAGTGAGAGTTTTAACCCAGTAGTATGTTATATTTACTTGGGATACTACATTTTAGTGATCATGGCTGACATACTATGACGTCACAACATAAAACTCGGCTGTAAACATGTAACCATCTTATGAGGGATATTTACTGGTTGTAGTATGTCAGTGTATCTTTTTCTTATACACGAAAATGAGCATATGGGCAAAACAGCTGACTATGATTACCGTCACAGTTCTTTCCATTATAAATAGAGAATAAGAGAATTGCTTGATAGAGTGACAGAAAACACCTGATCATTATTTTGCAGCTGATTGGCTGAAGATAATTTTTTGTTATACTGATATGCAATTTTTCGCGAGTATAACCAAGCATAAACTTTTGCTGGATTATGTGATGTGTTATTTATATCATACTTCCCAACTAACAAATTCTGGAATATTTGAGGATCAAGAACACTTAATTTCTTCTGTGAGAACAGACCGAAAATCACCTGTTCTACATTTTAAATTAACGAAAAAATTAATTCACTAGCACAGCCTGAATCGCAAGCATTCCATCGAGGTCTGCAGGTGACGTCATCACTGCTGATAGTGACGTCACTCGTAGGCACAAAATTTGATAAGAGGGGGATAAGAAAAAATCTTAAAGGAAGCCATGTTTTGGTATTTAGGCATAACTTTCAATTCCAAACAACTTTTCTATATAATATTTTGCTGAATTTTTTAAAATAAGGGTACTTTACAGTACAAATATTGTTTGAGTTACTTTGTATGCTGTTTGATTTGCAACCTAATATGATTATCAGACATGCACCAACTTTTGGCCTTGTTAGAATTTGGGTTGTGGTATTATTAAAAAGAATTCCCATACGTTTCCCACTTAAATAACCACACTGTATAGGTATGTGTCTGTATATACACTATCTCAATGACTCAATGGTATACACCCACAATTACACATTATGCAGTAAAGTGGTACTTACATTAATCACTTAGGAATTTCAAATGTCTTTTTGTAAAAACTTTAATTATTTTAAAAAAAATTCTAGAATAGTCCTATGAGTACATTTTTGAAGTTTCAAGTTCCAATTATATGTAGAATTTACTACCTTCAAACCAGTTTTACACAAGATACACAAATTGTTACTAAATAAAAGGACAGAAACCATTTTGTTTGAACCAAATATCAATTTATATACCTATTTGAAATAAAGCTAAATCGACAAAAATGCACCAATAATCAGTTTTTATCAATTATGCAACAAAATCAAAAATATTAGTTATATTACAAAACTTACTAAGTAGTATGCTGTAAAACCATGAAACTTACCAAAAAAAATCCCAAGATTACCAATAGCACTACAAAGAGACTTTATCAAAAGGGTTGGGCATAGAGGTCATTTCGAAAGCTATTTTTACTACGCCTCGAAAGCGTCCCGCTTCAAATAAATCACCTAAACGCTAAAACGGTTCATTCTGAATCTAAAAAACGTATCGGATTTCATGGAAATCGATTATTAAATAAAGTTTTTGGCAAATAAACAATTTATTGCACTGACGTAACACGTCCACTCTTCCAAAAAATCCATCGCACACACACAAAAAAAAAATTGGTCTGTGGATTTTTTTTTTTGACAGTTCAACATCTGTTTTTGACACTGTTGACGGATAAAAATAGTGCTGTATTGTCAATATCGATATGTATCGACAAGGATCTTGCAAAATTAATACCTAGGGTTTTGTTTTAAAGATAACTTAATACAAAAATATTTATTAATTTAAATACAAATTTTTAATATTTTCTAAATTAGCTGGATTTAGTTCCATATTGGCTTTCCTATCAACAAAGCCCACCTTTAAAAGTGACTTTATATCTTCCCTAGTACATTCCGGCTTGAACATCTGCAACAACTTTTCGTGATTTTTCTCAAAAAGTGCCATCTTTTTGACAGATTTTTTATCTCTCAAAACAGCCCTCTTCCATTTTTCATTTAAAAAACTAAGCGAGCTATTAATTTTCTCCTGACGCAGCTTAAGTTCATCTACAAAGCAAGTTTCCACCAGATATTCTTCGATCAAATCTCGAACTTCGTCTTCTAGTTTTTCGGTTTTTTGAGAGTATTCTTGGGTGCAGTCTCTGGCACAATCCAAAGCTGATGAGTAAATTTTTTGGGGATCTGGGATGCAATCATCTGGGACTGAGAAGATTTTTTGAATTTGTTCATAGAACACTTCAAAGCTTGGTTCAGACAAGGCCCAAAACTGTTGATACCGTTCAAACAATTTTTCGTCGCTAAACTTGTCGTCTTTGATATTATTAGCCTTGCAATGGTTTCTTATATTGACCAGTTCGCGTTTAAGTTGTTTGTCGATGATTTCCCTGTCTATTTGAAAAAATAGGTGAAAAAAGGGTAAATAAAATAACCAAAAATCAACTTACAATCTTGGTAAATGAATGTACTGCACACACCATAGTGGAATAATTCGTTTTGGTCTTTTTTGAAACGTTCTTCGTCTAATAATACAATCATTTTTTTGGAATAACTGTTTTGAAGATTTGAAATTGAAATCAGCTGCTTCCTGCTTCTACTACTGACTACTGACAAGTGAAGTCAGTCATAGTAAGATTTTTATATCGATACCTTCATCGATACACATCATGGAAGCAGTGTTGCCAGGTCATATTTTGTTTTGTATGTAGATTACAATGAAGTAGTAAGAATGTTGAAATAGCCCTTCGCCTATCTACTCAATACATATATTTGCGGCCAACATTAGAGTGAGAGAACAGGAGAGATTCATGAGATTTTCTTGCCCTTACTAGCGCTATCTCACTCAGGGTTAGAAAGAGAGATATGGGAGATCCAATATATTTCTTGCCCTTACTAGCGCTATCTCATTTTGGAATCAATTGAATGACGCATTCCATACCTCTTTCTACTTTATTGGTAGATTACCAGTCTAAATATCAGTAGAAATCAGTAGACAAATAAGTTGCCTTGTTAAATGGGTAAACCATTAGGGTATACTCAATTAATTATTTTAACTACGTTTTCTCAAATCATTAAATCATTAGACTGTGTATTAGACTATTGCCCTATATTTGGTTCTATATTCTTAAAAAGTACAATTTCCCTATTCCAAAATTATACATATAGTGTAGCAAAACGCCCCAAGTACTCTGTAGTGTAATTGGTTAGATGGTAAATGGCGAGCGGTATATTGATGGTGTTTATTTCCTTGGAGCTGCTA
The DNA here is from genome assembly GCA_917834065.1 of Ceutorhynchus assimilis. Taxonomy (NCBI): domain Eukaryota; kingdom Metazoa; phylum Arthropoda; class Insecta; order Coleoptera; family Curculionidae; genus Ceutorhynchus; species Ceutorhynchus assimilis. The sequence continues at coordinate 39,488,492 of OU892283.1, read as the reverse complement.
CCTATAAAATTGTGGAGGGGGTCTATTCGCAAACGAGAGAAACAAACTATTGAGGTTTACTAAATTATATTTTATTATACACAAAACCAAAAATTTAAATCAGCAAAATATCTTTCAATTCTGACAGCCTCATCTATTTTTCTAAATTTTAATTACTTCACATGTCATTATTACGGACCGGAAAATATCCATACAAATAAAGAAACGCCCTATTCCTACTATTCCTAATAACTTATAAGTTTATTCATTCAACACTTTCGATTCATTCCTATTAAACTACCCTTCACCTATTTCTTTAAATTCTTAAAAATTCCTAAGTCCTTTACTGACTGCTTATGCAAAAATCAAAATAATTATTTATTAATTTAGGTATTACTAACTTATTCTTATAAAACCTCACAATAATTTCTACATGAAAAATAAAACCCTAATTCAAAATATCAGCACTTTATCATCAATGTTACAACATGAACAACAATTTTCAAACAAAAACTTTTTATCAATTTAATCAGAACAATTACTATTTTCGGAATCCTAGCCTAGCTAATAAACTCAAATGTTTAATGAATAAATCCTTCTCAAAATCGATTCTTGTTAAGTGCATTATAATATAAATTCCCTTTATATTTTCTTTGCAAAATTAAATTAAAATGTCAATATACTCGAAGGCAATTAAAGTTATGCAATAATGTTCCATAGTCAAAACACTCGAGTTATTACTATTTATGCAATAAAGTTCCAAAGTTAATTCACTTCATAGTCATTCATCGCAATTATAAAGTCAAAAGTTTTACTAGTCAAAATCACTCAAGTTTTTAGGCATTAAAGTCAATTGTCAATTCACTTCTTATCATTCAGAATCATTGTTAAAAGTCAGAAAAACATTAATAACCACTAAAGTCCTTACATTTAAATTTTCACACGTAAAATTACCTAATTTAATTTACTTCAAAAATCTCTAGCTAGAGCACGCACATAATTAAAATGAAGGAATTTTAAATGTTCTTTTTCACAACTTTCCGTTACTTTTCAAAGACCTTTTCCGAGGCCATAAAAGAAACTTTCGCGAATTTTACTCGGACTGACACATTAGGTACTGTAGACTTTAACTCAAACTGGACTGGACTGCGAACTCATCTGACCACTCTGATGATCTCAACTGAAACCGCGGTTATTCGATCCCCCCAAAATTTCTTTGTCCATAACAATTAAGATGATGCAATCTCCTTGAAATTTTTGGCATTTTTATATGTTTAAAATCGAATAATTATTTCGCAATATCCTGATTTATCGGGGTCAATACATTGGTTCAAGAATGTGAGAACAACACAAAGAAAGCCGATAGAACACGTGAGCCATAAATCATCGATTTAATTAGGTACGATGGCCTCGCTTAAAAAAGTTCATTGATATATGATTTAGGAGATGACATCACGCTGGACGAAATAATATAATTTCGAATGTATTTGGGGTCACGCTAGTTTGTTCCATTTTCAATTTATCGATACTGATTTGAAATACCGGAAATTCAGTTTTTGATTATTTGATTATATTTAATTTTTTCAGTAAAGACATTGTAATTTACGGGTCTATTTTCTGGGTCATTACAAACTCAAAATCACCAAAATCCTTAGTCGGTCTTGTTTCGGTCAGACACGCGGCAAGCACTTGTGTTTTTTGTATAGGTATACTATATAGTCACGTATTTCATCAAATTTTGATGGCAAACTTTGTGTGTTTAATAAAATGATATTATTCTGCGATTTATGCGTATCTGTATGACAGTTATTGTTCTCTGAAACTAGAAAACCAGTTCTTTTTTTTTTTGTATTTGATCTAAAAAATGCTTGTCACAATCCGACACGAAACAATTATCAGATAATATTAAAGTGTTACTGGTTGGTTCCAAGATACATGTTGACCTCCCCATGACAGGTAGAATATTTGTTTTTTTGTATGCAAGTATCACTATGATCGTTAGAAGACGCTGTAATATTTAAGATGTCTTTATCTCTATTTGTAGCAGTTAATACAACAATATCATTTGGCCTGACCAAATTACTATAGCAAATATATTGCTTGAAAAGGCTACATAAAATCTGTTTTTTTTTTTTTTAAATAAAAGTCAAAATGACATTATGTTGGCAATGCAATGTAAAATTGTCAAACTTTCAAGTTTTTTATGTAGAAAAGGCTTGTGTTGCCAACCTAGTTACTAAATTTTTGACTTGGGGAATTATCTTTTTAAAAAACACAGACTTTAGTTTGTTTTTATTTAAATCGATAACCTTGCTCATATCTGACGTTTTCAATTATTCGTTTTTCGGCCTTTTCATGGAATTTACCTCCCTCTTAAGGGTAGAAACCACCCCCAACTTTTTTTTTTCAAATGTAAAGATATGTATTATGATAGCTCGTTGGAATAGGCATAAAAAAAGGAATATGACTCATTATTTACTTTTGCATTTTGGTGATCTAGGAAGCGGGAAAAAAATTAAAAAATATTGGTCCTAACAATTTTTTTGCAGTTAAAATTGTTGAATATCTTCAGCATTTCTTCTTGGTAGAACCCTAATGCGAAACAAGCCCCATTTGTGACGTTATGTAATTATTTCTGACGTTAACACACAATTTGATGCTTGATACTCGGATTCTCAACCCTAAAATAGGGCGTTAATGTCAAAAATAATTACATAACTAGATCACCGAAATGCAAAAGTAAATAATGAGTCATATTCCTTTTTTTATGCCTATTCCAACGAGCTATCACAATACATATCTTTACATTTGAAAAAAAAAGTTGGGGGTGGTTTCTACCCTTAAGAGAGGGGTAAATTCCATGAAAAGGCCGAAAAAATGTGCCAAACTAAAAATAAAGGGACCCGTTTTTATTATTTTTCCAGAAAATAAACAGGCTTTCTGATACTAATTTTATAATATTACATATTACCGTTTGTGGCGTTTATTTTACAGCCACTGTATCACATACATTTTAACGAATACACCAATACCAAAGAAAGATTAAATTGATCCAAATATACTTAAAAAAAACTTTGATAAGAACGGAGCGAAGTAAAAGTACGTATTTACACGCCGATGAACATAAACATCGTAATTGAACAACATATTGATGAATATATGGCACAGAGGTCCACCCATAAGTTCCGCAACAATTCACTAATTTGTATTTGAAAAACTTGTCACATTATGTTACTAGTTTGGTAAAGTAACATTATTACTAATTCCTGTTGAAAGGCGAATTGACAAAAAGTGGATAATCTTACAAATTCTTACTTTATATAATAAGTAATTGTTCAAGTACAAATAAGTGGATTATTGTTGAGGAACTTATGGGTGGACCTCTGCGGGACGAGCGCAGCGAGTTCCGCAGCCATCTACTCACCAATATACTGCTGAACTGTTCAAATAAGACCTTCACCTAAAACATGTAATTTTTAAACTCATGAGAATAACTCACATTTGAGCGAGTCAGGTTAGTATCAGGGCCGGCCCTACCATAAGGCGAACTGAGCGAGCGCTCCAGGCGCCAGACCTCGGGGGGCGCCTTCGACTTGTTCCTTGGTAATAAAAAAAAGGGAAAAATATATTATCCCTTTGAATTCTGTCTCTGCTTTTCGATATTTTGCTTTTCTGCTTGTGAGCAAGCTTGTGCTTACTTAGTATGTGAATAACCTGTCCTGACGTTTTTTTGAGACGCGCACGGATCGTGGGTGTGGTGGCGCCTTTACTCGAGCATTTGATCACGATATTTCGGATAGTGATAACGGTCACCTGAAAGCAGTCCTTCAGGCGTTAGCATTTAATAATTGGCAAGATACGTTTCCTTATATCTGGACAGCTGTCCGTATTTTTGTTACCATTCCTGTTACAGTGCCGAAAGGTGAACGGAGCTTAAGTAAGCTTAAGGTAATTGAAACTTACCTTAGCGGTCAACTCTAGCAGAATAGAGAAACCTTCAAGATCTAGCCCTGCTGTCCATTGAAAATGTTATAGCTCAAATATTGTCATATGAGGATTTATGAATAAAGCTAATGCAAAAATTTCGTATTTTGTTTTTTCGATTTTTATATTTATTAGGCCCGGTTTATTTATATTCAGATAAACTTGCGGGTAATTATCGGCAAGATAAATTTACCGTTCTATAAATCTATTGGGCGGCGCATAGCTGGCCAACCAATGGGATAAGATATTGCATTTTTATCGTTCAGATTGCATACCTCACCTGACAGTTTATCAGAAGGTGAATAAACCGGCCCTAATGGCCGTTTCCACAAACTATTACGATAAGTATTCTCTAAACTGACATTTCTCCATAGAAAACTATCAGTTTAGGGAATACTTATCGTTAGGGCTTCCCGAAAATAACTAGTTGGTGGAAATGGCCATAATAAGTGTTATAAGTGATATTACCACAGGGGCGTCGCGTCGGGGGTGGGGGGGTAATGGGGGTAATTACCCCCCCCCCCCCCCCCCAGGATCCAAAATTCAAGGGAAGAATCACGATGCCCAAAAGAAAATACATAATAATATTAAAGAAAATACATTTTTTTTTTTGTTTTATTTTCCTCACAAAGGAAATTATTGTTCTGGAAAAGTGAACGACCTTGAAATTGACAAAAAAATTTGCCTGCGGCGCGTTAGCGGGGGGTCGCATCTTCCCATTACCCCCCCTAGACTGCAAGTCACGCGTCGCCACTGTATTACCAAAGTGGATTATTGGTTGATCCCATCAAAGAATGTGAACTAAATGTTAGTAAATAAGAGAACTTTGTACCAACGAACAAATTTCAATTGATAAGATAAATAGAGACATTGAGCTTTGTTGCCCCAGCAGGAAACCGTAATATTATCGTCAGGATTCAGCGCAAAACCTAAAATTTTTGCATAGAAACCGAAATTCGTATACAGAGAGGTTCCGAAACCGTTCTGGGACGTTTTTTGACGGGTTGGAACAAACCTATTAGCAGGGTTGGATGGGACGACCGCAAATGCCCGGTATAACTCTGGGACGGTCGGGCCGCAGGCCCGACGCGTCTAGATTAATAATAAAATTTTAAAATTTATATATTTGACAAAAACATCATGAAAACTACCTATCTAAAACAATATTAAGGCTGTGGTCCGAATATAACCCAGGGCTGTGGTTTCGCGGTCCGAAAGCGATCAAATTACTCTGGTACCTGGAATAGTGGTTACTTTTGGACCTTGGTTTCCTGAAATCTGGTTAACCAAATGTCAAAATAGTTACCGACTATCGGATGTCGGTTCTGTTGGTTTTATCTGTAAATTCCTAAAAATTCTGTCAACAATTTTTTATTTCATATTCGTGTTCCCTAGTTAAGCCTAGTACTCATAACTGCGAAATTCGCATTTTTTTGACAATGCGTTGACAATCTGACGTTTTATGCGTGTATCAAACATCAAATTGTCAACGCAATGTCAAAAAAATGCGAATTTCGCAGTTATGAGTACTAGGCTTTAACCGGAAATTTCAGAAACCATCTGTCAACCGGATCGGTTACTTTGGTTAACATTTGGTTATATTCGGACCATAGCCTTCAGCCTAGTACTCATAACTGCGAAATTCGCATTTTTTTGACATTGCATTGACAATTTGACGTTTAATGCGTGTATCAAACGTCAAATAGTCGAAGCAATGTCAAATGAGTACTAGGCTTTAAAATGAATATTATGCGTGAGGTCCGAAACCACTGGTGACGGTTTAATTGAGAATGCAGTGTTGCCAATCTGAATTTGTGAAATTACACGATATGCTGGTCAAATTACATAGTTTTACACGATTTCGTCTCACAATTACACGATTTATACACATGACCTTGGTACCTAATTAGTAACATCAAGAAGTAAGTATTTATGATTTTGGGAAATGGGTCAAATCCAGTCAAATCTGAGGGTTGATCATCGCTCCTCAACCAAAAACAAAGATGTAGCATCGACAGAAAAGCGATCCAAAAGTAATCTAATCACTAATTACTCTAGTTCCTGGAAAAGTGGTTACTTTTGGACCTCAGTTTTCCTGCCAGGATGAGGCACCCCAGATGACGTCATACAGTTATCAGGCAACCTACCTCTCTCAAACATCCTAGCCATAAGAGTAGTCACTTGACAGACCATTTGACAGACAAAAGATAATGGAATGTAATGCAAGGAGCAATTAAGGGAAGAGAAAACGTCAAGTCCTATTTGTTTGTCACAATGGGACCGTGACCTATCTATATGTAATAATATCGAGAATGAAAATTCCAAAATATTCTTTCGTTTTCTTAACAGTAAAATTTTTGAAACCAATTTTTCATTCTTGCCGTCCAAGGGAGGGCTGGATGAAAAAAATTGTCAGGGCCGGTTTGTCTAAGCCCATCCAACCCTGCCTATTAAATTAGATATGGTCAAAATCTATACTCGCGCATGCGAATCACATTTAAACTAGGGGCGCCAGTCAGATCTCGCTCCATACTAAAAGTAGCCTCGGGCCGGCACTGGTTAGTATGGTAATTAAACAACATATTGATGAATAGATGGCTGCGGAACTCGCTGCGCTCGTCCCGCAGAGGTCCACCCATTAGTTCCGCAACAATTCACTCATTTTTTGTACTTGAATAACCTGTCACAATATATTACTGGTTTGGTAAACAAACATTACTAATTCCTGTTGAAAGGCGAATCGACAAAAAGTGGATAATCTTACAAATTCTGACTTTATATAATAAGTTATTGTTCAAGTACAGAGTGTTTTTTTATATATTGACACCTCACCTACAGCCTTCACCTTTACAAGTAGATGAAAGTTGTAAGTACAAAAGTTGTACAATATTTGTTGGTTCAATACAAATCACACCGACTGATCGGAGTAATCGGGCAGACGTCGTTCAGAGGACACTCCTAGAAGTCCTAGCCTAAAGGTCGCGTATGAAATTATTACTGTGACATTCTCATACGAGATTTTAATTTAAAAAAATATCATAAAAAACAGGTAAATGATAACGGCTTTTATCAGTAGAAATTACAATTATTGATATCAATTAGACCAGTGGCCAAATCAGTAGACCTGGGCTGCGTTCATGAATGGCTACAGCCAAGCCAAAATTGGCATTTTGCGTTCGAGTTCGGCTCCAACCTACGTGGTTCGGCATTATTATATTATATATTATATGACTCTATTACCCACAGTGGCGACAATTGCTGTCTTATTTTTGATTGGTTCTAAAATCCCATATATTTATATTGAAAACGCCGCCATCTTGTTCCCACCTATTGCTTATTTCAAATATGAATATATGGGATTATGGAATTTAGGTGAACATCCATCATAAAACATGGAAAACAACGTATTTGATGGACCTAATAATAGTCATCAAATACGTCGATTTCAATTTTTTATGATTGATGTCCATTTAAATCCCATATATTATTATTTAAAAGTAACAAGAGGTTGGGAACAAAATGGCGGCGGGACCTCTATTGTCGCCACTGTTTGTAAAAGTTTATTTAGCCACTGTAGGCATTACCAGTGGAGGGGGAAAAGTAGGTTTTGGCATTAGCATCGCCATCTTTGAACGCACCCCTGGAATTCCTGGCAACACTGTTATCGATACACATCATGCAAGACATATCGATATCTTGCAAAAATAAAACAACACTCTTCTTTTTTTCTCTATTCATAAAACATTCCTCTAATGTTTTTGTTTACGATCGACAGGATTTGGAGAGGGGAGAAAGTGACACTTTGACATACGATACCCCCCTATTTTGTTTTTTTTGATTGACAGTGTTGTCCTCCCCTATATTATATTCTTTTTTTTTTGCGGGGCTCCCCGATGTATTTTTTGGAAAAGTTGTGCCGAATATGCGTTCAAAACGGTCGCGGTTTGGTGGACATAAACACGATAGATTTCGATTCGGTGCGGTTGAGCGACAAATTGGAAACTTGCACCAGTTTGGTAAGTTTAGAATTATTGTTTTTTAGAGTGCTCGACCTATTGATTTTTCGCCCCCAATGGGGTTTACAGGTTGTTAAAAACAGTGGTGTAGGTTTCAGATTTTTTCGTATTATTGTAGTAAGAGATATTTCAGGCTTTTGGGGTCCTGATATTGAGAATTAGGCCATCGTTCTAGGGTTGTTTACTCAAAATCTAAAGTATATACCTAGAGGGGCTGTAATACTACAAACAGAATCCTATTTAGGTACCCCATTTTTCACTTTTAATCCCCTGTAAAAATACATTTTTAAATCCTGTTTTGCTTATTTATCCATTTTAAAAATTGCTCTTCGTTTTCTTATTCTCATACCTACTAGATTTTTAGCTAACTTACCATAATAAATTCTTTACTTATGTATCTATTGCTCAGACTTCAACTATTCTCAAATTTTTCTGTTTTGGGTCAAAGTTGAAAAAGGTTTTCTTATCCAAATTAGTTTTTGAAGCTGAAATACCCCAATTTTGATAAATTATTCAAATATTTGATTATTTTTCATTTTTCTAACCTGACTTAAGATTTCGATTTGTGATTTTTTGCTCTTTAGTTGGCAACCCTGCCCACTACCCTGCCTGAAAGCGCCATTTTGAAAATTGTTAGGTTAGAAATTCATGAAAAAATTAAAAGAGCTTTCTCAAATAAAGAGGAATTTTGTGCCCTCATAATAGTCAAATATCTACATAATAATATTTGGAATAGAAATTTTTTAATTTACCATAAACTTTTCCACTAACTTTACTGAAATTAGGCGATTTGACGTTCTGTCCGAGATTTTCTGTCAATTTATTGATATTCCATATGGCGTCGTGGGCATAACAAACTTGAACGATGATAATGGTTACTAGGCAACCTGACGTCATGAAAGTAGAGTTCTAGTAGAATTCTACTTTTATGACGTCATCTGCGACGTATTTATCGCGTACAGTACAGGCGATGATAATGGTTACTAGGCAACCTGACGTCATGAAAGAAGAGTTCTAGTAGAATTCTACTTGTCGTGATCCCAGCCCAGAACTGAGATTAAATATCGGTTCCGTTCCAGTTCCCGGCGTAATGACAAATATCGGTTCTGTTACGGTTCCGGTTCTAACAAAAATATTTCGATTCGGTTTGGACCAATAACAGGTCTGTTCGCAGAGAAATCACAAACCAGTCAAAGTGAATCTCATTGGTTGAAACTAGTTTTCTGACTGTTTCTGATTGTTTTCAACCAATGAAATGCGCTCTGACTGGTTTGTGATTGCTGTGCGAACAGGCCTATTGGTTCATACCGGTGTATGGTGCATTTTTTCCCAAGATGGATTTTGACATTGAAAACTTTGAAACATAAACAATACCTCTTGGCCCTGATTGGTCGCAAAATGCCGTGTCCCTGCAGGTTGGAATCACTATGTTGTGCCAATGGCATGTTGCGTCCAATAAGCTGCATTGTTTAAGTTTCATTAGTTTCAAAGTTGCCAATGTCAAAATCTATCTTGGGAAAAAATACACTTTAGTTTTTCACAAATATCTAACGGAAACATGTAGGTATGTTTCTGTAATTTGTAGACACCAAAGTACCATTGATGACGTAGACAGCGTGTCGTTTCTCAGCTTTGACGTAGAGTGTTTGCTAGAACGGGTGTTTGCACCCACAGGTTGTTACGATTGCGCTGGCTTTTGAACTGTGCTATCAGCAATCCAGACCACGTGATTCAATATGGCCGTTCATGTCAAATATTGTGGTGACGTTCTTAAGAAACCATTTGTGTTACTTGTTGTATGAACTATATACACTTTGCCAAACATAAAACAAGGCTGGGATCATGACAAGTAGAATTCTACTCTCATGACGTCAGGTTGCCTAGCAACCATCATCATCCTATGTACTGTACGCGATAAATAGGTCGCGGGTGACGTCATGAAAGTAGAATTCTACTCGTCGTGATCCCAGCCCCCAGCCCTGGTACACATTTTCCTATTGTGTGGTATTGTGTAAAACGACCTTTTTTTTCACCCCAAAAATGACAAAGAGAGTCAAATCAGTGTCATCTTTGAACCAAACATAACATAGGGCGCGTTCTTTTATTCAGCAATGGATCCACCTGCTGCCGGCATTATAAGACAGACATTCCTATTTTCTATGAGCTAGACAAAGAAAGGCTGATTACTGATCCACCGCTGAATAAAAGAAAGCGCCCCTTAAAACATGCTGCATTCACTTTTGTGCAGCTTTGACATTGACAAAAACTGTCTGATCTGTCTTTTAAATTGTTGTTAAGCCGGCCTCACACTAGTCAAATTTGAAAAATATATATTGCCTCTACCAGTTTTATGTTGGGCCAAGTGTACACTACACGTAACTGGAACGGCACCCAACAGCTGCTTCCAATCCATTTTTGAGGCAAATTTTATGGTAGTGGGAACGACAATAAAATTAGTTGTTTACTTTGTCACACACGTGCATGTTTACGAGCAATGGTGGGGTATAATAAATCCACCTAGCCTTGTCTAAGAATGCGCAAGACAAAAACAACCCCCCCTTTTACTCTTTTAAAAATTTGCCTCAGGCGTGATAAATGCTGGTGCTATTCCATTTACGTAGTATACATTTCCATGACAATGCCAATGTCAAACACAAATGTCCAAAATGTGATAAATAAGTAATTTTTCATTGATTTTTATCAATTACCTAGAACCTAAATGTAAACAACGCGGCGTTTGACCCGAACGGCCATATTGAATTTTGTTTAACAGGTCAATGGATTGCCTAATTAACATTCTAGAACAATCCTTGTTTAGATCTCGTTTGCATCTTCGTCTTTGCCTATTATGTTAATTAAAATTTAATAATATTCTTCATCATGAATATTCTTAACTACGACTTCTGGCGCAAACGACATCGTTGTTGACGTCAACAACGGTGCAACACCATATGAACTTGATTCCAAAAATCGATGCCAATGAGCAATCCTATCCTGTAGTAGTGTGTAATATCCTTGGTGCAGTCTAGCCGAGAAATACGTTCTTTCCCAAGCTCAGTTTTTTAAAGTGTTAATTTTATTATGATACGACCAAACATCAAAAGCTTAATTTATAAAATCTTGGAACCGAAAAATACCGGTAAGAACCGATTAATTTATATCGATTCCGGTTCTGCCTGCTTTACAACATTTCTATGAAATTTGAGTTTCGTTCCGGATGACGTCGACAACGGTGCAACACCATCAAGATTCCTAAGATTAATAGGTTGCCTGGTAATGAGAAATAGATGACGGCATAAAAGTTATCGGAGCTAGGACTCTAACGACTGTAACACATAGAGATCATTATCCCTATCGCTATGGCACTTGCTATCCTTTTTTCTCTTTTCGAAATTAATAGAGAGGAGAAGTCAATAGAGATAGAGATCTTATATCTCTATTCGTTACAGAGTTCCAGCTCAGGAGCCTAATTCTGTAAAAAACGAACCGTTCGATTCGGTAGAATTTCTTCGATTGTGACGTCATTTTCGGCATTTTCGGAATAGCTTCCGCGCTAGCAAACCGAAAATGACGTCACAATCGAAGAAATTCTACCGAATCGAACGGTTCGTTGTTTATAGTATAAGGTCCCACAGGCAACCTTTCTTTTCCAAACAGCCTTGCAACATCATATAACCCCTGATATGACCTTGAATACAAAAATCGAGGCCGAGGATCAATTCTGTCGTAGTGTGTAATATCCTTGCCGTTAAGGTACGTTTACATTCAATCCCAATTCAAAACGCAAACAGTCAGTTGTTCAACTGTCAAGTAATTTCAGTTGCAATTTGAATTGGAATTGAATGTGAACGTGCCTTTACGGTCGTCAAGTTTCTTATGCCCACGGCGCCATATTGAATATTATTAAATTAAAAATTTACAAAACGTCAAATAATGGCGGATCAAGGTTATTACACACTACACAGGATAGTCTATTTGTAGTATCCTGTATTTGTTATAATTCCATTAGCTCATAGATGGCGCTAACAGTAGTTAGGTTGTGTGATGACACAGGTCAAGGATGATACACAGGCCGAGTTCGTTTTTGTCATCCTTTTCGTCGATTTGCTCCGAAATTTTGACGAGCACGTGACTGGATAAGACAGTTTTAGTTTACAAATCACGTGCCTGTCAAAATTTCGGAGCAAATCGACGAAAAAGATGATAAAAACGAACTCGGTCACACTACCACTACAGGATGGCCTATCCTCATAAGGCCTGTGTGTAACAAATCCCCCCCTTACCCCCTACACCAAACGACCAGTTGTGACGTAAGCAGCATGGCGTTTCTCGCCTTGACGTAGGCTGTTTAAACAGCTGACGACTTAGTTATGACGTCGGCAATGGTTGAAAATCAATATGGCGGCGATTACCAAAAACGAGGCCGATAAGCACTCCTTAAAAAGTGTATTCTCCTTGAATACAGGTAATGTCATTCAGTGATGTCAAGGATGTTGGTTGGTAATTTAATAACAATTTATTAAAAACAATTAAATGCTAAACATTAATTAAATAGAAGTTCATTTGATTATCAATATTCATCATACTCGACCATAACACCTCGTTTAACAACAAACAAACAGTACACTATTTAGGGCCTGTGTAGATCAAATCTCATCATAAATGTAGATTCTAAACTACTACCACGCGCAAACAGATTACGTCACCGTTGATGACGTTGACAACGGTGCAACACCATATGACCTTCAGTGGCGGCTCCTATATTAGAAATGTGGGGGTTGCAATTCCAATTTCAGCTTCATCGGATAATGATCGACCACAGAATGGCTCTGCAATTAAACTTTAAACATTTTTTTGTCACGCACCACACTACAAACTAAAATAAAATATTTTAAAACAAACCTAATCTGCGATGCGCGCAAAAAAGTGAAGAAAGTTTGCAATTCGCCTGCAACCTGCTGGAGCTTATGGGACGGAATTGGAATCCACGCGTAGATAGGCACCACGTATGCGACGTCGTATAAGCCGATCGGGTTGCATTCGAGCTGCAATCCGGCGCGGCAGCGAGTCAGTTATTGCCATTTTGGTGAAGGTAATCAAATTATATTGATAAATTTATTGCGGGGAAGCTCCTCGCGTATTATGTAGGTACCAAATTTTGGTATAATTTATTTTTAAAATATAATTAGGTACTAAAATATTAGTTCTTTTTTGTTTTATTGTTTTCAACTTTTGTTTTGGGGGTTGCACAAACCTGCAAACCTTAGGAAGAGCCGCCACTGATGACCTTGACTCCAAAAACAAAGTCGATATGCAATCTTGTTGTAGTGTGCAATATCCTTGCCGTAAAGGTACATTTATATTCAATTCAAATTGCAAATGACCAGTCTTCGAACTGTCAAGTAATTTCAATTAGGCACTCGCTCAAGGTTGTCTGGTAATGGGTAACTTGATGACGCATCTGGAGTGCCTTATGGAGATTTGCATTATGTTTAGGGGGACGTTATCAAATTATCCAGGCAACCTACCTCTCTCAAATAACCTTGGCACTTGCTGACGTTACACACATAACCTCACTTTCGATGGAGGGTGAAAAAAGCGTTCAAGGACTATTTACACACATCTTAGGCGCTAGCTATTACGTCACAAATCACTTTCGTTAAGAGGACAAACATGTCATTGGGACAAACTATATTTACATCTATTTGCGTACTTTGTATAAATAGTCCTTGAACGCTTTGTTCGTTCCCCCATCGAAAATGGTTATGTGTACGATGTTAGCTGGTACCTAATTGAATGTAAACGTGCCTTTACGGTCGTCAAGTTTGTTATGCTCGCTGCGCCATATTGAATAATCATAAATTGATAATGTTGTAAGTTGAAAAGATATTAAATTACGTTAAATGCTTTGTTCATCTGTTAATATAACTGGTTAATCGCCTTTAATTATTATCTTATCAGTAATGCCGGTTTCGATAGTAACTATCGAAAACAATCGATTGTTCAAGAAAATTTATCAGTTCGTTAGTAGTATACTATCGATAGTTTTCGATAATGCTTTTGATAGTTCTTAACTGGAGTTCGAGAATTATCGATAGTGGCCATCATCGATAATTTGATCTTCCATTATCGATAGTTTCCTATTTTCAAGCAGAAACCAGTCGCAATGACGTTCTCAGTTTTTTTCTATTTGGCCTTAAATTTACCAAAGTCCAATTTTTGAAGTGAAAACGAGTTAACCCAAACGAGAGAGAAAAACAGTAACAGTCAGCAGTGCGAGAGAGAGAGGGATAGCGTGGCAAATTTCGGCGACGTTGCCGATATCATTGGCAAAATTTTACTTGCTTGTAAAAGGTTGTCTGGTAATGGCAAACAGATGACGTCATCAGGTGGTTTTTATGGAGATTTGCATTAGACGATTTCGCCACGTTTTGGTTGGTAGGTAAATTGGTTAACCGCTAGGTAGGCTCTTCGTCACAACAGCGACGTCACATACCATTTTCAGCCGAAATCGGCCGGTTTGTCAAATGTCACGTGTATGACGTGATGATGATGGTATGCCTGAGAAAATTAAAATAAACAAAATCCTGAATATTTTTTATTGTTGGAAATTAAAATTGGGAATAGTGAAAATTAATTTGTTTTGTATAATTTCAAATATAAGCAAAAAAGTGAGGTTGAATTACTCCAAATTAGAGAGAGATAGCAAGCTACCAATTCAAATAACCGTGCTCCAAGCTGGGTACCTAATTTGACATACCAAAATAGATACCTGAGTTTGTGACGTCATTGTTTGGTAGGTACATTTTTGACCAGCCAAAGTGGGTTACCAAAACGTGGCGAAATCCTCTATTATGTTTAGGCATACAGATGACGTCACAAAAGTTATTAGGCAACCTTCCTCTCTTAATCAACCTTGAAACCATAAATGCCAGAATTCAATATGGCGGCAATAGTCAAACAACACAAGATATTATAAAACTTGAACCTCTAGGGACCTCATTCTTGAAACAGGGAAGCAGCGTTCTCAGGAGAACGAGTGTTCCTTCTTTCCCAATGATGATATGCAACTCTGGGTTTCTATTCTCATAACCTAGGAACAGATTTCTGACGAGAATGATTATTCTGTCTTTGTCAGTGTTATGGAAATATATACATAGGCGACTGAGACAGAACCTTTATTCTTAGGAGAACGCTGCTCCCCTGTTACGAGAATAAGGGCCCTCTGATAGAATCAGTAACAAAAGACGGAGTTCTCCTGAAAACGCTGCTCCCCTGTTTCAAGCAAGATGTCACTAGAGGTTCAAGTTTCATGATATCTTGTGTTGTTTGACTATTGCCGCCATATTGAATCCTGGTTGAAAGAGAGGAAGGTTGCCTGATAACTTTTGTGACGTCATCTGTATGCCTAAACATAATAGAGGATTTCGCCACGTTTTGGTAACCCACTTTGGCTGGTCAAAAATGTACCAACCAAACAATGACGTCACAAGAAGAAAAACCCAGAGTGGGGGGTTGATTTTTTTGTGTCTCGCTCAGAAATTGACGTTTCCTATTAAAAGTGTCCAAATTGGACTACCTTGTATATACAGTACATTATTTGTTTTTATTCAAAAAAAAAGCTTATCTTTGAAAATAAAATGATTTGAAAATCCAACGAAAACGCGGGATAGGTGTGTGACGTCAGAATCCCAGAAATGCGAGGATGCCGAGTTTCTACATCTTTCATTTCAATCTGGTGTCCGACGAGAATCGATATAGTTATCTATCTTTGTCTAGCTCATGTGGATTCTTTGGTCGAAACTCCTATAATAACATGTGTTGTGTCTGTATTTTATTGTCGGGAAAGTCTTCAGATTAATGTCGGGCTATTTGTATCCTTGCCTTTTACTTACAATAAGACAAAGATGAACAACTGGGTATTTTATGAATGAAATCAGCCATCTTTTTTTAAAATTGCATTCCCCTTACCGATGCCCCGTAGCTTCAGATTTCCTGGCCAGACAATACCAACTAATCCAGTACATTTTTGTTCAGTGTTGCCAGCTGCACGGAATTTTTTCTTTTTGTGGGGAGATTATACATATAAGAAATAGAAAACGGGTATTTCTGTTTTAAATAATCTCCGTTTTTTTTTTATAGGTTCTCTCAAAAGACGAAGTATCGACAGAAATATGCGAAAAATGCGTAAACAAACTCAGAGTCTCCTACCATTTCCTCGACATGTGCAAGAAAAGTACAAAAATCATTCAGGGATACTTGAACAAACTGACCGCACAAGAAAACAAGGCCGACTTTAAAAACTTCGATCTCAGAGTGGACTTGGAAGATCTCCCGCCACAATTCGATGAAACACTTGACCAAAACGAAATCCAGCCTGATAATAACACTATTATAAAACGCAAACAAAGAATCACGAAAGAACAAAGATGTTCGCTGTTGAAACAGTTACTTAACAGGCCTAAAAAGGACAGAGATAAATCGTACTTTACTCAAAACGATAACAGCGATTATGATAAAGGTGGCCTAAAAAACATCATAGATTTCACTAGGAATTATGAGTTTAATTTGGACAAAAATTGCAACATTGAATCAACTCCTTTGGACAAACTTACAGCATTCAGCACCAACTATTTTACAAGAGATTTTTCAGATTTTAAAAACCACGTTTTATATGTCATAGAGAATCGACAAGAATTTGAATATTATAGTGATGATGATTGTAGTTATGAAGATGAGCAGTTTGAACATGTCACAGTTGAACCTGATATTAAAATCAAAAGCGAAATAGACAGTAGTGAAGAAGACCAATGTCCTTTGGACTATTTGGAAACTTCTTTTGAAGTGAAACAAGAAAGATTATCTCCGGAACCAGTCAGTATTAATTCTTCGGTTAAACTATTGGATAGGCTAGTGTCTAGTTATCCTATTGGTGCCAGAAAAGTGTTTTCTCAGAATAATGTGCGATGTCGCACCAGGGAGCAACCTTATATTAATCCTATGCTAAAAAATCAGTTCCTTTACAGAAGTTTTAGGTGCGAAAGGTGTAACAGATATTTTAAGAGCCAAGGGTATCTTAAAGCACACAACTCAAAGGTACACTGATATGTGAATTTTCTCAGGGGTGTGAATTTTAAAATAACTCTTGAAGCTTTTGAGTATTAAATTCGCTATTGCCAAATAATAAACACACTCATAATTGTGCAAATTTATCTTGTGTTTGAAGCAATATAATATACAAAATGTTTCCTATATATCATTGATATTTTTCAATGAGAAAAATATTATGGCAATTCCAGTTGTGCAAATTGTCAAACCCTAGTTAATAAAAGATTTAAAAAATCTTTATGTATTTAAAATTAATGTTGTGTCAGTTTTTCAAAAAAAAAAACCAATGTGATTCTATTATGCGTCCTAAAGTAAGAAAGGACACTATAAAACCAAGCCAAGGTTTCTAAAATTCATAGGTTGTCTGGTAATGGGTAACTTGATGACGCATCTGGGGTGTCTTATAGAGATTTGCATTATTTTGAGCCATACAGATGACGTCATAAAAGTTATAAGGCAACCTCGTTTTAAAAAACCTTGAAACCAAGCATTATTATTAATAAAAGTGTCCTTTTTTTTAGTTCTGTTTTCAATTGCGCTTGTCCTAGATTCAAAATCTCAGGACAGCTCTTGTTCAATCCGAATTTACGATTACTATAGATAAGTACTTATTATACACGTTTTAAATGTTTGTACCTTATTCCGAATTAATTTTTAAGGGAAATATTATATTATTGTAAAATGATTGGTAACTTGTAAGCTCTGTTTTTTCTTTTTTTAATTTTGTTAAATATTTTAAATAAATTATTTGATTTTATTTGCGTTTGGTTTTCAAAAGCCTCTTTTGATGGTGGGTTGATTTATTTATAGTCTGTGACCAAAATTATTGGTAGTGAGTACGCCACTGGAATCATTTCTCACGACCTGCGCCACTGTGAGGAATGATTCGCTGCGGTAGTTTTGATCACAGACTACTATAGCTTTGTTCCAACACATTAACAAACCGTATAATATACCGTCACGATTCTGAGCAAAGCCAAAAATTTGGGCGCAGAACCAAAAATACGTATACAGAGTGATTTCGAAACCGGTCATGGGGTGGTTTTTGACGTGGAACAAACCTAATAGTTTTAACTAGTATCGATATTTACATGTCAGTCAGTTGCCAAAAATTTGCAAGGATATTTTTTCTACTCAGAGTTTCCGAACTACCCTTGTCTATTCTGATTCTGTTCCATTTGCACCCACTTGATCAAAATTACTCTGTCTGTATTCCCTCTGCATTATTTCTATTTGAATTCCTTCTATTGTTCGCGTTACTCTTCAAATTGCTTTAAGTTTTGTTTCATTTGCACTAACTCTGTTCTGTTTGCTCTGCTCTGATTGTGACTATTCGAACTACACTAGCTCTGTTCCAACCAACATAAGAACCGTTCTAGAACGGTAATTTCCAGTCGATCAAATTCATTTATCAAATAGGCTAAACGTTCAACTTTTTGAAAAATAGGTAGGCAACTGTGCAACTGGAAATTACTGGTTCTGGAAGGGTTCTCATGTCGGTTGTAGCAGAACTTCTATTATGCTACTAATCAATGAATTTATTCACTATAACAGCACTATTCGCCCAAGTTAAGAGCACTGGTTAAGGGAAAGTGAAGAATTTAAGTTCAAAGAAAACATAGTTGTCACGTACACTCACTACAAAAAAATGGAGGCGTTTAATAATTGTTATTTGTTAAGTAACAATTATTAAACGCCTCATTTTTTTGTAATGAGTGTACGTGACAACTATGTTTTCTATGAACTTAAATTCTTCACATTTTTTTAACCGGTGTTCTTAACGTGGGCGGACAGTAGGCTAATCAAGAGCCGGTTTCTCAATAGCGAGTGCCCTCCAGGTTAGTTTTAACTCCAGGGTAAGCGTGTTCAGTTGCTATGTTTACCCTGGAGTTATGTTCAACCCGGGAGTGACTCGCTATTGAGAAACCGGCCCTTAAAATTAATTTTGGGTTTTCAATAATTCTACTCTAACTGTTCCAAGTGCATTGACTCTTATTGACCTGTTCAACTGTTTGAGCTACTTTAACTGTTCTAATTCTGTTACATTTGCACTAGTTCGATTAAAATTACTCTAAGCATTCCATCTGCATTAATTCTATTTGAATTCCTCGTTCCTTCTATTGTTCGAGTTACTCTAAGGCCCGGTTGTACAATCCAGGTCCAAACAGAGGTTCAGTTGAACTCTACTGGTACTTGAACCTTCCGATTTGAAATGCATTGCTGTCAGAAACATGTCAAAGTGTACATTTTTTGACAGCAATGCATTTCAAATGGGAAGGTTCAAGTACCAGTAGAGTTTAACTAAACCTCTGTTTGAGTCTGGATTGTACAACTGGGCCTAAGTGTTCCAATTGCTTTAACTTTTGTTTCGTTTGCATCAACTCTGTTCTGTTTGTACTGCTCTGATTGTTACTATTCGAACTACTCCATTATGCCACTATTCAATGAATTTATTTACTATACAATAGGCTGATTTGAAAAATTAATTTTAGGTTTTCCGTAGTTCTATTCTGACTGGATGAATTTATTTACTACAACAATAGACTGATTTGAAAATTAATTTTGGGTTTTTATTAATCCTCCTCTGACTGTTCCATGTGCACTGACTCTTTTTGATTTGTTCAACTGTCCGAACTACTTTGATTGTTATAATTACTCTAGGTGTTCCAATTGCTTTAATTCCTGTTTCATCTGCACTAACTCTCTTCTGTTTGCACTTCTCTAATATGTAATCTGACTGTATATCAGTGAGGTCTTTTTAGCAATAGAGTAACTACTTGCATGTTCGACGAAATGAAGCTTACCCCAAATGGAGATTTTCAGTCAGAACTCGGAACCCTAAATCTAAGTGCACTCCGACTGTTCGGGTATAATTTATCAGCGTAAATAGAGTAAGTACATTCAATTCGTTTAAACGTAGTCGAGTGACTAGAGTTTACTCCAAAAGTTGCAACTCGGAAACCATGATTTTTATGGCGTTTCCGATTGGTATACCTAGTGCGGAATGCGGAACTAGTGCAATTTTTTTTATTTCTGTCTTTTTCTTCTACAGGTCGAATAAAAGGATGCAAATACACTCAGTGCGCACTGAAACCACCAATCGGAAACGCCATTAGAGTAAGGCCGGCTTCTCATGAGAGTAAACTTGACATAACTGGCGAAAATGCTGAATACATGAATTTTGGCACAACATTCACATGGAGCAGAGAATTTACGCCGCTAACGTGTCTCAAAATCATATTCTTTTTCTAAATTTTGAAATATTCCTTTGAATTTTGATTGTACAAATTTGTATTTGTTTTGGCTTTATTTCCAAATAGTTACAAATATGGACAGTAAATTACAAAAATCAAGAAAACGAAACTTTTGCAACCTTAACCTCTAAAAACGCTGAATTTCTACGCGAAAAGTTGAACTTTGCTCAACTTTTGGCATATGTGCGGCAGAGTGTCAGCGTATCAAATATAGCGGGATTTCGGCCAATCAGAATTCTGCATTCAGGTACGCTGTCACGCCATTAATATCAAATTACGCTCATGAGAAGCCGCTCTAACTGATAACCTCACCTGACAAATAATGGTAATAAAAAAAAAGGTTTATTCGCGACCTCTAACTTCTGCTCTGTTAGTTATACTGTACTGCTCTGCAGTAGCTGCACTGCACATTCTGCTCTTCACTGTCTGCATTTTCTTTTCGTCAAAATGGGGCACAGAGTTTCACCGCTGATATCAGAATTCTCAAGCTAGGTTCAACTTGCTCACTCAACTATGGATCTCAGTACACTATAGGCACTCCGTTTGTTCAGATATGACTTTTTAGAGTAGAGTTAGTGTTCGGCTGAACGCCGTCAAATGGAATTTACTCCAAAAGTTGCAATGATTATTTACTTTAATAGAGTATCTAAAAAAAGGCTACGTTCACCAGAATCAATCAACATTGTAAACTGTCTACAAATACGAACAGAATACGTTGGGTAAACTCTTGATTCTG
The DNA here is from genome assembly GCA_917834065.1 of Ceutorhynchus assimilis. Classification (NCBI taxonomy): domain Eukaryota; kingdom Metazoa; phylum Arthropoda; class Insecta; order Coleoptera; family Curculionidae; genus Ceutorhynchus; species Ceutorhynchus assimilis. The sequence continues at coordinate 39,467,415 of OU892283.1, read as the reverse complement.
CTGAACGATTCATCTTTTCAATGATAAAACGTCACCTTCTGAATGTCATGCCACCACAAGGTGGGTTCGGCTTGCTCACTCCGAGTGACTCCATTCGCACTCCAGCCGTTCGGGTATTGCTTTTTATCGTATTGGGTTGACTCCATTATCTCTGTTCTTACTCCACTCCAACTCCGCGCTGAATAGCCGAAACCAGCTACAGTTGAATTCAGAACGGGACTTTAGTCTGGTGTTCGTGTAGTGCAGGGTTATATCACATGATGAAGGTTTAATCGGCGGTGTAACACCGAATACACCATCATTTTGTACCGAGTAAACGGTGTCTCACCATCTTTACACCATTCGGGCGTGATTCGGACACCAACTTATTTCCAAACGCAAATTAGGTGTACACCAAACTTACTCCTACCAATCAACGAACGACACAGTGTCAATAGTGTGAAAAGTGTCGATACTTTGTATCATTCCGAACTCACCTCACACAAAACACAAATTAAGTGTTCAAAATTATAAACCCTCCTGAAACCATCGCAAAGAGTTTATCAACGTTTGTGCCCTGGTAAACAAGGCCAAAGTTTTTAGTAATTAATTTTAGTTTTTTAGTTTTTAATTCTTCTCTGGCTGTTCCAAGTGCACTGACTCTTTTTGATTTGTTCAACTAATTGAACTACTTTAACTGTTCTAATTCCATTCCATTTGCACTAACTCGATTTAAATTACTCTAAGCATTCTATTTGTATTGATTCTATTTTAATTCCTTCTATTGTTCGAATTACTTTGAGTGTTCCAATTGATGTAATATCTGTTCCATCTGCACTGACTCTGTTCTGTTTGCACTGCTTTAATTTTAACTGTTCGAACTACTCTAAAATATGCTACTAAACAATGAATTAATACATTATAACAATAGGCTGATTTGGAAATTTATTTTGGTTTTTTATCAATTTCACTGTGATTGTTCCAAGTGCACTGACTCTTTTTGATCTGTTGAATTGTCCGAACTACTTTGGCTGTTTTAGTTCTGTTCTATTTACGTTAGTTCGATTTAAAGTACTCTAAGTATTCCATCTGCATCAATTCTGACTGTTCGAGTAAGATCTTTTTAGCAATAGAGTAACTACTTACACGTTCGACGAAATGAAGCTTACTCCAAAAGAAGATTTTCACTCAAGACTCTGGACCCTTAATCTAAGTGCACTCCGAGTGCTCGAGTATGACTTTTTAGTGAAAATAGAGTAACTGCATTTGGATAAACGTAGTCGAGCGAATGGAGCTTACTCCAAAAGATTTCTAGAGTAAGTAGAGTACCTGACCTGACAAATGATGTTATAGTAAAAAAAAAATTGGTTTAGGGAGGATTTTCATGCATCCGTCTCAACATTCTATTCTGACATATTTATATACGATTATGTCAGAATAGAATGTTAAACGGACATATTTCGACGGAAAAACGGATGCATGAAAATCCTCCCTTATTCGCGACCTCTAGCTTCTGCTCTGTTATTAGTTATACTGTACTGCTCTGCAATAGCTGCACTGCACATTCTGCTCTTCACTGTCTGCATTTTGTTTTTGTCAAAACGGGGCACAGAGTTTTACTGCTGATATCTGAATTTCTTAAGCTAGGTTCAACTTGCTCACTCAGTACTATGGATCTCAGTACACTATAGGCACTCCGTATGTTCGGGTGTGACTTTTTAGAATAGAGTAACTACGTTTGGCTAAACGCTGTCAAATGGAACTTATTCCAAAAGTTGCACTGATTATTTACTTTAATAGAGTAAAGTTGTCATACACCATATAAACACGTTGAATATTGGTCGACTCAGGACCGATTGAATTTATCTTTTGATTTAGCAACGCCATTAGTTGTATTCCTTTCAAGAGTTTGAAACACTCGAGCTACTCACTCCAGTGTTTAGTAGCCCCCGATTTGCAGGGAACAGATGCGGAGTGCAATAAACACTTTTCGAAAGGAAAGAGCGCGTGAAGCCCCGGAGCTGTTCCGGAGCTCCTCCTAGGTGTGAAAGGAATACAACTATTGTGAAATATACAAGGTGATCCATCAAGTGCGCCTCGGCTTAAATCCTTATTTGGGTTGAATGCAGCGTTGCCAAGTTACGATTCTTTCAAAATAAAAATAGATCAAAAAATACTTTTTTTTAAATTGTCATATCTCAGCCAGTGTTTTTTTATTTCCCTTACAAATATACATGTAGTCTAATGTTAGCCTAGTTTCTCCTAAACTACCTTAATTTTTTCGATTCAAGTATACAGAGTGTGCGTTTTAACTTTAACTGATTGGTTGAATATGTCAATTTCAAGTTCTATTTTTTATATTATGTACCTATACAGGGTGTCCGTTTTAACTGATACCAGTATTGCTATCTCTCAAGCCTCCACCATGCCAAAGCACCCGTGATGACGTAGACAGCGTGTCATTTTTCGTTTTGACGTAGGGTATTTGCATCACAAGTTATGATTCGGCTGGCTTTTACATTATGCATACTTGGTTGTAGTATAAATGCTAAAAGAACCCTTTTTTCAGATCTCGTTTGCATCTTCTTCTTTTCCTATTATATGTTTATCAAAATTAAATATTTTCCATCATAAAATATGTATATTCTAAACTACGACCACTGGCGCAAACAGCTGACGACACCGATGATGACTTCAGCAACAGTGCATGCATAAACATATGACATGAGTCCAAAAATCGAGGCCGATAAGCAATCCTGTGGTAGTGTAACTGATATCCTTGACTCATATTTTTGCCGCTCCCACCGCCATATTGGAAAATGGCGGTTAAAACAGTTTTTTGACAATATCTCTATTTACGATGAGGATATTTATAAAAACAAATACATACAGGGTGTCTGTTTTAAGTGATACCACTATTGCTATTTACGGAACGGTAAGAGGTACGAAGTCGGTAAAAATTGTCAAAAGTGGCAGATATTAGTATTTATTTATTGAAGGTAAATTGATACAGTGTTGCCAAATTTTTGTTCGTTCCTAGATATGACATAAGGGAAAATGTAAAAAATACTATCCAGTGTTGAATAAAAAAGTTTCAAGATTTCTTCTTTTCTACAAAATAGCTTATTGTTATCTTTACACGGCTTTTAGTTGTGTTGACATTTTCCCTTACCTCTCGGAAACGAGCAAATTTGGCAACCCTGTGAACTTACCTCCAATGGACACTAAAAACTTGCCACTTTTGTCTAATTTAATCGACCTCGTACCTCTTACCGTTTCGTAAATAACAATAGTGGTATCATTTGAAACAGGCACCCTGTATATATTCGTTTTTATAAATATTCTCATCGTAATGTCAAATACGGTTTTCAAGCGCCATTTTTTCAATATGGCGGCGTTATGAGGCGAGGATATTGCTCATTGGCCTCGATTATTGGAATTAGGGTTATAAGGTGATGCACCGGTGCCGACGTCTTCAACGATGTTGTCAGCTGTTTGCGCCAGCGGTCGTTTAAAATATATTTATGATGAAAACTGCAAACGAGATCTATAAAAGCGTTGTTCTAAAATCTTGAATAATATACTAAAACAAAGTATACATAATGCCAGGCCGGGGATTCTAAAATCACGATTCGACATACGACTCGACAACGAGACGATTTTTTCGACGATTCTAGGTTAGAAATTTCATTGGAATTATACCTTTCGAGACGACAAGGCCGGTATCGTTATCGAGTCGTGTGTCGAATCGTGATTTTAGAATCTCGGCCCTGGACCATCGGAATAATAGCTTGTGGTGCAAACACCCTACGCGAAGGCGAGAAACGACATGCTGTTTACGTCATCATTGGTACTTTATTGGCGTGTTGGCGCCTTGATATTTGAACTACACAGGCCATATGAGGATAGGCTATCCCTGGCTATCCGAGTATCCTGTTTAGTGTGTAAGATCAGTGGTAATTGGTGTGGTACCAAACCTTGCGTGCGGTATTTCGCTCAAAGAGCAGAGCGTGCTGAGCGGAGCCGTAATCACGTGACCAGCGAGCAAACAGAGCAGTTGAACGCTGTATCAGAGTGCCAGAAATTTTAATAAACGAACGGTAAACTCAAGCTCGGAGAACTTAGATCCAAATACCAAACGCACAGAAAGTAGAAATTCAGAAAGACTGGAAAGAGCACGTCAGAATCTACAAAATCATCAACTTTAACTACTTTCCATTTAAAACTACCAAATGACTGTATTTTTATCGTTTTGAAATTCAATTCATCCTTATACTTGCATGGTTAATGGAAAACTGATGACGTCATCTGGGGTATGCCTAATGGAGATTGGCATTATGTAAGGGCACCCCAGATGACGTCATACAAGTTATCAGGTAGCCTACCTCATTCAAACAATCTTGATCCAACAATAAGAATAAATTTGTATTATAGATCCCATAATTAAGGGCTTCATTTGCCATATAAAAACCTACAAAATCCCCTTTTCAAAACAAAAAATAGTAAGATTTTTTTGGAACACCCTGTATAATTACATGAAAAATGTTTTGGATCGCAGAGATGAAAATGATGTTAAAAAATTTATACAGAACATCTTCCAAATTCAACGGTTCGGCTAGTATTGACCGATGCACTCTTGGTGGACCATCCTGTATATTGTGATGGATTTTCGTCACACGTCTCACGGCCTTGGAAGTTTATTCCCAGCCCGCGTAATGAAGTTTCACTTCGAACAAGTACCCTGCGTTTTTATTCTCATCAAATTTTACCGATGGATCCACCATTCTATGGCCGTCATTATTGTCATTTTCCATTCACTAAACAAAGATAGCTAACTCATCGGTGAAGTCACCGATGAGAATAAAAACGAGGGGTCACTTACGACCACTGGGCCGAGTTCAGAAATAACGCACAGAGTGCGAGTGCGATTTTATGGGTGTGCCTGAATTGACAATTGGGCATTGGGCCCATAGCACCGTCTAGCATTTTTGAACAGCTAGGGCGTCGCACCGGTGTCACACTCACACTGGGTGTGTCATTCCTGAACTCGCCCCTGATCTCTTACAACCCGCATTTTCTGCTCTGCCTTAGTTACACTGTACTGCACTTTCTACTCGTTACTACGCAGTTTTGCTGTTCAACATTTTTTTGCTCCAAGTTCATTAGAGTCACTCCATTCAAACGATAGACGTTCTACTTATCGAAAACGCAAACGCTTACATTGCTCTGTCAAAAGTTTGAAACGTCTCTCCCGTTGTTTTGACAGTTCGTTTTTCGTGGAGACGCGTGGAGGTGCAAGTGTGACGTGTCAAAAATTTCTTGTACTCCTCTGCCAACCCAAACCTAAATTCATTTGGGTTTTGCTGACTGAACACTGACTTTAACATTTTTTGTGAATTATTCTTTAGTGGTGCTACACTTATTTAGCCTTATAGAACAAAATGGTAAGTAAATGTTTAGGTATTCTATTAGGTTTTTTAGAGAAAAAGTATTTTTATTTAGAAAAGTGTTTTCACTACTTTCTCTAGTGAGACACCAACTCAAGCTGTTCAAAAGTAGATAACTTAAATATTAGCTAATTTTGCCTGTAAACATTGTTCTTAGACTCCAGAGTGAGTTCAGTTTTGAAAACCCTAGCAAAGATTGTCCTAACCTAACAGATGGATTTTTCCCTTTTCCAGATGTTTGTCCTTATAACTTTGAAAAAAAATCAAATTTCTATAGACTTTCAAGTTAAGTGTCTTTTACATTGTTTTATCAAAAGATAATAGAGTGACCAATTTTTTTTTGTTCTAGCCTGCTCCAGCAAGTTCCACTAGTGTAGGTGCCGGTAGCAGATCGCCTGCAAAAGGTGGAGCACCAAGAGCCAGTACCGGTGGTACTGTCAGACAAAGAAAAACCACCACAACAACGACAACAGCTAAAAGAAATACTGGAGCTGGTACTGGTGGTATGTGGAGGTTCTATACTGACGATTCACCTGGCATTAAAGTGTAAGAATTTAAATTTAACTATTTTGTGAAGCAAAATATTGATAATATATTTTTTGCAGTGGTCCAGTTCCAGTTTTGGTAATGTCTCTTCTATTCATCGCTTCCGTATTTATGCTCCACATCTGGGGTAAATACACCAGGTCTTGAAAACTCTTATTAGCCCTCTTAAGTTTTTCATTCCTTAAATATAGTTTAATATATTTAAATTATAATTGCATTTGTTTCATTCATTTTACATTATTATTTTTTTTTGTAATTGTTGCATAGGTTAAATAAAATTTAATAAATTATTATTATAAATTTTTTCTAAAAGATTTTGTTTGTGTTTTATATCCTATTTAAAGGTTGGCAACTGTAAAAAGAGTGTTTCAGTCTGAGGTGTAGGGGGAGGAAAAAACGATAAGGAAATATACAAGTGCAATGGAGTAGAGCGTGATAGAAATATTGGTTTGTATATTTGTAGCTGTTCAACTCCCACTGGTCGCTTTATAGCTTAATAAACTATGAAGTTTCGCCCACTCACCTATATAGCAACATTTTTAAGCATCTTTCTCTCTTCTTGACGGTTTAACTGAATATTAAAATTTCTCACTCGGGAAAACACAGTTTAATGGCCGTTTCTACCAACTCTTTTAGGGAAGCCCTAACAATAGGTATTCCTTAAACTGACAGTTTTCCATGGAGAAATGTCAGCTGCCGGATTCTATTTTACGAGTTGAGTTGAAATTCGTATCAAATTGTCAAAATAGCGATTCTATTTTTCTATACGTATTACACGGTATGTCCGGAGCTGTCGTATTCGATATCGAGACAATTCGACTCGACTCGTAAAATAGAATTTGGGGGCAGTTTAGGGAATACTTTTAAGGCTTCCGTAAAATAGTTGGTGGAAACGGCCATTAATTAACTTCTTCATAATTTGAAAATGAAAACGGTTGGCAACATTCATTGACACTTGTCTTTTTCCAAGATGAAGGGGGGAGTTTTGTACAATTTTCCTTATTGCACCTCAGAAAAATTTTGCATTTTTGACCAATTTTGAATTGAATTATTGAACCCTTAAGGTGTGTTCACATTCTGATAAATTGTCATGTATGCAATCTAATAATCCCATTGGTCAGCCACTTATCTGCCGACCAATAGAATTATAGACAGTAAATTATCTTGCAGATAGTTACCAGCAAGTGAATGAACGGGACCTGAAACTTGAAACTCATGAGTATTAAAAAAAATATTAATATCAATTATTTATTTCAAATAAATACATACATTTCCTTAACTATAAATTGCTAAAAAATAAAAACCATAGCAAATACATATATTTACATTAATAAAAATTATCAAAAACCTAAATAAAGATTCTTTTGCCCTTATATTTTTTTTTTACCGTGTAATGTAAGTGCTTGCCCGATTGTCACGGACTGGACAATAAATAAAATTGTATCAAATACATATTCTACTACAGCTGCATACAGAGTGTACCAAAGAAAAATTATGTATTTCTTTGTACCCTCAGTATACCGGGTGACAATGAAACTACTACACACGGAAACATTTCTTAACGGCTTGAGATAGAAATATGCAACCCGGTTTGTTGATAGGGTTGAAAATTGTGAAAAATTTTAACATAAAAACAATTGAATGTCTTTTACGGTTTCACCGGAAATGCCATTAACTTTGTTATTTTAAATGGGACACCCTGTATATTTTATTTTTTTGGACTCTCTGTATAATTCTAAATAACTTTTGTCTTACATGCCCTATGTCAAAAATTGATACTTTTTGAAATAGAGTGGCTCAAAAATATGTCGTAATCCCTATTTGTTTGTATATTACATAAAAACTGCCATTTCCGGTAAAACCGGAAAAGACATTCAATTGTTTTTATATTAAAATTTTTCACAATTTTCAAACCGAGTTGCATATTTCTATCTTGAGCCGTTAAGAAATGCCGCCATGGGTAGTAGTTTCATTGTCACCTGGTATAAGTGAACTTATATAATATATAGAAATATTTCTATATAATAATAAACCGCCTATTAGCTACAGTCTTCACAAAAAGTTTAAAAATAATAATAATAATAATAATAAATTCAACAACACATAACAATTTTTTTGAATCGACAATATTTCCATTCAAATCCATTTTTTTTACAGATTAAAAAGGACATTTTTGTACATTTTATGCTAAAAGCTTCTACATTTTAATGAAAATAAATATAAAAATCCTTGTATATAAGTTGTTTCCAAACCTAATATAAGGCCTACATGTTTTAGGCTTAAAAAATTGCTTTTGACAAAAAAAAGTTAGGGTAGTATTGTGCCAAAAAAATCTTCTCAGAAGTTGTATTGCGCGTTTCTCCGTTCTCGACTCAACAAAACCAATACCGTCTCTGTTCTCAAGAAGCGTACATTCGTCTCAAATCACACTGGTACTTGTCTTGGATGTCTTTCCGTTTCAATTTGAAAGCAGCTGTGACCAGGCCCATGTCCGGCGACCATACTTCCGCTACTAGTTTGACTGCGTGAGGAATTTCGAATTTTTCTAGTTTACCTGTAAAGAAAAACAATATTGGTTGATGGTAATCAATCAACGAAATTCTTACCTCTTTTTCCGTGTTCAGCCAATTCATTCATCACAGCCTTTTCCATTTCGGGATCTTCACATAGTTCCTCGAATGTTTTTTCACCCAAACCAATTTTGACGGCTAATTCCATCAAAATTGGCTGACTGGGTACCACCAGAGCGACACAGTATTGTTTGCTTGACTCGCCGTAAACGCAAATATTGTCCACCAGAGGGCAGGTTTTCAGTTGCGATTCGACTTTACCCAATGATACATATTCGCCCGCTTGAAGTTTGACCAAATCTTTTTTACGATCTATAAGAATAATAATTGTTTGGTTTGAAATATATTTAAGAGAATAGATTTACCAATGATTGTGACTACGCCATCATCATGTACTTCACCAACGTCTCCTGTTTTGAACCATCTTTTACCATCGGCTTCGAAAAAGTCCTCATCAGTCTTGTCAGGCATTTTGTAGTAACTAAAAACAACATATGTAATTAATAAATGGTTGTCAGTTTTTGAGTAATAATTATTGTGACTCACCCTGCACTAACATTTTCACCTCCAACCAAAATTTCGCCTCTGGGATACGGTTTATCGGTCACCCTGTAATTGCCGTCTTCCCAATTGATGATTTTGATTTCGCAAATGGTGCAAGGACCGCCCACTCTGCCATAAGATTTATCATTGACTATAAAAAAAAATATGTAAAATTTATTTTAACATTTTTGGTTTAATTTCTTACAATCTTGTACGCAAGCGCAGGAAGTTGTCTCAGTCAAGCCGTATCCTTGCAAAATAGTGACGCAAAGGCAGTTGTTGATTTGTTCGTGGGTTTCCGGCGATAAGGGGGCGCCACCGGAGATGACCAATCGGATGTTGCCGCCCATCAATTGACGGACTGGACCAAAGATTAATCTGGAAAAAGTGTTAAGTAGCATTAAAGTCTCTACTACTACTACTACTACTACTGTACTATAGTGTTTTTGCCTCTTTTTTTAAAAAATAGGTTTTTTTATGTCTGAAATTTCGAACAAACATATAGTTCGTTGCACAGCACGCAGGTTTTTACTTACGTCATCGATGACGTCATAACTTAGATAAAAAGTTATGTCATAGATTAATTCATGGAGCATCTTCGGAATTATTGTTTTGTAATACATTTTTTAACTTAGAAGAGAATTTATTCAGTTATCCGAAAATATATAAACAAATTACAAAATTTCTCCTAATAGGCGGAGAGCTGGCTACATAAAAAGTACCCGCATCAGGTACATGGCTAATTTATATTGGAAATAATAGTATCAGTGTAGGCGAATATAAATATGAATGTCTGCCATTGCAAAACTGGGGCGCGAAGAGGGGGTACGTAGTGAATGGGGTGAATTTTGGGTGGGAAAAAATTCATAAGGTACAGGGATTCTATTTACGGAAAAAGTTTGGTTTCATATTTGAGAAAGTGTAAAAAAATTGGCAGACATTTTGCGAGGGGTTAACTCGCCGGCAGACCGCGCTAAAGAATGCAAAAATTAATTTAAAAAAAAATCAAAAGGTACACGAATTCTAATTATTGTATTTTAAAGTTTAAACATTCAAAGAGTCATTTACAAAATTGCAGACAAAAAAATGAGGGCTAAGGCCGTGGCAGACGACGTTAAAAAGTGCGCTGCACATCAACATTTTTAATCACATTCTTGATATTTAACTGCAGAAGAATTATTATCGATATTTATGAAATATATCAATGAAACTCATTATTTTATAACTTTTATTTTTAGGGAATTTTAAAAACAATTTGATTTTTTTTTTTTCAATGTTAATATTATGGTTGTTTATAAGTATATCAATTTATTTTAAACGATTAATTAACATTAGTCAGTATTTGGTTTCTTCACTTGTGAAAAGTGAAGGTAAATGCTCACAAAATTTTGAAAGTGAAATTAGCCAAATAACTTGTCGCAGGTATAAGGTCCCAGATTTGTATAGGTATATTTGAGAGCGGAATATAATATAAATGTTGATGGGGGGGAACAGATATTTTCGTGTATAATAGAGCAAGCGACACAGCATAAGGTGATGCCGCACAAGGTCACTGAGAGCAGTGTTACCAGATCTCCTGTTTTAACAGGAGAACTCCTGTTTTCACTCTCAACCTCCTGTTCTACTGTTTTCACCATGAAATTTACTGTTTTCAGCGTCAATGTCTATTTTTCTGCTTTTTTCTATGAAATCTTCAGTTGGTTTCAGTAATTTTCCCTATTACATTGCGCATGAAAGAAAAGAATAACGATATACTCCAGCTGTACGCCATTTTTTCATTTGTTGTTCTGATTGGATCGGCTTGGTTCGCCATGACTCTAATCAGTCAAGACATTAGAGAGTTATTGGACGTGCAATAAGGACAAGCAGTATTCAGTGGCGTAGCCAGCCCTGCGGGGCGGGTGGGGCAAGCATATAAGGGGGCGCATAATTATCAAAAATACGGTATTATTAAATAAAAAAAATTAAAATTTATAACTATCAAATGAATAGGATAATTTTACATAATTCTATATTGTTTGTATGCTCTCGTAATACAGGGTGGCCAATTGAAAACGAAACAAAGGTGATTTCGGGCTCCCCAAGACATTTAAGAAAAAACCCTCGTACCCGTCAATTTTTGATTTAAGGGGGAACCATTTTTTTGGTGTTTTCAGCCCCTGGGGGGCAAAGCCCTAGCGGGGGTGACAAGGGCCCCCAAAATTTTAAATGGAATGAGGGGTCGAGTGATACCTTATTTTGAACCTATTCTTATGTAGATTATAACCCCCGAGTCTCACATCGCTACTATCTACCTAGCCATTACAGGGGCTAATTAAAGTTACAAAAACATGTTGGAATATTTTTATTTAAAAAAATGCTTTAAAAACAAAATCAATCAAGTAAATGCTGAAAATGACCTCAGAAGAAAAAATCTAACGGGCTTAAATCTTGAGAACGCGGGGGCCACTCAATATTGACGAGCCACTGCAGCATAATGGGATGACGCACAATCTTGTTGGAATATTAGTGTATGCATCTGTTATCATTCTCTAGTATCTCCACCAATTCTGGATGAATCGCAACTCCTAACCACTCTAGGTACATTTCTCCTGTTAAATTTATAGGTAAAAAAGGGGCCTACTTACGGTTATTAAAAATGCTAGCCCAAACACTCAAATAATCTACATCTCCATAATGCCCTAGGACGTTATTTCGTACGTATTATACCTGAAAATATGAGTATGTATACCTAGAAATATTGTATTAAATAAATATTGTATTGAGTATAAAAAAATTGTATTAAATAATGGAGTATAATTAAATGGTATTTTGGTTGATGTGCTACTAACCCCCTTTTCCTTTTTTTTTCCTCCTTCCTCACCATTGAAAAACTCATAACCCAATTATTTTTTTTCAATAAATGGAGCAGCAGTTTGTATATTTCTCTGATGAATGCTCCTTTTTTCTTGAACGGTACGGTGAATCGTCTCAACTGCCGCTATTGGGCTAATTCAAATCCCAGAAAACATATTTCGTGATGTACATACGCAACATCCCGAGAAATTGAGTGTTTAGGCTAGCATTTTTGGTAACCGTATAATAGACCCCTTCATTACCTATAAATTTAACAGGAGCAATGTACCTAGAGTGATAAGAAGATGCGATTCATCCAGAATTGGTGAAGATACTAGAGAATGATAACGGATACATGGAAAACCGTCTAATATTCCAACAAAATGGTGCGCCACCCCGCTATGCTGCAGTGATTCGTCAATATTTGGACCAAAGGTTTCCAGGACAATGGATTCGAAGGAGAGGCCCCCGCGTTCTCCAGATTTAAGCCCGTTAGATTTTTTCTTCTGAGGTCATTTTCAGCATTTACTTGATTGATTTTGTTTTTAAAGCATTTTTTTAAATAAAAATATTCTAACATGTTTTTGTAACTTTAATTAGCCCCTGTAATGGCTAGGTAGATAGTAGTAGCGATGTAAGACTCGGGGGTTATAATCTACATAAAAATAGCTTCAAAATAAGGTATCACTCGACCCCTCATTCCATTTAAAATTTTGGGGGCCCTTGCCACCCCCGCTAGGGCTTTGCCCCCTAGGGGATGAAACCACCAGAAAAATGGTTCCCCCTTAAATCAAAAATCGACGGGTACGAGGGTTTTTTCTTAAATGTCTTGGGGAGCCCAAAATCACCTCTGTATCGTTTTCAATTGGCCACCCTGTATTTGCTAATTGTGGGAAAATACCAAAGAAGAAAATTTTTCTCGGGTGCCACGCCCAAAAAAGTTTATTTTGATCTCTCTGAGACTCGTTTCAATTTTTTAAAGTATTGTGCAGAGTCAAACATGGGCTCCTGTAAATCTTGAATTTGACAAGTTTAAAGTTCGCATTTTTTAATAAATTGGGTATCATTGTGTTTGTGACAGTGTAAACTTTTTGTTTGTGAGGGTTTCATGAGTGGAAATCGAATCATTTCCTGGTAAATTCGATAAACAGTTGAAAAATTCTATACCATCAAAATAAAATAACAAAAATAACAATAGACTTTTATCTCCAGGTACCTATTTTTTGCTAATGGGCTTATCTCAACCTGCTCTTAACATAAACAAAACTACTAAACTTGAAATGCACTGTAGTCCGAGTGCACATGAATTTTTTGTTAATTTTTAAAGATTCAACTCGAAAATGTCGTCATTTAAATGTTGCAAAAATAAAGAATCAACTGTATTGTTTTGTGTCGTATGTAAAAAAGTATTTCATAGAAGCTGTTGGACAAGGTTAAACAAACAATATACCATTGTAAGGGACAGTTTAGCAATATGTTCCCGAAACTGTATGGATGCAGCAGCTGAGGATGAGCCAGACACTTTTGACATATTGAAATCTGTTATTGAAGACTTGAAAACTGAAATAATAGACAAGGATAACTATATAGCACGAGTAAAACGAAGTTCAGTGTCATTAATGGAGGACGCTTCAAGAAGCGAAGAGAGTTTTTTAAAAGAGATTACAGAGAAAGATAAAAAAATTGATGAACTTAAAAATGGAATTGAACAACTAAAAATAAAAATAAAAGCACAAAAAAAACAAACGGACGAAGAGATTAACCTAAAACCACTTATTGAGGAATTAAAAGAAAAAAACAAAAATCTTATTAATCAGATAAATGACAATGAAAGATTTATTATAAAACTGAAAGGAGACTTATCAGATCTTTTAATTGTCAAGAATCAGATGAAGGACGCATTAGTAATACTTGAGGCAGATAATAGAATTTATGCGGAGAATGAAACAAAGTTGAAGAATGAATTGGGAAAGAAGAAAGAAGATCTACACAAGGACAGCAAGAATGAGAAAATGGAGAAGCAGAAGCAGCTAGAAAATAATGAGGATTTGAGTACAGAAAGAAGTGGAAAAATGAAAAATAGGGGAAGGTTACTTATTTTATGTGACGAATATGGTCGCCATCTGGACAGATCCTTTGGGGTAAAATGCAATAAATTGGTATGTCAAACAATAATTAAGCCAGGCGCATCTTTTGAAATGGTTACAAAAGACATTGTTGAATTAGTAAAAGATTTTACTTTGGATGACTATGTTTTGATAATGGCTGGTTCTAATGATGTTGATAGATCGCAATTTCCATCTTTTAGAGATATAAATAGAAAACTTAAATACTGCACTCACACTAACGTTGTTTTAACTTCAATTCCTTACATGAATTATAGAAAGAATGGCCTTGATGAAAGGGTGCAAATGTTTAATAAAAAGCTTTATGAATATGCAGATCGATTGAACTTTTATAGTGAGGGAAAAACAATGTTTTGTGATCTCAATGATTGGAATGGTTTCAGAAAAAGTAAGGTGGAAATTGCAAATCTTATAAGCAACACCGTGTTTGCTGTAAGTAAAAGGAATGCTAATCTTATTTATGTTAATACAGAAACTTTTGTTGATAATAGCGGAATTAACGAAAGTAGTCAAAATGCGATTACGGGGGCTGAGGTAAAAGATCAATTGTTAGTATCTACTGGCAGTTTTTTAGATCAAGTTTTGATAGAAATTCCAGAAACATAAACAAGCGTGATAAGATTTTTATATTGTACCTTAACTCATCTAGTTTAACGGCTCACTTTGATGAGATTTATCAGCTAGCTTTAAGTAGATCACCAGTAGTTATAGCATTGTCTGAAACTTGCTTAACAGAAAAAAATCTGGATGGGGAGGTTCATATTGATGGTTATAGCTTGGAGAGAGTAGATAGTAATAGTAGAAGTACAGGTGGGGCGATTTTATACATAAGAGATGATGTTAAAATTTTAAAATCACAACAGACATTTAAACATAAAAATTATTGGTTGGTTTACACATACATCTTTTACAATAAGAAAAAATATCTTTTGGTATCTCTGTACAGATCTCCAAGTTCATCTAAACGGGATTTTGAGCTTTTTTTTCAAGCATGGTGCGAAGAAAATTTGATTGATGAAAATTGTGTCATTTTAGTTGTAGGCGACTTTAACATCGATTACAGAACGGATGAGTCAAAAGCTTTAAAAGAAATTCTTGTAGATATAGGTCTTAAAAATATTGTTTTTGCTACAACTCGCTCTGGTAGAGATAAAGACTCAATCATAGATTTGGTGCTAACGAACTCTGATAAGTTGTTTAAAGCTAATGTTATTATTACCCCAAAAATTACTGATCATTACATGATTGAAATATTACACAATGTGAGTCCTAAAGTGGCTAAGACTGTTGATACTAGAGGTGGCAATATTGATTTTTTGAGTATCAACCAAATGTTGCGCAATTGTGAGTTCAGGTACTATCATTCTGACATAAATCATAAGTTTAGCAGTTTTGTGTCAACTGTTCTGGAAATTTTAAATTTAGTTGCTCCAATAAAAACCGTAAAAATTTTTCCTAAATATAAAAAATGGTGGAACAATAGGGTTGAGATGGCGATGCGAGAACGTGATTTTAGTTATAGGACTTATAAAAATAATAAAACAGATGAAAACTTAAATGAATATAAGCAAAAAAGAAATTTTGCAGTTCAAGTGTTTAGAGAAGAGAAACGTAAGTTCTATGAAGAAAAAATATGTCAAAATAAAAATAATCCCACAGAAATGTGGAAAACTTTGGAAACTTTATTACCTTCAAAAAGAACAGTGGCTAAAATTGATGAGGTAGAAATAAATAATACCTTAATTAGTGATAAAGAGGAGTTACCTAATAAACTGAATATTTTTTTTGTTGATAGTATTAAAGATATACTTCGGGATATAGATAAGTCTGATCTTGGAGATTTTCCATTGGCTCACCATGACGATTTGGTTAATTTTTCAGATTTTAGTATGTTGGATTTTGAAGGGTTGAAAGATATTATTTTTGGAATGGCTAATAAATCAAGTCCAGATGATATTAACATCAATTTACTCAAAAATACTTTTGAGATTATAAAGAATCCACTTTTAAATTTAGTTAATTCTTCGCTAGAATTAGGTCAGGTTCCTGATATGTTAAAAGTTTCCACTATAATCCCGATCCCCAAAGTAATTAAATTAAAATCTGCCAATGAATTGCGTCCAATAAATTTGCTTTGCACTATTGACAAAATTTTGGAAAAAATGGTGTATATGCAACTTGTTGAGTATATAGATCGGAATAAAATACTAAGTGATTTTCAATCAGGATTTCGAGTAAAATTTAGTTGCGAAACTGCTGTGCAGGGTATCTTGGAAGACTGGAGGCAAAATATTGACAAAAACTTAGCAACTGGTGCCATTTTTCTTGACTTACGAAGGGCATTTGAAACTGTAAACAGGACAAGGTTAATATTAAAGCTAAAAAGCATTGGTATTAGGGGAGTAGTTTTAAAATGGTTTGTGAGCTACTTGAGTGACCGTAAACAAAGACTAAAAGTCAATGACATATTATCAGAAGATATATCTAATGATTTTGGCGTCCCTCAGGGGAGCGTGCTGGGGCCTTTGCTATTTATTATAATATATTAATGACATAATTAAAAACGTAAAAAATTGTACCACATATCTTTTTGCTGACGATGCCTTATTCTATTATTCCACAAAAGATCTGGGCCAACTTGAGACATCACTTAATCAAATATTGGATGATGTGTATCAGTGGTGTAATGTTAATGATTTGAAGGTCAATATTTCTAAAACAAAGTACATGATTATTGCAAGGGAATCCATTTACAAACAGCTATTGGCTATGGACTGCAAATTATTGTTGGGCAGCGACACTATTGAAATGGTTACAAAAATTAAATACTTAGGAATTTGGATTGACCATAAACTAGATTTTAAAAGTCATGCATTAGAAATAATTAAAAAAATCGCTTTTAAAGTAAATTATTTATCTCGCTGCTCTCCATACTTGTCTACTTGGACTAAAAAAACTATATTTAATGTATTAATACTTCCACATTTCCATTATTGTTCTAGTATTTTGTTTCTCTTCAGACAAAATGAGCTCTCAAGATTGCAGAAATTGCAAAACAGAAGTATGAGGGTGATACTCAAAAAACCAAGGTTAACACCAATAAAGGATATGTTAAAAGAACTTCAATGGCTGCCAGTGCGGGAGCTTCTTCTGTTTAACACCCTAACATTCATTCATAAAATAAAAATTGGTCAAGCTCCGCAATATTTGTTAGGCAAAATTATGTATGCTTCTGAAGTGCATCAATATCATACGCGCCACAGAGAAAATTTTTATATCCCAAGGGTAGATCAGGAAAGGTCGCAAAACTCATTATATTTTAAGGGCTTGAGTAGGTATAATGATCTGCCAAATAATGTTAAGTCTATGAAAACAGTGAATTCTTTTAAAAAAGTTCTCAAAGATTATATGCTAAGTGATGTTAACTTATAAGTAAGTAGTATGTGTCACTTGTATTGTATCAGTGTACGTTTTTTTTTTAAATAATTTTTTATCATTGTGTTATTGACTGTAGATTTTAAATTGTTTTTTAATTAAATTATAAATTAGCTTTAGTGGAATTTCAATTGATAACTGTAACTGCATAACTGTAAATTAGTCTTGACTAAATAAAGGATTTATATATATATATATATATATATATATATATATATATATCTTTCAAAAACAATTTTTTCCACTACCGTGCGTAAAGTTCTCGCTTTACGCACTATTCAGAAGATGTGAAATGTCACTTCACGCACTAGTGCGTAAAGTAATCCACTTCACACACTAGTGCGTCAAGTAATGGCAATGACAGATGTCAAGACTGTCAATTTAGTATGTTTCTGGTAAATTACTTCATGCACCAGTGCGTAAATTGAAAATACTTCACGCACTACTGCGTAAAGTATCTGTCTAAATCTATTTTTTTACACATATTTGATTGGTAGTAGAAAAAATTTTGTATGCAATACGTGCGTAAAGAGCCTTTTTTCACTCATGTGATTGTCGCACTCGCCTCCGGCTCGTGCGTTAAAATTCACATTCGTGAAAAAAAGGTTCACTTTACACACTTGTTGCATAAATAACTATTTTTTTCTGATGCCACGCCAAAAAACATTTATTTTATAGTTGGGGAGCTGGCGTCAAAAACATGCAAGAGTTTTCGCAAGGCCGATATTTTCAAAATAGGTCGTACTTTAGTGTTAGAATGCTAGTGTACAGTCAGCACTCACAGTTCCGGGACAGCTGGCTCTGGGACGCGGGCAAAGTTGTAATTTTAAGAAGCATCTAAACTGTTTTCTCAAAGCTCAAAATTTATAGAAATTTTGCAGATTATCTGTTTGAAGGTCACAGATAATGTATGTAAATCGTCAGACGTTTAGTTCGTTGCAAAAAGGGGGTCCGACGTCCTCAAAGTTTTTATTTTATGGCATTTTCTTCGGTGTCCTGTCAAAATATATTTTTGCAGGTATTTGACAAATATATTTGAAGAAAATGCTATAAAATAAAAACTTTGAGGACGTCTGACCCCCTTTTTGCAACGAACTAAACGTCTGACGATTTACATACGTTATCTATGACCTTCAAACAGATAATGTGCAAATTTTTCTATACATTTTGAGCTTTGAGAAAACAGTTTAATGCTTCTTGAAATTACAACTTTGCCCGCGTCCCAGAGCCAGCTGTCTCGGAGCTGTGAGTGCTGACTGTACACTAGCATTCTAGCACTAAAGTACGACCTATTTTGAAAATATCCGCCTTGCGAAAACTCTTGCATGTTTTTGGCGCCACCTCCTGGACTATTACGCCTTAAAGGGGGTGTGACCCTAAAAAACGACTTCAGCTACTTAAGGGCCGAATTTATAGTTGTTCCTTGGCTCTTTCTTTAAGGTCGTGAGTTTAGAATGGACACTTGCTATTATTTGACAAGTTAGTCATGGCAATTCTAAACGTTCAAGGCTTCCTTAAGGTCTGAGGAAACCTCAAGGACAATAAATTTGGCCCTAAATCAAGAAAAAAAATCTAAAATTTCTCGTGAAAACCGCAGTCCTATATTCAAAATAGTTTCCGAGAAAATTCCTTGTGAAGATAAATTATGCAGGAACTTAATTGTTACGTCACAACCGCCGAAATCGCAGTCTTCTGTTCATTTAGTCGCCAGTGAACCGTACCCTATATACTTGAGTGGTTGCAATTCGCTGTAGTGAGATCATTATCTTTTGTTGTGGAAAACTTTTACACGTATTAATACTGTGCCTGATAATCCAGTTTGATGTCACAAATACCTAGTTAAAACTTTAAACCGCCCTTCTTAGATTTTTTTGCACTAAACATTCAATTTTTGTGTCACACCCCCTTTAAAGAAATAATGTGATGACATGCCGTTAACTTCAAAAAATCCTCCCGGACGCCTTGAAAATTAGAAAAAATCCGAGGATATCCGGACCGATGGCAGCCCTACTCAAACCATTACCAAAACCCCGAGTTCAATAAACAAATAAATAAATCAGTGTTGCCAGAATTGAAGGATTTCCTTCAATATGAAGGGTTTTGATCTAAAATTTTGACTACTGAAGGATTGAAGATTTTTATCCGAATTTGAAGGATTTTGAGGCAAATTGTATATTTAGCAAATATTCCAATCATTTCACCAACAAATTTAATGTTTATTAATAGTACATTAAAATACAAGTTTCATAAGACGTCATTTTATCGCACGAGCCCTATATTAGAAAACGAGCCGGAGGCGAGTTTTCTAAAGGGCGAGTGCGATAAAATGTCTTATGAAACGAATATTTTATACTATTTTTTCTATTTTGGTATTGTTTAATAAAAAAAAAAAACTTTTCTTGGAAATTTTATTCTCATATTTCCTGACTTCATATGTTTAGGTTGGCAACACTACATGCCAAATATAGAAATCTTCTATTATTTTTTATTGCGAATGACAGTTACATGGCCATCAGTTAGCCAGTGTCACCAACCTCCGATAAGTAAAAAAGGAGTGTCACAAAGAGCTTCTTTTCGAAACTACTTTCAGTGTCGAAAAGACTTCGATATGACACCAAAATAGAAAAAATAAATTAATAAGTTGCATGAGAAAAAATACGAAACGGTAATTTCGACTTTTCAGAATGTATGTGTGCCTCATGCCTATGCCCGTATTACATCTGTGTATTTTTCCGTGTTCAGGGTGACAACACCCGAAAAACTTCAAACGCAACATAAATCAGCATTATGAAAAATAATAGTATATTATATACCTAGGTAGAGAAGTTGGTCCTTATATACCGAGCGCTTTTATAAACCGAGGCGCTCGCGCCGAGGTTTATAATGAGTGAGGTTTATAATGAGTGAGGTATATAATGACTTTCTCTACCGAGGAATATATAGAATTTTTTTTACTACTGCTAGTAGAAAATGAAAAATTTGTTTAAAATCTGTGCTCCAATTATTTTTTTTTGAACGCCCTCTTGAAAGTGCTGCCCTCTATCAACAGCTTATGATAACTTCCTATGTACCTACAGAAACCTGTATTTTTTTTCAAATTGACGTATGGAAATGAAATTGAACCAATAGAAACATGACAATATCCTTGCGTCATGACGTCATTTTCATTATTAACCTAGGTATTTTTTCATTATTTTCATTATTCACCTAGGGAGAGAAATTCAATTTTTTCCTAGAAAAATAGATTGAATAATGACAATTTCTCAGGTTAGTAGTAAAAAAAATAATGTTGGCACCCTGAACTACATGAATAAATACACAGATGTCATATGGACATTAGGCCAGCTATGAGAACATATTTTGTTTGTTTTGTTTTTTTTTGTCATTTTTTAAAAAAAATTTCGTTCATGTTATAGTATTTTTTTTTTTGGTAGAATATGTCGTTGTGCCGGCCCCCCGCCACTGTTTTGAAGGATATGAAGGGTTTTAGCCACTGACTTGAAGGAATGTTGTCGAAAAACTCTGGCAACACTGAGCGGTAGGGGCGCCATACAGGCAGGGGCGGGGGGGGGGGGGCCGTCGCCCCCCCCTGCCCCCCTACTGGCTACGCCACTGGCAGTATTCAAATTAGCCTTATTTTGACATCTACGCATGCGCATTTGGGTCCGAAAATAAGGATTCCCTGAATAGTCCGAGAGGTGGTGTCACTTTTGGACTAGTGATCGATCTTCACACGAATTTTTCAGTGTGCATAGTTCTCCACATAAACATATGAGATCCGCGCCTCAGTCAGTCCAATAGCGGTGGGTGTGAGTGTGGGAGTCTGTGGAACTCATCGGAAAAACTATAAAAAAAAGTTAATAATTTGAACATGAAAATTTGTTACAATGTCAATTATTGATAATTAAATGTGAAAATGTTCGTCAGTCACGCTTCCGACGGGGAGAACATCGTCAGTCAGAGGTTTGAAGCAGTCGGAAAAGTTGAAAAATTCAAGTGACCGATCTTCACTTGTAATTTTATAGAATGATTATTTGAATCAAATCAAGCATGAAAATGAACGTCAGCCACCTCTGTCGTGGTGGATTCTGCGTCAGTCAAATTTCCAAAGTCGAGGACAATGACCAAGTTTCTTTGGCGCGCTGCATCTTATGCAGTTCGACTGACGAATAATCCACCAGCCGCGTGCTGACTGACGATTGTTAATCGAATGTCAAAGACAATTCTGAACTTACAGAACGGAAAAAAACTGCAAGATGCGTATATTTTAGAATGTTCACAAGATCCTCTTCGGTTTGAGAGAGCGTTGAAGAAGAATAAAATCCTTACGTTTGCAGATGCAGTAGAAAAGAAGCAGATGAACGTCAATGGAAAAATTGTCGAGGTAAAATTGCAAAGAGATTTGTTTGGAAAGGTCTTGAGAGTATCGTTGGAGAAAACATTGAATATCGAAAAAGTTTTGACTTACCCCTTAGTCAATTTCCTTTAGCGTTTGGCCACTTGGAAGGAACAATAATATGTAAAACCGATAAATCCGTTTTACTGCATATTCTGGAGAAAGAATAAGTGGAAAGTCATGAGCCCGAACAATGTGACGTCATCGTTTTCGATGGTTTTCACACAGTCCACGCTATGACAGAAATTCCTGTATCTTTTGGAAACATTTCACAAAAAATCTCACATTCTTTCACTGCGAACCGCGCAAAAACCATCATTATTGCGTTCAATCGTTACGTTTCCCCATTGAGAAAAAATAACGAGCACATAATGCGTAGAAGAGTAGTGGGAAATCGTTTTACCATCAATGGACCTTAGCAGAAACGATCATCGAATTTTAAAAACGATTTAAATAATACTTATTTCATGGGAGTGTTGGTGAGATTTTAATGTGAACATTGGAATCAGGTCCATATGAGTCCTTATTTTGGTTTGCTTTGGTGACCGAACTGTTTTCGTAAACTATGAGAAATGTTTCAAGTTCGAAGTCATTGGTAATAAGGTTTTTAGAACAGTAGAGGAAAATTTGTCATGCTCTGAACATTTGGAAACTGGACTCTTTCATTTTCATGCTTGATTTGAATCAAATAATCAATCCATAAAATTTCAAGTGAAGATCGGTCACTTGAATTTTCCAACTTTTCCGACTGCTTCAAACCTCTGACTGACAATGTTTCCCCTGTCGGAAGCGTGACTGACGAATATTTTCACGTTTAATTCATCAATAACTAACATTCTAACAAATTTTCATGTGCAGATTATTTACTTTTTTTCATAGCTTTTCCAACGAGTTCCACAACCTCCCACACTCACACCCACCGCGGTCGCGCCGACTGACTTTCAATTTTGATCACAGTAATGATGAAACTCTTCAATAAATCACATTTGAGTCGGGGATAAATCACTAATAAAAAAGTGACACTACCTCCCGGACTATAATAAGGTTACTGCTTGTCTTTATTTGTGTATGGTTAGTGCGAGGCAGTAAACTTCCCTTATTTTAAATTTCTGACATTTTGGACGACTTTGACGTTTCGTAGATCCTTAATACTGCGAGGCAGTATTTAATAGTTCCAATAACTCTCTATTGACAAATGGTTTGATTTTAGGGAGTTCCCCAAGAATCGTGAGTTAACAGCATTGCTCATCCTCATAAGGCTTACGTTCGCCAATTTCCGAGTCGATAGGGCCTGCGAGTGACGTCACCACTCTTAACAGCATATAGCAGCTTATAGTGGTGACGTCACCCGCAGGCCTCAATGAGATACTTGCAACTCAAGATGCGCTTGTTTTTTTGTCGATTTTAAATGTAGAAACGGGGATTTTAACAAGATTATAACATTGAGGAATTCGTTTTTTGACCTATACTGTTTTCAACTCGGCTAATGGCTGAAATGGTAGACACTTTCAGCTCAATGAGCAGTCGAGCTCCTAATTTTGTAACTACTGAGTGCATAGGTGGGTTCGGCTTGCTCACTTCATGCACTCCGAGTGACTCCATTCGCACTCCAGCCGTTCGGGTATTGCTTTTTACCGTATTAGGGGTGACTCCATTAGCTTTATTCACTCCACTCCAACTCCGCGCATATTATTTTCAAAAAATGATAAGTTTACTCTCGATTTGCATGAAGAAGCGAATTCAAAAATTGTATATCATGCGTGCAATATCGAGTCAACAGCGAACATTCTAATAAAATGCTCAGATACGGATATTTTAATTATTATGTTGGCTAATATGATTCACGTACAACACAATAGCAAAGTTTATATTCAAACAGGGGTTTGAAATAAGCAACGAATAATTGACGTATCGGCGTTTCATGAAAAGTTAGGCGAGATAATGTGTCAATCTCTGCCAGGATTTCATGCTCTAACTGGCTGCGATTTTAATCCCGCATTATTTCGTAAGGGAAAGCAACGTCCTTTACAGATCTTAAAGAAAAATGGTAAAAAACTTAGGTACAAAAAGCATTCGATCAAATTGGACATGAAGACTGTGATGAAACCGCTGTTTTTCCGATTCTTGAAAAGTTCATCTGTAATTTGTACAACTTTCCGTTGTTGAGCTCCGTAAATGATGCGCGATTCGCCTTATTTTTAAAAACCTATAAGGTCAAAGATTTGGATGAACCTTTCCAGAAAAAAAAATTACAGAATTTTGACTCATCCACTTTACCTCCTAGCCAAATATATTGCTACAATATGGAAAAATGCTCATAAGAAAATTCCATCATAATATTCACTACCAGAAAATTGCGGATGGATATTAGTAGAGGAAAATTATCAATTTAAATGGTTCGTCGGACCACAGCACAGCTGCCTAGTACAATACAAGATATTATTGATACTGGAACAAACGAAGGTAATATATTTTTCCACAGAACATATAACTTTTCTTTTCTATTAAATGTCTAAAAATTACTTCGCTTTGTGCTTTGTAACAGGCGATGAAGGCCTTAATGCAGAAACCGAATCAAATGAAGAAGAATATGGCGATAGCGAACGAGATATCACGTCCGAATCGGATTCCAATTGCGAATGTGACTAAAAATGTTGATGTGCAGCGCACTTTTTAACGTCGTCTGCCACGGCCTTAGCCCTCATTTTTTTGTCTGTCATTTTGTAAATGGCTTTTTTAATGTTTAAACTTTAAAATACAATAATAGAATTCATGTACCTTATGATTTTTTTTAAATAAATTTTTGCATTGTTTAGCGCGGTCTGCCGGCGAGTTAGCCCCTCGCAAAATGTCTGCCAATTTTTTTACACTTTCTCAAATATGAAACCAAACTATTCCCGTAAATAGAATCCCTGTACCTTATGAATTTTTTCACACCCAAAATTCACCCATTTCACTGCGTACCCCCCCTTCGCCCACAGTTTTGCAATGGCAGACATTCATATTTAAATGCGTCTACACTGATACTATTATTTTCAATATAAATAAGCCATGTACCTGATGCGGGCACTTTCATGTAGCCAGCTCTTAGTCCATAAAGTGATTTTTCACTGGAAAATTTTTGAAATTCTCCTTTTGCCAGTTTTCCAGAAAAAATTTAAAATTAAAAGAATGAATTTTGCTTAAAAGTTAGTTTTCCAGAATTTCTCCTGGAGTGATTTTTTACTGGAAAATTTTGAAATTTTTATATAATGAGCTTTTCACTTTCCTCTTTCTCCTGTAAAATTTTCAAAATTTTTCCTCTGCTAGTTTTCCAGAAAAAAATTAAAATGTAAGAGGATGAATTTTCCTTAATTTTGCTTAAATAAGTCAATTTTTTAGAATTTTTCCTGAGTGATTTTTCAATGAAAATTTTGAAATTTTGCTTTAATGAGATCCTCACTTTCCTCTTTTTTTTTGGAAAATTTTCACAAGTATCTTTTTGCCAGTTTTCTAGAAAAAATAAAATAAAATGTAAGAAAATTAATTTTGCTTAAAAAAGTCAATTTTCCAAAATTTTTCCTGGAATGATTTTCCATTGGAAAATTTTGAAATTTTCCTATAATAAGCTCCTCACTTTCGACTTTTTCCTAAAAAAATTTCACAATTTTTGCTTTGCCAGTTTTTCAGAAAAAAATTGAAATGTGAAAGGATGAATTTTTCTTAATTTTACTTGAAAAAGTCAATTTTTCAGAATTTTTCCTGGAGTGATTTTTCACTGGAAAATTTTTAAATTTTCTTTCTGCCAGTTTTCCAGAAAAAAATTAAAATTAAAAGAATGAATTTTGCTTAAAAGTCAGTTTTCCAGAATTTCTCCTGGAGTGATTTTTCACTAGAAAATTTTGAAATTTTTATATAATGAGTTCCTCACTTTCTTCTTTTTTCTGAAAAATTTTCGAAATTTTTCCTTTGCCAGTTTTTCAGAAAAAAATTAAAATGTAAAAGGATAAATTTTTTTAAATTTTACTTGAAAAAGTCAATTTTCCAGAATTTTTTACTGAAAAATTTTGAAATTTTCCTATAATGAGCTCCTCATTCTCTTCTTTCTCCTTGAAAAATTTCACAAGTAAGAGGATGAATTTTCATGAATTTTCCTTAATTTTGCTTAAATAAGTCAATTTTCCAGAATTTTTCCTGAAGTGATTTTTTACTGGAAAATTTTGAAATTTTACTTTAATGAGATCCTCACTTTCCTCTTTTTTCTGGAAAATTTTCACAATTATCCTTTTGCCAGTTTTCTAAAATAAAAACAAAATATAAGAAACTGAATTTTGTTTAGAAAAGTCAATTTTCCCTTAGTTTTTGCATTTTCGAAAAACTCGTAATTTTCGTAATTCCCCCGTAACTTTTTCGTAATTCTCCCATAACTTCAAAAATCATACTTTTTTCGTAATTCCCGTAATTTTTTATAACTATTTTTAATTCTCCTAATTTTCTAAAAAACTTCATTATTTTTGAATTCCCCCCAAGTTTTGTAATTTTCAATGCTTCTCTTAATCTGTCTCAATACAATGGGGTGGCTAACGATCATGGTTCAATCCTGGATCTATGCTTTGCCAACTTTGGGCCTATTTCACTTGTAACATCTGACGGTCTGGTGGGCTGTGATCGTTATCACCCAGCTCTAGAGTTTTCCATACCTGTTGTTAAAGCTAAATTTCTGAAGCCTCTTAATTATTTTTCTTATGACTTTAAAAATGCCAATTTTGATTTAGTTAATGAATATTTTCTTTCCTTTGATTGGCAATCCATTATGATGGAGGATCTAAACGAAACTGTTAAGAGCTTTTACTCGGTACTGTTCGACTGCTTTAATATGTTTGTTCCCATAAAGGCACATTCTTATAGCGACAAGTTTCCTATCTGGTTCTCTAACGAATTGAAAAATCTAATTTTTCAAAAGAAAATTGCTCACAAACGATTCAAGCGGTCGAATAGTGGTTTGGATTACTTTGCATGTAGTACACTTCGGAGAAATTGCAAAAACCTCACCAAAGAGTGCTACAAATTATACATAAGTGATACTGAAAGAACCATAGGCACCAATATGAAAATTTTTTGGAACTTTATTCACTCCCAATCTAATCAGGGTACTATACCTAATGAAATGTTTCTTGCCTCAGAAAAGACGTCCAACGGTAATGACATAGCTAATCTTTTTGCTGTCTATTTCTCCTCCGTCGATAACCCTCAGAGAAATTTCGACGCTGGAACCTTTGCTGATCGATTTGAAAATGTTTCAAGCATTGTCATAGATCCAACCGATATTGAGAGGGCTTTAACGCAATTGGACATCAACAAGTCTGCAGGACCTGATGGTATTCCCAACAGAGTACTAAAATCTTATTCTAACACTTTGTATCTTCCTCTATTTAATATTTTCAACAAATCATTATCTTCTGGAATTTTTCCAGAAATGTGGAAGCTCTCCTACGTTTGTCCTATTTACAAGTCAGGCAGCAAAAATGATGTAACAAATTACAGACCCATCAGCATTCTGTCTGCGATTCCAAAATTATTTGAGCTGTGCGTGGAAGAAATTCTCTCAAAAATATTTCATCAGATTGTGATCAGCCAACAGCACGGTTTTACAGCCGGTAGATCCGTTGAGACGAACCTGTTTCTCTTTACAACATTTATAAATTCATCATTTGCTAATAATGCAGAAACTCATGCAATATATACTGACTTCAGTAAAGCCTTTGATAAGGTAAATCACAACATCCTTCTTTCAAAGCTTTCAAGTTTCGGCGTTTCTGGACATTTACTTTTATGGATGAAATCATATCTTACTAACAGAATGCAACAAGTCAAGATCGATGGCTATCTTTCTTCTCTTTTCCATGCATCCTCTGGGGTACCCCAAGGTTCTCACTTGGGCCCCCTTCTATTCAGCTTGTTTATCAAAGATTTAGGATCGTTGCTCTCCTCAGATTTTTTACTTTTTGCTGATGACTTGAAGTTGTATCGTCAGGTGACATCAGCTCAAGACATACTTATTTTGCAAAATGATCTTAACATCGTTCATGATTGGTGTCAGCTTAATTACATGTCCCTCAACATCGATAAGTGCTGTTGTATAAGATTCAGTAGACGCACCCATAGTGTTCCCTTGCAGTATTACTTAAACAATGTTCGCTTGTCTGAAGTTTCTATCATTAAAGATCTTGGTGTCTTTCTAGATACTAGGCTAATGTTCACTGAGCATTTTGAAGTGGTAATTGGCAGGGCTAATAAAATGTTGGGTTTTATTAAGAGAGCTACTAGGGACTTTACAAGTATACGCCCTATCAAAATTCTTTACACATCACTGGTCAAGTCCGTTCTTGAATTTTCATGCATAGTTTGGTCACCTTACTATCAGATCCACATCAATAGGCTTGAGAGTGTTCAACACAAATTTATCAAGTTTGCAAGGTACAAACTTTCTTTGAGTGGTGTGATTCTCAGTAATGACCTGACTATGACTTATTTAGACTTATCTACTCTTGTTCGCAGAAGGGAATATTTTGATGTCTGTTTTGCATTTAAAATCCTTAACTACTACATAAAAAGCCACGAATGTCTTGAATGTTTTAATCTACACATTCAAAGTTATCAGACACGAAGTAAATCTTTACTGCACATTCCTTACGAACCTGGTACTTACTATTCAGTCCTGTGAATAGAATATCTGCCAATGTAAATAAGTTCTGTGAGGGCCTTGAGTTCTTTGGTTTATCTCTGGATAAATTTAAGATGAAGGCCAGGAGAATTGTTTTAGGTTAGATTTTTTTAGATTTAAACTCTGTTCAACTTCAAATGTATTTTTCTTATACGTAAATAAATAAATAAATAATTTCAAAAATTCGTGATTTTCGTAATTCCTATAATTTTTGTAATTTTCGTAATTCTCTTTATTTTTATAATTCCAGTAATTTTTCGTAATTCCTGCAATTTTCCGTAATTTTCGTAACTTCTCAAAAATTGCGAAAAAGTGAGTGTCAAAATCGCAGGAAAGTGACGTTGGAATTACGAAAAATATAAGTAAAAATTACAGAAAAATGAGGTTGAAAATGTTGGAATTGCGAAAAAGTTGAGTAAAAATGGCGGAAAAGCAGGGTTATAATCCAGAAAAATGAGGTTATAAATACGAAAAACAAAAGTAGAGATTATGGAAAAATTAGGTTGAAATTGCGGAAATGCGAGGCGAAAATCGCGGAAAAGTGAGGCAAGAATAACGGAAAAGTGAGGCAAAATTCGCGGAAAAATTTGTTGAAATTGCGAGAAAGTGAGTTTGAACTTTGAAATTGCGGAAAAGTGAACGTGAAATTGCGAAAAAAAATTGTTAAAAGCCGTTATTTTTTAAATAAATTTCGTTATTTTTATAATTTTTCCTTAGTTTTTGCAATTTTCGCAAAACTCGTAATTCCCATAACTTTTTCGTAACTTTCCAAAATTCATCATAATTTTTCTGTAATTCGCGTAATTTTTGAATAATTCCTGTTGTTTCTCAGTTTTTGGTAATTTTTTAATTTCCGTAATTTCTCAAGATATTCAGTTACTAATTTCATAATTCCCCCTAAGTTTTTGTTATTTTCAAGAATTCGTAATTCTCGTAATTTTCAATTTTTTTTTTGTGAATTTTCATTATTTCCGTAATTTCTCAGATAATTCTCTGTATTTCTATAATTCTTCCTTAGTCATTGCAATTTTTGGAAAACTCGTAATTTTCCTAATTCCTGTAACTTTTTCATAAATCCCGTAACTTTCCAAACGCAATTCCCGTAATTTTTTCTTATTTCTTTCAATTTTTATATTTCCTGTAGTTCCTCAAATTTTCGTAATTTTGTAATTCCCGTAATTTCTCAAAAAACTCAGTTATCTTTATAATTCCCCCCAAGTTTGTTGTGATTCTCAAAAATTGGTAATTCCCGTAATTTTTTTTTCTTGGAATTTTTGAAAATTTTCAAATTCCCGTTATTTCTCAAAAAATTCTCGTTAATTTCATAATTCCTCCTTAGTTTTTGCAATTTTCGGAAAATTCGTGAATCCCGTAACTTTTTGTAATTCTTGTTATTTTCGTAATTTTTTGAAAATTGTCACAATTTTTTTAATTCCCGTGATTTTTTCGTATTTTTCATAATTTTTGAATAATTCCTGTAGTTTTCAGATTTCCGTAATTTTTTAATTTCTGTAATTTCTCAGAAAACTCCGTTATTTTCATAATTCCGAAATTATGTAATTCTCGTAATTTTCGTATTTTATTTTGGGAATTTTCGAAATTTTCTAATTCCTGTCATTTCTCAGATAATTCTCGTTATTTTCATAATACCCCCTTAGTTTTTACAATTTTCGAAAAACTCGAAATTTTCGTAATTCCCATTATTTTCGTAATTTTTCAATTTCCGTAATTTCTCATAAAAACTCTGTTAGTTTTATAATTCCCCCTAAGTTTCTGAAATTTTCGAAAGTTGGTAATTTCCGTATTTTTTTTTTGGGAATTTTCGAAATTTTTTAATTCCTGTCATTTCTCAGATAATTCTTGTTATTTTCTAATTCCCCCTTATTTTTTTCAATTTTTGGAAAAATTGGTAATTTTCGTTAGTCTCGCAATTTTTCCCGCTTTTCACATCGTGATGTATTCGTAATTCCAGTAATTATTTGTATTTCCAATTTTTCAATTTTCAACTTTCCTAATTTCCAAAAAAATTTGGAATTTTCTAATTCTTCCTAAGTTATTGTAATTTTCGTAATTTCAAAAACTTGTGATTTCCGTTATTTTGGGAATTACCGTAATTTACGTAATTTTGGAATAACTTTGTAATTCTTTCCCGTAATATTCCGTGATACCCGTAATTTTTGTAATTTTCGTAGTTTTTCGTATTTTCCTTAATTCCCGTAATTTTTATAATTTCTCATAATTCCCGTAAATTTTCGTCATTCTACTTAGTTCCGTAAATTTTTATAATTCCCATTATTTTTCGTAATTCCCGTAATTTGTCTTGTTAGTTTTCGTGACTTTTCAAAAATTAGTAATATTTAAATAATTGACGTAATTTTGGAGTAACTTCGTAATTCTTTTGTGTAATATTTGGTAATTCCAATAATTTTTGTAATTCCCACAATTTTTTGTTATTCCGTGATTCTCGTAAATGTTTGCGATTCTCATAATTTTCCATATTTTACGTACTTTAACGTAATTTTTCGTAACTTTTCAAAAATTATCGTAATTCTCGTAATTTTGAAATGAGGATAAAATCGCGGAAAGTGTTGATGAAATAACAAAAAAAAGAGTCAAAAATCGCAAAAAAAAAACGAGTCAAAAATTTCAAAAAAAGTGAGTTAAAATTCGCGGAAAAGTAGGATGACACTCGCGGAAAAATGAGGATAAAGTCACGAAAAGTGAGGATAAAATCGCGGAGAATGAAATAGGAAACGCGGAAAAGTGAGGATAACATCGCAAAAAAAAGTGAGACAAGAATCGCGGAAAAATTGAGATAATATTTATAGAAAAGTGGGTTTACAATCGCGAAAAAGTGGATCTAGAATCGCGGTAAGTGATGGTAAAATGGCAAAAAAATGAGTCAAAAATTGCAAAAAAAAAAATTATTTAAAAATCGCAAAAAAAGTGAGGTCAAATTAGCGGAAAAATAGGTGTGTAATCGCGGAGGAGTGAGGGTAAAATTGTAAAAAAGTGAGGCTAAAATCGCAAAAAAAGTAAGGACAAAATCGTAAAAAAAGAGAGTCAAAAATCGAAAAAAAGAAGAGCCAAAAATCGCCAAAAAGTTGAAGACAAAATTGCAAAAAAGTGGGTCAAAAATCGCAAAAAAAAATTAGTCAAAAATTTCAAAAAAAGTTAGTGTAAATTCGTGAAAAAGTGAGATAAGAATCGCGGAAAAATGAGGTAGGGAACTTGCACATTTTTTTTTTACTTCAAAAATGTGTTCTACTACACTAAACACATAATCATGCCAAATATAAAGCATTAAAAATCAGACGTTAATTTTTTATAAATATTTGAAGTCACGCTCGAAACATCGCCATTTGAAACGACCGATTAGTGTGACGTCACTCGGCAACAAAATTCCGATGACAGTGACGAGCACTTTGAACTTTAGGTAGATTAGATTATGGTTATGTTGTTATGTATGCAGTTTTTGATAGATTTGACATTGGCGTTACCAGCAGCACATGACGTGGCAGCGGCGCGACCCGATTATTACTGCCTTATGACGTCACGGCCCATAGAAACACGTTTTTGATCGAGTCATAAATTTCGAATTATTTGGTAAAAATATGCAAGTTAAATTATGATGTCATCGATGACGTAAGTAAGTACAAAAAGTACAAAAAAAAAAGTCGCGTGCAGCAAAGTACAAGTGATAGAAGTGAATACTTATTTATCGATCTCTTTCTCTCTCTCTCTCTCTCTCTCATATTCATCATATGCTTCATCTCATTTGCGAGACGAAAATTTTATAAATCCTGTCGTGACACGACCTTGAAAAATCACTCTCATGCGGCCAAAGATTTCAATAAATAATTTGGTTACACAAATTTTTTATATAAGTGTTAGGTAGTGCTATGGTGGGATGCCGAATGGGAGTGCTAATTTTTGCTTTAGGGGTGCTTAGCACCCCCAAGCACCTAGTTGCGCCTATGGTAAACTTCCAAGTTTTTTATCTTTGGTATCCCACAACTTCTCAGTGTCGTTTTGTTTTTGAGATTGAAAGTTCTGTGGAAAAACCTCAGAAACTTTCTGTCTTCTAGAGACTTTGAGCCTTATATTCATATTGTATAAAAATGCATTAAGTTTTACCACTGCTACAATATATTGCTACTCTATCACAACACAAATAACTAATAATAATTCTTGCTAATGAAGGCCTAATTTCATTATAAAGTTCTTACCTGTTTATCATTGGAGTTTCATATCCTCTCCTCATCCACTTTGATTTATAATCATACGAGAATTTAAATATCAACTTTTTCAAATCGCTACTTTTGCTCACTCTGTCTTGAATTGTTTTTGATATCCTGTCCAAAATCAGCTACAAATTTGAATTGAATATCCTCTAATACATTTTAAAAAGAAATAACTTACTGGTACGCTGGTCATACAAGTAGGCCTCAAAACTGAAGCGTCACCTTTAGTACCTTTTTTAATTTTACTGGATGAATCAATCATGGTAAGAGCGCTTGAGTACCCAATAGGTACCCCAGCGCAAAGACATACGGTTTCTACTAGCAATTCAAATACGTGGGCTAGAAAAATTTACAATGTCAAAATGCTTTTAGTTTATAAAACAAAGTCTTACCCAAAGGCAAAAATCCAATCATAAGGTCTTGCTCGTAAATATCAGTGGCGTCGCAGAAAGTTTTAAGGGTGGCGATTAGGTTTTTGTGTAAAATGACTACACCTTTTGGTACCCCAGTTGAACCACTCGTGTACATAATAATGGCGGTATCATTTGTGGTTGGTGGGCA
Source organism: Ceutorhynchus assimilis (assembly GCA_917834065.1). Lineage (NCBI taxonomy): Eukaryota > Metazoa > Arthropoda > Insecta > Coleoptera > Curculionidae > Ceutorhynchus > Ceutorhynchus assimilis. The sequence goes on along the minus strand of OU892283.1, from coordinate 39,434,030 downwards.
GTTTTCTGGAATAGCTATTTATATAACAAGTGCATTAAGTAAGACTTCATTGTATTAAATAATGACCCTGTTTATGTAAACGTTATATGATTTTATGTACGATTCCCACTAGTTTTTATTAAACAGTAAAAAAATTAAGTAAAAAAATTAAAATTCGAGTATATCTGTTTCACCTTGGCAGGTTGTCAGATCCTGGTAAGTACATAATAATAAAATTCTCTTACCGCAACTCGAAACTTTTCCCTTCTTCAATACATCAGTGAAACTGATGATTTGAATGTCCTCTCTGTAGCCGGTCTTTTCTAATTGTTTGAGTTGATCTTCCATGTAGATGAGGGTTTTTACTTTTGGAGTCATAGCGAGTACTTTTTTGAATTTGGGCATCAGTTCGTAAGAAGTGACGACCGTGGTTACTTCGGTCTGGTTGATACCGTGAGCGATGGCTTCTTCACCTGAAATCAACAGTTTTATTTAGGCAAATTTCTGAAACAAGCATTTACATCAAAATTTGCTTGTGAAATGTTTTTCAATGATCTGGTTTGTTGGAAGTGAAGAGTTGGAGCCAATCTGCCACTCAATTTATTGCCTCACTATAATTTTCTTGTTCAATGCCTTGCATTTATTCTGTGAAAATAGGGGGGGCTGAAGCAACAGTTTGCGATTTTTTGATTTATTTAATATCTGACAATGACAATGGTAAGCATTAAATAACACTTCCCTGCAGTACCTTAACAAATTCGTCTATTCGTTCTACTGTAAAACATTTTACTAAATTAGAAAAAACTTTGATGACCATCCCTTCAATATCGCTTGATACCAAATTGTATAGTTTAGGTCCTAAATATTTAATAGATTTCTTAGAAAACTCACTATGACATCTTGGGATAGCTAATTGCTTGTTGACATTTTTATTCTGGTTAAATATTCATGATTCACAGTGTTTGATTTCCTTGTGTTTATGTACCCAGCAACATACTGTATAATAATACAATGTTCTTAAATTTATGATTTTATTATTGTATAATGGATGAGTTGGATATAATATAGAAATTCTTCTTTGAAAATATTCAATATGCTGTTTTTCAGCCACCAGTACATATATTCTTTTAGAGTTATTTTTAAACATTGTAAATATATACTGTAAAATCTGTCTATAATAGCACGATAGGTACTTTCCGGATCAGTTAGATAAGTTGTCATGCCAGGATTCCTGAGACAGTTTTGTTTCGTTTATTTTAATTTTATTTGTGTGGTTTTTATCTTGTATCGCTTTTAGTCTTTTTATCTATGAGAAGTTAAGCATAATCAGATATTTAGGTAGTGATCTGTTACATCACAATTTATCACACAGGATTCAATTTTTACATTATGAGTTTTAGATTATTTTCAACAAAAAAGTGATCCAGACAGGTTTTGATGTATGGCAGGACAGGAGATAATGTATGGCTGGAAGCCATATAGACCCAGAGTCGATAAATAAACAGTGTTGCCAACTTGGTAAAATGATTACCAGATCTGGTAATATCGACCCTGGTTTTAGTAATGAAGATTTTCAAAATATATCTAGTAATATTTCTGGTAATTTGACATTTCATTCCAGCAAAATTCTGGTATTTTCGCATTAGCAATCAACAATCCATTTCTCTTGAATTTATGGCCGTTTGCACCGTCAATTTTAAGGGAGGTTTAACGATAATCAACGCTTAAAGTGACATTTTTACATGTTAGAATTTGACATTCGACATTTGAATGTGAAATTTAAACCAATAGGAAAGAAATCCGCAAAAAATAGCTATTTCGCGTCTATGGAGACTAGTCTTAAATAATTATGCCAAAGGTTAACAATATACCTATTAGGGCCGGTTTATTCACCTACTGATAAACTGTCAGGTATGCAATCTGACCCACCCATATAAAAAGGAAATTTGTTATTTGATTATAGAACGGTGCACTTATCTTGCAGATAGTTACCAAGGAGCTTATCTGAAGATGAACAAACCGGGCCTAAGTATGTTTACCAATATCTGTAATGTTATGTTATACAGAATGGATTTTTTTTACAATAATGTTTTGGTTATAGGTATCCTGTGTATAGGTATATTAGGTATGCAGTGTTATTTTATCTGAATAAGTTTTATTTATCCGTAGGTACTAGATATTGTTGTTGTTGCATTTTTATTTTAAACCTAACGAAAAAAACAAAAAAAAAACTTAAAATAAATAATTGAAATCTATAAAGAAGGAGGGACGATTTACATTGAAAATAGGCCCCCGTAAATTTCAACCAAAGGACCCCGCATACCTCTTATGGGTTTTTTGTTTTCTGTCAAACTCAATGAAATTTTGATATGTGGTATATCTTGACTTACTGATAAAAAGTTCTCATGGGCCCAACCCGATACTATGAATAGTTTCCGAAATACAGGTGGTTTAATGTCCAAGAAATGTACACATTTTATATGCATTCACATCTACCTGTCACCTATTAATACGTTTATCCGAGTGAATTTCATTGGTTGAAACTAGTTTTCTGACTGTTTTCGACCAATCAAAGTCGCTCTGACGGGTTTGTGATTTTTACAAAAACAGACCTATTATTAGGTGACAGGTAGATGTTAATACATATAAAATGTGTACATTTCTTGGACATTAAAGTACCTGTATATCAAAAACTAATCCTGATTGGTTCGGGCCCATGAGAACTTTTTATCATGAAGTCAAGGTCTATCACATATTAAAATTTCATTGAGTTTGACAGAAAACCAAAAACCCATAAGAGGTGTGCGGGGTCCTTTCAATATTTTAAAGGTATCATCATTGCAAAAGAAAATTTGAAATATAAAGAGGATCGTATGTCTGTGATAGCAGATATAGCTTATCAAAGTACGTAGATCCTGCAATGGTATGCATAGGAAATATCCCTACGTAGATTTTCTTGAATATCTCGAAAAATACTGATCCGATTTTGACGTTTTTGGGGTTTGATACCTACAAAAGGACCCCAAAACCGTCAAAACTGGATTAGTATTTTTCGAAATATTCAAGAAAATCTACGTAAGGATATTTCCTCGGATATTTCCTATGCATACCATTGCAGGACCTACGTACTTTGACAAGCTATATCTGTTATCACAGACATACGATCCTCTTTACATTTCAAATTTTCTTTTGCAATGATGATATCTTTAAAATATTGAAATTTGGTTAAAATTTACGGGGGCCTATTTTCAATGTAAATCGTGCCTCCTTCTTTTAGCACAATTATTGTTTAGCAACAAAGACCTAGTAATATTCTGGTATTGGCAGGATTGAGAAAAATCTAGTAATATTCGGGTGTTCCAAATTTTATAATCTGATAAAATGGCCATTCATATAGTTGGCAACACTGTAAATAAATGGTCACTCTCTGGTCCTCACTATCCATGAGATTTACATTAATATCCCCCACAATAACTTCCATATTTTCAGAAATATAGTTTGAGAGATATAAACTTTTTTTCGTAAAATTATTAATAAAAAAGTTTGATGAATCACCCCAAATTGCTTAACACGATTTTATCTCCAGGGATTGTAGCCCCCAAACTCCATAGCTACCTTCTTACTAAAACGATAAAATTTCAAATTTTTGTTTGTTGAGATTTTGTATCCCAATGGTCAATTAACATCCCCCAAACTCCATACACTAAATTATTCTCTGATTTGAAGCCGAAATCTATGAAAAAAGGCACTCAGAAAAATTGAAAAATTGATAAATCAGCCCAAATTATATAACACGATTTTATCTCAGGAACTATAAGTGCAAATGAGCTGAAATTTTCAGGGATTGTAGCCCCTTTATTGAGATAAAATTCAGTGAAAATTTCAGCTTTCTATCTATCATAGAAAAAAAGTTATGCCCTTCCAAAGTTTTCCAAAATCTAAATCATAAGGTAGCTACCTTCTTACTAAAACGATGAAATTTCAAAATTTTTTTTGTTGAGATTTTGTATCCTAATGGTCAATTGACATCCCTCAAACTCCATACACTAAATTATTCTCAGATTTGAAGCCGAAATCTATGAAAAAAGGCACTCAGAAAAATTGAAAAATTGATAAATCAGCCCAAATTGCTTAACACGATTTTATCTCAGGAACTATAAGTGCAAATGAGCTGAAATTTTCAGGGATTGTAGCCCCTTTATTGAGATAAAATTCAGTGAAAATTTCAGCTTTCTATCTATCATAGAAAAAAAGTTATGCCCTTCCAAAGTTTTCCAAAATCTAAATCATAAGGTAGCTACCTTCTTACTAAAACGATGAAATTTCAAAAAAAATCTTGTTGAGATTTTGTATCCTTATGGTCAATTGACATCCCTCAAACTCCATACACTAAATTATTCTCAGATTTGAAGCCGAAATCTATGAAAAAAGGTACTCAGAAAAATTGAAAAATTGATAAATCAGCCCAAATTGCTTAACACGATTTTATCTCAGGAACTATAAGTGCAAATGAGCTGAAATTTTCAGGGATTGTAGCCCCTTTATTGAGATAAAATTCAGTGAAAATTTCAGCTTTTTATCTATCATAGAAAAAAAGTTATGCCCTTCCAAAGTTTTCCAAAATCTAAATCATAAGGTAGCTACCTCCTTACTAAAACGATGAAATTTCAAAATTTTTTTTGTTGAGATTTTGTATCCTAATGGTCAATTGACATCCCTCAAACTCCATACACTAAATTATTCTCAGATTTGAAGCCGAAATCTATGAAAAAAGGCACTCAGAAAAATTGAAAAATTGATAAATCAGCCCAAATTGCTTAACACGATTTTATCTCAGGAACTATAAGTGCAAATGAGCTGAAATTTTCAGGGATTGTAGCCCCTTTATTGAGATAAAATTCAGTGAAAATTTCAGCTTTCTATCTATCATAGAAAAAAAGTTATGCCCTTCCAAAGTTTTCCAAAATCTAAATCATAAGGTAGCTACCTTCTTACTAAAACGATGAAATTTCAAAAAAAATCTTGTTGAGATTTTGTATCCTTATGGTCAATTGACATCCCTCAAACTCCATACACTAAATTATTCTCAGATTTGAAGCCGAAATCTATGAAAAAAGGTACTCAGAAAAATTGAAAAATTGATAAATCAGCCCAAATTGCTTAACACGATTTTATCTCAGGAACTATAAGTGCAAATGAGCTGAAATTTTCAGGGATTGTAGCCCCTTTATTGAGATAAAATTCAGTGAAAATTTCAGCTTTTTATCTATCATAGAAAAAAAGTTATGCCCTTCCAAAGTTTTCCAAAATCTAAATCATAAGGTAGCTACCTTCTTACTAAAACGATGAAATTTCAAAATTTTTTTTGTTGAGATTTTGTATCCTAATGGTCAATTGACATCCCTCAAACTCCATACACTAAATTATTCTCAGATTTGAAGCCGAAATCTATGAAAAAAGGCACTCAGAAAAATTGAAAAATTGATAAATCAGCCCAAATTGCTTAACACGATTTTATCTCAGGAACTATAAGTGCAAATGAGCTGAAATTTTCAGGGATTGTAGCCCCTTTATTGAGATAAAATTCAGTGAAAATTTCAGCTTTCTATCTATCATAGAAAAAAAGTTATGCCCTTCCAAAGTTTTCCAAAATCTAAATCATAAGGTAGCTACCTTCTTACTAAAACGATGAAATTTCAAAATTTTTTTTGTTGAGATTTTGTATCCTAATGGTCAATTGACATCCCTCAAACTCCATACACTAAATTATTCTCAGATTTGAAGCCGAAATCTATGAAAAAAGGCACTCAGAAAAATTGAAAAATTGATAAATCAGCCCAAATTGCTTAACACGATTTTATCTCAGGAACTATAAGTGCAAATGAGCTGAAATTTTCAGGGATTGTAGCCCCTTTATTGAGATAAAATTCAGTGAAAATTTCAGCTTTCTATCTATCATAGAAAAAAAGTTATGCCCTTCCAAAGTTTTCCAAAATCTAAATCATAAGGTAGCTACCTTCTTACTAAAACGATGAAATTTCAAAAAAAATTTTGTTGAGATTTTGTATCCTTATGGTCAATTGACATCCCTCAAACTCCATACACTAAATTATTCTCAGATTTGAAGCCGAAATCTATGAAAAAAGGTACTCAGAAAAATTGAAAAATTGATAAATCAGCCCAAATTGCTTAACACGATTTTATCTCAGGAACTATAAGTGCAAATGAGCTGAAATTTTCAGGGATTGTAGCCCCTTTATTGAGATAAAATTCAGTGAAAATTTCAGCTTTTTATCTATCATAGAAAAAAAGTTATGCCCTTCCAAAGTTTTCCAAAATCTAAATCATAAGGTAGCTACCTTCTTACTAAAACGATGAAATTTCAAAATTTTTTTTGTTGAGATTTTGTATCCTAATGGTCAATTGACATCCCTCAAACTCCATACACTAAATTATTCTCAGATTTGAAGCCGAAATCTATGAAAAAAGGCACTCAGAAAAATTGAAAAATTGATAAATCAGCCCAAATTGCTTAACACGATTTTATCTCAGGAACTATAAGTGCAAATGAGCTGAAATTTTCAGGGATTGTAGCCCCTTTATTGAGATAAAATTCAGTGAAAATTTCAGCTTTCTATCTATCATAGAAAAAAAGTTATGCCCTTCCAAAGTTTTCCAAAATCTAAATCATAAGGTAGCTACCTTCTTACTAAAACGATGAAATTTCAAAATTTTTTTTGTTGAGATTTTGTATCCTAATGGTCAATTGACATCCCTCAAACTCCATACACTAAATTATTCTCAGATTTGAAGCCGAAATCTATGAAAAAAGGCACTCAGAAAAATTGAAAAATTGATAAATCAGCCCAAATTGCTTAACACGATTTTATCTCAGGAACTATAAGTGCAAATGAGCTGAAATTTTCAGGGATTGTAGCCCCTTTATTGAGATAAAATTCAGTGAAAATTTCAGCTTTCTATCTATCATAGAAAAAAAGTTATGCCCTTCCAAAGTTTTCCAAAATCTAAATCATAAGGTAGCTACCTTCTTACTAAAACGATGAAATTTCAAAAAAAATTTTGTTGAGATTTTGTATCCTTATGGTCAATTGACATCCCTCAAACTCCATACACTAAATTATTCTCAGATTTGAAGCCGAAATCTATGAAAAAAGGTACTCAGAAAAATTGAAAAATTGATAAATCAGCCCAAATTGCTTAACACGATTTTATCTCAGGAACTATAAGTGCAAATGAGCTGAAATTTTCAGGGATTGTAGCCCCTTTATTGAGATAAAATTCAGTGAAAATTTCAGCTTTTTATCTATCATAGAAAAAAAGTTATGCCCTTCCAAAGTTTTCCAAAATCTAAATCATAAGGTAGCTACCTTCTTACTAAAACGATGAAATTTCAAAATTTTTTTTGTTGAGATTTTGTATCCTAATGGTCAATTGACATCCCTCAAACTCCATACACTAAATTATTCTCAGATTTGAAGCCGAAATCTATGAAAAAAGGCACTCAGAAAAATTGAAAAATTGATAAATCAGCCCAAATTGCTTAACACGATTTTATCTCAGGAACTATAAGTGCAAATGAGCTGAAATTTTCAGGGATTGTAGCCCCTTTATTGAGATAAAATTCAGTGAAAATTTCAGCTTTTTATCTATCATAGAAAAAAAGTTATGCCCTTCCAAAGTTTTCCAAAATCTAAATCATAAGGTAGCTACCTCCTTACTAAAACGATGAAATTTCAAAATTTTTTTTGTTGAGATTTTGTATCCTAATGGTCAATTGACATCCCTCAAACTCCATACACTAAATTATTCTCAGATTTGAAGCCGAAATCTATGAAAAAAGGCACTCAGAAAAATTGAAAAATTGATAAATCAGCCCAAATTGCTTAACACGATTTTATCTCAGGAACTATAAGTGCAAATGAGCTGAAATTTTCAGGGATTGTAGCCCCTTTATTGAGATAAAATTCAGTGAAAATTTCAGCTTTCTATCTATCATAGAAAAAAAGTTATGCCCTTCCAAAGTTTTCCAAAATCTAAATCATAAGGTAGCTACCTTCTTACTAAAACGATGAAATTTCAAAATTTTTTTTGTTGAGATTTTGTATCCTAATGGTCAATTGACATCCCTCAAACTCCATACACTAAATTATTCTCAGATTTGAAGCCGAAATCTATGAAAAAAGGCACTCAGAAAAATTGAAAAATTGATAAATCAGCCCAAATTGCTTAACACGATTTTATCTCAGGAACTATAAGTGCAAATGAGCTGAAATTTTCAGGGATTGTAGCCCCTTTATTGAGATAAAATTCAGTGAAAATTTCAGCTTTTTATCTATCATAGAAAAAAAGTTATGCCCTTCCAAAGTTTTCCAAAATCTAAATCATAAGGTAGCTACCTTCTTACTAAAACGATGAAATTTCAAAAAAAATTTTGTTGAGATTTTGTGTCCTTATGGTCAATTGACATCCCCCAAACTCCCTACACTAAATTATTCTCAGATTTGAAGTCAAAATCTATGAAAAAAGGCACTCAGAAAAATTGAAAAATTGATAAATCAGCCCAAATTGCTTAACACGATTTTATCTCAGGAACTATAAGTGCAAATGAGCTGAAATTTTCAGGGATTGTAGCCCCTTTATTGAGATAAAATTCAGTGAAAATTTCAGCTTTCTATCTATCATAGAAAAAAAGTTATGCCCTTCCAAAGTTTTCCAAAATCTAAATCATAAGGTAGCTACCTTCTTACTAAAACGATGAAATTTCAAAATTTTTTTTGTTGAGATTTTGTATCCTAATGGTCAATTGACATCCCTCAAACTCCATACACTAAATTATTCTCAGATTTGAAGCCGAAATCTATGAAAAAAGGCACTCAGAAAAATTGAAAAATTGATAAATCAGCCCAAATTGCTTAATACGATTTTATCTCAGGAACTATAAGTGCAAATGTGCTGAAATTTTCAGGGACTGTAGCCCCTTTATTGAGATAAAATTCAGTGAAAATTTCAGCTTTCTATCTATCATAGAAAAAAAGTTATGCCCTTCCAAAGTTTTCCAAAATCTAAATCATAAGGTAGCTACCTTCTTACTAAAACGATGAAATTTCAAAATTTTTTTTTGTTGAGATTTTGTATCCTAATGGTCAATTGACATCCCTCAAACTCCATACACTAAATTATTCTCAGATTTGAAGCCGAAATCTATGAAAAAAGGCACTCAGAAAAATTGAAAAATTGATAAATCAGCCCAAATTGCTTAACACGATTTTATCTCAGGAACTATAAGTGCAAATGAGCTGAAATTTTCAGGGATTGTAGCCCCTTTATTGAGATAAAATTCAGTGAAAATTTCAGCTTTTTATCTATCATAGAAAAAAAGTTATGCCCTTCCAAAGTTTTCCAAAATCTAAATCATAAGGTAGCTACCTTCTTACTAAAACGATGAAATTTCAAAAAAAATTTTGTTGAGATTTTGTGTCCTTATGGTCAATTGACATCCCCCAAACTCCCTACACTAAATTATTCTCAGATTTGAAGTCAAAATCTATGAAAAAAGGCACTCAGAAAAATTGAAAAATTGATAAATCAGCCCAAATTATATAACACGATTTTATCTCAGGAACTATAAGTGCAAATGAGCTGAAATTTTCAGGGATTGTAGCCCCTTTATTGAGATAAAATTCAGTGAAAATTTCAGCTTTCTATCTATCATAGAAAAAAAGTTATGCCCTTCCAAAGTTTTCCAAAATCTAAATCATAAGGTAGCTACCTTCTTACTAAAACGATGAAATTTCAAAATTTTTTTTGTTGAGATTTTGTATCCTAATGGTCAATTGACATCCCTCAAACTCCATACACTAAATTATTCTCAGATTTGAAGCCGAAATCTATGAAAAAAGGCACTCAGAAAAATTGAAAAATTGATAAATCAGCCCAAATTGCTTAATACGATTTTATCTCAGGAACTATAAGTGCAAATGTGCTGAAATTTTCAGGGACTGTAGCCCCTTTATTGAGATAAAATTCAGTGAAAATTTCAGCTTTCTATCTATCATAGAAAAAAAGTTATGCCCTTCCAAAGTTTTCCAAAATCTAAATCATAAGGTAGCTACCTTCTTACTAAAACGATGAAATTTCAAAAAAAAATTTGTTGAGATTTTGTATCCTAATGGTCAATTGACATCCCTCAAACTCCCTACACTAAATTATTCTCAGATTTGAAGCCGAAATCTATGAAAACAAAAAAATTGGAAAAAACCCTCCTTTGTTCGACTAATTCATTTAAAATTCAAATCCTTACCTAAAGTGGCATAAATAGTGACCAAAGGAATTCCCTGTTTGAAAAGACCATGGGCTGCGATCATCCATTCGGCTCTGGTTTCGGCAAATATGACGACGTTTTCTTTGGGTTTGCAGCCCAACTCTCTGAGACCTTTACCGAAATTCGAAGCGAGCATATTGACTTCTGAGTAGGTTTTCCAACGATATTCCCCCATATTGAACTGAAAATAATAAGGATTCAACATTATTAGACTATGTCTATGAGGATCTAATTTGCCAAATTTAAGAAAAATCTGAAAAATTTCAAGGTGAATTTTTTATAGTAATGAGAGGACAATTTTTACTTAATCATGCAGAACAATAATTAAATTTAATTTATGCCCATTATTAACAAAGACAATAACATTATTTATTGGAATTATGTAATAATAATTAGTTTGATTAATGACACAAAATTCTAACCTTTTTAAAAACTTTCCCATTCGCTTGTGTTTCATCGTCCTCGCCTAAAATCTCTCTGGTACCCAGACACCGTTTGTTCGGGTACTTTTTGCTGACAAAATCCATCATTTTTACCATGGTGTCGACTTTTTCCCGGAGCAAGGCGATATGCAAAGGTCCCGGTTGCATTGTCGACCTGTAGGTGATACTTTTGGTGTCCTGAGTGATCGGTTGAGCCTAAGAACCAACAATTATTATCAGTGAAATGTCATTTTACAGAGCTGGAAATACATTTCAGGTTGATATTTACATTTCAATTATTATTACTTAAAGGTGCAATAGTTTTGGGTTAATAAAAAGCATAAAAATTGGAAATAATAATCTTAAAACTTCAAAACATTATCTGGAACTGAAAATATCTTTTGGAATTTAAATTACTGAATAATTATTTTCAGTTATACTTCTTCTTTTATTTTTACAAAGTTAATAAAAACACCTCTTGTGCTACCCCTATATAAATCTAAAAATCCCCATTTCCTTGCCTCATCCTGCTTATACTTTTTCATTTTTATTATACCTTATAATTATTATTATTGATCGTAGACGGTGTGTCTACAAATCGATTAGTGAAATCCTTCATTTCGATGGCAACGTCGCCTTTCTTACTACCATCACTTTCGACTGATACAACAAAACCCTATAAATAAAATGGGGTACACAAACATAGACAGAGAAAATTATACAAAAAACATAAAATAAATGAGAAAAAATAAGCCAACATAAAAGTGTCTGCAGCATCACAAGCAAAAAATCAAATATAATTTCAAGTAACAAATTATAATTCTTTAATACAAAAATAGCAACATCATCCGATCCACTCGGGGCCTTGAAAGCTCGAGCTAATAATGCAAATTAAAGTAATAGTGAAATAATTGTGTTTTCCATTCATTAGTTGCTGAAAGTGGATTTTAAATGATTATAAATAATGCTGCAGACGTTATAATAATAATAATAATTAGTTTTGCCCCTTCACCTGTTGTTGCGCTTGATTATGAGTGTTTTATATTAGAAAAATGTTTCAAAAAATTAAAAGGAGTTATTCTTAAGAGTTACGCGATTCATACCTAAAAACTCTTTAGCTCTATTGGAATTTATTATAGTTTCACCAAATTGATTATTTAGAATTATAATCTCAACATGGAAAAATTTGAAATTTTATCATGTTGCTGTAAAGCAAAGACTGTATCAATGTCATTTTTGAAAAATGTTTGAAACCTTTTTGAAACCATTAACTTAGCCCCCCCCCCTCACCTAGAAATTAATGTTAAAGTTGTAAAGAGTTATGGAGCAAAATTTTAAATTTATGGAACAAAATTATAGAGAACTTTTCATCTAAAAATTTTTACTGGGGGAGGGGGGGTTAACTTAACTGACCCAGATTCAACAACATGAGAAATTATAGAATATCAACTTTTGATAAATACATTTTTAAAAAATGCACCATTTCTCATTTTGATGTTTTTTAAAAAAACTAGTGAGGGAAAAATGTTGAAACTTTTGAGGTAGAAGAGATCAATAAAATTTCAAATTGATTCAATGAGATTTAACAACATGAGAAATTCTAGAATATCAACTTTTGATAAATAATTTTTTTAAAAATGCACTTCTTCCAATTTTGATGTTTTTTGTAAAACTAGTGAGGGGAAAATTTTGAAACTTTTGGGGTAGAAAGTGGAAGACAAGGAGCTCATCATGCTAAAATTTCAAATTGATCCAATAAGATTCAACAGTATGAGAAATTCTAGAATATCAACTTTTGATAAATACATTTTTAAAAAATGCACCCCTTCCAATTTTGATGTTGTTTTTTGTAGAACTAAGTAGTGATAGAAAAATTTTGAAACTTTTGGCCCTCTTGGGGTAGAAAACGGGAAAAAATGAGCTCATCATACTAAAATTTCAAATTGGTCCAATTATATTCAACATGAGAAATTCTACAATATCAATATACTAAAAACTCAAAGCAATTGAGTTATTATTAACGCAGTTATGATTTTTTTAAAATAATGATGTTTTGTAAAGTAAGACCTTACAAACAATTTTTTCACTCAAAAACTAAAGTGAGTGAAGAGTTGAAATTTTAAGGACTGTTTCCTAAAGGTTCTATGTGAAAAATACTAAAAACTCAAAGCAATTGAGTTATTATTAATGCAGTTATGATTTTTTTAAAATAATGATGTTTTGTAAAGTAAGACTTTACAAACAATTTTTTCACTCAAAAACTAAAGTGAGTGGAAAGTTGAAATTTTGAGGAGTTTTTCCTAAAGGTTTCATGTAAAAAATACTAAAAACTCAAAGCAATTGAGTTATTGATAATGGAGTTATGATTTTTTTAAAATAATGATGTTTTGTAAAGTAAGACTTTACAAACAATTTTTTCACTCAAAAACTAAAGTTAGTGGAAAGTTAAAATTTTGAGGACTTTTTTCTAAAGGTTTAATATAAAAAATACTAAAAACTCAAAGCGATTGAGTTATTATTAATGGAGTTATGATTTTTTTAAAATAATGATGTTTTGTAAAGTAAGACTTTACAAACAATTTTTTCACTCAAAAACTAAAGTGAGTGGAAAGTTGAAATTTTGAGGACTTTTTGCTAAAGGTTCAATGTAAAAAATACTAAAAACTCAATGCAATTGAGTTATTATTAATGGAGTTATGATTTTTTTAAAATAATGATGTTTTGTAAAGTAAGACTTTACAAACAATTTTTTCACTCAAAAACTAAAGTGAGTGAAGAGTTGAAATTTTGAGGACTTTTTCCTAAAGGTTCCATGTAAAAAATACTAGAAACTCAAAGCAATTGAGTTATTATTAATGGAGTTATGATTTTTTAAAAATAATGATGTTTTGTAAAGTAAGACTTTACAAACAAGTTTTTCACTCAAAAACTAAAGTTAGTGAAAAGTTGAAATTTTGAGAACTTTTTCCTAAAGTGTCAATGTAAAAAATACTGAAAACTCAAAGCCATTGAGTTATTATTAATGAAGTTGTAATTTTTTTAAAATATTGATGTTTTTTGAAATAAAATTTTACAAACAATTTTTTCACTCAAAAGCTAAAGTGAATGGAACCTTGAAATTTTGAGGATTTTTTCCTAAAGGTTCCATGTAAAAAATACTAGAAACTCAAAGCAATTGAGTTATTATTAATGGAGTTATGATTTTTTTGAAATAAAGATGTTTTGTAAAGTAAGACTTTACAAACAATTTTTTTACTCAAAAACTAAAGTTAGTGAAAAGTTGAAATTTTGAGAACTTTTTCCTAAAGTGTCAATGTAAAAAATACTGAAAACTCAAAGCCATTGAGTTATTATTAATGAAGTTGTAATTTTTTTAAAATCTTGATGTTTTTTACAAACAATTTTTTCACTCAAAAGCTAAAGTGAATGGAACGTTGAAATTTTGAGGACTTTTTCCTAAAGGTTCCATGTAAAAAATACTAAAAGCTCAAAGCAATTGAGTTATTATTAATGGAGTTATGATTTTTTTTAAATAATGATGTTTTGTAAAGTAAGACTTTATAAACATTTTTTTAACTCAAAAACTAAAGTTAGTAAAACGTTGAAATTTTGAGGACTTTTTCCTAAAGGTTCCATGTAAAAAATACTAAAAACTCAAAGCAATTGAGTTATTGATAATGGAGTTATGATTTTTTTAAAATAATGATGTTTTGTAAAGTAAGACTTTACAAACAATTTTTTCACTCAAAAACTAAAGTTAGTGGAAAGTTGAAATTTTGAGGACTTTTTCCTAAAGGTTCCATGTAAAAAATACTAGAAACTCAAAGCAATTGAGTTATTACTAATGGAGTTATGATTTTTTTGAAATAAAGATGTTTTGTAAAGTAAGACTTTACAAACAATTTTTTTACTCAAAAACTAAAGTTAGTGAAAAGTTGAAATTTTGAGAACTTTTTCCTAAAGTGTCAATGTAAAAAATACTGAAAACTCAAAGCCATTGAGTTATTATTAATGAAGTTGTAATTTTTTTAAAATCTTGATGTTTTTTACAAACAATTTTTTCACTCAAAAGCTAAAGTGAATGGAACGTTGAAATTTTGAGGACTTTTTCCTAAAGGTTCAATGTAAAAAATATTAAAAACTCAAAGCAATTGAATTAATATTAATGGAGTTATGATTTTTTTTAAATAATGATGTTTTGTAAAGTGAGACTTTACAAACAATTTTTCCACTCAAAAACTAAAGTGAGTGGAACGTTGAAATTTTGAGGACTTTTTCCTAAAGGTTCCATGTAAAAAATACTAAAAATTCAAAGCAATTGAATTATTATTAATGGAGTTACGATTTTTTTTGAAATAATGATGTTTTTTAAAGTAAGACTTTACAAACAATTTTTTCACTCAAAAACTAAAGTGAGTGGAAAGTTGAAATTTTGAGAACCTTTTCCTAAAGGTTCCATGTGAAAAATACTAAAAACTCAAAGCGATTGAATTATTATTTATGGAGCATGGAGCAATGATTTTTTTAAAATAATGATGGTTTATAAAGTAAAACTTTATAAATAATTGTTTCACTCAAAAACTAAAATGAATGGAAAGTTGAAATTTTGAGGATTTTTTCCTAAAGGTTCCATGTAAAAAATACTAAAAACTCGAAGCAATTGAGTTATTATCAATGGAGTTATGATTTTTTAAAAATAATGATGTTTTGTAAAATAAAATTCTAAGTTGCATTAGTTAATAGTTATTTTTGTATCTAGTGCGCGAAATGCTACTTTGGTGATCGAGATCTGATTTTTTTAACGAGGCGCAGCCGAGTTAAAAAAATAGTCGAGATCACCAAAGTATTTCGCGCCCGAGTTGCAAACAATATTTTTTCTACAACTCTATTTAAATATCGATCATTCGAAGCCAAAATTGCATTCTCAATCAAAGGTAGGTGAATTTTAATTATTTTTGGTTTCCTGACAGGTATGTGTCACCATGACACACCAGTGTGCGAAATAGCTAGTTCGCGCACGGCGTCATGGGAACGTTAAAAAATCAATACCTGGGAAAAAAAGTGTCACTTCGCAAACTGTCATGAGTGTGCGAACATCATCATTTTTTGACAGTTGTAGAAAAAAATATTTTTGAATATGCAGGGTGCTCCGTAAATGGGGTATGTGACTGAACTTTGTTATAAAATGGAACAGTCTATATTTTAGCACAATAATGGATCGTCCTAAAAATTTTACATACATTTTGTTTTTTGAAAAACCTATTTACCCCCCTTTAAACCGCCCTTGGATTACATCGCAATCGGATGAGAATTACCGGAGCTGTGAGGTAAAAACTGTCTCAATGTTATTTTTGGAAAATTTTCAATGTCCGATAAATTCTATTTTGAATTTTCTCAGGTGCAAAATTGTTGGAACCAAATTGAGATCTCAATTGAGAGGTTTGTAGAGAATTTAATTGGCTTTAGTTAGAGCTTTATAACATTGAAATTAGATGAAAATTAACGGAGCTGTGAGGCAAAAACTGTCTCAATGTCATTTTTTTTAATAAATTTTCAATATTCGATAAATTCAATTTCGAAGCTTCTCAGGTGCAAAACTGTTCAAACCAAATTGAAATTTCAATCAATAGCTTTGTAGAGAATTTAATTGGCTTCAATTACAGCTTAATTACATTTAAATCGGATGAAAATTAATGGAGCTGTGAAGCAAAAACTGTCTCAATGTCACTTTTTGTTAGTAAATTTTTAATCTTATCAAAAAATTACGGAAATTAATTATGGGAATCATAATAATACATATTACGAAAAACTACCAAAAATTGCAAAAATCACTGAAATTATTAAAATTTCGCGAACTTCTGGAATTACTTACACGAATTATGAAAATTTGCAAAAATCCACGGGAATTGAAAGAATTACAAAAATTACGGGACTTAATTATGAAAATTTCAAAAATAACAGAAATTACATAATACAAAAATTTCGGGAATTCAAAAAGGTATAAAACTGGATTATTATTGTAACTTTTTTTTTTTTTTTTTTTTCAATTTTTTGGGTTTTTTGAACTTTTTGTCAACTTTTTTAGATTTTCTAAATTTTTCCGAATTCTATGAATGTTTTTTACGTCTTTGGATTTTTTCCAACTTATTCGAATTTTATTGGGTTTAGTCAATTTTTTCAGATTTTTTTTTGAATTTCTACAACTTTTTTGGATTTTTTTCCAATTTTTTTGAACTTTTTTAGGTTAAATTTCCGAATTTTTTTGAAATTTTTCACTTTATTTGGGTTTAAAATTTTTCGATTTTTTTGAGGTTTTTTCAACTTTTTTAATTTTTGTTTCGTTTTTGACTACATATTATTATAAGTACCTCTTGTTTTTCTTGAATTCTTGGAAATTTTTAAATTTCAAAGAAAACTTATTAAAAAATTACTAGAAAATAATAAGAATCAAAAAAAAAATTAAAATTATAGGAATTGCACAAGTTACGACATGAAAAAAATTGAAAAATTACGAAAAATTTACAAAAATTACGAATTACGAGTTCCAAAAAAACTATGCGGGAATAAGAACTAAGTGGGTTTAGAAATTTCGAAAATTCCCGAAAAAAAAAAATACGAAAATTAAGTACGGAAATAACGAGTTTTCGAAAATTACAGCAACTTAGGGGGAATTAAAAAAAACGGAGTTTTCGAGAAATTACGAGAATTAAAAAATTACGAAAATTTGAGAAACTATAGAAGAAATTATTCATAAATTACAGGAATAACAATATAAATCATGGGAATTACGAAGAATTTAAGGGAATTACGAAAATTGCAAAAAGTAACTGGGAATTATGAAAATAACAAGAATTGTTTAAGAAATTACCGAAATCATAAAATTCCTAAAATTCCCAAAAAAATATGTATTATCCTTTCACAATCCGATGTCCACTGGTACCAGTAAAATGTATCACCTTTCAATGCTATTTGATAGAAAAAGGTGATAAATGTACCTGCACCTGTGGACATCGGACTGTGAACAGGATATATATAAAAACATCGAAAATTACAAAATTTTTGGGAGTTTTTTGAGAGGCAAAAACTGTCTGAGTGTAATTTTTGGAAAATTTTCAATGTTCGATAAATTATATTTCGAGGCTTCTCAGGTGAAAAACTGTTGAAACCAAGTTGAAATCTTAATTGTTAGGTTTGTAGAGAATTCAATTGGCTTTAATTAAAGCTTGAATACATCGCAATTGGATAAGAATTACCGGAGCTGTGAGGTAAAAACTGTCTCAAAGTCATTTTTGGAAAATTTTCAATGTTCAATAAATTCCATTTTGAAGTTTCTCAGGTGCGAAACTGTTGGAACCAAATAAAAATCTCAATTAAGAGGTTTGTAGAGAATTTAATTGGCTTTAATTCGAGCTCAATTACATTAAAATCGGATGAAAATTACCGGAGCTGTGAGGCAAAACTGTCTCAGTATCATTTTTTTGGAAAATTATTCAATGTTCCATAAATTCTAATTTGAAGCTTCTCACGTGCAAAACTGTTGAAACTAAATTGAAATCTTAATTAATAGGTTTGTAGAGAATTTAATTAGAGCTTAATTACATCGAAATCGGATGAAAATTAATGGAGCTGTGAGGCAAAAACTGATTAGTTATTTTTGGAAAATTTTCAATGTTCGATAAATTCTATTTTGACGCTTCTCAGGTGCAAAACTGTTGAAACCAAATTAAAATCTCAATTAATAGGTTTTTGGAGAATTCAATTGGCTTTAACTGGAGCTTAATTACACTGAAATCGGATGAAAATTACCGGCAAAAACTGTCTGAGTGTCACTTTTGGAAAATTTCCAATATTCGATAAATTAAATTTTGAAGCTTCTCAGGTGCAAAACTGTGTTGAAACCAAATTGAAATCTTAATTAATTGGTTTGTAGAGAATTTAATTGGCTTTAATTAGAGTTTCATTACATTAAAATCGGATGAGAACTAACAAAGCTGTTAGGTGAAAACTATCTCAATGTAATTTTTGGAAAATTTTCAATGTTTGATAAATTCAATTTCGAAGCTTCGCAAGTGCAAAATTGTTGAAACAAATATACAATTTTGTAGTTAAGAAAACACAAACACTACCTCAATAGCTCGCAAAAACCCAATGGAAATTTTCAAAAATCCGGGTTTTTGCCAATCCTGAAATAAAGCCAGAAAAGACAAACTTATTCCGTCAATACCTAGGTACCTTGAAAATATTTTTAACTCAAAAACAATCCAACAAAAATTTAAAAATATAAATATTGTTATATGATTTTTAGGTACGAATCACGTACTCTCATAAAAAAACACCCTGTATACAATTTTTAAATAATATCTTGTTTTTTTTACATAGATATTTTGATAAATTAATATTTTCCCTACTTCTTTGGAATTCCCTTGAACTTTCTTAAATTCCCCCACTGTTATGAACACTGAATAAATAATTTGGGTATTATAAAGTCTTAACATAAGTTTCCTTGTACTTCCCACCCCTTTATTTTGTATTTCAATTGTCAACTGAGGCCAAGTTTTTCAATTTTACATTAAGTTGAATTTAAAAACATGCAAAATCCGCAACAATTATATAAGTCTCGGTATTATCAATGCACAGTTAGCAAACATTGCTGTATGCGTCACAATTTAAAGTACTGAGTTCTGACCTTGATTTTCCTAGCCTGCTGTCTTTGCTGCCAAGGCCTTTGAAGGAGAACGTAGACGGGAAAAGTGAGCAGGTCGTAGATGAAGGCCAGCACCCTTAAGGTGCCCAAGGCCAAGGTAAAACCTATACCTTCCATATTCCTAGAAAAAAAAAAATCTCAATTATCTTTTGACATTGAATTTAATTATTGGTGATTGACAAGTAATAACATAAAACTTGAAGATTATATTCTATTGTTGGGTCAGTATTGAATTATCACAAATATTATCAGACTTGTACCCGTTTGCTGAATTTATTATTAAATGATAAATTACCTATTATTATTATTTATCTGCCGCTAAAAGTTCAGTTATCTATTAATTGAGTATTGTTTTATTTCAAGTATGTATTAAGTAGATACTTTGAAATTGTCAAGAAAGTATTTTGGAATAAGAACCTTCTTAACACAACATAAGGTGTTTTGTTTTACAAGATTTTGTCTTCTACCTCAATAATTATAAAATTACATTTTCAACTTCTGAATGAGATATATGATACGTATATGTATCTATGTATATGTATGTAAGTAATTGAATCTTAATTTATTGAAAAACGTGCTGATTAAAAAGTGAATTCATTAAGAGACTTGAAAGTCATAGCCCAAGAAATTTATACCTGGGCCGCAAAAAATTTTGCAAGGGCAGGCTGGTTTTTTCCAGGGCTGATTGGGGAGTGTGTCCTGAGTATTGAGCCAAAAAATCACACTCGAAAGCCTTGTGCGTACGGCTCTATTGGCTTTTTTCTTATTTATTTTTTTTTTTCGACAAAATGACCTCTACAAAACTTGTAGATAATTACATTCTGATCAACTTTGCCTCATGACTTTTTTTTTTAGCTATTTTACTTTAGGCGCTGTGGCCATTTTAGTGCTTCCGAATTCGCAAAAAAAATTAAATAGCAAACCTGCAGATTATTATACCTAATAAAATTCTCTATTACTTTGCTTGATGATATTTTATTGTAACTCTTTCGCTTGTACGGCCTTTTAGGCATTTGAAAAATTTTATTTGACCTGGTGGACATTGTGGCATGCATAGCGTTTCTAAGGATTTGACACATTTTGCAGGTAAAATGTGGCGTTTCGCGAAATTGAATTTCGCGGACGGTTGCACAATAGCTCTTTGTGTATTAAAAGCGCAAAGTGGTACTTTGCCGATTGAAAGATATTGTTGATATTGGCAAATGCACACAGTTACATTTTCATAAACTTAAGAGTTCAGCAGTTTGTTACTTTGTTTTCAGAACAAGTCCGACCGTTGCATTTCTTGGGAACAGCTTTGTCAGCAAAGCTAATAATTATAAATATTAATTTTACTTAGGTTTTAAGTCAGTTGTATTGTAACCACCATTGAAAATAATTTTTTTTAAAAACTAACTCTCAAAATTCGAGTTGTTAACTGGCGCAGTTGGTAGCATATTGTTGACGGTTTCACGTATCGTGCGACAAAGTTATCGGTTCGTTCCAACGATTTACGGCAATATCGAACGAAATTTTCGAAAGTGGTGCAACGCAACTCACCCAGACCAGGGAAACCGGGAACAAAAATCGTCCTATTCCTATTGGTGCGAGCAAACGGAACAAAAATCGTCCAGACGCTCATAAGGTAGTTCTAGGGAGAAGACAAGCATCGCTTTTCCTATTGGGCTTAGGTTAAGAATGAAGAAAATCATCGTATTCCTGCTACTGTAAGTGAATCCTTTCAGTTTCCATTTTTATTTTTTCCTGATTGTTTTATTGCTATACACTGTTTTTGACAAGTTAGGAAAATCCTAATTTTACTTTTTATATATATATTTACCTTATTACTTAGTTATTTACTTATTTTTATTAAAACCAAAAAACAAAACAAAAATTTTTGTTTTTGTCAATTTTTTTTAATTTCGATTTTTTTTAAGAAAATAATTTAAAAATGGCAAATTATACTCTAGTTCGTTATCAAGCAGATAACATACCTTGTTTTTGGATTTGGTTGATGGTAATCCAAAACAAGTTAATAGATTTATAAATGCTTGTACTAATTTTTTAACAGCTCATAGCGATCCCAATAATGCTGGCGCAGCCATTAATATTGCTCTTTTCGATACAATTTTAAGCAAACTAGTTGGTAGAGCAGCAGATTTAATTGCTTCTAGAATAGAATTAAACTCATGGGATTTAGTAAAAAATGCGATTATTGCAACTTTCTCCGATCAAAGATCAATTGATTGTGTTATACAGGACATCATTACAATGAAACCTGAAAAAAATGAAAATCCTCAACAATTTGGTATACGTTTGCAAGACGCCCGTAGCTTATTATTTTCAAAAGTTAATGTTTCTAACGATACTCGTGCTATTAAATTATTAAAAATCGACGAGTATGGTAAATTAGTAATGAAAACTTTTATTACTGGGCTCAACTATCACATGCAATTGATAGTTAGATTGAAAAATCCTGACTCTCTTGAGCAAGCTATGTCATTTGCTTTAGAAGAAGAAAATTTTCTTCAATTTAAAAATAGTTCTAATCTTATGCATAAGCAAACACCTTCTGGGAATAATACAAATTCTCAATTAAATGCGAATAAATTCAAAAGACCAATGCATTATTCTGTTAATGCATACCGTCCGCAAAATATACCAAATTTTAACAATAATTTACCAAGAAATAATAATTCAAACTTCTATAATAACTTTAACCCAAACTATAACCCACAAAGAAACCCAAATTTCAACCAATTTAGAACAAATGCCCAAAATTCTGCACAACTTAAACCTTTCTCAAATAACTTCCAAAATTTCAATAATAATTTTAGAGTTCCCCAAAATAATTCTAGCGTATCCCGCAGAACAGTGGAACCAATGGATACAACTTCCATAAATACTGCAGCCAATCGGTCAATACAAAGACGATTCGCTCAAGCGCCCGAACGCAATTTTAATTCACAAGAACTTTTCAACCAATCTGTTGAACCCTTACCAAATAACACCGAAATCGACCCCAATGATCAAATTGATTATTCCCAATTTCAGAATCAATATTCCGAACAGCAATATTACTCTGATTCTGATGATAACCAAATTTCATTTGAAGAAAATGACTATGACAATAACAATCCGTATAACCAAAATTACGAAAATGCTAGTAATTATGGATACCCATCAGGTTATGATGAAAATTTTCCCCAAATTCAATCGACTTTGAACCATATTCAGTGCGTACGGCACATGCCACATCAATTCATAATGAGGTAGTAAAAATTCCTATATTTCCTTCTTTTAATTGTCAAGGAAATCACAAATTTTATTTATTTGATTTTTCCCCAAAATTTGATGGATTATTAGGAACAAATTTCCTTATACAAATTGGTGCGAAAATTAATCTGAAAAATAAATACTTGAAAACGCCAAACACAATGTTTCGTTTGTATTTTCAAAGCGAATTGAAACCCCAGAAATCATTACATCATTTTGAAACATTTGAAGCTATCATTCCGCCTCAAACTTGTCAAAAAATAAAAGTACCAGTTAGTGAAAAAAATGGTATAGGTATTTTAAGTTATACAGACTTTGGTGCCGCTGAAATACCAGAATCTTTAGTAAATATAGTCGACTCTTTTGCATTAACAACCATATTAAACCCACGCGAAAACCCTGTGAAGATAAGCATATATAAGCCACTAGATATTGAATTACTTGACGACGCTGAGATTAATTTCTGTGAAAATATTGAGGTCAACAATTATAACGTTAATAATAATGACCATTTCGATAATTTGCAAAAACAAAATCTTAAAAATTTAAGATTTTCTCATTGCAATACTGAAGAATACAAAGCCATTCGAGAACTTTGTTATCAGTATCGTGATATATTTTTCTGTGAAGGTTCGCCCTTAACTTTTACCAACCAAATTAAACATAAAATAAATCTCACCGATGAAACTCCAATATTTACCAAAACTTATCGATACCCTGCAGTCCACAAACAAGAAAGTTACCACCCAAATAAACCAAATGTTACAAAACGGCATTATTTAGCATTCCACGTCACCTTGGAGTAGTCCTATATGGATTGTCCCGAAAAAAATGGACGCCACTGGAAAAAGAAAATGGAGAATCGTAATCGATTATCGGAAACTTAATGATAAAACGATTGACGATAAATTCTTATTGCCCAATATTTCCGATATCTTGGATAAATTAGGCAAGGTGCAATATTTCACGACACTTGATTTGGCCAATGGATTTCATCAAATCGAACTCGATCCCCATGATATTTCCAAAACAGCTTTTTCCACCGACACCGGACATTTTGAATTCAAACGCATGCCCTTCGGTCTTAAAAATGCCCCTTCGACCTTCCAGCGAGTCATGAATAATGTTCTCCGAGGCTTACAGAACGAAACTTGTTTAGTTTACCTCGATGATATAATCATTTTCAGCACTTCTCTAACAGAACACATTCAACGACTTCGTAACGTCTTTGAGCGCCTCAGACAGTCAAACTTCAAAATCCAGCTAGATAAGTCTGAGTTCTTACATAAAGAAGTTGCATATCTTGGACATAAAATCACTAACGATGGAGTCAAACCCAACCCCGACAAAGTCGAAGCTGTAAGACATTTTCCAATCCTGAAAACACAAAAGGATATAAAATCTTTCTTAGGCTTAGCCGGTTATTATCGCCGATTTATCAAGGATTTTGCCAAAATCACAAAGCCCTTGACTCCCTGCCTAAAAAAAGGTGCAAAAGTCATTCATAATGAACCTTTCATAAAATCATTCAATCATTTGAAAGAACTTCTTATAAATGCACCTATCCTGAAATACCCTAATTTCGAAAAACCCTTTGTACTTTCCACAGACGCCTCAAATTTCGCCCTTGGAGCCGTCTTGTCACAAGGAAATCCACCTCACGATCAACCAATTGCTTTTGCGTCTAGAACACTCAATGAAACCGAACAAAGGTATTCCACAATAGAAAAAGAACTTTTGGCTATTGTTTGGGCCTGCAAATATTTCCGACCCTATCTATACGGTCAAAAATTTAAAATATATACTGACCACAGACCTTTAGTCTGGCTTTTTAACGTGAAAGAGCCAGGATCCAAGCTAATAAGATGGCGCCTCAAGCTTGAAGAGTACGATTATGAGATTATTTATAAAAAAGGCAACCAAAATGCAAACGCCGATGCACTTTCTCGTATATCCTTACATGCTATTGAATCTGAATCTCTCATTAATCTTCCCGGAAACATTGATGAAGATATCAATGAATTTTTAAACGAAAAACTCGATTCACGTTTCGATCCCAAAAGCGTCACAGATGAAGCAGTGATAGAAACCTTACGAGAAATCGAAGATATTCCAAAAACTCCTGAAGTTCCTAAAGTGAATATCGTATCGAACGTTCAAATTCGAACACCAGTAAATTTCGAAAGTCGTCCTTCCACAAGTAAAGCCAACTATCAAGCCCCTATTATAATTGATCCAAAGAGAAACCAAAATGAAATTGAATCCCTTCCAACTCAAACAGCACATAGCACAGACGCTGTAGACAATTACTCAAATATGACTATGCTAGATGAAATAATCAATAATAAATCAATGCAATTTATTATTAAAAAATCTGCTTACGACGCCTACATTAAAATAGAACCTGAAAATTTTGATGGTAATAAAATCATTCATGCAACTTTACCTACCCAAATTCCAGCTATTTTGAAATTCCTAAGAGAATATCTGCAGACAAAGTCAACATACATTTATTTCTTTTCGAAAGATCTTAGAATTTATTTCCAACAATGCATGAAAAATCACTTTAAAAACCTAAAACTAATTGAATGTACGAAGTTAAATAATAACGTACAACCAGAAGACCGAGAACTCACAATTAAGTACAGACACGAAGGTAAAACAAACCACCGTGGTATTGACAAAACACACAAATTTATAAAAGCCAATTATTATTGGAAATCTTTAAAACAAGATGTTATCAAATACATAAATAACTGTGAAATTTGTCAAAGAACTAAATACAATCGTAAGCCTCCTGACCAACCCCTCGTGCTTACGGAAACACCAAGTAAACCTTTTGAAATCATTCATATTGACACTTTCATAATAGGCAAACAAAAATTCCTCACGTTATTAGATAAATTTTCCAAAATTGCTCAAGCACTCCCCTATTCAGGAAACGCAGTTTCGTGCGCAGATCAATTAATTCACTTTTTCCAATTTTTCGGTGTACCAAGACAAATTATTTCTGATAATGGATCGGAATTTAAAAACGAAGTAGTCAATGGACTTCTTAAAGCCCACAATATAAAAATACATTTTACCACCCCCTATCACCACGAATCTAATTCACCAGTCGAAAGACTACATTCTACTCTAATCGAACATATTCGAATATTGCGAGAATCAGACCCAGATTCCGATGTCACCAAACTTATGCCATACGCTATTATTGCTTACAACAGAACTATTCATTCTAGTACTAATTTTAGTCCCTACGAACTCGTATTAGGACACACACATTCTAGAGACCCTATGAACTTAGTATCATCCCACGTATTTACTGAATATCTTAATACCCACAAAAGTAAAACCCAAGTACTTTATAATGAAATTACTAACAAAACCCAACAATAAAAAGAAAAACTAATTAACAAAATAAACGAAGACAAAATCTCACAAAACCTAAAAGTAGGTTGTCAAGTTTATAAAAAATCCGACAATCGAGCGGGAAAATCTAAAAAGAAATTTTTAGGTCCTTTCACTCTCACTCAAATTCTACCTAATAATAAAATTGAGATAGAAAATCCGAAAACAAAACATAAAGAAGTAATTCATATAAATGGAACCAAAATTAAACCCCTTGTTTTAGATGGACATGGATCCTTGGAAACCACGTAAAATACCATAACTTGAATAAAAATCCAGGAATCCTTCCTTTCAAGTTGGGAACTGCCAAAATGATATCCAATTCATGGTCCTTTGCACAAACCTTTAACTTGACTCCCATAATAAACCAATTTGACTCTCTTAAAATACAAGCAAGACGCTTATCTTCCAATATAAGCTCCAAAGACAATTTCTATATTGAATATACGAATTCGCTCGTATCCCTACATACTCTAGAAAATCGCATAGAAAATCTAATCGAACAAATTGTTCAAACAGTAGGAAATTCAAATAGAATTAAGAGAGGATTATTTAATCCTTTGGGCTCATTTATAAAAGTCATTACTGGAAATCTAGACCAAAATGACGCCGAGAAAATCGACGAGAAAATTAAACTATTACAAGAAAATCAGAATAAGCTTAAATCGGACGCAATCAATCAAATCACCTTAATGGACTCTACGATTGATAAATTCGATAAAATGATTTCTAATATAACACATAACGAATTGGTCCTTCGATCCCGAATTTTACAAATTGAACAAGTAATTAAAGACGCTAATCTAACCCAAAACATTCGAGGTTATTTTATAACGTTCATAGTAATTAATCAAATTACTTTAATGTATCAATCAATTTATAGTATTCTTGATAAATTGGAAGTAGCTATAAGTTTTTCCAAACTTAACACCTTACATAACTCGATAGTGAACCCAAACGAACTTTTATCTGAAATTAAAAATGTCGAATCACATTTGAACCCGGATAGGTTACCAATTTCTCCAGTACCTGAAAACATACTGATTTTCGAGAAATTTCTACAAATTAAATGTTTCTTAAAAGATTTTAATGTCATATTTATATTGGAACTCCCACTTGTAGAAGCGGATGTGTATCAATACTTCAATCTACATCCATTACCTATCCCAACAAACCATAATCAAACCTTTTTCGTCAACATCCCACATAAGCCATCCCTAGCACTAAGTGACGTCAAATACTCCTATATGGACCAACGTTGTGAAGAAATCTCGCCTGATGAATACCTATGTCAAGAAGCCCGTACTACCTTTATCGAAAACTACCTTCCATGCGAAGTACAGCTGATTAAATACAGTACAAACATCACATCTTGTCATCCTTTCGAAGTTCAATTGCACGCACCGCAAATAACCAAAATTATTGATGGAAAATGGCTCGTTACAGTTCCTATTCCACTTAAAAGTTCAACGAACTGTCAAAACCTAAAAGAAACTATACCCATCTTCGGATCCTACCTACTAGAAGTGCCCGTTGATTGTAAAGCCAAAATACAATCAACCACCCTCGAGAGCTTCAAGCCAAGTCGACTCTCTTTTAAAGAAGTCAATTTACCGATATTGGACCTATCATTGATTAACCATAACCAATCAATGCCCTACGACCTACCTTCATTCGATTTGAACATCATTAACGTCAAGACATCCAAAGACATAAAAGAAAAACTTCATGAACAAAAAAAGAAACTTGAAGAAATGTCAACCACGACGATTTATTCAAATCGCCTCAGTCTCTGGACAATATTATTATACTTAATCATTATATTAATTTTAATTTACTTTTTCAGCTTATTGTGCATTAAGAAAATTCGAAAGTTCCCAAAAAGTGAAAGTGATGAAGTTGAAGGCATTTTTTAATTATTTTTGTATTTTTGTGAAATCACGTTTTTTATTTTTCAGTACGTGCTTTCAACTTACACGGGAGGAGTTACATTCTCATAAACTTAAGAATTCAGCAGTTTGTTACTTTGTTTTCAGAACAAGTCCGACCGTTGCATTTCTTGGGAACAGCTTTGTCAGCAAAGCTAATAATTATAAATATTAATTTTACTTAGGTTTAAGTCAGTTGTATTGTAACCACCATTAAAAATAATTTTTTTTAAAAACTAACTCTCAAAATTCGAGTTGTTAACTACACTTGATTTTTTTTACAATCGCATTTGATAAAAAATAGTTCAGGTTCAAAAAAACCAGTAGTAAAAGCAAGCGCTTTTACTACTTTGCCACTTTAGAGCGACAAAGTGAAGGATTTTGACGTAGCTTGACGCTCTAAAGCGGCAAAGTGGAGGTCATCAGGAAACGTCTACTTTGCTAGCACAAATCTAATCGACAAAGTCTACTTTCTAGGCCGATTGTAGAAAAAAAAACATTTTGTCACTTTTCAAACAGGTAACAGGTGTCAAAAAAAAACATCATTTCGATTTTACGCTTTCACTCCGAGAAAATAATTTCACCGGATTAGTGATGTAATGTATCATTTCTTGGACTGAAAACGTAATGGAGTACATTTTATTAAAGTTACAATAATCTCTAGGTTTGCTATTTAATTTTTTTGCGAATTCTGGAGCATTAAAATGGCCGCAACGCCTAAACTAAAAATAGCTAGCAAAAAAGGCATAAGGCAAAGTTGATCAGAATGTTATTATCTACAAGTTTTGTTAAGGTCATTTTGTCGAAAAAAAATAAATAAGAAAAAGGCCAATAGGGCCGAACGCACACGGCTTTCGAGTGTGATTTTTTGGCTCAATGCTCAGGACACAGTCTCCAATCAGCCCTGAAAAAATCAGCCTGCCTTCGCAAAATTTTTTGAAAAACTCATAAATTTCTTGGGCTATCATTCGTTTTTGTTATTTCTATACATTTACCTGTGTCAACATTTTTGGGATTTATTCAAATTTTATAGATAAATATTAAGAGCTTGAAGGTTATATTTTCATTATTTAAGTAAACTCAGAAAAAATAATCTTTTTTTAAGAATATTTTTGTAAACGTTCCTTGTTCTACATATGTTTTTCTATATAAGAGGAAAGGCCTTCTCTGTTTTAAATAATTTACTTCAGATAAATGACTACAATACACCTTAATTAATTTCAATTTTCTCAATTCGATTCTTTCTGTTTTATACAAATGTTCTGAGCTATCTGAAGTGAAGTCAACAATTATCACAACTCAGAGAATTTCCTTTGTTTCTTTTGTATATTTCTCCTATTTTTCGTCTCAGTTTTTCTCTTTACCTGTCTATTCCCAGCTCTTAAATCTCAATTTTCTTCTTAATTTCTCTAGAGAAAGAAAATTCAAGATCCAGGAATAGAAAAAATATGTCTACTGGGTACTTGTCTAGCAATACCTTCTCAACCTCGATTTTTATTGATATTTTCTTGGTAGCTGGAATGGAAAAAATTATGTCATCTTGTCCAACACTCTCATCTAAATTTTTATAGAATTTCCTGTCTTCTTTTCTCTTTTTGTCAAGAATAATTCAAATTATGTATTCTACTTTATTTCCTTCCTTTTTTTATTCATTGAATTTCGTTAAAATATATGGTGATTCAAGTGTCAAGAATAATTCAAATTTTGTATCCTACTTTACTTCCTTCTTTCTCCATTCATTGAATTTCGTATTCGTTCTCTCTTACTCTTTCAATTCGCCAGGCAAAAAAAATATCAATTCAATTTTTGTCCATTCCAGGCTTTTGAATTTGTACTTTTTTCCTGAATTTCTCTTGATAAGCAAAATTCAAAATCCAGGAGTAGAAAAATGTATGTCCACCTAAGGCCAATTTATTTACCTTCTGATAAACTATCAGGTATAAAAACAATCTATAATCACATTATCCGGCCAGTTATCCACCGACCAATATAAGTATAAAACAGTAAGTTTATCTTACAGATAGTTACGTTACCAGCCAGTTTATCTGAAGATGGATGATGGATAAACCAGGCCTAACAATTTTTTCTCAATTTTTATTAAATTTTTTCAAAAACAAATTAACTCCAGTAAATAATCTTCCATACAATTAAAAGATTAAATGGCAAAATTTTTGAAATAAATGCTACATTGCCACTAGATATTCACAAGAAAATTTCATATATCAAGATGTTATTGAGTGTCTTTGGGATTTCAATCTTATCACGAATAAAATCCATGATTCTTCTCGTTAAGTGCCTTGTGATCTCAATAATAATTGTGTTGATAAGAAATTATGCTCAAAATCCCTTTAATTCAAAAATCACAACCAATAAACATTGACCTTGCCCAAGAATTTTTAAAATACCTTCAAGTTTATAAATAATAAGTATAGGTACATACCCTGTGAGCATTTTTTCGAAGGCAAAGTCTCCTCCTTAGGCCACAAGCAAGCAGAAATTACTTATATTTTTTTAAAACTCCTAAAATAACAGCACAAGACTAGACAAAAAAACAAGTAAAACCCAACAAAAAAAAAAATCACAAAAATGTAGAAGGCACCACTCGGCAGTGAGATTCGGACGCGAATGAACCCATGGACTTTGATAAAGTGCCAAATTGTTGATAAAAACCGATTTTATTGTATTTGATTGTTTATTAAACTGATAAACTCCTGGTCGAGTGCATACTAATATGAGTGAATTTTTGCTACTTTGCTCGAATGTCGATCGGTTGATTTGTAATTATTAAGAGTACCAGTTTTCAATTTTTTTTTCAGTTGAATGTTTAATTAAAACTGAAGATAGGTAGTTTTTTACTTTGAAATTGTCCATAGAATACCTACTTTTTCAGCTTCCATTTCCGATATTTGTTTTCCTTCTTTAGTTTTTCAATTTTCATTCATTTTGCGTAATAATTAATTCTCGTTCCTCTCAATTTTCATTAAATTTTGTCTATGTATTTTTAATTTTTTGTCTATTCCAGGCTCTTGAATTTCTCAGATTTGCATCATTGGAACTTCTTCTTAGTTCCCTAAAATTGTCCTTTTTTTAGGGAATCATCGTTTACCTATATTAAGTATTTGGAGTTCAAAATAAATATTTTTGTCATAGGACTCTTAATGCTTGTCTTATACAATAAAAATTACACGCCTTTTACTTTTTTCTCTCTAGATCATGCATAATTACTAGGATTTTTTTGTTTGCAATTTTCCAAGGACTCGGTAATGACAGTGAAAATTGAAAATATAGTATTTTGAGTTTGGTACTTTTGCGATAGGTACCAATCAAAATTTGCTTTCGTGTGTAATAGATAGAAATTACAGGGAGACATTTCCCACGATCAAATAATAATATGTACTTATTGATGTAGTAGCGTAATAAAAGAGTAGATACTTAGAGCGGAATGGAAAAGTTCCAATCCAGATATTTTTGTAATTATAACTAGATTAATTTATTTATCTTGCCTATTGTTTTAGCAATTGAGAAATTGATAATAGGACATTAAATAGTGGTATGTATTTCTATTGATAAAATATAGTAAATTAATCAAACATTTTGTGTGTAAAAATAATGATCTCTCACATAATTAATTCGGCTTTTATCATGTCAAATGATAAGACAAAGAAATTCATTACTCACTAGATTGGACAATACTTTTGACACCTATACAAGTTGAGAAAATTAGCATTATGTAAAGTCTTCTAATAACCATTAAATTGCAGCTTATCTACAAGTGTTTCAGGAAACAGAATTATTGACTTTTGTCTTGCCACTTTGGGATTAAAGATTTTCCCTTATCGTTACTTTGTGAGATTAAAAATAAAAATGTCAAAGTCTAAACAAAATATCGTTTTTTAAAAAAAGATAAAATAGGGTGAAGTAATGAGATTTTTTCATGGTAAATATGTATGTTTGAACCCAGACAGGGCCGTATCTAGGAGGGGGTTTTGGGGGTTCAAACCCCCCCCCAAAAAATAATAAAATTCAAAAAATTTAACTTAAAAACAAACAACACTTATTAAATACTTATTTTTTTTTTTTATTACTAGTGTAACAATAATTTTTTTTTGCCACTTTGTCTAACCCCCCCCAAAATTTTGGTCTAGATACGGCCCTGCCAGAGAATGAATAGAGACCATTAACTAGAAATTCCAAAATGTATAGTCAAAATGGGAATAAAGTCAATGGATTTTGAAGTTTTATTGAAAGAAACTGAAAATCCTGATTTTCGAAATATTTAGTGATCGTGTAGACACTTACTTATTCCAAACTTTTTATGGAACATACTACATAATTTTCTATTATTAAAACAAAATTCTCCCATTTCAATACAGTTTCAGATAACAGAATAGCCTAATTCTATTTCTAGTAAAAGAATATTTATTCCACCACTTGTTATGGAATGGACTCTAAAACTCATAGTTCGAAAAGAGTTTTGTAGGCTCAGTAGTAGGCTGAATAAGAAAGTAAGAGCCATCGATATAAGAAATCTAATAAGCAAAACAGAGAAAGAGATAAAGTTGGATAAAAAAAGCGTCACATATTTACATTATTCTCGGCGCCGGATTTTCCATCAATCAATGAAAAGTCTGAAATAATAAAAGAAAGACAATGCTATAAGCGATTCATAGGAAAAGAAAGAGATGAAATAAAAATAAAACGAGCATATTATTGTGACAAAATTTTTTGACTCTTTTTTCGCGCTTCTTGTAATTTTTGTAGGTATTACTAATTCTAATTCAATTATCAAAACTATTATCCTTGTCTTTCTTCAATTTCTGCCGAGTAAGAGAGAGAGAGAGAGAGAAAAAAAAAGCTGGATCAGCTCAGAATCACTTCAGAATTGATGCCTCAAATTATAAAAAAAAAATCAAATTTTTGTGTCTTACCAATCAAGCACACAAAATAACAAGTGAGAGACAACGATGTAAAAAATTCAATGAGTAAGAAAGAGACGGATGTAGAATAGGATCAAGTATAGTGATATAAATTTGGATTGAGTAATAAGCAGCCTAGTAATTTTTGTATCTTACCAATCACGATTATGGAATAGTCAAGTATAAGAAATTCAATGGGTAGGAAAGGGACAAAGATAAAATGAGAACACACATTTTGGCTATTTGTATTTGGCAAATGTTTGGGTAGAACAAAGACTTAAAGGATTCAATGATTAAGAAAGAGACAAATATAAAGTAGGACAAAAAAAACTGACACGAATTTTTATGATGAAGTGGTCTTGTATCTCACCAATTAAACGCCTGGAATAGAGAGAAATGGTTCACAAAATTCAATGGTTAAGAAAGGGACAGAGAAAAAATGGGACCTATTACACAAATTTTAGCTATTTGCGTCGGACAAATCAGAAGTTCAGTAGAAGACAAATATATAGATGATTCAATGATTAAGAAAGAAACAAATATAGAGTAGGATAGAAAAAAGTAACCTGAATTATGATTATTCTCGGCGCTTGAGTGGTCTTGTAACTGACCCAATGACGTAGAGAGGAGGGGGAACATGGGGATCAATCCCCCTATGAGTGTACTAAAATTATACAAAAATCGTATCAAAGGTTCTTCATCCACATACATATTTATTATTTATTCGTATATACATGGAATTAAATAATTACTTTCATTAAATTTCCCCCCCCCCCCCCCCCCCAGCGTGAACAGCTATCTACGCCACTGAACTGACCAATCAAGTGTCTAGAATAGAAAGAAAGGCTATACGAAATTCAATGGGTAAAGGAAGGGACAGAAATTAAATGACAACAAAAGGATAACAAAAAAAAGTGACACAAATTTTTATTATTCCCGGCGCTTGAGTGGTCTTGCATCTGACCAATCAAGTGTCTGGAATAGAGAGAAATGGTATGCAAAATTCAATAGGTAAGAAAGGGATAGAGATAAAATGGGAACAAAAATGTGGCACAAATGTTGGCTATTTGTGTCTGACAAATCAAGAGTTTTGTAGGAGACAAAGATATAAAGGATTCAATGATTAAGAAAGAGACAAATATAATGTAGGACAAAAAAAGTGACACAAATTTTGATTATTCTTGCCGCATGAGCGGTCTTGTATCTGACCAATCAAGTGTCTAGAATAGAGAGAAATGATATGGAAAATTCAATGGCTAAGAAAGGGACAGAGATAAAATTAAAACAAAAATTTAGCTATTTATGTTTGACGAACCAAGAGCTTAGTAGGAGACAAAAGTATAAAGGGTCCAATGATTAAGAAAGAGACAAATATAAAGTAGAAATTGAAAAAAAGTTAAACAAATTTTGATTATCACCGGCGCTTGAGTGGTCTTGAATCTGACCAATCAAGTGTCTGGAATAGAGAGAAATAGCATGCAAAATTCAATGAGTAAGAAAGGGAGATAAATAAAATAGAACAAAAATATTACAGACATTTCTGGCTATTTGTGTCTGACAAATCAAGAGCTTTGTAGGAGACAAAGATATAAATGATTCAATGATTAAGAAAGAGACAAATATAATGTAGGACAAAAAAAGTGACACAAATTTTGATTATTCTTGGCGCATGAGCGGTCTAGTATCTGACCAATTAAGTGTCTGGAATAGAGAGAAATGATATGCAAAATTCAATGGCTAAGAAAAGGACAGAGATAAAATTAGAACAAAAATTTTATACAAATTTTAACTATTTATGTTTGACGAACCAAGAGCTTAATAGGAGACAAAAGTATAAAAGGTCTAATGATTAAGAAAGAGACAAATATAAAGTAGAAAAAGAAAAAAAGTTAAATAAATTTTGATTATCACCGGCGCTTGAGTGGTCTCTTGTATCTGACCAATCAAATGTCTGGAATAGAGAGAAATGGTATGCAAAATTCAATGGTTAAGCTAAGAAAAGGACAGAGATAAAATGGGAACAAAAATATTACACAAATTTTAACTGTTTGTGTCTGAGGAACCAAGAGCTTAGTAGAAGACAAAAGTATAAAGGGTTCAATAATTAAGAAAGAGACAAACATAAAGTAAAATTTTTAAAAAAAGTTACACAAATTTTGATTATTTCCGGCGCTTGAGTGGTGTTTTATCTGACCAATCAAGTGCCTGGAATAGAGAGAAATGGTATGCAAAATTCAATGGGTAAGAAAGGGACAGAGATAAAATGGGAACAAAAATATTACACAAGTTTTAGCTATTTGAGTCTGACGAACCAAGAGCTTAGTAGGAGAAAAAAGCAGTGGCGCACCCAGAAAATATATCTAGGGGGGTCTATATAGGTTGTGGCTTGTGACTGAAAATCTAAAGAAAAATTTGAGGTGTCAGGGTGCCACGCCTTGATGTTGCTACATTTTTTATATATAAAAATACAGTTTCAGAGGGGCGGCCTGGGGGAGGCCCTGGCCCGATAGCCCCCCCCCCCTGGGTGCGCCACTGGACAAAAGTATAACGGGTTCGATGATTAAGAAAGAGACAAACATAAAGTAGAAATTAAAAAAAAGTTACACAAATTTTGATTATTCCCGGCGCTTGAATGGTCTAGTATCTGACCAAACAAGTATCTGGAATAGACAGAAATGGTATGCAAAATTCAATGGGTAAGAAAGAGTAGAGATAAAATGAGAACAAAAATATTACACAAATTTTAGCTATTTGTGTCTGACGAACCAAGACCTTAGTAGGGGACAAAAGTATAAAGGGTAAAATGATTAAGAAAGAGACAAATATAAAGTAGAATTTTAAAAAAAAGTAACACAATTTCAATTATTTCCGGCGCTTGAGCGGTCTTATATCTGACCAATCAAGTGCCTGAAATAGAGAGAAATTGTATGCAAAATTCAATGGGTAAGAAAGGGACAGAGAGAAAATGGGAACAAAAATATTACACAAGTTTTAGCTATTTGTGTTCAGCAAATCAAGAGCTTGGATATACCAAAGTAGGAGACAAACCAATAAAGAAATCACTCATTAAGAAAGAGACAAATATAAAGTAGGAAAAAAAAAGTGACATGAATTTTCATTATTCCCCGTGCTTGAGTGGTTTTTTATTTGACCAATCAAGTGCCTGAAATAGAGAGAAATTGTATACAAATACAAAATTCAATCAGTAAGAAAGGGACAGAGATAAAATAGGAAAAAAAAATATTACACAAGTTTTGGCTATTTGTGTCCGGCAAATCAAGAGCTTGGGTATAACAAAGTAGGAGACAAATGTATAAAGAATTTAATGGATAAAAAAAGGCCAGAGATAAAAAAAAGTGATACAAATTTTGATGACGTTATGTCTGTCCTCAAAGGCCTAGATAGAATAAGACAATATTATAAGAAATAGAATAGATAAGAAAGGGATAAAGAGATAGAGATAAAGTGTAATAAGGAAAAAAAAATAAAAATTACCTTCCAATCAGGAGTTTGGAAAAAAAAAAAAAATTCAGAGAGTGAAAAAGGGACAATTAACCATACAGATGAGAAGAAAAAAAAATAAAAAAATAAATGTGAAATGATGAAAATTCGAGATTTGCTGAGGAAAATTAAAGCCGACTATAACGTTAAGGGTGGACAAAATAATGTACAGAAAATAATGGAAAGTAACAATACAATAATTGTCAAAAAATCTTGATCTTTTGTAGTACATTTTGCTAGATCATCTACAATATTCAATATCAAATATTTTCTTCTTCTTTATTATTATTGTTTCTTGGAACTGGCATTAATAAAATGATAAAAATTCAATGTTGAGAACAATATCAAGAACTCTACACGTAGTTTCAGTTTGGACTACATACCTATATCGAATGAACCAGAATAAGGTTTTGATAAAGGTCACGGTGAGGGTATCATTGATGTAAAGATCAAAGTCAAATAAATATAATGCAGAGCTCCTCCTAAAAATAACTTGACAGATAAGATTATTACATAATTGAAAATCATAAGAGCTTCTCAGGACAAAAAATTATCAAATTGCAGTACATATATTTGATGAAAAAAAATAAAAAGACTTCAATTAAGTATTTTATAATTTGGAATAATTTGCTCAATAACTAAACAACCGTTACTTTTTTTTTAAAAACTGAGAATATCTTCAATAAGTCATTTTTTGAAGTATTTATTGCATGCAAAACTATCTTTAGATAACTGTATCCTTTAGGACAAAAATTCTTTTGTAAAAACTGAAGAATAACAAAACACTAAGAAAGTAAAAAATAATTTGGCTTGTACAAATTGGATACTGTCAATCTGAATACAACTAGTGAACGAGAAGCTTTATATTTTAGCAAAGTTACATACTACATTGTTACTTGCCTGATGATAATCATAGTTTCTTAAAAAAACTCGGAAATTTAACGTACAACCGAATCGCATGAAATAAGATACACAACTGAATATTTAATTCATTATCATATTAGAAGAAACTAAATAACATACTAAAACTGACATAAACAAAGCGGCTTTTTGATAAATTACATAAATGATAAGGCACAACTTTTATTGTCAAAATAAAATAATAATAATTGATCATTTCACTGATTCATCCTTTAAAATATTAACTGAAAATTAACTTACATGAATTTACTCAACGATTATTGTAACATACTACTTTCATGAATGATCCACCTGCACATTTAACTATGTATAAAAGTTAGCATTATCTCAATCACTCACACTTTAACCCTTAAAAAGTCCTTATCTTATCAAAATTCAATTTCTCGTCGCGTGCAGTTTTAGCTAAGTGAAATATTTTTTCAATTTAATTTGATGGTCGTTGGTTCGAGGGTCAAAGTTTGTATTTTTCTTTTTTCAGCGTGCGTGCCAAATAATAGAAAAATTGGACAACAAAACAATGTTTGTGGTTGATTGGAAAATTCTATAAATTTGTATCTACAGCTGTAATGATTCCAACATTTTCAAAAATAATTTGCCAAGAATTTTCAGTAGGTATTGATGTGGAAAAAAAATATTATTTCTGAGCCTCAGATCAACTTCCAATTTGCTTTATCCAATGAAATGAGCTCAATCAATATATTATTTTGAAAGTTTCAAGTACATAGTTCTGATTGCATTGAGTATTTTTCAGGGGCACTTTTGTTTATTTATATTATATGACACAATTTGTTTAAATAAAATAGAACGCATTATGCAAATATTTTGGTATAAACAGTGTAATAAATGTATGAATCACAAGAAGTGATTTCTGCTTCAAATGGAGCAGTTGAATTGAAATTTGAAAGAAAATCTCTTTAAAGAAATGATAAATTTCTCAGTGTTATTTATTCAATTGAAATACAGTTTACACACACAGTTACAGTATAATTATATGGCCACTTCTGACGTTTATGAGCTTGCTCAAATATTCAAGGAACTTAATGACAAAATAAATTTAAAATTGAATGCCAAAAAGGCAAATGTGTTAAGTAAATTGAATGAAAAACGTGAAAATGACCCAGAAATACCCGAAGTTACACCACAACTTATAAGTATACCGCGAAAATACAACCTAAGTATAAAAAAGGTATATTCAAAAATCAAAGACATCCTAAGGATTTTGAAAGAAGATCGTAATTTTCAGGAATAAAATATGAAGATAATCTTCACAATCTTCGCATTCTTCACAGTACTTCCGCTACTCATCAATGCTCAATATAAGATCGAAGAAATAACAAATCATTTGCTACCAGTCTACTTAGGAACTAGTTACATAATAACCAGTTATCATCATGTAAATTTAACTAATATGAAAGATTGCATAGAGTCAACAAAATTAACCCTTTTACAAGTTAATCAAACTTGAAGCAATTCAAGTATTATATCACCTTATTTACCTATACACGAACTCTTAATTGTAAGAACGAATAATTTAATTAATCAAGTAAAATCAATCGAATTATTTATCGATCATTCTAGAACTCCATGAAAAAGAACCAAAAGAGGACTCTTTAACTTTTCAGGAAAGACTCAAAAATACCTATATGGCACGTTAGATGCTGATGACGGAGAACGTTATGATAATTACATCAGAACCCTCTGAGAAAATCAAAACACATTACAACAAGACATATCTTCAACATAGACAATTGTCAAAAAATTGACCGGAAATATAGATACACAATTAAATAAAATCAAAAGTAACCAAGAAACTTTGTTAAACCGAGTTAATGACCTCATGACAATAACGTAATCTGAGACAACAACGACATACTTCATTCTCTTACTTGATGATTTAGAAAATAATCTACGTATCATTCTTGAAATATGTACAGGGTGATCTATTATAACTGTCACCCCCTGCAAACTTTCTCATTTGACGTTTTTGACAGAACCGTCAAATACAAAGGTTTTAAGAAATTGTCAAAAGTCTTTAACTAAATTAGTTTTAGGCATACAGAGTGTGTCAAAAAAGTGCAGCAGTTTGAAGTTATATTTTTTTAAATGGAACACCCTATATATTGTGCGCCTATTTGTCAGTCCCCTTTAACCTGATTTTAACGATATACGGTTGATATGTTTATCTCTCGGTTTATTTTCAATAGTTATAGGGAAAAACGCGAAAATCCCTTGCTACGTCTCTCATGTTATTTTTTCAAAAATAATAATAATAACTTAGACACCTAGATTTATTATAATATTTCGCCTTGTATATTAATCAATAAGATTTGAATAATAAACTGTTCATAAAAAAAATTCTCTAAAGCTTAAATGGTATAATTTTTCTTTTTTCAATATGAAACCTTGAAAAGGGTTTTCATGTTTTTCCCTATAAATATCGAAGATAGATCATATATCGTTGAAATCAGGTTAGAAGGGACTAACAGATAAGCGCACAATATGCAGGGTGTTCCATTTAAAAAAATATAACTTCACACTGCTACACTTTTTTGACACACCCTGTATGTCTAAAACTGACTTAGTTAAAAACTTTCGACAATTTATTGAAATTTTTATATTTGGCACTTTTGTCAAAAATGTCAAATGAAAAAATTAGAAGGGGTGACATTTATAATAGATCACCCTGTACTAATGTACAAACGGCAATTAATTTCGCAGAAATAAACATAATAGCACAGTATACAGGGTGTCCCAAAAAGATACCGACAAACTTTAAGGGGTAGTAAGGGACATCAAAACAAGCATTTGTGTTTATATAAACATGTGTCCGCAAATGAGCTGTTTGGGCTGTAGAGCAAAAAAATTATTTACCCAAATAATTAAAGAAATTTTTTACTCGGTTTTTTATTTACTTGGCCACCAGTATATTTGCTAAACATATTATTTATTTTATATTTACTTTTTACAAATTTCAGGTGAGTGTGTTATTTGAACAGTTCAACAGTATATTGGTGAGTAGATGGTTGCGGAACTCGCTGCGCTCGTCCCATAGATGTCCACCCATAAGTTCCGCAACAATCTACTTGTTTGTATTTGAATAAAATGTCACATTTTGTTACTAGTTTGGTAAAGTAACATTACTAATTCTTATTCAAAGGCAAATTGACAAAAAGTGAATAATCATAATTTTACAAATTTTGTTATTGCTCAAGTACAAATAAGTGGATTATTGCGGAACTTATAGGTGGACCTCTGCGGGACGAGCGCAGCGAGTTCCGCAGCCATCTACTCACCAATACACTGTTGAACTGTTCAAGTAAAACATTCATTTGAAACGTGTAGTTTTAAAACTAATGAGAATAACTCACATTTGAGCGAGCCAGGTTAGTATCGTAATTAAACAATAAATTGATAAATAGATGGCTGCGGAACTCGCTGCGCTCGTCCCGCAGAGGTCCACCCATTAGTTCCGCAACAATTCACTCAATTGTACTTGAATAACTTGTCACATTATGTTACTAGTTTGGTAAAGTAACATTATTAATTCCTGTTGAAAGGCGAATTGACAAAAAGTGAATAATCATAATCTTACAAATTTTGACCTTTTGACTATGAAATTTTCAAAAAGCATATTGAGGAGTTACTTCTGGCTAAGATTTTTCAATTTTTGGAAGAATACTTTGCATCTCATATGCCTTTAGTTTATAATTTTCCCCTTTTTTGAATATGATCTTGAGTCTTGAGCAATATTTAAGCTGGCTCTTTGTTTGCTTGATCTCAGTTCTTTACTCTCAACATTTTCCTTTTCCTTTCAACCTTCTCTAAAAAAAAATTGAATTAAATTGAAACTTCTTCTTATTTTTCAAATTTTGCATCTAAATTTTTTGTCTATTTTTTACTTTAATTTCCTGTTTACTTCAAATAAAGAGAATTCTAGAGCCTGTAATAGAGAAAATACTCCATTTCTCAAAATTTACATAGAAATTTTCGTCTAGGTGTTTTTTACTTTCATATGAATGTTATCTTCAAATAAAGAGAATTCAGGAGCCTTTTAATAAAGTAAATACGTAAATTCCTACTTAATAACCAATTTTTTCTCAATTTTCATGTTTCAATTTTTCTTGAAATTCTCTTCATTTCTCAATTTTTCCATCTAAATTCTCGTCTATTTTTGAAGAAGAAAATACATACTCATATTTTTACTTATCAACCAATTTCTTTCAAATTTTTTCTTATTTTCCTCTTTCCACCACTCAATTTTTATCAAATATTTTCTCTCCTATTTTTGTCTATTCTCGGCTATTGAATTCCTGGTTTTCTTCAAAGTTTTCCAAATAAAGAAAATTCAACAGCCTGGAATAAAGAAAATACTCACCAATCAATTACTCTCAAGTTTTCTCTTTTAATTTTTCAATTTTTCTTAAACCTCCTCTCCCAATTTCTCAAACTTTTCATCTGAACTTTTGTTTATTTTTTACTTTGAAATTTATGTTTTCTTCAAATGAAGAGAAACCAAGAGCCGATGATACGTAAATTCCTGAAATGACAAGCAATTTATTCTCAATTTTCATTTTTTAGTTCTTCTTGAACTTCCTCTCTCCATTTCTTAAAATTTTCCATCTAAATTCTCGTCTATTTTTGACTTTCAAATTTCTGTTTTCTTCAAATAAAGAGAAAATACGTGAATTCCTACTTAACAACCAGTTTATTCTCAAAACACAAAATAATTAGGATTTTTTCTCAATTTTTGTCTATTTCAGGCTCTTGGACTTTTACGGCCTTCTAAATTATCCAAACAAAACCAGCTCAAGTGCCCAAAAGGAATGAAAAAAATTGAAATTTTTCTTGCAAATGATCTCTCAATTTTTCTAAGAAAAAAAAAATCTGGTCAATTTTGTCTATTGATAGGCTTTTCTTCTAAGGCCTGTTGTATTCTTCTCCTGATAAACTTGTAGGTAATCATCTGTAAGATAAATTATCTCGAGGTTGAAAAATGTGTACTCTATCAGAATTTTACTTTTAACGGAATTTCACGAAATCCTACTGAAATCTCACGATATCCTACTGGAATCCCACACAATCCTACTGAATTCCCACAGTATCCTACTCTCAGACAGCACAAAAAGTGTTAAAGACATCTTTTGCATTGCGTCTGAACGTCTGAAGATCAAAAAAACACGTCAAGAAGACGTCCAGAAGATACCGTAAATTCATATCTTAAAGACAACTGAGCCATTTGGCACAACCGGGCCTACGAGTGAATAATGGTTTATGTATTAAGAAAAGATTCAAAGACGTTTTCAAGACATCTCGTGGAAGACGTCTTTAGGATGTCTTGGTTTTA
The DNA here is from genome assembly GCA_917834065.1 of Ceutorhynchus assimilis. NCBI lineage: Eukaryota > Metazoa > Arthropoda > Insecta > Coleoptera > Curculionidae > Ceutorhynchus > Ceutorhynchus assimilis. Next base: position 39,391,307 of record OU892283.1, on the reverse strand, counting down.
AGGCAGACGTTTGAAAGACGTTGAGTTTTGTAACATACGACATCTTTAAGATCCCTGAACGCGTAGGCAGACATCTAAAAAACGTCTTGAATGTCGTTTGTGGACAGATTAGGGACAAGATGTCTACCAAAACTTCCCAAATATTTCGTTTCTCATTCAATTAGAAAGCTACTGGAAACCATTTGAAATCCTACAGAAAACTTTAGAAATTCAATAAGCCTTTTTTTTTGCAAAGTTCGAAACACTTAAAATTCAATTCAGAATTTCCAAAAGCATTCTGTAACGCTTCAGAACAATTTGGAAACTTCAGAATTATTTTAGAATGCTCTACATCACTTAAACACTCTAGAATCTTCAGAAACATTTTGGAAAGCGCCAGAATCTTAGCATTCAGGTTAAAAGTTCTAACCTTTAATAAGTACCTATTCCATTTCAAAGCGGAATTTTCAGGAGCATTTTGGAGCAATTTAGAAACTTCGGAGTTATTTCGGAATAATTATAGGATTCAATTTAAAACTGGAAACCTTTTAGAACTTTTTTGAATCAATTTAGAACACTTTGGAGCTTCAATAGGGCTCTAAACTAAGTACTTAAAAATATGTCAGAACAATTTGGAAATTACTCAAAAACTTCTGAAATACTTCAAAACTTATCAAGCAGAGATAGAACACTGTAAAACTTTAATAAGCCATTCAGAACGTTCCAGAACACTTTCCAGCAGTATTTTGAAAGGCTTCAGAATAATTTCAAAACCTCAAAATTATTTCAGAGAGCCTAGCGCCTGGAATAGACAAAAAATTGACAGTGAAAATGAGAAATTATAAGGAAATATTATCAGAAATGTTTCTCTTTCAATTCAAATTCTTGAACATTTATAATTTTTTATATTCCAACAGGCTCTTGGATTTTTCCTTATTTCTTTATTCTAAGTTCCTAACTTTCTTTTGTCTCTTGAATTTTTTCATAAGCAGACGTCTAAAAGACATCTTGAATGTCGTTTGTAAATATTTTAGGGGCGACTTTCAGATATCTCTATGCTGTCTGGGCTGGAATCCCACTCGAATTCACGGAATCCCACAGAATTGCACTAAAATCCTACTGAAATCCCGCACAATCCTAATGGAATCCCATGGTATCCTACTAGAATCTAATGAAATTCCTCGAGGAATTCCATGGAATTTCTTGTAAAGAATTATTTTGAACGCTAGCAAACAAAGACTCTATTGTCTTGATTTTTCAGTTTTACCGCCACTAGGTACAAACTGAAAACATCGATTCAACAAGCACATGCTTACAAATTTTGACTTTATATAATAAGTTATTGTTCAAGTACAAATAAGTTGATTATTGCGGAACTTATGGGTGGACCTCTGCGGGACGAGCGCAGCGAGTTCCGCAGCCATCTACTCACCAATATAGTGTTGAACTATTCAGATATGACATTCACATGAAACGTGTAGTTTTTAAACTAAATGAGAATAACTCACATTTGAGTGAGTCAGGTTAGTATTGTAATTAAACACCATATTGATGAATAGATGGCTGCGGGACGAGCGCAGCTCGTCCCGCAGAGGTCCACTTATAAGTTCCGCAACAATCCACTCGTTTGTACTTGAATAACTTGTCACATCATATTACTAGTTTGGTAAAGTAACATTACTAATTCCTGTTAAAAGGCAAATTGACAAAAAGTGGATAATCTTACAAATTCTGACTTTATATAATAAGTTATTGTTCAAGTACAGGGTGTTTTTTTATATATTGACACCCCACCTACAGCCTTCACCTTTACAAGTAGACGAAAGCTGTAAATACAAAAGTTGTACAGTATTATTGGCTACATTTTTAGAATCCACGGTCAGAAACAAAAATTGAATGTCAGAAATGTGAAATTTTGCATGCTTTCAGCTTTTTTCAAATGGGATGCCCAATATTTGGTTCTATCTATATTTTTGAAGAGCACAATTTCCCGATTCCAAAACTATATAGTTTGTCTGTATTTGGTTGAGCCGTCTCCAATATATTTGGTTCTAAAAATTTCAAAAATACTATCATCAGAGAAACAAACTACTTCAAATTTTACCTGCAGCTTTCACCTGTACAGGTAGAATGGTTCACAAAATCAGTAGTAGGATAGTATTTTTACACTCACATCATAAGATCTCCCAAACTCCATACACTAAATTATTCCCAAATGTGAAGCCGAAATCTATGAAAAAAGGCACTCAGAAAAATTGATAAATCACCCCAAATTGTTTAACGCGACTTTATCTCAGGAACTATAAGTCCAAATGAGTTGAAATTTTTAGGGATTGAAGTCCTCTACTGGAATAAGAATCGCTGAAAATTTCAGCTTTCTATCTATAATAGAAAAAAAGTTATGACCTTTCAAAACCTTCTTACTAAAACAATGAAATTTCACCCTGTACAAACAATTTTCCAATTTAATTTTTTTTTATATACATAGTTGCACAAAAAAGTTAAGGGGGGTAGGAAAATATAAAAAATAACCCTGTACATCAGATTGCGGTTTTAGGGGAAATCATGGATGATTTCCCTGATAACATGACCTCAAATTATAAGGATTTTCCAAAAATCGTGCATGCGTTATTAGATCTACAGATCTACTGATTTCCTGAAGATTTCCCGTGGTTCCCTTAAGATTTCCCTTAAATTCCTTATAAGATTTCATCATAGTTTCTGCTCATTGCCTTTACTTTTCTAGGATTTCCTATTGATTTTTCCGAATTTATTCACCAGATTTCCATATTGCGGTTTACCTCTCGGTGGCTACATTGAGAAACTGAATGATCAAGTGATTATTCTAGATTCAGAGATTTACTGATTTCCTTAAGTTTCCCATGATTTCCTTAATATTTGCTTCGAGTTCCTTAAGATTTTCTATATTGATTTTCTCATAATTTGCTTATAATTTCGCCTGATTGGATTAGATTTCCTTGGTTTTCCTTTTGATTTTCCTAATTCATACACCAGATTTTCCTTGCAGTTCACCAATTAGGGGTGAACCGCAGGTCAGTTTTTGTATGCTTAATTGCGGTTTTAAGGGAAATCATGGATGATTTCTCCTGATTTCTTGTAATTACCAATATTTTTTCCGAATTCCTTATAATTTCTCCTGATTGCTTTTAATTTTCTCGGATTTCCTCTTGATTTCTCCAAATTTGTATATCATATTTGCGTTTTACCCCTCAATTGCTACAAATCAGAAATTGAATCATCGTGATTATTCTAGATCTAAATAGAGATTTACTGATTTCCTTAATATTTCCCCCAAGTTCTTTAAGATTTTCTATTGATTTTCTCATGATTTCCTTATAATTTCCCCTGATTGCATTAGATTTTTTCGGATTTCCTCTTGATTTCCGTAATTCGTACACTAAACCGCTGGTCAGTTTGTGTACGCCAGATTGTGGTTTTAGGGGAAATCATGGATGGTTTCTCCTAATTTCTTCTGATTATCAGTAAGATTACCCAAAAGTTCCTCTAACATAACCTCAAATTATAAAGATTTTTGAAAACTGCGCTTGCATTAGCTTTGTTCCAACCCAGCAGGAAACCGTAATATTACCGTCAGGATTCTGCGCAAAACCTAAAATTTTTGCGTAGAAACCGAAATTCGTATACAGAGTGGTTCCGAAACCGTTCTGGGACGGTTTTTTGACGGGTTGGAACAAACCTATTATATGACCTTTATGAGTTGAATATATCGAAAAATTTGCTTCAAATTGAATTTTTATTTTTTCTCTGAAGATTTTCGACAGACACCCACATTCATCTTCCGACAGGTGATTGATACTTTCTTTATTAACATTGTGTCCATTTTTTCTCAAAATCGTTACGATTTTTCAAAATTTCTCATGATTACCTTAAGATTTCTTCTGATTTCAATATAATTTCTCCTGATTGCCTCCAGATTTTCTTATTCCGTATTACCCCACGGTTTCTACATTGAGAAATTGAATGATCAAGTGATTATTCTAGATCTAGATTTATTGATTTTCTTGAGATTTCAAATAATTTCCATTTCCTCAAAATTTCCACCGAGTTCCTTAAGATTTTTCATTAATTTCCTCATGATTTATTCATAATTTTCCTGGATTTCGCGGTTTATCGTTTACGCCACTGGAGGAGTAAACCGCAGGTCAGTTTTTGTATGTTAGATTGCGGTTCTAGGGGAAATCATAGTTAATTTCCCAATAAGATTGCTCAAAAAGTTCCCCTAATAACATAGCCTCAAATTATAAGAGTTTTTGAAAAACTTCGCATGCGCGTTAGATCTAAAAATTGACTGATTTCCTCAAGATTTTCCATGATTCCTTTAACCCTGAGTTCCTCAAAATTTCTCTTGATTTCCTCATGATTTCTTTTGATTCCATTATAATTTTTCCTGATTACCTTAGATTTTCTCAAATTTGTACACCAAATTTCCCTATCGTGGTTTACCTTTCGGTGGCTACTATTGAGAAATTGAATGATTATTTCCGGCTCTATCTATAACAGAAAAAAGTTATGACCTTTCAAAGTTTCCCAAAATCTAAATCATAAGGTAGGTAGGTACCTTCTTACTAAAACGATGTAATTTCAATTTTTTTTTTTGTCGAGATTTTATATCCTAATGGTCAATCAACATCTCCCAAACTCCATACACTAAATTATTCTCAGATTTAAAGCTGAAATCTATTGATAAATCACCCCAAATTGATTAACACGATTTTATCTCAGGAACTATAAGTCCAAATGAGTTGAAATTTTATTTGAATTATAGTACTTCAAATACTGAAAAGTAATTGAAATACATTTTCCAAGTAATTCACTTGAAGTACTGACAGCTCTGCCTATGGACATTGATTGGGATTTGATGTCAACATTCAGTTGAAAAATTCTAGAAATCCTTGCAAAGAGGTTCTTCTACCAATGATTATTATTACAAGTTGTTATGACATAGCAAAACCGCGAACAGATAATTAGCAAACTAAAATAAAAATTTCACTGTCAGGGACCCCAAACATGTTTATTTATTTATACAACACGATTTGTTTAAATATAATAGAACGCATGTAATTATTTTGGTATTACAGGGTAATAAATGTATGAATCACAGGTAATTTTTGCATGACGCAATTAAATTTGAAATTAAAAAAAACAAAACACCATTCATCTTAGTGACTATTTATTCAATTAAAACTTAAAAGGCAGCTTACACATTTAAGTACTTAATTTTAGGAAAATTAATAATTTTACATTAAACAAAAATTGTACTTTTGAGTAATACATAATAGATTTTCAACAAGCAAAACTTGGTTGAAAATCTTCACCATCCTCATCCTCATCAACCCATAAATATTCAAACTTCTTAGGTATAATCAGCTTGTACAAGCTGTTTTCCAACCCACAAGTCAACAAATTATAAACCAAATCAGCCCTATTCAATTTTTTCGTTATAGTTATCCGCCTTTGCTCTCCTTTGCCTTCACTTTTCGATTTCAATCCAAACTTATTGGCTATTGTATGAATATGAGCTCTTTCATCAGAAGTAAAATCAGGATCAAACTTTAATAAGCTCATTTTATCAGACTTTGAATAGTCTTCTAGGATTTTGTGGATTTTTTTGAAAACATCATCTATGCCCAAGCCTTGCCTACTTATATTTTGGTTTATAGTTTCGGCAACAGTTTTTTCCTGGCCTTGTTCGTTGAGGCCCAAGCCTTTGCCGCTCCAGCCCATTTTCAGCATCATTTGATGCGCTTTGGTGCCCTGATGGAAGCTTGTTGAAGGTTGCGAGGCTTCAACTTCTTGTGTTTTAGCTGAAACTTCTTCAAATTCTTGTTTTTTAATTATGTAGAAGCAATCGTTTTTCAAAATGTCTAAGGCTTGTTTGGCCAAAGACTGTTTTGCTTCTTGTTTGTTAGTGAATGTGCCTTTGACCAAGTCTTCTTTGTCAATTGATAAAATAAATTGTCCTGGAGGGTTTTCTTTGATTTGCATTTGAAGTTTGCAATAATCTGCTGTTCCTTGTAGGGTTTGCACGGCATTGTCTATGGTTTCCAAGAAAACTAGCTGAGATCGAATTCCTGCTTGGTTTAGTACTGTTTGGAGGAAGTTTTTAGATTTTTCTTCCAAGGGTGTCAATTTTATTTGAATTTCTTCATTAGGATGATTGTCATTGAAATAAGATCTTTGATTGTCAGACATTTCTCTTCCTCTATCATCAAAAGTTCTTTCAGAATTTTGCCAATTGCCAGGAGGTCTATTATAAAGTCTTCTAGGGCCTCTGTAAGGGCCTCTATTAGGTCCTCTGTTGCCTCTGTAAGGTCCTCGACTATAAGGCTTATGTTCTCTTTGATATTGCCTATTTTGATTGTATGAGTTGTAATCCATTTCTTCTGAAATACGAAAAAAATCCCATAAATACAGGAGCTGGTTCCAACACTTCTTTGTAGTTTAGATTGATGATTCTGTATAATGGATTTCTCACAGGAAACTTTTGTATAAATTCACAACACAGATACAGACAAAAGTGAGGACAAAAGTTATAACAATTGTGGTTGTACTAAAATGATACAGGTATGGTACCAATGGGTTTTAAATGTGGTACCATTCACTGGAAAAGTAAAAAGTTCACAATTCAGTTTTATCAATAGTTTCAAGGCAAAATTCAGAACCTATGTCAACACGAAGGAAAAAACCCAAAAACCAAAAACTCTATATAAAATCAATAATAGATTCATATAAGTACATATTTCAATTAGAATTTAAATATTTGTTTTTAACAGTTAACTAATTGGTGACCCTCATTATCCCAAGATCATCCTGCTTTTAAACATAAACTTACCACAACAAGTTTGCTGATTTCTAATAAGGAATTTAGCACAAATTATCTTTTCGGTAAAACTTTCAGAGTAAACAACAAATGCTCAGTACTTTTTAAAAATAATTCATAAATTCCCACACAAAACTGATAACAGGAATTTCCTTTAGATTATTTTTCAATTTTTCCTATTATGAATTTTTTCGCGAGTGACATTAGTGAACCAAGATCAGATCGCTGTCTTTGTTTTTGCTTATGTGCCAAACAAGGACCGACAATATTAAAGATAACTGCGTTGTGGGTTCGAGTTTCAATGACCTTCGGGCGTCTGATTGGCTGGAAACGTGGTGTGATGCCGGCTACGTCACGATTTATTATGGCACTGTTGCCGAGTCGTACAATAATTAATAACTTTTGAAGTGAAACTTCTATTGAGCTGTAATCTTTGACGTTTATCAACTCGTTAATAGACGGCGCCACAATAACTAGTATAATCAATTGAATAATTTGGAGACATCCATTCAAAACTCTGGAGTTGCGCGTATCGCCCTGGAGCTGTTCCGGAGCTCCTCTTAGGTGTGAAAGAAATACAACTTTAAAAGCAATCACAGACAAATTATAGGTCTTTGCAAATTATTTAACTTTGACAGTTGCTTTCGTTGAAAAGTAGCTCTAGAGTAGTTTGAACCGACCCTTAGGAACGAATTTCTAATGAATGTTGTACTGGGTTAGTATCGAAATATAGGAACCGTTCGGACTAAAATCTTGATCTAAACTGCTGGACAAATGAAGCGGAACAAGCGAATTTTTAGCTTAACTTTGGATTCCAATATAACATGAGCTAAAGAAGATATCAATGAGTGGTGTGCGTAAGTTTATTTTCACAAATCGCAACCTGAAAATTCGCTTGATCCGCTTCATTTGTCCAGCAGTTTAGTTCAGGGCCCGGATTCCGAACACATGATATCGTCCATAAAATAGATAGACGATACTATCAAATCGTGTGTTCGGAATCTGGGCTCAGTACGGATTCAGAGTTGATTCGGAACTATTTGAATGAATGCCTATTTCGTTCAAATTATCGTGAACCAACTTGAATTTAAAAACCATACATTTTTCCCAGGGATATAACAAGAACCAAGTTCGAAACATGCACAGTTTCAAGCGACTATTTCACAATAATTAAGTAGTAGAGAGTTCCGGGTTTCAATTCCCTGTTCCGGTTCCGAACCATTCGAGGTAAAATGAAATCCTGATCTAGCTCAGTAAGGTTTCAGAACTGATTCGGAATTATTCGAATGAGCAATTCAAATTATGTCGTGCAATCAGAATCTGTTCCGAATCGATTCTCGAACTAAAAATAAGGTATTTTATATAGTTTCGCCTTACGAGTCTAGCACTACGACGTCTGAAGGGCAAGGGGGAATAACGCTATTCATTTCGAGCTTTATGCTGCCTGTCATAGGCGTGCGCGCAGCGTTTTTGAATAATACTTTTTCCTTATAAATGTAGGTGTGTAACATAGATAAATATTAGTGTATTTTCTATTGGAAGTCAAATAGGCAATATTGCATTTTTTTATCCGCATTCTTTCCATAGTGCTAGACTCGTAAGGCGAACTATACTTTTTCGTTGAGAACTCGTTGACTTATGGAATTTGTATTTGTTTTATTCAAGTGAATTTTCCCAAAGCGCGCAAGGAGAAAAATTTCCAGTCCAAGGCACTCATTTCTCAATATGGCATAGTTGAATGATGTAAAATAGCATGTGATATAACATTAACAATTGCGTTGTAGAAGGCGCTTCTACTTGGAACTTGTGAATAACCGAGCAATTTCAACCTCGAAAGTTTAGTAAGCGCCCTCTACAACTTTACTTTAAATATTTCATAAAATAATAATTTAAATCGAGTTAGTGCAAATGGAACAGAGTTAGGGTGGATTTTCATGCATTCGTTTGTCCGACGAAATATGTCCGAAAAATCTTCTATTTTAACATATTTTTATACGATTATGTCAGAATAGAATGTTTTTCGGACATCTTTTGTCGGACAAACGGATGCATGAAAATCCACCCTTAGAACAATAAAAAGAGTTCGGACAGTTGAACAGATAAAAAGCAGTCAATGCACTTGGAAAAGTCAGAGTAAAATTACTAAAATCTCCAAATTAATTTTCAAATCAGCTTACTGTTATAGTGAGAAATAAATTAATTGTTTGTTAAGTAGCATATTAGAGTAGTTCGAACAGTAATAATCAGAGCATTGCAAACAGAACAGATTAGTGGAAGCAGAAGTTAAAGCAATTGGTACACTTAGCCCCAGTTGTACAATCTCGGTTCAAAACGTAGTTCAACGCTGAGCTTGACTGGTACTTGAGCTGTCCCATTTAAAATACATTGCTGTCAGCTATTAATCAAATTCTATTAAATCTGACAGCAATGCATTTTAAATGGGAAAGTTCAAGTACCAGTCGAGTTCAGCTGTACTCTGTTTTGAACCAAGATTGTACAACTGGGCCTTAGAGTAACTTCAACAATCGAAGGAATTCAAATAGAATTAATTAATGCAGATGGAATACTCAAGAGTAAGTTGAATCGTTTTAGTGCCAATAGAACAGAATTAAAATACTCAAAGTAGTTCAAACAGTTGAACAGATTAATAGCGTTAGTGCACCGCACGTCAAATTAAACGTTCGAGTTTAAAATCAAGAATCGTAAACTCTACAGTATTCGAAGAGCGAATCTTGATCTTAACGCCATCTAGGACACGATAATCAACACTACACGCAATTTTGCTGTGCAAAATGGTGAACGTTCCAAAGGCAGACCAAAATTCAGTTCGTTTGGGTTTCACCCAAAAGTACCACTGTTTGAGAAAAGTTTTTGGATTAATTTTCTACAGTATTGCTCAATCCCATAAGGCATACGTTTACAAAAATATCAAATGTGGAGGAGGAGTGCGAGTGACGTCACGTGCCATCATCGCAGTCCTTGATCGGATTGTTTCTTATTATGAGTGCATTTTCCTTGCATTTTTAAGCATGAAAAATTGTTATTTCCTTTGAAAACAGTGTTTTTTTAAATTTAGCAGACTTCAAAATTTTGTGTGCTTGAGTGGTTGGGCTAATTACGAAGATGAGTTTGTTTGCTTGCTGCTTATCAGCAAGGTTATTTCAGGCACGTGATTTGTGAATTGAAACTGTTTGATCCAGTCAGGCTGAGTACGGCTTTGCACTCCACGGAGTGGAACAGTATGAGTATGGATATCGTGACGTCATACGCGGTCATAAGCCCAACGCAAAAGAGAACAATCTGAGAGCTGAAGCTAACATGAACAGGATCTTATCGTTTCGAGTGGGCTCAGAGTTTACAGTGTGTAAAGCCGAACTCAGCCTCAGTAGCTGTGTTCGGCATTATCATTTTTTTTTGTCGATTTGCTCCGAAATTTTGACAGGCACGTGATTTGTAACTTGAAACTGTCTGATCCAGTCACGTGCCTGTCAAAATTTTGGAGCAAATCGTCGAAAAAGATGATCACGCCGAACACGGCTACTGTACTACAGATGGAGGGTTAGCGATGATCAGGTGGGGGATTGTCATCCTCTAGTCGCAACCTATCGGCCCGATTATCCCATTGCCTTTCTACAGGTGAGTCGGGATGATAGGTTGCGACCAGAGGATGAGAATCCGCCCCCTGGCCATAGCCGGTTTCGGGTGCTCCTAGAACACTTCACACCTGTCAGTGACCTGTCATACTCCATACGTTTTGCACTCGAACGCTTGAAACCGAACGGATCAAACTCATAGTTGGCCGGAGTACTTCGGAGTAACTCGGGAGCGCTTAAAGGATGGGACCCGAAAGCAGCTCATGACAACTGTAATTTTTGACGTTCAATAGCTCAATAATAGATGGCACCACAATAAATAGTGTAATATAATGAATAATTTGGAGTAAATCCTATTCAAAAGTGTCCAGTTTATAATAGGTCTATTCCAACACGTCAAAATCCGTCCCATGAACGGTTTAGAAACCACTGTAAACGAATTTTGGATTCTACGCACAAATTTTAAGCTTATTTGAGCAGAACTGCGACGGTACATTGTACGGTTTCCTGCTGTGTTGGAACATAGCTATAAGTTTTGTTCCAACACATCAAAAATCGTTCCATGAACGGTTTCGAAATCATATTCTGTATACGAAATTTGGGTTTTATTTCAATGGGCTTTATGCATAAATTTTTTTGATGTATAGGAACCAATGGTGTGAACAAAGCTAAAAAATAATTCGGATAAAAACGATTATAGAACACTTATTGTACGCTTTCTTTTGTTGGAAAATTGATCTAGTGCATTCCGGATCGATTCTAAACTAGTTCTGCCAAGTTTAGGAGTTTAAAAAGAACCATAAGTTGAAAATACGCACAACTTTATGCCACTATATTCAAAATAATTGAGGAGTGATAAAGAATTCCGGGCTATAATTTCCTGTTCCGAAATTGTTCGCGGTATAGTTATTCAAGGATAATACACACTATTAGGATTGGTTATCGGCCTCGTTTTTGGTAATTGCGGCCATATTGGTTTAGCACCATTGCCGACGTCATTAACTAAGTCGTCAGCAATTTGTGCCAGCGGACGTAGCTCAAAATTAAAATTTATGTTGAAAAACATTATTCAATTTTGATTAACGTAATAGGCAAAGAGAAAGATGCAAACGAGATCTAAAAAAGAGTTGTTTTAGAATGTTAATTAATGTATGCATAAGCAAAAGCCTGCAGAATCATAACCCGTGGTGCAAACAGCCTACGTCAGGGCGAGAAACGCTACGTCATCACTGGTGCTTTGGCTGGGGGACTTAACATTTGTACTACACAGGCCCTATGAGGATAAGCTATCCTGTAGTAGTAGTGTGTATTATCTTTGATACTTGATAGTTATTTACCTAAATTATGCGGAAAGTTATAGTTTTCCGCACGCAACGGCGTTTGCTAAGTAAATTTCTTTACAAAAAGAACATATTCAATCCAGGAGAGACTTTGGTATACTTGTTAAAGGGGGTGTGCGCCAAAAAAACAACTTCATCTCAAAAAAAAAGAGAAAAAAAATCTAAGAATAACAGTGAAATCCGCACCCCTCTATGACAAATAATACCGCAGATATGGCTCCATGAAGGTACCGCATCTCACCCTATGACGTCACGAAAGCTCAAGCGACGCACGAGAAAGTGGATTTAATTAAATTTATATAATGTTTTTCCTGTGTTACCTGCAATAGTCTAAACAAAAACCACTCACGCGTGCCGGGAACAATCAAATTAACAATGCAGAGCGCCTCTGGACGAAGTTTTCGTGACGTCACGAGAGCGTCGTCCACACTTTAAAGCGGTATATCTCAGCGATGGTTTATCGTAGAATAACGAGGTTTGAACAGTTATTCTTAGATTTTTTTACACTAAAACTTTAATTTTTGGCGTACACCCCCTTTAAGGAGATTTGTGACCCAAGAGGAGATATCCAAAGATAATTTTAAGTATTACATATTTCAGGAAATCCCAAGAGATCTAAGTAAAGTTGAGGATATTCAGAGAACATCCTAGGATATTGTTTATTGCGTTTGGAAGAAAGAATATCCAAAGAAATCTGGATGAGAAGCTTCAACGAGATCCGAGTATTACTGATAGCGATTTTCATTTGACGAACCAGTGCAAAAAAGTTTTATTCTTATCCTTACATTTTATATGCTTTTAGAAAAAGATGCGGATATTGAGGGATATACTCAGTAGTCAGTGCACACTGACTGACAAATGGAAATCGCCGTGAGACGCTCCAATGATATTGAAGAGATATCTGAGCAGATGCAAGAAAATTTCACGCGCGCTGTGCGGAAAAGTGATACTTTTCGCAAGCAAATCGATGCGTGAAAAGCTCGTAGGAAAAATATAATCCTGCTCTAGTACATAATAAGGCAAGGCATGCCCTCTACTTGAATTAGTTCTGAATTGGTTCGGAATGTGGTCTTTGATCGCAATAGGGCTTCAGAATAATAATTAGCATGCGGACATAGTACAAATCAAATCATATCTAATATTTGACGTGGAACTTTTTACGCGCGCTTATTGGAGTAAAATTTCAAGGCTGTAACACACGAGTTAGGGCGGGTATTATAAAACTAGTTTGAGAGTTAACTTAAAGTTAACTCTCAAAGTGGTTTTATAATACCCGCCCTTAGCGAGACGAAAAAGCGTCACGATACTTTTCAATGGTTGTATTCCTTTCACACCTAGGAGGAGCTCTGGAACTGCTCCGAGGCGTTACGCGCTTATTCCTTTCGAAAAGTGTTTGTTGCACCTGAAGTGCTGAAGCCCGAACTAAACCATTCAAATGCACGGATGTCAGCGCATCTGCGTTCGGTATTTTGACCTGAGTTCTCCTAGCTTGAATTTACCATTCGTTTATTTAAAAAGTGTGCTTGGTGCAGGCTCATAAGCGTTCGTTTATTAAAATTTCAAGTGTTCTGATTCTGATACAGCGTTTAACTGCTCTGTACGCTCGCTGGTCACGTGATTACTGCTTCGCTTCAGCACGCTCTGCTTTCTGAGCAAAATACCAAACGCAAGGTGAAATTTATTGTGGTAATATACCTCTGTAATTTTTGACGTTTTGTAGCTTATTAGTAGATGGCGCCACAATAACTAATGTAATCTATAGTGACTGTAGTTGAGTTCGGAATGGGATTTTAGTGCAGTGCTAGTACGGTGTTCGTGTAGTGCAGTGTTGCATCACGTGATGAAGGTGTAATCGATGGTGTAACACCAAATACACTATCACTTTGTAACGAGTGAACGGTGTCCCACCATCTTTACACCATTTGGACACCAAATCATGTCCAAAGTGTACACCAAACTTAAGCTTTGTACTCATAACTGCGAAATACGCACTTTTTTGACATTGCTTCGAGAATTTGACGTTTTATGCGTGAATCAAACGTCAAATTGTCGAAGCAACGTCAAAAAAATTCGAATTTCGCAGTTATGAGTAATAGGCTTTACTCGTACCAATTAACGAACGCCACAGTGTCAATAGTGTAGAAAGTGTCGCCTTCTACCATTCCGAACTCATCTTGTATACTACAGTGGTGTAATCAGTTCAATCTTTTTTTTTGTAAACAACTTAATTGATAACAACAATAACAACATTTGTTTACAAAATTTTTTAATCAGTGTAAAATCACTGGTGATCTAATCAATAATTTGGAGTAAAGTCCATACAGCAGTCTAGGTAGAGATTATGATAAACGATTCGGATTACATAAGTTGTATTGCTTTCACACCTAGGAGGAGCTCCGGAACAGCTCCGGGGCGTTACGCGCTTATTCCTTTCGAAAAGTGTTTGGAAGGCGAATGTTCCTTTCAACTCGGGGTCGACTTACACACTGGAGCGAGTAGCTCTAGAGGTTAAAACTCTTGAAAGGATTACAACTATTATTAAGCTATCCCAGAACAATTATTTTCTTTCATTGAAAAATAGCTCTAGTGTAGTTGGAATCGACACTTTGAAACCAGTGTCATTCATCATGAAAAGAACGAGCTGATTTTCATTGAACTTGGACGTGCAAGGAAGAGCTTCTACTTCTAAATCCAGACAGTTAAAAACCTAAATGATATACATATCGAAACTATCGATATTTTCTCATATTAATATCGATTTGAGAAAAAAGTAGTGGTTTCGAAAAAAAAATATCGTATCGATTACATCCCTACAAAACAGTCACAAATCAAATGATCTGTCAACTGTCAATGTTCTTTTTTTTTCTACACACCGCTAGATTTTTGATTTTGATTGAGGTTAGGAAATAGTTGGCTTGTGTGTGAGTAGTTTGTTTATTAGAAAATTTTCAATTTTGGAAAAGACCAGTTTTATTTTAGAATCATATAGAACATGGACGCCCCTCCTGCCGCTGGAATCTGCAAAATCAAAAAAGAGTGAGTACTTGTTTGATTTTATACTAAAAAACTTGAGAAATCATGAAACAATGAACTCCTATGCAAAAATTGTATTTTTTACCTTGTTCAACTCCTAGAACACTTAATTATTAGTTCTTTCTATCAAAATCTTCTAGATTTATTTTGCCAGAACAAGAACGCAAACTAAACTTGGACCATGTATCCGAAAAAGACAAAGCCAATCTAGAAGAACCGGAACCGGTAGACCCAGAAGACAACGACAACGACGAAGATTTAGACGACGATGTCAAATCTGATGCGGGCGAACCCCAAGTGAAAAAAATCAAAATCAGCAAAAAGAAGCTGAAAGGCCAAAACAAGAAACGCGGCCGCACATTTGCTCCTGATAGAAGTCACGAGCTCTGCGACTTTTTACTGCAAGCGCAAGACGGTCAAGAATTGCCAACTTGTTTCCGTAAAAGGTGCACCAACTGCCACGACATAGAAGAATACCTGAAAAAGAAGCCTGAAGATATAGGCCCTGTTTGCACTAACTTTGAAAAAACAGGCAAATGTCCTAGAGGACTTGCCTGTAGGTTTGGCAAACAACATATTACTGAGTCAGGCAGGAATGTTATTAATCAGGCAAAGTTGGATGAGTATAACAACAAAGGGCCATCTGTCAAGAATCAATTTAGTAAAGATGTGCAGTGGGCTTTGCGGAAGAGGAACTATGATTTTAATTTGGCTGAAAAGTTGATTGATTCTTATGATAAGGATGCTATACACATGACACCGGATGAGGTACACTTATTTGGGGTTTAATATAAAGACTTTGCATGGAAATTAAACTTTAGATATTTTTTTTTCAGGGAGTAAAGCGCAGAGAAATAATGTTTGCATAAAATGTTTCCTTCAAAAATACATCTAATTCCTTTAATTTTTTTCCTCAAAAGTTCCTTCCAAATTTGAATTGAGTATGTCTATTTGAGTTTTCCAAAATTTTGATTCAAAATTATCTAAAGAACTATAGTATTTTTAACACCCATTTGGAATATCTCCATCCTTGTTTATCAATCATGGATCAGATGAAACAAAAAAAAAAATTACCAACCAATCACAAATCACTAAAAGGACTGGTACTTCCAAATAGATATTAAAAATACTATAGATCCGGAGTTAGTTTTTCTTTTCCAATTATACTTTCCTAGTTTTCCTTCCCTTTGTCTTTGTCTGATGATTGTTTTCCATTCCTAGCTTTTCAATTTTCGCCCCTTTCTTCTAGCCTTTAATCATTTTACATAATAGGAATTTATTCTCAATCTTTATTAAATTTTCTGTATGTGTTTTCCATTTTTTTTTTGTCTCAATTTTTGTCTATTCTCGGCTCTTGAATTGATTTCTTCTTAATTTTTATTGAATTTCTTCTCTATATTTCTTTTTTTTTTGTTTCCATTCAAGTAAAATTCTGGGGTTGAGATACTTGTTTAAGAGATTTCTGTCTCAAGATGAGAAAATTATATCCAAAGATATGAAGGAGATTCTCAGAGATCCAAGTAGATTTGAGGAGATTCAGAAGATATTTGAGAAGATACAGGGGATACTTGTTGAAGAGATTTGTATCCCAAGAAGAGAAAATTTGGAGATATCCAAAGATATTATATATTTCAGGAAATCCTAAGAGATCCAAGTAAATTTGAAGATATTCAGAGGATATCCTAGGGGATTGTTAATTGTCTGGCATAGGAAGATATCTGGAGAATCTTTAACAAGATACAAATATTACTGAGACGCTCCAATAAGGTTAAAGAGATGTCTGAGCAGATCCACAAAGATTTTGAAGAAATTTTGTATGCCAGGAAAAGATTTAAGAATATCTAAAGATATTAAGGAGATTCCCAAATATTCAAGGAAATTTAAGGAGATCCAAGGAGAATTAGAAGATATATGAGAAGATCCAGGGGAAAATTGGGAATACTTGTTACAGAGAACATGTTTCTCAATTTTTCTATGTCTCATATTTTTCGTCCATTTGCAGCTCTTGACCTTATGTTTTCTTTCTAATTTTCCTGCATAAAGATAATCCAAAAGCC
This sequence comes from Ceutorhynchus assimilis, assembly GCA_917834065.1. Lineage (NCBI taxonomy): Eukaryota > Metazoa > Arthropoda > Insecta > Coleoptera > Curculionidae > Ceutorhynchus > Ceutorhynchus assimilis. Next base: position 39,374,443 of record OU892283.1, on the reverse strand, counting down.
AGGAATAGAGAAAAAAAATGTCTACCTACATAATTCCTGTAATTTTTGCTAATAATTCATTTACATTAAAATTCCTCTGTGTTTTACTCATTCAATATTTTTTGAGATAAATTCTTGGGGCTTGTTTTTCCTGAATTCAATTTTTCTAGCTCTTTACCTTTTTAAAGCGCCCAAACAAAAAAACCTTTGGCAACGTCACAGACGAGGACATAGTAAAACTAAGAACCAAAGAAAAGAAAGTGATTGATTGGAAAGACAAACTATACTTAAGCCCTCTTACCACAGTAGGGAATTTACCATTTAGACGTATTTGTAAAGAATTCGGTGCAGATGTGACTTGTGGAGAAATGGCTTTATGTTCCAGCCTTTTAAAGGGAATGCCACAAGGTGCAATCCACAATATTTTTTTGCTGAAAAATTTCAATATTTTTATTGTAGAATGGGCTTTATTGAAACGCCATCACACTGAAGACATTTTCGGGGTGCAACTTTGTGCCAACAATCCTTATGTGCTCACCAAATGCGGACAAATGATTGAAAAAGAGTGCGAGGTAGATTTTGTTGACCTCAATTTGGGATGTCCCATTGAATGGGTATTCAGAAAAGGAGGAGGTTAGTAGTGATTGACAAAATGTTGAGTTGACACAGAGTTAATAAAATTGGTTTAGGTAGTGGTTTATTACTGAGACCGAAAATCTTGGAATCGTGCGTCAGGAACCTGAGCGACATCTTAACCATTCCCTTGACTGTTAAAACAAGAACTGGAGCCTACAAGGATGAAAACATCGCTCACGAATTGGCCCCGAAATTCAGAGATTGGGGTGCTTCTTTGTTGACTATTCACGGCAGATCCAGGGAGCAGAGATACACGAAAAGTGCCGATTGGGCTTATATCGGGCAAGTGGCTCGAGCTGCTAGCCCTATGCCTGTTTTTGGGTGCGGCGATGTACTGAGCTACGAGGATTATAACCAGTATAGGTAAGCAGAAAATTACTACTTACTCAGAAAAATTGAAAAATTGATAAAACACCCCAACTTACTTAACACAATTTTATCTCAGGAACTATTAGTTCAAATGAGCTGAAATTTTCAGGCATTGTAGTCCTTTTATTGAGATAAATTTCAGTGGAAATTTCAGCTTTCTATCTATAATAGAAAAAAAGTTATGCCCTTCCAAAGTTTTCTTTTAATTCTGTAGTTTCGTTTACGGATCAATAAATTCTACTTGTTCTAGAACATGTTCAGTTTCATTTCAAAAGTGTAGTGCAAGTCTCTACCACAATATTATTGGTTTAGATTGTTTACTGCACTTCTTGTTCTATTCTAGTTGCTCTACACTTTCTGAACTGCATTTCTTGTACTGCATTTTCTGTTCTATTCCATCTGCACTGTATGTACAGGGTTATTGGTTATAAATGTCACCCCCCTCTATCTTTTTTATTTCACATTTTAGAAAAAAGTGTCCCAAATAAAAGTTTTATGGTTGAAATTAAATTTTTTGAAAAACTCACTTTCGCATATACAGGGTGTTTCAGAAAAGCTGGTTGTGCTCCAAATTTCTGATTTCAAATGGAATATCCTATATATTATTGGATATTCGGATTCTACGTAAAATTCTGAGCAGATTTCATGAAATATTGACAGTTGAAAATTGACTTTTTTGCAACTTTGACAGGCTGTAAATCTTAAACGGTTAATTTTAGAGCAAAACCGATCTTACATTTTTATCTTAGATTTTTTTAAACTATCAGTTGACACCAATATTTGACATCAATTTTGAATTTGATCCATGACTGAATATTCCAATTAAATTTAATCTTCGGTTAAATTCAAAGTTGGTATCAAATGATAACTTGTGAAAACTTAGAAAAAAATGTAAGATCGGTTTTGCTCAAAAGTTAACCGTTTAGGTTTTACAGCCTGTCAAATTTACAAAAAAGTCAATTTTCAACTGTCAATATTTCCAAAACAGTTGAACTTAGGTATAGGGTATATCACATGAAATCTGCTCAGAATTTGATGTAGAATCCGAATACTAAATAATATACAGGGTATTCAATTTAAAATAAGAAAGTTGGTGCACGACCAGCTTTTTTGAAACACCCTGTATATGCAAAAGTGAGTTTTTCAAAAAATTTAATTTCAACCATAAATTTTTTATTTGGGACACTTTTTTCTAAAATGTCAAATAAAAAAGATAGAGGGGGGTGACATTTATAACCAATAACCGAGGGGTACGTTCAAGGACGGCAATGCTAATGCCAAAACCTACCTTTCCCCCTCCACCCTGTAATGCCAAACCACGTAGGTTGGAGCCGAACTCAAACGCAAAATGCCAATTTTGGCTTGGCTATAGCCATTCCTGAACGCAGCCCTGTACTTCTAATTCTCCGTGCGTTCGGTATTTTGCTCAAAGAGCAGAGCATGCCGAGCGTAACCATAATCATGTGATCAGCGAGCGAACAGAGCAGTTGAACGCTGTATCAGAGTGCCAGAAATTTTAATAAACGCGAATGAGCCTACACCGAGTACTCTTCTCAAATAAACGAATAGTAAATTTAAACTAGGAGAACTCAGATCAAAATACCGAACGCACGATCTGTAGTTTCGTTTGCGGATCTATAAATTTTACATGTTCTAGAACAGGCTCAGGTTGCATTTTGAGAGTGTAGTGCAAATTTTCACCACAATTTAAATTAGTTTCAAACTAGCTTAGATTGTGCACTGCACTTTTTGTTCTATTCTAGTTGCTTTACACTTTCTGAACTGCATTTTTTGTACTCCATTTTCTGTTCTGTCCCATCTGCACAGTACTTTTAACACTGTAGTTTCGTTTGCAAATCAATAAATTCTAACTGTTCTAGAACACACTTGGTTTCCATTTTGAGAGTGTAGTGCAAATCTCTACCACAATTCTAAATTAGTTTCAAATTGGTTCGAATTGAGCACTGCACTTTCTGCTGTGTTCTAGTTGCTTTATACTTTTTGTACTGCACCTTTTATTCTGTTTTTTTTTGCACTGCACTTTCAGTTCTGTACTTTTTGCCTGCACTTGCTGCCTAGAGCAAGTGCAAGTTATTCGAAAGTGCTATTACAGTTCTTTATTCGCGGTTTAATTAGAATCGGTTCTGGAGTGATTCTAACTTAGTTCTAACGATTCAACAAAAACTATAAGATCCAGATTAAAAATTCTAAGTTTGCTGATTCTAGGAATTTAATTCAGAACCAGAGTTTCTGTTGCCTGTTTCGAAAATATTCACGGTAAAATAAAATCCCGACTCTCTCTACTACAATAATTTTCAATTAGTTTCAAATTGATTCAGATTGTACACTGCATTCTCTGCTCTACTCTAGTTGTCTTACACTTTCTGAACTGCACTTCTTGTACTGCACTTTCTACCCTGTACTTTCAGTTTTGCTCTTTTTTTTTATACACTGTGGCAATAATTTCTCTTTAAATAGGAATTCAGAACAGATTCGGAACTATTCACATACACAATTTAAATCAAATCATTTGCGGATCAATAAATTGTCCTTGCTCTAGAGCACATTGAGTTGAAGGTACAGTAGAAAATTTTGTGTTCGGATTGATTTGAGTATTGAGTGTTCAACTATTCAAAATCATCGCTCCCAGAGCGCTTCCCGTCTAGGCGGTGACTTCACGGATGCTCCGAGAGCGACTAGAATCCAAATGAGAGCACACCATTTGTAATCAATAGCCGAATCTACCTTAGCAAGAGCAAGAAAGAGTTCTTCCTGCGAAATCAAGTCAAACACGTGAATCTCGCCGAAAATACTGCTCCGTTTTAAACTGTATTCTAGTTAGTCTACACTTTTTAAATTGCACTTTTTGTACTGAATTTTGAACTGCAGTTTTAGCCTGCACTTTCTGTTCTGCACTTTTAGCTTTGCGCCTTCTACTATGAACACTGTGGCAATACCTTGTTTCAAAATGGAAGTTCAGAATTGATTTGGAACTATTCGCATTCACTTTAATTAAACATTAATTCTACTTGCTCTAGGGCAGACTTAGTTCCCATTTTAGAACTGCAGCCCACGATTCCGTGTTCAGATGACAATATTTCAAAATAAATTTCAAATTGGTTTGGATTGTACACTTCACTTTTTGTTTTACTCTAGTTGCTCTACACTTTCTTGAACTGCTACTTGTAATGCGCTTTCTGATCTGTCGTTCTTGCACTGTACTTTCAGCTATGCAGTTTCTAAAGTCAGAAAAGATTTGGAAGTATTCGTATATGCAGTTTAAATTATATTGTTCACAGATCAATATATTCTAATAGCTCTTAGAGCAGATTCAGACAAACAGAACAGAGTAATAGTTCAAGTGTTCAGTCCGTCTTCCATTTTTTTTCCTTTTGATGAGAAGAATAGGGCTAGAAAACAATACAGCAGCTCCGAGCGTCTACACGAACTTTACCAGTATGATTCAGAACTGTTTCGGAAATGGAACTGATACAAGGAATTCAAATAGAATATGCAACTGGATATTTGAAGTAATTTATATGGAGTTATTGCAAATGGCACAGAATTAGAACAGTCGAAGTAGTTCGGACAGTTGAACAGATCAAAAAAAATCAGTGAACTTGGAACAGTCAGAGTAGTTCAAAATCCGGGTTATGTTACGGGGCTGATTTGCATAGTCTCAACACAGTTCCGGAACTAGTTCAATGTTGTACATACTTGTATTGTTTTAGAACAGTCATGTTTGTGTCCCAAATCCTGATATAAATCAAATTTTTGATCTGTGCTATTACTTTTCCTACTCTAGAACAGTTTTAAACACAAAACTATACTAACCTCATATGTTCCAGGGACGATTCAGAACATTTTAAAGCTACTTTTTATTGTTTTTTCATCCTATTCACCTGTTCCGAACATTCTTAAAACTCACTCTGACGCAATATTCTTTTTATTAGAGTTAATTCCGAACACGTTTTAGAAGGTCACTCTACATTTTTTCATTGATCCAAATTATCCAGAGTATTTCTAGAAAGTCACTCTAAGGGCGGGTATTATAGAACTATTTTCATGGATAGCAAAAAGTTAACTTGTGGAATTACTATGGAAAGTAATATCATTCCAGAAGATGAGTTTTAAGTAAACTGTCAACATAGTTTCATAATACCCCACCCTTATGCCTCATTCACAGTTGCGCGAAGTTCGCTCATTTTACGCGAAATTTGCTCTTTTTTTGACATTGCTTCGACTATTTGACGTTTGATACACGCATAAAACATCAAATTGTCGAAGCAATGTCAAAAAAAAGCGAATTTCGCGCAAGTGAGAATTAAGCTCTAAGCTTAATTCTCACTTGCGCGAAATTCGCTCTTTTTCAAAGTTTTCTAAAATCTAAATCATAAGGTACTACCTACTTCAGTACTAAAACCATGAAATTTTAATTTTTTGTTTTTGTTGAGATATTGTGTTTTAATGGTTCTTTGGGATGCCCTGAAATCCATACACTAAATTATTCTACTCTATCGAAAATCTTTAAAAAAAAAAAATAATAAAAACTTAATTTGAAGCAGGGAATCTTCGCATCTTTAATAAAAATATGAATAATCTTGGATTTTCGATTGATATTTGGCACTTGGTAGGAATGAGTTCTGTATGAGTGGGTTTTTGACACAAGAAGCCCAAAACCCACTGGGTTCTTGTCAGTATTGATACAAAACCCCAATGAGTATGTAATTTCAATCCCTGTTTGTTTCAGGAAACTGGCTCCAGAAGTTCAAGGAGTAATGATCGGTCGCGGCGCTTTAATAAAACCCTGGATCTTTACCGAAATCAAACAGGCCAGATTGTGGGACATTTCCAGCAATGAACGTCTGGACATGCTGAAAACCTACGCTGATTACGGCCTGGAACATTGGGGCTCGGACAGTCGTGGTGTGGAAAGCACCAGAAGATTCATGCTGGAATGGTTATCGTTTTTGTATCGTTATGTGCCGGTGGGATTACTGGAAAGACCTCCACAGAAAATCAACGATAGACCGCCCTTTTTTAGGGGCAGGAATGAGTTGGAGACTTTGATGGCTTCACCTGCTGCATCCGATTGGATTAAGATAAGCGAAATGTTGCTTGGGAAGGTACCAGAAGGGTTCAAGTTTATACCCAAACATAAGGCAAATTCTTATCAGTAAGAAATTTATTTTTAATTTATATATGAATGTAGCTAAATGCATGAGTGTTTGAGTGTGAATTAAGGAAACTCATTTTACAGAAATATAATAATTTTTTTTATTTGCATAAATATATATTATTTTTCAACACTCCTCAATAATCTTATAATCAAGTACATAATTAGTTATATAACACAAAAATATACTTATGGTTATTTTTTGTGATAAAAGGACCTCCTTTACATAATAAACTGTGCATCCTACTAAAACCTTAAATTCTAATAATTAGTTTTCTTTTTTTTTGACTAGAATACACTCAGAATTCATAAAATAGGTTGAAAATAAAAACTTAATAAAACAATAACAGCCTATAAATAAGTAAAATAATACCCTTCAAAAATATATTTCTGACTCTCAAATGGCTTATGGTTAATAATATACGCTTGAAAGATACATTTCAATTAAAAATAAATCGAACATTTTTGAAATATTCGTCGAATCGATAAAATAGTATACAAAACAAAAAATAAATTAAAAGTTGCTTCCCGGAAGTACCGACATCATCAGCCTTTTGAAAGAGCCGCTCTGCTGGATTGTTTCCGGATCGGTACCGATTGCGTTCAAGTAGTGAGGGTTGTTTTGGTTGACTACTAGTGGTTGTTTCTAAAAGAGAGAGATGCAATATTAGTAATGGGTTTTGATTGGTTTGGATTTTGTTGACAAACCATGCAGCAACCAATGAGAACTTTGTAATTGATAGAAGTGTTCTATTTTATTGAATCTTTGTCGATTTTGTTTATACATTGATCTGATATTCAGAAAGTACAGTAGAACCCCGATTATCCGAGTCGCAATTATCCAAGTTCTGGATTAACCGATTAACCATTCTACCTGTACAGGTAAAAGCTATAGGTGAAATTTGAGGTGTTATATTAATAAAATTATGTTTGACAAGCCTTCAAGTCCTAACTATTTACTCAAAAACTACAAATGGCAGAAATATGAAATTTTGAGGAGTTATTTTTAAAGGTTTGGATCAAAACATACTAAAATTTCAAAGCAATTGAGCTGCAAACAACAAAGTTACAAATTTTCTAGAAAAATAATTTTTTTTGGTAAAATCATCTTTGACAAGCCTTCATATCCTAATTATTCACTCAAAAACTACAAATGGCAGGAATATGAAATTTTGAGGAGTTATTTTTGAAGCTTTGGAGCAAAACATACTAAAATTTCAAAGCAATTGAGTTGCAAACAATAAAGTTACAAATTTTCTAGAAAAATACATTTTTTTGGTAAAATCATCTTTGACAAGCATTCATATCCTAATTATTCACTCAAAAACTACAAATGGCAGGAATGTGAAATTTTGAGGAGTTATTTTTGAAGGTTTGGAGCAAAACATACTAAAATTTCAAAGCAATTGAGCTGCAAACAACAAAGTTACAAATTTTCTAGAAAAATGCACTTTTTTGGTAAAATTATGTTTGACAAGCCTCCATATTCTAACTATTTACTCAAAAACTACAAATGGCAGGAATGTGAAATTTTGAGGAGTTATTTTTGAAGGTTTGGAGCAAAACATACTAAAATTTCAAAGCAATTGAGCTGCAAACAACAAAGTTACAAATTTTCTAGAAAAATGCATTTTTTTGGTAAAATCATCTTTGACAAGGCTTCATATCCTAACTATTCACTCAAAAACTACAAATAGCAGGAATATGAAATTTTGAGGAGTTATTTTTGAAGCCTTGGAGCAAAACATGCTAAAATTTCAAAGCAATTGAGCTGCAAACAACAAAGTTACATATTTTCTAGAAAAATACATATTTTTGGTAAAATCATCTTTGACAAGCCTTCATATCCTAATTATTCACTCAAAAACTACAAATAGCAGGAATATGAAATTTTGAGGAGTTATTTTTGAAGGTTTGGGGCAAAACATTCTTAAATTTCAAAGCAATTGAGCCGCAAAGAACAAAGTTACAAATTTTCTAGAAAAATGCATTTTTCGGTAAAATTATGTTTGACAAGCCTTCATATCCTATTTACTCAAAAACTACAAATGGCAAGAATATGAAATTTTGAGGAGTTATTTTTGAAGGTTTGTGGCAAAACATACTAAAATTTCAAAGCAATTGAGTTGCAAACAATAAAGTTACAAATTTTCTAGAAAAATGCATTTTTTTGGTAAAATCATCTTTGACAAGCATTCATATCCTAATTATTCACTCAAAAACTATAAATGGCAGGAATATGAAATTTTGAGGAGTTATTTTTGAAGGTTTTGAGCAAAACATACTAAAATTTCAAAACAATTGAGCTGCAAACAACAAAGTTACAAATTTTCTAGAAAAATGCACTTTTTTGGTAAAATTATGTTTGACAAGCCTCCATATTCTAACTATTTACTCAAAAACTACAAATAGCAGGAATGTGAAATTTTGAGGAGTTATTTTTGAAGGTTTGGAGCAAAACATACTAAAATTTCAAAGCAATTGAGCTGCAAACAACAAAGTTACAAATTTTCTAGAAAAATGCATTTTTTCGGTAAAATTATGTTTGACAAGCCTTCATATCCTATTTACTCAAAAACTACAAATGGCAAGAATATGAAATTTTGAGGAGTTATTATTGAAGGTTTGAGGCAAAACATACTAAAATTTCAAAGCAATTGAGTTGCAAACAATAAAGTTACAAATTTTCTAGAAAAATGCATTTTTTTGGTAAAATCATCTTTGACAAGCATTCATATCCTAATTATTCACTCAAAAACTACAAATAGCAGGAATATGAAATTTTGAGGAGTTATTTTTGAAGGTTTGGAGCAAAACATACTAAAATTTCAAAGCAATTGAGCTGCAAAGAAATAAGTTACAAATTTTCTAGAAAAATGCATTTTTCGGTAAAATTATGTTTGACAAGCCTTCATATCCTATTTACTCAAAAACTACAAATGGCAAGAATATGAAATTTTGAGGAGTTATTTTTGAAGCTTTGGAGCAAAACATACTAAAATTTCAAAGCAATTGAGTTGCAAACAATAAAGTTACAAATTTTCTAGAAAAATGCATTTTTTTGGTAAAATCATCTTTGACAAGCATTCATATCCTAATTATTCACTCAAAAACTATAAATGGCAGGAATGTGAAATTTTGAGGAGTTATTTTTGAAGGTTTGGAGCAAAACATACTAAAATTTCAAAGCAATTGAGCTGCAAAGAACAAAGTTACAAATTTTCTAGAAAAATGCATTTTTCGGTAAAATTATGTTTGACAAGCCTTCATATCCTATTTACTCAAAAACTACAAATGGCAAGAATATGAAATTTTGAGGAGTTATTTTTGAAGCTTTGGAGCAAAACATACTAAAATTTCAAAGCAATTGAGTTGCAAACAATAAAGTTACAAATTTTCTAGAAAAATGCATTTTTTTGGTAAAATCATCTTTGACAAGCATTCATATCCTAATTATTCACTCAAAAACTACAAATAGCAGGAATATGAAATTTTGAGGAGTTATTTTTGAAGGTTTGGAGCAAAACATACTAAAATTTCAAAGCAATTGAGCTGCAAAGAAATAAGTTACAAATTTTCTAGAAAAATGCATTTTTCGGTAAAATTATGTTTGACAAGCCTTCATATCCTATTTACTCAAAAACTACAAATGGCAAGAATATGAAATTTTGAGGAGTTATTTTTGAAGCTTTGGAGCAAAACATACTAAAATTTCAAAGCAATTGAGTTGCAAACAATAAAGTTACAAATTTTCTAGAAAAATGCATTTTTTTGGTAAAATCATCTTTGACAAGCATTCATATCCTAATTATTCACTCAAAAACTATAAATGGCAGGAATGTGAAATTTTGAGGAGTTATTTTTGAAGGTTTGGAGCAAAACATACTAAAATTTCAAAGCAATTGAGCTGCAAACAACAAAGTTACAAATTTTCTAGAAAAATGCATTTTTTCGGTAAAATTATGTTTGACAAGCCTTCATATCCTATTTACTCAAAAACTACAAATGGCAAGAATATGAAATTTTGAGGAGTTATTTTTGAAGGTTTGGGCCAAAACATACTAAAATTTCAAACCAATTGAGGTGCAAACAACAAAGTTACAAATTTTCTAGAAAAATGCATTTTTTTGGTAAAATCATCTTTGACAAGCATTCATATCCTAATTATTCACTCAAAAACTACAAATGGCAGGAATGTGAAATTTTGAGGAGTTATTTTTGAAGCTTTGGAGCAAGATATACTAACATTTTAAAGCAATTGAGCTGCAAACAACAAAGTTACAAATTCTCTAGAAAAATGCATTTTTTTGTTAAAATCATCTTTGACAAGCATTCATATCCTAATTATTCACTCAAAAACTACAAATGGCAGGAATATGAAATTTTGAGGAGTTATTTTTGAAGGTTTGGGGCAAAACATTCTTAAATTTCAAAGCAATTGAGCCGCAAAGAACAAAGTTACAAATTTTCTAGAAAAATGCATTTTTTTGGTAAAATCATCTTTGACAAGCATTCATATCTTAATTATTCACTCAAAAACTACAAATGGCAGGAATGTGAAATTTTGAGGAGTTATTTTTGAAGCTTTGGAGCAAGATATACTAACATTTTAAAGCAATTGAGCTGCAAACAACAAAGTTACAAATTTTCTAGAAAAATGCATTTTTTTGGTGAAATTATGTTTGACAAGCCTTCATATCCTAACTATTTACTCAAAAACTACAAATGGCAGAAATATGAAATATTGAGGAGTTATTTTTGAAGGTTTACCCTGTATACCTATATGTATTCGGATTCTCCAAGTTTTCAGTTTACCTCGGATAACCGGGGTTCTACTGTAGTTAAAAAATGCTTGAATCACATCATGCTGAACTCTGAAAACATGCAAAATGTGCATCAAAATCAGAAAAAAAATGTGCAATATAATATTAATTGTTATTTGAAACCAGTTACTGAAGGATTTATTGATAAATGTGTATTTTAATTGGTCATTTTCTGTATATGAGGTTGTTTGAAAGAGGAGATTCAAATTAAACCATTCCAAAAACAAAGATTTACAAATACATACAACATAAATGTACATTTTTTAAAGAGCCAATCTACGAGGGATGGAGAACACCTAGAATAATAAAAAGAAAAAAATCCTGTAATAAGGCTTTTATTACAAGATTAACACAAGAAAAAAGTTAGAATAATTTGCTATTAGGTTAGGTTTAAGTTAATGAATAATGCACACAAAAAAACCGTTATTGGAGGAATATATCAACCCAAACTAATTTTACATTTGTGAATCCAGAAAAATTAAGAATATAAATATGTAACAAAATTTCCTAATCCCCATGCCACTGGTATTATGTCAACCTGCTATACGGCCTGTCAACTACGAGATGTCAACCATGATAGTGGAATAACGCAAATTTCATTTCGTTTTCTTCCTTAATTCAAGATCAACATACAGTATTAGTTTTCTCTATCGGTTAATTCTTCCCGTGCACTCAACTTCCCTAATAATTATCTTACAAATTGGCGCCTAACGTGGGGCCACGGTGAGTTTCAAAACTGGTAGTTGTTCGACAAAACTTATGGTGTTTTTCGCGCTCGTTTGGTCGAAAAACAGCCGAATTGTGAACAACTGTGACATGTTAGGTACTGCATGAGTTATCACTGGTTTTGTGTACTTTTTGTATGAATTATCACCGACATTTTGTCGAAATCTTTACGAATACAAATTATTTTGTACATCGTTTACAAATACAGAAAAATATTGTTGGTTTTTGTATCAAAATGAATAAATAATTGTTAATTGGTATTAGTAAAGTTTAATAAAGCGAAAAGTCACACTTTGCGCATACTCAGCATTTTACTAACGTTTTCTAATGCAGCAGGGGTATAGCGAGCTTAAGCGGTCTTAAGGGTACTTTTAATGTCTTTTACCTTGGTAGGGGTGTAAATTTTCGTCTGCGGAGGTGTCACCTCTTGCACCGTTTGATGGCCTCCGAAACCTCCGTCGTATTGTTGTTCTTGCAAGTACCTATAGGTTTCGCTCTCGGCCGGATTGAATTTTACTGTACGTTTAGCAGGACTAAAAACAAAAATTGATATTGTACTTTTAAATTAAATAAATAATTCTTAAAGAGGAACTTGAAAAACATACAAAAAAAATCAGAAAAAAGACAAACACGGTTTCAAAAAGATTTTTTTGAGTTTCCAGAACCCTTTTATCCAATTAGAACAAATTTGAAGTGAGCAGTTGAAGTTGACACCAAAGTTTTTGAAATTACGTATTTACAAAAGAAACAATTAAAAACAAAATTAAATAAAAATAACCAAAACATTTATAAACGCTACTTGCCTTTTAACTTCACTGCAAAAATTGAAAAAAAAACAAAAATTAGATAAAAATTATTAATTAAGTATTTTTCAGTTTTGTATATCTTGTTTAGTATTTTAAGCGCTTGTGACTTTTGTAAGTGTATTATTTCTTTATACAGGGTGTACCATTCCAAACGAAACAGGCTAAATATCTGATGTCACATTTATTTTTTTTTTAAATCGCTCGTACACGTAATTTGATTCCAAATGGAACAGGGGGTCGAGTGATACCTGTTTTAAAAGAGTATTCAATTTTTTTTCAAATGAAAGATAATTGAACGCTCTTTTAAAAGAGGTATCACTCGATCCCCCGTAGTAAGGGTTGGTCCCACCCCGCCTGAGGGGTTAAAGTTGAAGTGCTAAGAATGGTTGTAGAAAACTTCCTCTTTTGAAAATCAAATTACGTGTACGAGCGATTTTGAAAAAAAATAAACGTGGCATCAGATATTTAGCTTGTTTCGTTTTAAATGGTATACCCCGTATGTATTATTTTTAACTGGCTTGATAATACTTACGCATGTACTCCAGTTTGCCTGTGAATAGTGTCGACAACATTGGGCTCGCTGTACATGTTGATTGGAGAGTTGAATTGTTTGTGAACCAACTATAGAAAAAAATACAATAAAATAAAATATAAACAAATAATAAGAAAACATTATTTTTATTTATTATTCTTTTATGTTGTTATTTGAAGCAACGGTACTTTCCAGTCACTTTGGAGCAAAACATACTAAAAATTTAAATCAATTGAACACTTGCAAAGTTACAAGGTTTTTGAAAATAGACATTTTCTTCTTTAAGACTAAATATGACATGCCGCCATATTTTGACTGTTTACTCAAAAACTACTTGATGTACAACTACAAATATGAGATTTCGTCCTAAAATTTTAAAGCAAACAACAAAGTTACAAATTTTCTACATAAATGCATTTTTTAATGAAATAAAATTCAAAAAACTTCCATATCTTAATTATTTACTGAAAAACTACAAAAAGCAGGAATATGAAATTTTAAGGATTTATTTTTGAAGCTTCGGAGCAGAACATACTGAAATTTCAAAGCCATTGAGATGCAAACAACAAAGTTACAAATTTTCTAGACAAATGCACTTTTTTAGTGAAATTTTTTGAAATCTTGACACATTCATGAGTAATCGAGGCTCAGTAGACCTGGCCCCCCCCCCCCCAGTTGATAATTTTTATTCAAAACGCTAGCCCTCGTTCTCCAGAGCTAGCGCAACCTAGCGCAACTTTTTCGAAAGCTAGTGCAGCTACAGTCAAAAGATATGTGGCTTTATATTCGGGGGGGGGGGGGGGGGGCTAGGGTGACGCTAGCCCCCCCAGTTATTCGATCTTCTCAAAAATGCTGGCGCACATTCGTAACACCTAGCGCAGCCTAGCGCAAGTTGTGTCATAGCTAGCGCAGATATCGTAGCTGTCATACAGGGTGGACAAAAAAAATCATGAGCCCCTACAAGTGATTTTTAATTTTTCAAAAATATATATGGAGCTTCCTTAAAGCTAGCGCAGGTAAAATTCGAGCAACCGTATTCCCCTTTAAAACATACACACATACAGGTATAATAGGGAAAAATCAAAAATCATCCTGTATCAATGGTATCATTGAAGATATCGTGATACGGTTTTTGACAATTGACGTTTCACAAAAATCGATCCCATGACGTTTAAGTCAATTTTCCTCTATATGGTCTGGAAGTGTGTTTTTCCTATTGAAACACTCCAAATTGCAGCACCCTGTACATCGTGATTGGCCTATTGTGAAATTATCAAGATATCAAGCTTTAAATTTGAAATTTTGTATTGGGTATTTACAGGAGTAGTTAGTGTGTATGTAGCATGCAAAATAATTCAAAAATATTATTAACCTGTTTGTTGGGATCCCCGGTCACTATTCTTTCTAGTACTGTGTTGGCAACCTATAAAAAAAAACACTAATCAAAAAAAAAAAAAATATACATATGAGTTATCAATACGTAGGCCGATAACAAGTTTTTAAAAAACAATTTATTCACTAAATTACAATAGAGAAATACTTCGCGTTGCGCGTTACAAAGTTTCAAATAAGAAATATAATTACAATTCAACTGACTAACTATTCTAGGCGGGCAGCGATATTTATAATAAAGAAAAGCGAATTAAGCAGTTTATATGAATGGTCAGCAAATAGAGCTGACATTACTCCTCCCTTCTTGAGATACAACTTCATGCTAAGCGAGGAAGTTGGATTGGTCGGGCTTCTTCTTCGGGGTGGTTGTCCCCTCTTCGTTTCTTCAACTTCGGTGCTAGTTTCTTATAGCCAAGAACAGCACACCCAGCAAGGATCATAGCATATATCAGAATGGTTCCCAAACTTGGTAGTCTTCTGATTTCAGTAAACGTCAAACGGTTTTCGACAATCTCATTAGCTAGTTGGTGGAGATTGTCCAATTTTATGGTTTTCAAGTGTGTACCTAAATTCAGGGAATGCATTAATTCAGGTACATTTGGAAGGTCAGGAAATAGTATAGGTTGTGCATCTGATTTCAGAGGCTTCTATTCGTTGATAATCAGTCTCGAAGAGATAGTTATTTGGTATACGAACTAGAAAGGTTCCAATAACTTTTCTGATTTCTTCTTGTCCAAAGCACTTGAGTTTTATAGGTACTTTAGCCGGAAGTACAAATACCCATTGATTGGATTTGTCCAATCGATTGATTATTGGTTGTGTGATTTTGACTTCAGTTGGCTTGCAAGTAGAAGTGTCTTTTTCAGAGTTCAGTAGCTTTACTTCACATGGACTGCTGTCTTGAAGTTCGTGGAGTTCTTCTTTTTCGCATATGTGGAATTCAGTAAGGATTTCCTGGCATTCTTGGCCATAATGTGCGTAGTGCAATCCGTTTTTGAGAAGATATTTATTTTGTGGAAGGACTACCTTAAACTGACTCCGACTTTTGATTGGTATTGAATATAGGTGGAAATAATCGAAAGATTCAGGATGCATTATAGGTATATGGACCAAATAAGTTATTTTATTGTTAAGAATAAATGATTCTAATTTGATGATTTTTTCACACAAAAGAATGTTCTCAACATTAACTGCTAAAGGCATTTGTTCATTACTTAGTTGTTTTTGTAATTTGATAAGTTCTGTACAGAGATCTTCAGTTCTCATTATGCTAGGATGCATAATTTTTAACTTGGAAAAAGTTAAAGAGTTTTCGACATCTTGTAATATTGAATCTATTATTTCATAGACATTAATAATTTGATTAATTATGTCCTTAATATAAAGAGAATTTTCTCTATAAGCCGATTTCTCTACTATGTGTGCGATTTGATTGATTTTTGATTCTAAGAGTTTCTCATTATAATTTATTTGTTTTATCGTCGTATTGAATTTTTCAATAACAGTTAAAGAAAGTGAATTTTGTTTCAAAATATTTGCTTGCAAATTCTTTTGATTTCCTTGCAATTCCCTTATAAGATTTTCATAACGTTTGCCATCGTCAGCGTCGAGGTTTCCGGTTACGGATTTGAAAATTGACCCTAGGCCGTTAATCAAGCCTCTTTTTGTTCTTTGTGACTGGGGAATTATTTCTTTAATTTTGTTATCTACTCTAATTTGTATTAGTTGAATTAATTTGATATAATTACCAGAGCTGGGCAAGCTACTTGGAAAAAGTAGCTAGCTACAAGCTACAAGCTACTTTATATTGTAAGTAGCTAAGTTACTCAGTAGCTCAACTACCTTTTTGAAAAAGTAGCTAAGCTATTAGTAACTTAACTACATTTTGAATTAGTGAAAGCTACTATTTAAGCTACTTTTATCAATGTACATGCCTTACCTAATTTAATTTCATATCATCATACGAAAATAATATATTAACTTTAACTTTCTTTTAAGAAGTAGTATTCATATTTTTGTCAAAAACCACTGGACATTAATTTATTAGGTTCATTTTGATCACAGTAGTGATCTGCGAATACGAGAATAAAATAGGACACATAAAACTTAGGTACCTACAGAGATAACTAGAAACAGAAACTAGTCTAAGGGCGGGTATTATAAAACTACTTTGAGAGTTAACTTAAAGTTAACTTCTGGAATTACATGTAATTCAAAAAGTTAACTTCAAGTTAACTGTCAAAGCAGTTTTATAATACCCGCCCTAAGCAAGGCAGGCTAAGAATTTTCAGGAAAATGATAATTGTAGCTTGAGCAATTAAAGTATAAAGTTATTTTTATCGAGCGGTAAATTCAAACGCGGGCGATAGGTTGGTGGAAACGTGCCTTTATAAGGAGAAAACTGTTTATTTTTGAAAACAATGTCGAATGGATGCCATTATATTATAGGTATAGTTATTTTATTTTTGAACTAGAAGAGTCCGCTGCGCATAGAACGTAATAAGTATTTTGGGCGTTGAGTATCGTTAACCACACCCTCGGGCGATAAATGACACTTTCCGCCATTAATACCTAAATAACTATTAAATATCTACCAAAAGTAGCTTAAGTAGCTTGTTTTAGTAGCTAGCTACTTTTCACAGTAGCTTATGAATACTTGAAACACATTACCAAAAGCTACAGCTACAAGCTACTTTTTTTTCAAAGTAGCTTGAATAAGTTATTAGCTACCAAAAAAGTAGCTAAGCTAGTAGCTTAACTACTTGGTAGCTAGCTACTGCCCAGCTCTGATAATTACTAATATCTTCAGAATACTCTTTGTGTCCATTAAGCATGTTAGTGATATTATTGGATTTAGAGTGTAGTTTGTTAATTTCGATAAGTATGGGATTTAGGTCATAGTAGTGTATCAATGTGTAGGTGTAGTCTCTAATTTTTGCATTTCCAAGTTTCACTGGGATAATTCCAGGATTATCGTCCAATTTTCTTATGGAGATTTGCTCTTGGTTTCCTAATGCGTGGGTTATAAAGCTTAGTAAGCGTAAGCGTGAGGTTATCATATTCATATTTATTAGTACCAATATTATTATACTTATTACCTATTTATTAAAATTAACTTAAGTATCGAAACTATATTTGTTTCTTAGAGGACGTTTAATATTGTCCATGTGCACTTTACCTAGAGTGTCCGTTGTTATTGTTTTCCGTGTGGGGTCAACGGTCTTTATTTGTGTGGCTGGTCGAAATTTGTCTCCTAATTTTTGGCATGTATGTTTCTTTACATATATTTTCTGTTCTGGTCTAAATAATGTTGGCTTATCACGATTTTCATTGATTTTGCCAATTATTTTATTTTTTGTATCCATAAGACGTTCATTTATGTTGGAATACAAGAGTTTTGTTTTATTTTTGTGCTCGTTGACGTAATCTGTAATTAGGAGTTGATCTAACTTAAGATCGAATGGGTCATTGGGACTTATGTGTCCTGTGATTATGTCAATGGGCTTGTGTTTGGTTACAGAGTGGATCGTATGATTGTATGCTAAGATTGCATATTTAATTTTTTGGGTAATTGGCGTTTTTAGGAATCCTTGATTGTTGAAAATTCTTATGTGTTCAGATAAGGTTGAGTGGAGCCTCTCTATTACGCCATTAGATTGGGGATGTTCAGGAGAACAAAAATGTATTTTTACTTTGTGAAGTTGGAGTAGTTCAGTAAGAACAGTATTCTTGAACTCAGTTCCATTGTCTGTGATTATCTTTGATGGAATGCCATGATGTGAAAAGAAGGATATGAGATTATCACATATTTCGGTAGCGGATAAAGATGTAAGGGCATAAGCTTGGGCATATTTAGAAAAACTGTCTATTATAGTAAGAAATTTAACCTTAGCGAGAGTATATGTATCAAGGTGGATGATGTCAAGTGGTTTTGTTGCAGAAGGCGTGATGTTCATTTCCATATTTATTGGGTGACGTTCATATTTGCTACGTTGGCAAATTTCACATTCATTGATAAATGATTGAATGGATTCTTTCAGGTTAGGCCAATAATATTTTTCCTTAATTCGTCGCTCAGTTTCTTCGATTCCTCGGTGATTTGTCTTGCTCTCATGGTAATTTTGAATTACCTCTACTATTTCTGTTTTGTTGACATCAATTAATTTTATCAAGCATCTTTTAAATTTAATTGAAGGCCATTTAAAGTTTTTCCTTATTATTTCGCAGAAAGGTTCGTAAGTATCTGGATTTTCGAAATAAATGGAATATAACTTTTCGGGTACTACATTTTCTTTCACAAATTGCATGACGTCATTCTCAAAATTATTTTCCGATAATTGGACTAGAAATCTTCTTTTCTTTTCGAATAATATCAAGCGTTTTGTTTTTGCAGGTGAATGCAAAACGCTCGTAATAATCACTTGATTAGCTCCGTAAGGATCTTGTTCGCTATTTGTATGTATGGTTTCATTGCTTTTATTTGCTTCGTTGTTTTTGGTATGGGATATTTTTTGATTGCGTTGACTCTATCTGGGTTAGGACGTACTCCTTCAGGTGTTATAACGTGTCCTAAGTGTTGTGTTTTACCAGTTTATAAAAATACCTATTTTAATTGTTATAGATTGTCATTGTCATATATGTTAATAGCAGTCGGTCAGTGACAAAAATTATAATCATTTTGTGTTGGCTAATAAAGTGAATTAAAGCTCAGTAAGTGTGTTTCAATACACAACATAATTGGCGACGAGAAGTGGTCCGAACCAACGCGTAGAACTCGAAAAGTTAGTAAAACGGTATCGGCTTTTTTTTTAGATTCGTTTGTCAAAACTGCTGTCAAAAGTGTATAGGCCTCAGTAAAAGCACGCAGCATTAAAATGTCTTTGATTGGGTCAATTGAGCAATTTAACTCTAAGTCAGGTGATATTGCATCTTACCTAGAAAGACTAGAACAGTTGTTTATTTGCAACGTTGTGGAAGACGACAAAAAGGTACCCCTTTTGTTGACCCTAATAGGAGGCGAAGCTTATAGTGTCCTAAAAGATATATTGGCTCCAGAATTACCGAGCACCAAGACATATGCCATTTTGAGGAAGTCATTGATAGAGCATTACAGTCCCAAAAGATTGGTCATTGCGGAACGGTACAAATTCTACAACACGAGTCAAGAGTCAAATGAAGAAATCAAGTCCTTTGTAGCAAGATTGAAAAAAGTGTCCCAATATTGCAATTTTGGTCAATTTTTGTCTGAATGTCTGAGAGACAGATTGGTTTGTGGTATTAGTTCCTTTGCAATAAAGCGTAAACTCTTGGCGGAAGACAATTTAACTTTTGAAAGGGCATTTGAAATAGCACTGTCCATGGAATTAGCTGAAGGACAAGTTAAAACGATGGGTGCTGAGAGCAGCAGTAGTGGGTTGTCAGTGGTCATGGAAGACTTAGATAAATTGTCATTTAGAAAAGGAGGTCCTAGCTCAAATAGGTTAGCGGATAGAAGTCATTCTGCAAACCAAAGGGATCAGTCGAGGGAACTCAAGTCTTGTTTTCGATGTTTACGTAAACATGATCCTAACACCTGTCCTGCGAAAACTTGGGAATGCTTTAAGTGCAAGAAAATTGGTCACACCAGTAGAGTTTGCCGAAGCCAAAGGGTAAATCTTGTCGAAGAAGAAGATGAGCCAGAAAATGAAGATTCCTTGGTCTTGGGATTTTTATCAACATTAGCGACAGGTAAAACCGAACCAGAGAAAGTGAAGCTGAAGGTAGAAGGTAAATTTTTAAACTTTGAAATCGACTGTGGAGCATGTCGCTCAGTAATGCATATTGATGATTTTCATAAGTATTTGTCAGGGCTAAATTTATACAATGTTAAATATGATTTAAGAGTACTTACTGGTCAGGGAGTCCGTATAATGGGAGAAACAGATGTTTTTGTTACTTTCAACAATGAAATTGTTAGTTTACCTTTGGTGATATTGAAAAGTAGTCACAAGTTTGCACCTCTGTTAGGTCGAAATTGGCTAAATATTTTAAATCCAGATTGGAGAAAAAAAATTAACTTCAGTAATAAGCCTGAAGCTGTGGGTGTAGTCAGAGAGGTTGGTGATTATGGCGGGCTGATGTCTGAATCCGCAAAATTGCAAAATATCAGTCTTGTGAGTCAGTCTAAGGTTAATCCAGTGAAGAGTCAAGAAATCTCTAAATTAGTGTTTAATATTAAAAATGATTTTAGAAATGTTTTTGTTGATCAACCAGAATCTGTTATTAACCATTTTGAGGTAGAACTAAAGCTCAAAGAGGGAGCTCAGCCCATTTTTCATAGAGCGTACGATATGCCATTTGCTTTGAAAGAAAAAGTGGAGCTGGAGCTGTCAAAAATGGTAAAAGCAAATATTTTGAAAAAGGTCTCTTTTAGTAACTGGGCTAGTCCTATTATCGTTGTCCCCAAAAAAGCATCTAATGAAATTCGTATCTGTGTAGATTTTAAAAAAACGTTAAATCAGGTCTTAGATAGCGATCATTGTGTTTTACCCTTGCCTGATGACATTTTTGCTAGCTTGAGTGGTCATAAATATTTCACGGTGGTCGATTTAAAAGGTGCCTACCAACAGCTCAAAGCAAGTAAAAAATCTCAAGAAATGCTAGTCATAAATACTCATCTGGGCCTCTTTGCTTATACGAGGTTAACATATGGTGTTAGTTCAGCACCTGGTATTTTCCACTCCGTGATGGATAATATTTTGGCGGGTCTACCAAATACAAAGTGTTACCTGGATGATATTTTGATAGTAGGCTCTTCCTTGAGTGAATGTTATGCGAATGTAAGAAAAGTCTTTGAGCGTCTTCAGAATTTTAATGTCAAAGTCAATGTTGGTAAATGTAAATTTTTTCAAAATCAACTTGAGTTTTTGGGTCATATTATTGATGAAGCTGGAATACATCCAACAGAAGAGAAAGTGGCGGCCATTAAAGCGGCACCTGCGCCTAAAACAGTTACCGAATTGAAGTCATATTTAGGTTTATTGAATTATTATGGTAAATTCATCCCAATGTTATCAACAAGATTGAAACCTCTGTATAAACTATGTCAAAATAATATCAATTTTTCCAAATGTTGGTCCAAGGAATGTGCCAATATCTTTCAAGACAGTAAAGAATGGTTAACATCAGAGAGTGTATTGACACATTATGACCCAACTCTCCCAATTTATGTCACTTGCGATGCGAGCAGTTATGGTGTGGGGTGCGTTTTAAGTCATAAGATAGGTAATGAGGACAAACCTGTCATATTTGCTTCGAGTACATTGTCAGCGGCAGAAAAAAATTACAGTAATTTAGAACGCGAAGCTCTTGCTATTATTTTTGCCTTGAAAAAATTGCACAAATACCTTTATGGTTGTAAGTTTATTCTGGTTACTGATCATCAACCACTACAATTTATTTTTGGACGTAATAAGGGCATTCCGACATCAGCCGCTGCCAGAGTCACCCGTTGGGCTGTCACGCTATCAGGGTATGAATATGACATTAAATATAAAAAAGGTACTTCTATTTCCAATGCAGATGGTTTGTCCCGTCTGCCTTGCAATAAAGGAACCGAAGTTCCCGATTTTCTGTATTCTTTTAACTTGGTGAATCAGATGCCATTAAACTGTTGCGATATTGCCAACGAAGTAGCTAAAGACTTGTTGCTTCTTAAAGTAAAGGATTTTATTCTATCAGGATGGCCTGATTTTGTATCAGACGAAAATTTAAAGCCTTACTTTAAAAAGCGCAATGAACTGTCTATAGAACATCATTGTATAATGTGGGGGAATAAAGTAATTGTACCCAAGACTTTACAAAAAGATGTTCTAGAATTATTTCATGAACAGCATAATGGCATTGTGAGAACAAAAATGTTACTTCGTTCCTTTTGCTGGTGGCCTAATATAAGTTTAGATGTAGAAAAATTTATATCTTGTTGTGATATATGCCAACAATGCCAAAATTTCACAAATTCTAATATCGCCTTAATGCCATGGTCATCTGCACCTCGAAATTTTTACAGAGTGTACATTGATTTTTTTGTTAAACATAAGTATGTTTTTTTAATTCTAATAGATCAAAGATCAAAATGGATCGAAGTCAAGCTAATGAATAATGGCACAAATGCGTTAGAAACAATTTCAAAATTAAAAGACATATTTGCAGTCTTTGGCCTCCCAGTGGAACTTGTATCCGATAATGGGCCGCCATATAATTCTAGCGAATTTGTGGCATTTTGCCAGGCAAATGCAATTAAACCCATCAAGTCACCTCCTTATCACCCACAGAGTAATGGTGCAGCAGAGCGTAGTGTCCAGACTGTAAAGAAAGGATTAGAGAAAGCATTATTTCCTCAAAAAGGGGAAGATGTTTCAAGAAATTTAATTTTAAATAAGTTGCAAAACTTCTTGTTTACATACCGGAACACGCCCTCTACTGTAACAGGCATTTCACCTGCTGAAGGAATATTTAGAAATAAACCAAGAACAAGATTTGAATTGCTAAAGCCATCTTGTCATAACAATCAAAGAACATCAAATATAGATAAGCGTACGCTTTACAAAGTCAACGATCAGGTTTTTATTAAGAACAAACAGACGAAGTTATGGCAAAAGGGCATAGTAATGAAAGTCCTTAGTTACTGTACATATTTGGTCAAATGTGAAAACAATATTAAGTTTGTACATTCAGGCGATTTACGTGATGGGGGAGAGTGCTCCCAAAAGTGTCGCTCGGATGCTGGTGAATCAATTTTGGAGGAATCTGAGAAGCAACAGGTACCTAATATCAGTGCCGCTTCGGTGGAATCTGAAATACCTTGTGAAATCATCAGACCACCAATATGTGAACTTGTTACACAATCTGTGCCTACATCAGAATCCGATGACCAGATTCAAAATCCCTATGTAAATGAACCGCCTCGTGTTAGGGAAGTTGCAATTGAGCCACAAGAAGGTCAGAGTACCAGACGCTCTATTTCAGCTTCCTCTGCGGTGCATACACGTTCTGGTAGAATTGTTAAGCCTCCAGTAAGATTAAACCTTTGAGTCTTTGTCTTACGCGGGGAGAAATGTTGTGTTTTACCAGTTTATAAAAATACCTATTTTAATTGTTATAGATTGTCATTGTCATATATGTTAATAGCAGTCGGTCAGTGACAAAAATTATAATCATTTTGTGTTGGCTAATAAAGTGAATTAAAGCTCAGTAAGTGTGTTTCAATACACAACACTAAGTAGGCTACTTCGTGCCTTAGAAACTCGCTCTTATCTAATTGGATCTTAAAATTCGTTTCTCTTAATCTTTGGAATACGGTTTCTAATCGCTCCAAGTGTTCCTGTAATGACGACGAGAAGACTATAATGTCATCAAGGTAAACTAGGCACTTCTCGTTTTGGATTCCTCGTAGAATGCCATCCATGATGACCCTCTGGAATGTGGCGGGGGCATTGGATAGACCGAAGGGCATTCTGAGAAACTCGAAATGGCCATTTTCTGTACTAAACGCCGTTTTTTCAATGTCCTTTTTATTCATTTGAATTTGATGGAACCCACTAGCCAAATCTAAAGTTGTGAAATATTGACACTTCCCTAGCTTATCCAGAAGGTCCGTTATGCTAGGAAGAGGGTATCTATCTGGCATGGTCTTTGCATTGACGCCTCTGAAGTCAATAACGACTCTCCATTTCTGCTTCCCAGAAGCATCTGTTTTTTTTGGGACCACCCAAATAGGGGCAGACCAAGGAGAATTGCTTGGGCGTATAATATTCTGGTCCAGCATTTTCCTTATTTGTGATTCAACCTCTTGCTTATGAATGAATGGGTACCTATATGTTTTTGTATATACAGGCTGTTCATCTGTTGTTTTTATAGAGTGTTTTATTTCGCTCGTGAATGTCAATGGCATATTTTCCTGGTAAAATATGTCCGAATATTTTCTACATAATTCAATTATTTTGGCTCTCTCTTGTGAATTAAGGTGATCTGTGCGAATTCCAGTATAGTCAAAAATATCAGTATCGTAATTTGATGCCACAAAATTATTTAGATCAATTTGTTCTATTTCTTCTCTATTAAATGGTTCCACTTCAATTGGTCGTGAAAGATCTAATATAATTGGCTGACATGTATTGTTTAAGATTGTCGTTAAAGCGTATCCATTTTTTGCAATGCTTAGGGAGTTCGGAATCTCGCAATTATGCATTTTCTGATATGGAATTATAACTTCGCCATCATGTATGCTGGTTTTAATTTTCACAAGCTGTTCGGTACGTGGTGAGAGAGTGATATTATATGCTTGGTTTATGTTCGTTCTTTGGAATTGTAACTTGATTTTTGCAAATGGAATTACTAAGAATCCTGTTTCATAGTTTATGCTAGCTTGTAACATTTTTAGATTATCAAGTCCTATAAGGCCGTCAAAGATGTTATAAAATTTAAATAAATAAAATTTCAAAGGTTTCCTATTAGGTAGATTAAAAATTTTTGAAGCGGGAATTTGAGCACTGTATTGATGTGCTGATTGTTGGAAAACAGTTGAAACGATGAATGGCTCATAGCTTATGTGATTTGGAAAGAATTTTTGAGCTAAGTCGGGGTCTATGAACGACTTGGTGGAGCCACTATCTATGAGAAATTTGAGATTGCATTCAGGAAAGACGATATAGGACAGCTCACTTGCGTTGACGTTATTGAATGAAATTATTTCAGGTGATTCTAGGGTGCAGGGTTGGTTGACTGAATTTCCTGAAAATTTGATTGTTCCGAAGAACTAGCTGTGTCGTATTCTACGAGTTCAGTGGTTTGGAATTCATTATTTGAATCATTATAATTATCGGAATAATTGTAACTTTGTTGAGGGTCAACTTCGGTCTCATAATAATATGATTCTTGATCATTTTCGGTGTAAGAAAGGTCAGTGACGTTCGTCGTATTTGTATTATGTAGTTCTTCTGAAATAAAGTTACGTGGTTGCGTAACTTGGAAATAATTATTACCAGAAGTTTGTGGTGCATTGGTAGCAGAATAGGTTTGTCTTGTCGTTGTAGACATTGGGGTAAGTCTAGGAAAATTTTTGTTTTGACCTGGTTTAAATACATTGGTCTGATTTTTATTTTTGAAGACCTGTGAGTTAGTTGGGAATTTTTGTTGTATTTTATTATAATCAGGTCTCACATGAATAGGTTGAGATGGAAATTTTTGTTGAGTGAACGTGTTATTTGGTGTATTAGCATTAAATGTGTTGGAATTATTGTATCTTTGTTGTGTATTTTGTTTGAAGTGCTGTGAAGGATGTTTTTGTTGAGTTTTAGCTATATTCTGAAAATATTGTGTATTATATTCCTGTGTGACAAACTGTAAAGCTTCGGGAAGGTCTTTGGGACGCATACACCTAATTGTTGTTCCCAATGGTTCCCTTAAGCCTGATAAGAAAGTTTTAAGGGCAAGATCATTGTATAAGTTTCGCTTTAAATTTTTCGCATTTTGGTCAACTTCATGACTATTTACATAAGAACAAAGCAGGTTTAAAATATGCATAACCCTGTCATAATACTGACTAGACTTTTCTGAGTTTTGTTGTCTCAACATTACGAGATCTCTGTTTAAACATGCCTCGTCTCTTTGATCTGCAAAATGCCTGCTCAAAGTTAGTTTCAAATTATCCCAAGTAGTAACATTTTCTGTACCTAGGATCAATAATTTTGCGTTCCCAGTTAGTTTTCCAATGATGCAATTTATCAAGTAAATATTTTGAAAATGGTTTGGTTGATTTGCATCATAGAAATTATCAATTAAACTTTGGCATACTGCCAAATATCTATTCAGATCGTTAGGGTTACCATCGAATTGTGGTACTCAATTTAAGTACTCAGGTTTAAATTGAGCCATATTGTTAATCGTATTAATATTATTTGAACTTAAATTATTTTGATTAGTGCTTGTATCAGTAACTGCAGCACTGCTATTTAATGTTTGATTAATATTTCTTATAAACTCTTCTGTATCAGAAGGTGAGTCAGTTGAAGGTAGAGATAGAGATAATAATCTTTCTGTTAATTCATCAATATCAGACATTAAAGAAATTACAAATTGCACATTGCACTTACATGAAGATTATTCCGTAGAGCAACATGTATAAGGCCAAGAATTTCTGGTAGGCTATGTTTATTCTTCCAAATTAATCCTGGTCTCGCGAATATTGGCTATTTTTGGTCCAATAATCCGATTGCTTGAAGGCAGTTCTTTGGTTTTCGATTTCGTAAAGCCACTCCGACACTTCTCGCAAACACTTAACACGATTTTCACACAAGGGTGTAGATTCGAGTTCCCGGTTAGTCTGATTTCCGAAAAGTTCGTAAACCAGTTCCAAAAACAAAAAAATCCGGACGACTGCGCCAGTTATCAATACGTAGGCCGATAACAAGTTTTTAAAAAAACAATTTATTCACTAAATTACAATAGAGAAATACTTCGCGTTGCGCGTTACAAAGTTTCAAATAAGAAATATAATTACAATTCAACTGACTAACTATTCTAGGCGGGCAACGATATTTATAATAAAGAAAAGCGAATTAAGCAGTTTATATGAATGGTCAGCAAATAGAGCTGACATTACTTATGTCCTCAATATTGGACTATTTTCAGGCAAATTTTTTCAGAAAAATCTTACCTGTTTTTGATAAAATTTAAAAAAAAAACGACTGTTGAATTGTTAAAACATCTTAAAAATATGTGGCCACGTCACAATGAATACAATAATTATAGTACCTTGTGTCCAGGATCAAGATGATGCGGCGGCGCCCTCACGCTTGGATTGGGGTGGTGACGCAAGTAGCTCTCGGTAGGTCCGGGTTTTCTTTTTACTTTGGCACCGGGCAGTACCAATGGGGTGGTACGGTACGGCTACAATGGACAGGGACAAAAAAAAAACGAACGATACATATAAATGATAATGATACATGCAGTATAAACAGTCTAGTAATTATTCTTTATCTTAATAGTACTCTGGCTAAACTTATCCGAAAAAAAATATATGTTTATACAGGGTGGACCATAAGTTTGTTTACATTTCAATCGATAATCCGTTATTGAAAATTTCCGCTTCAGGTTGCAACAGTGTCAAAATAGTCAGGAATCTTATATGCGGATGATGTAATTTTTAAACAATAAAATCCCTATCTGTGTACTTTTGTAAAAAATAAACATTTTTTCTCCCATTTCGATATCTAGTTTTTTTTTATCATTGTTTGAAAAGTAAAAAAGCTTTTGATTCAGCCTGTACAATATTTTTGAGGAATATACACCATGATTGACGTAGCCCAAGAATTCAATTGAATTGCAGGTGGATTAATAGAGATACTAGCATCTAATCCACCTATAAACTAATGCACGGGCCACATAAGTCACTCTGTATATATTATATTTCCAAACAATTATTTTCACCAAGGTTTCTGAGAAAATTGAAAATATAAGTGTTTGTTTTTCTTCGCTGATATACATTGTATCGCGTTCAAAAGAACTCTGGGAATAAAAATGTGTAAAAATAGGTTTGTTTGTTTTTTCCGCAAGGATTTTGGGAATAGAAATTCTAATTTTTAGGCATGCACAGTCAATTTTATGTGATTTCTTCAAATTCAAAAAGATCTTTGGATGTGGGGCGCAGTTATGATGCAGGAATTGATTACCCAGGAAACTGTGATATTCTCTCATGCAATATGAGATTTTCAAAATTAAGAATTTGGGAATTTATTCAATATTCTTCATGTATGTATGCTAGGTTTTAAGCTTATTCTGAATCTGAAATATCCTTGCCATCAACATTGGCTACATCAGAAATATCTTATTTTCATCCATCTTTCAAATATTTCAGCAAGTGGTTCATTCAAAGGCAAAACCGCAACAACTTCAAATTTTGAAGAAATTTCTGTTTGTTCTAAAATTTCATTATCCAATTTGGTTTTAGTTAGATTTTCTCTACGGCCTCATTATTTCTGTTTTCTCATTCTTGAATTTTCAAATTCTCAATTTTTTTCTCTTTCTGATCTTTCAGCTCCCCAAAAAATTTTTATTTTCAATTTTCAACAATTATGGAAGGTTTTCAAACATCCTAAAAGTCCTACCAAATTCTGAGAATATTCCCAGTCCCAAAATTCTCAGAATCTCTATTTTCTTGAATTACTGTAATGTTCCAATCTTTTCGTTCTTGGATTTTTAAAATTCTCAGTTTTTTCCTGATTCTGAATTATATGAAAATAGTTGTCGATAGTTGTCCAGTTTTTGCGTTATCAGCCTTCAAAGTTGAAACTTTCTAGGAAATCTGTTTGTATGACATGCCTTCATATTTTAATTATTTAGGTACTCAAAAACTACTTGAAGCACGAATATGAAATTTTGAGGGAATATTTTGGAGGCTTGCAGAGCTGTCAGTAATTCAAGTAGATTACTTGGAAATTGTTTTTCAATTACTTTTAAGTATTTAAAGTACTATAATTCAAATATTTTTGTTTTTGGATATTTGTACTTGATTCCTGGAAATACTTTAAAATAAAGTATATGTATTTGGTACTTGGATTTACAAAAAAAGTAATTCAAATACTGGGCATTTGTACTCAAAATACTTAAAAATATTTCAAATACCCCAGAAAGTGAAAAGTAATTGAAATACCAGAGAAAGTAATAATTCAAATACTTCACCAAATGTGAAATTAACATATCCTAACAAGTATGCAGAGGATACCAATATAGATATAAAATCCTTGGATAGGTTTCCTGTTATAAAAGAAGATTTTCATAGGTATAATACGTGTCTTCCATCATCAGCCCCTGTAGAAAGACTTTTTACTTTTGCAGAAATAGTGAACGCACCTCGAAGACATGCGCTTTCTGACTTGCATTTCGAACTTTACTAGATAAATTTTAAATTGTTAAATTGAAAGTAACTACCTCGGTACCTAACTACAATCTGCAACTACAATCTTAGAATCTGAAATCTCCGTAGTACTCTTTTAGAGGTATTTACAAGTATTTTCAATATACAATTTTAAACGAATCATTGAATAATTTGAATTCCTTTTTAGTGGGTACTTGAAATACTTCTTAATATTTCAAATACACATAGGTATTTCAAATATCCAATTAAGTACTTGAAATACTTACAGAGTATTTGAATTATTTTACTTGAAAAAATCAAGTACGGAATTAAAGTACTTGAAACTTGAAGTACTTTTCAAATTGGAAATGCCACTATTTGTGACAGATTAGAGGCAAATCAGACTAAAAATTCAGCTCAATTGAACGAAAACTAACAAAGTTGACTGATACCCAGTGTTGTCAACCGTACTTTAATTATAGTATTTGTACTATAATTGAATGGTTATGTACTATCAAAGGTCATTATAGTACGCCTAAAATACTATAATTATGCATTCTCAAATTATTTAGTTTTTTACTGGAAAATAATCTCTATTTTCCTAAACCTATTTTGTTGGCGTGCAAGCCCTTATGTCACCTTTTTTCTTTTTTTTTTTTTTTTTTAATGTAAACTGTCAAAAGTGTTAGTTTAGTGTTTTTTAGGTGACTGGGTTTACACTCTCAATTGTCAATTTCATTGATTTTCCTGAGCGGATCCTTTTTTTATACCAAAAAAGATGTTATCGAACGCACCCCTATTTGATTTTTAAAATTATTTTTAATTTTGTTGTTTTTCACGGAAAAAATTTGGAATTTTAGTGTGATGCGCCCCTGACTTTTCTCTTTTTCTCCAGAAAATGTCCTAATTTTCCCTTGAATAGTTTTCCAGAAGAAAAATAAAATGTTAAATGGTGCATTTATGCCTGATTTAGTTGATTTCCATTAATTTCCAATGGGGTTATTTTCCACTGGAAAAATTTGAAATTTTACTATGATACATCCCTGACTTTCCTTTTTTTTTTCAGAAAATGTCATAATTTTCCCCTGAATAGTTTTCCAGAAGAAAAATAAAATGTTAAATGGTGCATTTATGCCTAATTTAGTTGAGATTCATTAATTTCCATTGAGGTTATTTTCCACTGGGAAAATTTGAAATTTTACTATGATATGCCCCTGACTTTCTTCTTTTTTTTTCAGACAATGTCATAATTTTCCCCTGAATAGTTTTTCAGAAGAAAAATAAAATGTTAGATGGTGCATTTATGCCTGATTTAGTTGATTTTCATTAATTTCCAATGGGGTTATTTTCCACTGAAAAAATCTGAAATTTTGCTATGATTCGCCCCTGATTATCTTCTTTTTTTTCCAGAAAATGTCATAATTTTCCCCTGAATAGTTTTCCAGAAGAAAAATAAAATGTTAAATGGTGCATTTATGCCTGATTTAGTTGATTTTCATTAATTTCCAATGGGGTTATTTTCCATTGACAAAATCTGAAATTTTGCTATGATTCGCCCCTGATTATCTTCATTTTTTTCCAGAAAATGTCATAATTTTCCCTTGAATAGTGTTCCAGAAAAAAAAATAAAATGTTGGATGGTGCATTTATGCCTAATTTAGTTGATATTCATTAATTTCCATTGAGGTTATTTTCCACTGGAAAAATTTGAAATTTTACTATGATATGCCCCTGACTTTCTTCTTTTTTTTTCAGACAATGTCATAATTTTCCCCTGAATAGTTTTTCAGAAGAAAAATAAAATGTTAGATGGTGCATTTATGCCTGATTTAGTTGATATTCATTAATTTCCATTGAGGTTATTTTCCACTGGAAAAATTTGAAATTTTACTATGATATGCCCCTGACTTTCTTCTTTTTTTTTCAGACAATGTCATAATTTTCCCCTGAATAGTTTTTCAGAAGAAAAATAAAATGTTAGATGGTGCATTTATGCCTAATTTAGTTGATATTCATTAATTTCCATTGAGGTTATTTTCCACTGGAAAAATTTGAAATTTTACTATGATATGCCCCTGACTTTCTTCTTTTTTTTTCAGACAATGTCATCATTTTCCCCTGAATAGTTTTTCAGAAGAAAAATAAAATGTTAGATGGTGCATTTATGCCTGATTTAGTTGATTTTCATTAATTTCCAATGGGGTTATTTTCCATTGAAAAAATCTGAAATTTTGCTATGATTCGCCCCTGATTATCTTCATTTTTTTCCAGAAAATGTCATAATTTTCCCCTGAATAGTTTTCCAGAAGAAAAATAAAATGTTAAATGGTGCATTTATGCCTGATTTAGTTGATTTTCATTAATTTCCAATGGGGTTATTTTCCATTGACAAAATCTGAAATTTTGCTATGATTCGCCCCTGATTATCTTCATTTTTTTCCAGAAAATGTCATAATTTTCCCTTGAATAGTGTTCCAGAAAAAAAAATAAAATGTTGGATGGTGCATTTATGCCTAATTTAGTTGATATTCATTAACTTCCAATGAGGTTATTTTCCACTGGAAAAATTTGAAATTTTACTATGATACGCCCCTGATTTTCCTCTTTTTTTCCAGAAAATGTCATAATTTTCTCTTGGACAGTTTTCCAGGAAAAAAAATAAAATGTTAGATGGTGCATTTATGCCTAATTTAGTTGATATTCATTAATTTCCAATGAGGTTATTTTCCACTGGAAAAATTTGAAATTTTACTATGATACGCCCCTGATTTTCCTCTTTTTTTTCCAGAAAATGTCATAATTTTCCCTTGAATAGTGTTCCAGAAATTTTCCCTTGAACAGTTTTCCAGAAAAAAAAATTATAGTAGATGGTGCATTTATGCCTAATTTAGTTGATTTTCATTAATTTCCAATGGGGTTATTTTCCACTGAAAAAATCTGAAATTTTGCTACGATTCGCCCCTGATTATCTTTTTTTTTTCCAGAAAATGTCATAATTTTCCCTTGAATAGTTTTCCAGAAAAAAAATAAAATGTTAGATGGTGCATTTATGCCTAATTTAGTTGATATTCATTAATTTCCAATGAGGTTATTTTCCACTGGAAAAATTTGAAATTTTACTATGATACGCCCCTGATTTTCCTCTTTTTTTCCAGAAAATGTCATAATTTTCTCTTGGACAGTTTTCCAGGAAAAAAAATAAAATGTTAGATGGTGCATTTATGCCTGATTTAGTTGATTTTCATTAATTTCCAATGGGGTTATTTTCCACTGAAAAAATCTGAAATTTTGCTACGATTCGCCCCTGATTATCTTTTTTTTTCCAGAAAATGTCATAATTTTCCCTTGAATAGTTTTCCAGAAAAAAAATAAAATGTTAGATGGTGCATTTATGCCTAATTTAGTTGATATTCATTAACTTCCAATGAGGTTATTTTCCATTGGAAAAATTTGAAATTTTACTATGATACGCCCCTGATTTTCCTCTTTTTTTCCAGAAAATGTCATAATTTTCTCTTGGACAGTTTTCCAGGAAAAAAAATAAAATGTTAGATGGTGCATTTATGCCTAATTTAGTTGATATTCATTAACTTCCAATGAGGTTATTTTCCACTGGAAAAATTTGAAATTTTACTATGATACGCCCCTGATTTTCCTCTTTTTTTCCAGAAAATGTCATAATTTTCTCTTGGACAGTTTTCCAGGAAAAAAAATAAAATGTTAGATGGTGCATTTATGCCTAATTTAGTTGATATTCATTAATTTCCAATGAGGTTATTTTCCACTGGAAAAATTTGAAATTTTACTATGATACGCCCCTGATTTTCCTCTTTTTTCCAGAAAATGTCATAATTTTCTCTTGGACAGTTTTCCAGGAAAAAAAATAAAATGTTAGATGGTGCATTCATGTCTGATTTAGTTGATTTTCATTAATTTCCAATGGGGTTATTTTTCACTGGAAAAATTTGAAATTTTAGTATGATACGCCTCTGACTTTTCTCGTTTTGTCCAGAAAATTTCATAATAGTTCGATCTCTTTGTGTCCCACCACCAGGACAATTGGCGGTCATTTGTCTCCAGCAGGTTACTATAATTTGTACAAATGTACTATAATCTCATAGCGTTCTATACTATAATAGTTGATCCGCAGTTGGCAACCCTGCTGATACCCATATTAAACATGTCACTGTCTCAATTCATTGCATTATTACAATAATAAAAAAAAGCGTTCTATTGTTTATTTTCTTCCATAACTAAGAATAATAAATGGACAAAAGAGCACTAGGCATTATCCTGGAAGTTGAAACTCCACTTTGAAGGTTCATAACTTAAAAACGGGATAATTCTGGATAAAGCCATTCTGTGGGAAATTTAATCCTTTATCAAATGAAACATGATTCATTGAAATCTATCCAGCCGTTCCAGAGTTATGGCTCATTTAATAAGACCATGTCAGGCTGAAAAAGCCTCATCCCTATTAATTTTATTTTTGATTTTTTCCGGGCTTAAGAGATGTCCTATGGAAAAATGCCAAATACCTTTTCTATTTGTTTTGACGTCTTCTATACAGTGGAATTTTTGTTTTTCAAAAATTCGGAAAATTTCGATTTTCCATTTTATGGGGTATAGAAAAGGGCCGGAAACTCCTGGAAAAACGGGAAATCAAGGGGCGAAAAATGGGTTCCGACATTTCTCTGGACCTCCTCTATGACGTAGTAAAAGAAAATCCGTGAAATTTTGACTTTGATTTTTTGGCCGAAAAAAAAAAGCAATGATTTCAAAACTTCCAAGTGAAATATCTCGGAAATGGTAAGTCGGAGAGGTAAGACTCGAAAAGCATTTTTGTAGAACTTGATGGGTTCTACAATCTGCCCATGAAGAGTTTTCCTTCACGACTTACAGTTACAGAGTTATGGCCGGTTGAAGTTTCGATTTTTGTTATTTTCAGTTTCCTGTATTAAAGGTGTAGGGCCAAAAACCAAAGTCAAAATTTCGAAATTTCAAGATAGCAATTTTGTAGAGGGGATCTCAAAAAGTCCTAATCCTAATTTTTTTTCATTAATTTATCCGATTTTAGATGAATTTTCACCATTTCGTTGCGATCCGACACCTCTTAATTAAATTTGCTACATATAACTTTTCTGTCTTTGAACCGATTTCTTTGAATAATGTCTTAAGGTTCCACATTCATCTTTTGACAGGTGATTGATAGTTTCTTTATCAACATTGTGTTTTTTTTTTTAAATCGGTACGATTCTAGGGCACTTATGAATTGAGAATATGAAAAAATTTGCTTCGAATTGGGTTTTTTATTTTCTGTATTTTCCTGATGAACAGAAACCGAAATGCTTAAATTGAATTGAAATATACAAGACAACTCCTGAAAAATTAGCAACTGAAAAAATGGTAGAATTCTAAGGTGGTTCCTTTCCAAAAAATGAGGTAGTTTTTGTTCCTGATGCAGCAGTAAATTTGTTGTGAGAACAGAGAACAGACCTTTAATTATCACAAGAAAGAAAAATAAAAATACAGGATGAGTGTGAAATTTGCAGATTCATTGGAATTGAGATAACAAGAACTTCTGAAATCATAAGTATCACTCAGAAAAATATATTAAAAAAATTCTACAAGATTGAAACGGAGTGTCTATATCTATGACGACAGGATTTCAAGTTGAAAAATCATTGATATCCCATATGGAAAGTTAATTGGATTTCTGAATATACTCGGCATGCACACAGTGTTCTACCTTAGTCGATTTTTGGACAAACCAACTCAAGTTTTGTGGACTGCAGGCAAAAGAATCCTGAGGTATTTAAAAAATACTGGTGATACTGGACTGAAGATAAAAACAACAGGAAGAATAGGTACAAGTGGCTCTGCAGTACTCTGTATATTGGGAATCTAATCGTTTTCCAAGAATTTGATTCAAGATTCACATAAACTGGAAAATCAAATTAACTAATTTCAAATAACTGTTAAAACTAGTTGTAGACATGGTTAAAACTTAAAGTAATGTATTCTTAGTGATAAAAACAACTCTCAATTACCCAAGATTGTGCAGCCTCCTCAGGCTTACCACTATCACCATGATGAAATCTCTCACTAGAAAAACTCCTAGAAAGAATCATAATTTTCACTCTATTACACAATCCACCAGGGAGCAATTATCGCGGAAAACTGGACCTAGAGGTACAAACTTTTTGGCTAACTAACGGTTATAGAGCATAATATTTTGGGATATTTTTAAAGAAAAAAAAAATTAAGCGTAGGCCGTGTGGACGTGGAAATTTTGGTGACACATTGTCAATATTGCCACATACGAAATTATAATTTGCATCATGAATCATTTTAATTAAGTGATGTGATTTTTCATCATAATCCATGCTTCAAACTTTTCGGAATATTGTCTGAATTGACGATGTATAACTGTATTTACACAATTTTCAGTACCTAATTATTGTCAATAAATTACACATACATAACTTATAAGTATCTAACTTAACTCATCGACAATTTAATTATCGATTGTGTAAAAATAGTCCGATGTTGTTGTGATTCGGTTTTACACCATAATAATATTGCACAAACAGCGAAAAAAAAATTTGTTGGCGATACCAAACAACTATAAATAAAGGACCTTGTTTTTGTGACATTAGCTGGATCGGAGCCAAAATCGCACTTTTGATTAATGAAAATTTGAGGATCTTGTAGTTCAACACGGTGGTTTATTAAATGAGAATTTGTTGTTCAATTATTCGATGTGATAATTAGGAGATTTTGTCTTTTTGGTAGCTGCTTTAAATATTATCTTTATCCAAGAAAGTTCAACAGAAAACATATACAATCTTGTAACTTACCGTTCTTGATTCAATTTAAACTGGCAAATATTCTACTATACAGGGTGATTGACTGAAATATTTATTTACCTGTTTGGTAACGTGAATATCTCCCTCTTCATCTTGTCGCCTCCTATTGCCATACTCGTAGATTTCGAAGTAGCTGTTGTCGATTGGTGTTAATGGGGCATTGTAAACAGGAGTGAGGGCTGATCCTGCTGGACTGTATCCTAAATAACAAGCAAAATTAGCTCGTGGCAATTTGTTTTTGAATATTTTACCTGAAGGACTCAATCCTGGACCTCTAGGAGAGAGATTTGGCGATACAGAGAGTGGGCTGTAGTGGGAACTGTTCCTTGACGAACCTGCGCTTGCGTTGTGACGCGGGGCTGTTTCTCTGGAAGAAAAAGAAATGTTCAACAATTTTCTAAACAAAAATGTCTTTTTAAAGGGAATATTCAATTCAATCATTAATTAGATAATAAAGATTCTGAGAATAGGCATGAATGCATTGGGTCATCTACTCCTATATTTTCCGAAATTTTTCCAAATCCTTCATCTCCGGTGGCCGGTGGAAGATTCGGACACCAATAATTCTTTAGATACCCAAAGTTGGAGGATGATTACCAATATTTGCTGGTCTTTGGTAGGGGAAGTAGGCGGAATAGTTCATGCAACTCCTGATTATACATTTAGTATTTTTCTAGTTTTGTTTGTATTACTGTGGACTCTTTCTACAACTGTCCACATTTTTGTAGAAACTCTAACTCAAAACTCTACAAAAATGTGTAACTTTAATCCACAGAAATTTCGTTGTCAGTCAATACATATTAATGGTATAAAGAAATCCAATTATCCACTTGAAATTCCTTAAGTGTCCCTGTCAACACGTACGTCGACTGCGGAAAAGTGCTGTAACATTTATATTAGCGAGAGAATTTCACAAACAGACCAAAACAGTTGCGGGCTTAAAATAAGCCAGAAATGCCATAAGCCCCTGCGCCGAAGAATGTTTTATCGATTTATATATCGGATTGTATAAACATCGCGCGTCAGTCTTAATTTAGGTTTTTATACAGTGTATGGGTGGGCCATTTGACAAGAGTATCAAATTTAAAAACGTCTGAAATATGTCACAAAATGTCCATATAAGTTATGGAAAAAAAAATGTTTTAAAAACCAACAACAACAACCTCCTTACAAAACTCTTTTTTTCGGATACTAAGGGTCGGTTTTTTAATAGCGAGTCACCTCTGAGTTAGTTTTAACTCTAGGGTAAACGTGTCCAGTTGCACTGTTTACCCTGGAGTTATGCTCTCGGTGGTGACTGCTATTGAGAAACCAGCCCTAAGGATGTTTTTATAAAAAGTCACAAAAGAAAGGTTTCTTAGAGTTGTTTTCAAAAACCCCATTGAAAACATGTATTTAAATTTGATGTACGATTTTCAAACATCCATTTTCGACGTCTGCATGTTGTAACTGTGACTATAAAGAAAGTCTATTGGACTTTCTTGGATACTTCGAAGGACGTCCAATGGATGTTCTGAAAGACCTTTGGTGATATTCGCATTAAGAAGAGAAAAACGTCCATTGTTCGTTTTTTAAACCTATTAGGGTTAATGATCCTGAAATATACACAAAATTCTCAAAAATTCTTGAACCAATTTTCGGTTTTTCAAAAAACTCTATTGAATTATCAATATCAAAGTTTCTAGAAAATTCCGAGGATGTTCGGATAAAGCTCAATCCGGTCAAAGAACCATTGTCATCAAACGTATCTGGGTCAAAAAGAATTCATAATAATCTCCTGGACTATTTCTACTATCATTCATTTTATTCATAGTTTGACACTAGAAGTCATATTCTAGTTCAAGAGCTAATATGTTGCTGTCCCAGTTATTTTTGGTGACGATGGTACAGGGTGTCAAGTTATAGAGTACCACCACCTGTAACTTTTTTATTTTTGATCGTACATAAAAAAATTACAGGTGGTGGTACTTTATAACTTAACACTCGGTACATACTATTTTTTGATACACATTATATACTTATAAGAGGTGCGTTTGATTAAATTGCGTTTCCGTCTCTCATCGATTGAAGTTCTAAGAGCCGGGATTAATCAAAATAAAAAAAATTCCGAATTTAATTTTTTCCCGGCTCGTGATTTGAATTCAACGCCCGGGAATAATCACTAGGCGAGTTCGGTTGATTCTCAGCGAGATAAAAAATGACGTTGTTGACAGAAGCTCACGTGATCTTTCATTTGAAGTTACAAAACTGGTCACATGGGGTTGTCATCTTTTTGCTCGAGGGGGATTAACTGAACTCTACTACTTATACAGTGACAGTTGACGTCGGTTGACGTTGTCAATTGTACCAATTGAAACTGTAGTAACCTACTAATTGGGAAGAAATTTTCAAATCCGAATTGTTCTTGATTAACGCTAAAGATACGGGAATAATAAGAATTTGAGAGTAAGCGTCACCTTTAGGTCCTATTTCTACACTAATAATGACAGTTTACGAACAAAAAATCCCTCTTCATTAACCAAATTATCGTGAAAAATGTAGTTCATCCAAAGACGAACCATAGTTCGTTTTGTGACGTCATGAGTTTGAACGCTGACTAGAAGTTGCGTCCATACTTTCGGCGAACTACGTTCGATATGACTTCATGAGTTACTCGCGAAAGCGTTGTTGGGTAATGAAAGAGTAGTTCGTCGCGAAAATTCGGTTATTTTCATCTATTAAAAACTGTCAATATGAAAGATCTTTTTTGATTGTCTATTGCCGACTCTTGAAACCTTTACGGAAACGCTGATCCGAATAACCCGATCACCACTATTTTGTCTTTTTTCAATATTTCAATCGTGTTCATTAAAGAAAGATGAGAAGCAGACAGCTGATGATCGGGTTAATCGGATCAGTGTGTCCGTAAAGGCCTTCTAATTCACCTGCAAATTGTCATTTCTGTCAAAAATTAGAATGAGTCCGACGAGAGTGGACAATAAATATCAATTTACATATTATGATTTCTTATAATCTGGTTAATGTTGGAAAGTGCCTACTTGTTGACATATGATAGGAAAAATCCGTGGCCTACTTAATTAAATATTGTGCCAAAAAGTCCATATTTTGTCTCTTTTCAATGTTATTGATTAGAAAAGAAGGCACAAGGATGCATAAAAAATACAAATTGCTTATGTTTTTTGAAGTGAAACTCCTTAAGCCTAGTACTCATAACTGCGAAATTCGCACTTTTCTGACATTGCTTCGACAATTTGACGCATAAAACGTCAATTTGTTTACGAGTACTAGGCTTTAGGCGGAAGTCTGATATTTGGATGAGAATGATGAAGAGTGATTCAAAAGACTTTGGGAAATTTCGTTAAACGGGAAACAAGAGAGAAGAAAGATATGACGTAAACCTAGAGAGACGGAAAAACACGGCCAATGACAACCGACAAACGATTGACACAAACCAAGGATTATAAAGCAAAGACGATTGCCTATTATTGTCAAACGCCGATACCCTTGTGACGTCACTACAGATGCGCGTCTCCCAACGTTATTTTAAATTTAATAAGATTGTCTGGTAATGGGTAACCTAATGACGCATCTGGGGTGCCTTATGCAGATTTGCATTATGTTGAGGCACCCCAGAGACGTCATAAAAATTATCTGAAAACCCACCTCTCTCAAGCAACCTTGCGCGTCTGAGCAAATTGCAATTAACGGACGGCCCGACCAAATAAACAAACTTCTTAAGGATATTATACACTACATAGGATAGCCTATCCTCATAAGGCCTATGTAGATCAAATGTGTAGGCCTTTGTCTTTACTCCGAGTCATACGTCTAAAAAATATACGAGGAGGGGAATAGTTTTGAAGTGAAACTTCTCCAGCGATGGTCTGATATTTGGACGAGAATGGAGAGAGATTTAAAAGACGCGTCACGTTTAGGCCCATTTTGTTACACGAGAAAGAGAAAATATTTAATGTAGAGAGAAGGAGAGAGAGAGAAAGATAGCTATATCTAAAACATAGTTTCGGCTATCCGTGTCTCCCTTCTGTGCGGTTCTTCGTCTTTAACCCCCACTCGTGCGCTAACTCCAAGGTCTCAGTTCCTCGCAAATGGAATAGTTTAGGAAGCATTATACAAGCAAGAGAGAGAGAGAGAGAGAGCCACGTCTTCACTGAATACTAGGCAATGGAAGAGAATAGAGAGTACGACGTGCATACGCGCAGTACAACTCTGATCCACGCGAGTGGAGCAAAAGAAAGTGACGTATATACTCAATACGAAGCGATAGAAGTTTCACTTCTACGACGTATATGGCGCTACACAGATTTTTAAAAAAAATTGTTTACTGCCGACACTTGAATTCACCTGCCAATTGTTATTTCTGTCAAATTAGAATGATTCCGACGACAGTGGACAAAAAATGTCAATTTATGTGTGATTTTTTATAATCTGGTTAAGGTTAATGTTGATATGATAGGATAAATACATCGCCTACTTAATTAAATATTGTGCCATAGAGCTCATCTGTCTCTTTTCAATGTTATTGATTAGAAAAGGAGGAACAAGGATGCGTGAAAACTAACTTATAATAATTATTATGAGTCGTCGTCAGAAAACGATTCGTTTTTGACAAATGCCGTTATAAATGCATGTCCAACTTGATATAATATTTAGCCAGACATTTTATCTGTTTCTTTCTAATAGTATTAATTAAAAAAAGATAGTCGACAATAGACCAAAAAATTAATCAACTATCGTTTTTGTCAAAACGGTATGGTTGATTTTGGGAAGCGTCCATCATTTTTATCGTTATCTGAGGTGTTTTCTCGCCTGTCAAGTTTCAAAAAAGTCAACGCGAAAAAACAGCTCTGGGTGAATGCATGGCCCACTTGATGGAAGATCTTTTTCCCTTATTATATTTGCCTCTTTTCAATTTCTTTGATTGGAAAAGCACCGAAAAAAACAGAAAAAAATCGACACAACTATATGCTTTGTTCCTTTTTTGATTATATTAAAAATAAATATGGCTTGATGGATCAATATAGAAGATTTTTTCTGGATCAATTTTTGTCCATTCCCGGCTCATGAATTCACTTGCCAATTATTGTCATTTGCTGGCAAATTTGAATGGTTCCGAAGAGAATAGACAGTTGTGACGGTATAATCTGGTTAATTTCGATAAGCGCCTATTTCTTGATATTTTATCGAATACCTATTACCCAAGGATAATACAGACTATAGCCTAGTACTCATAACTGCGAAATTCGCATTTTTTTGACAATTGCTTCGACAATTTGACGTTTGATACACGCATAAAACGTCAAATTGTCAACGCAATGTCAAGAAAATGCGAATTTCGCAGTTATGAGTACTAGGCTTAATACAGGATTTCTTATGGGCCTCGTTTTTGAAAATTGCTACCATATTGTGTAGCACCATTGACGACGTCATCAACTACGTCGTCAGCTCTTTGCGCCAGCGGGCGTAGTTTGGAATTTATTTAATTTCGATTAACATAATAAGCAAAGAGGAAGATACTAACAAAATCTAAGAATTGTTTTAGAATTTTGATTAATGTACTAAAACCAAGTATGCCTGAAGCAAAAGCCCGCGGAATCATAACCTGTAGTGCAAACACCCTACGTCAAGGTGAGAAATGACACGCTGCCTTCGTCATCACTGGTTCTTTGGCGTGGTGGGGGCTTCAGATTTGATCTAAACAGGCCTGATGAGGGTAAGCTATCCTGTAGTAGTGGTATGTATTATCCTTGAAGAAACGCCTCGTTATTGACAGTTGCCGGTAAAGATAAATGCATGGCCAACTTGATATAATATTTCGCCAGACACTCCATCAGTTTCTTTCTAATAGTATTAATTAAAAGAAGATAGTCGACAATAAACAAGAAATTAATCAACTATTTTTGTTTGTTCAAACATTTCAATGGTTCAAATGGAATGATTTTGGGAAGCGTCCATCATTTTAACCGTTACCTGGGTGAATGCATGGCCAACGACAGGAGGTGTTTTTCGCATCTCAAATGTTTTGAAACAAACTGGCTTAAAACAGTGTCACAATGACGTCATAACTTCTTGGCGCGAAAAAATGGATCTTTTTGAAACTATTTCGAACTGTCAAATTGATGGTACAACCAATGAACAACACGTAACTGGAACGGACCTAACAGCTGCTTTCAATGTCCATTTTTGAGGCAAATTTCATAGTAGTGAGAACGACAATAAAAGGGATTGTTTGCTCTATCACACACGTACAGTTGCGGCCATTGGAATTGGCACAAATTTTTGAACGTACCTGTTGATTTTGACTTTTTTAACAAGCCGTTAATGCCAAAATTGTATCATGACCAATGAATTGTCATGACACACAATTTCACTCTTTTAGTCTGTTTATGATTTTAAAAATATTGTGAGAGAACGCATGCGTCAATTTTAAAACGTGCAAACGTGGATTGAACTGTATTGCGAGACGGTTTAGTTTGAACCAATTTTGATGTGACGTCATGTTTTTCTGAATCAATTTTTGTCCATTCCCGGCTCATGAATTCACTTGCCAATTATTGTCATTTGCTGGCAAATTTGAATGGTTCCGAAGAGAATAGACAGTTGTGACGGTATAATCTGGTTAATTTCGATAAGCGCCTATTTCTTGATATTTTATCGAATACCTATTACCCAAGGATAATACAGACTATAGCCTAGTACTCATAACTGCGAAATTCGCATTTTTTTGACTTGCTTCGACAATTTGACGTTTGATACACGCATAAAACGTCAAATTGTCAACGCAATGTCAAAAAAATGCGAATTTCGCAGTTATGAGTACTAGGCTTAATACAGGATTTCTTATGGGCCTCGTTTTTGAAAATTGCTACCATATTGTGTAGCACCATTGATGACGTCATCAACTACGTCGTCAGCTCTTTGCGCCAGCGGGCGTAGTTTGGAATTTATTTAATTTCGATTAACATAATAAGCAAAGAGGAAGATACTAACAAAATCTAAGAATTGTTTTAGAATTTTGATTAATGTACTAAAACCAAGTATGCTTGAAGCAAAAGCCCGCGGAATCATAACCTGTGGTGCAAACACCCTACGTCAAGGTGAGAAATGACACGCTGCCTTTGTCATCACTGGTTCTTTGGCGTGGTGGGGGCTTCAGATTTGATCTAAACAGGCCTGATGAGGGTAAGCTATCCTGTAGTAGTGGTATGTATTATCCTTGAAGAAACGCCTCGTTATTGACAGTTGCCGGTAAAGGTAAAATGCATGGCCAACTTGATATAATATTTCGCCAGACACTCCATCAGTTTCTTTCTAATAGTATTAATTAAAAGAAGATAGTCGACAATAAACAAGAAATTAATCAACTATTTTTGTTTGTTCAAACATTTCAATGGTTCAAATGGAATGATTTTGGGAAGCGTCCATCATTTTAACCGTTACCTGGGTGAATGCATGGCCAACGACAGGAGGTGTTTTTCGCATCTCAAATGTTTTGAAACAAACTGGCTTAAAACAGTGTCACAATGACGTCATAACTTCTTGGCGCGAAAAAATGGATCTTTTTGAAACTATTTCGAACTGTCAAATTGATGGTACAACCAATGAACAACACGTAACTGGAACGGACCTAACAGCTGCTTTCAATGTCCATTTTTGAGGCAAATTTCATAGTAGTGAGAACGACAATAAAAGGGATTGTTTGCTCTATCACACACGTACAGTTGCGGCCATTGGAATTGGCACAAATTTTTGAACGCACCTGTTGATTTTGACTTTTTTAACAAGCCGTTAATGCCAAAATTGTATCATGACCAATGAACTGTCATGACACACAATTTCACTCTTTTTAGTCTGTTTATGATTTTAAAAATATTGTGAGAGAACGCATGCGTCAATTTTAAAACGTGCAAACGTGGATTGAACTGTATTGCGAGACGGTTTAGTTTGAACCAATTTTGATGTGACGTCATGTTTTTCTGAATCAATTTTTGTCTATTCCCGGCTCTTGAATTCATTTGCCAAATGCCAATTATTGTCATTTCTGGCCAATAAGACGTCTCGACGAGAATAGAGAGGAAATTACATGATTTTTTGTTATTGTGATCATTGTGACGGTATAATCTGGTTAATTTCGACAAGCGTCTATTTTTTTACATTTGATGGGATACATACATGGCCTACTTGATAAAAAATTATGCCAGGAAGTTTATCTATCTCTTTTCAATGTTATTGATTAGAAAAGGAGGGACATGGATGAACAAGAAATACCGTAATTCGTAATTGTTTGTACTTTCTTGAAGTGAAAACTTCTTTAGGTGTGTTATAAGCACAAAAATATTTCTGGATAGCAAATGAGATATTAGTCATCACGCAAAAATATGACTTCATCAGGTGGATTTTATGGAGATTTGCATCATGTTTAGGCATACAGATGACGACATAAAAGTTATCGCAACCTACCTCTTTTAAACCAAGGATATTACATACTATTACAGGATTGCTCATCGGCCTTAATTTTTGGAATCAAGGTCAAGCAAGGTGGTATTGCACCATTGTGACGTCAACAACGGTGTCGTTAGCTGTTTGCGTCAGCGGACGTAGTTAAGAATATACAGTGTGTCCGTAAAGTAACGGATACATTCATTATTTTGAAAACGGTAGAATTTTTGAAAAATCGCTGTCACGTCAATTTCGTTTTT
The DNA here is from genome assembly GCA_917834065.1 of Ceutorhynchus assimilis. Classification (NCBI taxonomy): domain Eukaryota; kingdom Metazoa; phylum Arthropoda; class Insecta; order Coleoptera; family Curculionidae; genus Ceutorhynchus; species Ceutorhynchus assimilis. Next base: position 39,329,525 of record OU892283.1, on the reverse strand, counting down.
TTGTTTGAAAATTTTTGATATATTTTTCATTATACAGGGTGCCTCAAAAATAGCTCCGCTGCTATCAACTTTGTTTTTTCAAATGGATCAACCTATATATTATGACATTTATGGATTCTGCCGGAAATTTTTGACATATTTCATGTATAATATCATATACCTATCTTCAACTGTTTCGGAAATATTGACAGTTGAAAATTGATTTTTTTGCAACTTTGACAGGCTGTAAAACCTGAACGGTTAATTTTAGAAGAAAACCGATTTTACATTCCTGTCTTAGATTTTCATAAACTATCATTTGACACCAACTTTGATGTTCATCCGTGATTAAAAATTCCGGTTAAATTTAATCTCTGGGTAAATTCAAAGTTGGTGTCAAATAATAGTCTATGAAAATCTAAGACAAGAATGTAAAATCGGTTTTCTTCTAAAATTAACCGTTCAGGTTTTACAGCGTGTCACAGTTGCAAAAAAATCAATTATCAACTGTCAATATTTCCGAAACAGTTGAAGATAGGTATATGACATTGTACATGAAATATGTCAAAAATTTCCCGCAGAATCCATAAATGTCATAATATACAGGTTGATCCATTTGAAAAAACAAAGTTGATAGCAGCGGTGCTATTTTTGAGACACCCTGTATAATGAAAAATATATCAAAACATTTCAAACAAAAAAACAAAATTGACGTGTCTGAGCGATTTTTCAAAAATTCTACCGTTTTCAAAATAATGAATTTATCGGTTATTATTTATGATGAAAAATATTATTTGATTTTGAAAAATAAAATAGGCAAAGAGCAGAATAGATGCAAACGAGATTAAAAAAATAGTTGTTTTAGAATTTTAACTAATGTAGTCAAACCAAGAATGCAGAAAGCGGAATCATAACCTGTGGTGCAAACACCCAACGTCAAGGCGTGAAACGACACGCTGCCTACGTCATCACTAGTGCTTTGGCATGACGGGGGGCTTGAGATTTGAAATACGTAGGCCTTATGAGGATAATCAAAAGCTTTTATTCTAATTGGTGACTTTACCGATGAGTTATGGCCATTTCCACCAACTATTTTAGGGAAGCCCTAACGATAGGTATGCTTTAAACTGACATTTCTCCATGTAAAAATGTCATTTTAGGGAATACTTATCGTTAGGGCTCCCCTAAAATAGTTGGTGGAAAGGGTCATTAGGTATCTTTGTTTTGGGAATGGAAAATGACAATGACCGACATAGAATGGTGAATCGTGAATCCATCGGTTTGGATGAACCAAAAATACCAATTAAAGTATCTTTTTTTATCTTAAGTGTACGCGCAACTAGTGGGTTGCAGGTGAGCGTCCAATGAGAAGCAAGTTTGCTACGGGCTTGCGTCATATTTTTGTACTTAGGGGCGAGTTCAGAAGTAATCGTTCCTTCTTTCTTTGCAACGTGCAATTCGACAAAGAGCAAACTAATACTTTACTGTATTACTACTTCTGAAACCACCGCAGTAAGTTTTAAAACGTTTTTTCAAAACTGGTTTTTAACAGTTTCACAATGACGTCATAACTTCTCGGCGCGAAACAATGGTTTAAAAACGTGGATTGGATTGTATTTCGAAACGGTTTGAACCAATTTTTTCTGACGTCATGAGTTCATCGCGATTATAAACCTGTTTTGAACCAGTTTCAAAAAAGCGAACGCGAGAAAACAGTTTTGAACAAGCGACTGATTTTTGACAGTCAGTGCCCAATGTGTCCCCTCCCCCTATGGGGTCCATAGGGGGAGCAAAAGCGCAACAATTTTTTTGGAGCCACGCCCAAATTTAGTTTGTGAGATCTTATCAGTATTATTACAGAGGTTATTGTTATTTGTATATTAAGGCGAATGATTGAAGTATAAAGGAATGGAACGATAAATAAAAAAATTGATGACGGGAAAAATATAAAAACTCTTATCATGCAAATCAAGTTTTAATAGTGATACATATTTGTAATTTCTTCTAATAATAGTATATTGTTTTACGAGTGACAAAAACAGTATCAAACGAGGCGAAACCGAGTTTGGTAATGTTTTCAAGTTGTAAAAAATGATTTTTGACGATTAAAACATTATACTTTTTCTATGACCATGTTATATAATATGGGTTTTGCCACATGGTCTGCGAGTGACGTCACCACGTCAGCAGCTAATAGTGGTGACGTCACCCACAGACCTCGATGAAATGCATGCGATCAGTTAATTTGAAGTTAACTTTTTGAATTACATGGAATTCCAGAAGTTAACTTTAAGTTAACTCTCAATGTAGTTTTATAATACCCGCCCTCAGGCTTATTATTTGACTTTTGCGTCGATTTTAAATGAAGAAATAGCTATTTATATAACAAGTTGTAAAATGAGCGTTTTTTGTACTAAATGCAAAGATTGGGTAGAAAAAGCGGGAAAACCGGGACAATTCACGTGAAAAGCGGGACTTGAAATTAATAAAAAAAAGGCGGGACCGATTAACAAAATGCGGGACTGTTCCTCCTAAAGTGGGACGTCTGGCAACCCTGGTCAAGAAGCGCCTATGTCGGGACAGTTGTATATAATTGTTAGAATGTTTGTCAAACAGTATATTTGTCTCTTTTTATTATTATTGATTGAACAAGAAACGATACAGATAACAAAAATAAAAAACTATGCCTTTTTCGTTAAAATAGCAACGTTAAGAAGCGCCTTATATTTGACAGTCGCCCGACTAAATCCATGGCCTACTTGATAAAATATTTTGCAAAGTCTATCTGTCCCTTTCTAATATTATTGATTAAAAGAGGACAATTAATTATAATAGGCTAAACGAAATATTGACACAATGACGCGAATACAAGAGCCGTGAATAATTATTAAAACCTGAAATTTTTTTCACAATAATTTCAACTGAAATCCGATCAATTATCAAATACAAAGTCTCATCGATTTGAGTAAGTACACGCAGGGTACCCACTACTAAGAGAAAAGTTCCCGGAAATTTGCAGAGGTGTAAGTAGATCAAGCCTTACAGGGTGGGTTTTCTTGAAGAAGTTTGTCAGTTTGTGATAATTCTGTATGGTGTATTTAAATAAAGCTAATGAAAGTGTTGGGTCACCCTGTATAAGAGGTTTGAGGGATTCAAATCCGATGGGTTTGATTTATAGTACCCAATCATTAAAAAATAAACTATAGTTTTTTTCTGTACGTGATTTTAATTCAAGAGCCAGGAATAATCAAAATTTGATACTATGAAGCGTTTTCTTTGGTCTTTTTCCAGTTAAAATCGAATGTGTTGGTAAATTCTCTAACTCTTGGCACCGGGTTCGGAAACAAGATTTACATTTTATTTATTTTGTGACAATTGACGATTTTCGCGTGGGGGTGTACAAGTGTTTTTGGGTTTATTTTAAGACATTTTATGTTCTGATACTTTATACCATATGCTCATCATCAATCATAGTTCTGATATTTTTCATATCTCAGTAGCATTTAAGAACCATATACCTATTATTTGATACAAATTGATTGTTTTCCTAATAAGCTAAAATGAAATTTAATATTTTACGGAACCTGTCAGCAAGAATATCGAGTTTCTGATAAATTCGCCAGGAATTGGATTATTACATTTAATTTTTATTCCTAAGCCAAATAAATTTGCGTTGGGGTTTTGCCAGCTGGCCATATTTTAATACATTGAAATTTTCCTAAATTACTTACAAAAATCTAACATAAGAAGGCATCCTGATGACTCCCAAAAAAATTTAAATCACTACTTAACAATCACAGCCCCGCGATTTTATCCAAAGTACGTATCCGGTTCCGGAAAAATCACTGTCCAACTAAACGCGCCGCTCCGTTTTGTTGGACAAAATGAACCCGAAAATCCAGAAAATTGTGGGAGCGATGGCGCGATTACGGAGGCCAATATTTTAAGAAAATCGCTTGCATAGTTTCGAAAATAAGTATTATTAATTCTGGCCGAATTCCAAAAAAAAAAAACAGAATTTATTGTTTTTCTTTTTATCGGCGAATCGTGATTTTATGTTTTGTGTCTGGTTATTTCTTATTTGTGGGTATGAGAGAATTTGTCATCGTCATTATAAGTTTCAAGAAAACACTTTTTAAGTTTTCAATAGGTACCTATGTGTGAGACGCGAGCATGTATTAAGTATTTGGTTGGTTAAAAATGAGTCAAAATGACACTTTCATTTTGTCTAAGGTTAATACAGGGTGTCTCACAACACAACGTTTTACCCAGGGGATGATGCGTTCCCAAATTATCGCCTGGGTAAAACCTCGTGGGACACCCTGTATAATCAGGGCCGGATTTACGCACAGGCAACCGAGGCAACCGCCCAGGGCGCCACAATTTGGGGCGCCAAATTGCAAACAAATTTATTTCGAGTGAACAAGTTAATTTAAAAGAAAAAGTTTTATGCTACAAGGATAATAGGGACATAATGAAAGATTCAACAATGTCCGGTAAAAGTTAATTTACGTGTCATCACTGTCACCTGTCACCGCTCATCAAGGCACTTTCGATCTGCTTTGATTCAACATAGATTGAACGGACTTTCGCTCTAGGAATTGAAAATGTTATAACCTTTGACCATTAAACACACTAGATGGTTTGATGGTTATAACATGTTCGATGGTATAGATTATAGGTCTGTTCTCCTCACAGAAATCACAAACCAGTTAGAGCGTTTTTGATTGGTGCAAATCGCCAGCAACCAGTTTTATGATTATTTTCAACCAATGAAACTTCCTCTGACTGGTCTGTGATTTCTGTGAGAAGAGACCTATCAATGAACTCATTTCTGACTTTGCAAGACGTAAAGCCCAGACGAGTTCTGTGTTGGATAATTTAATTAGTTTTGAAAAATTATTTTTGTGTTTAGTTAATTTGAAAAATACATAATACAGGGTGTCCATTTGGAATCTTTCAATGCGAATATCTCTGAAAGTAAAAAAGTTAGGAAAACGTAATTTAGTACCTACAAATAATATAACAGGTAGGGGGAACTAGAACTACCATATTTTGTTTATGGGGTCAGTAAGCCCTTGGGCCCCATGCACCCCAACCTCAAAATTTTGGTGCCATTCAAAATATTGGGTTGGGGTGCATAGGCCCAAGGGGTCATTATAACGGTTGTTGGTTCTATAGTTGCCCCTAACCCTACCTGTATAAGATTTATACCAATATATATTCGCATTGAAAGTTTTGAAATTGACACCCTGTATATATCTACAGTATAGATCTGTTCTCACAGACATCACATACCTATCAGAGCATCAGAGCCAATTTCATCATAAACTATGAGAAAACTGGTTGCTGGCGATTTGCACCAATCAAAAACACTCCGACTTTGGTTTGTGATTTCTATGAGAAGAGACCTCACGTAATAAGTAAACATAAACATAATATGATATACTTATTTAAAAAAAATAAAGTTACTTTTTTTCTTTTATTCTCGTACTATCTTAACGATAACCTAAAATTAATTGTTTATCATTGATCCTTAATCATTTTGACTATATAATTTGAGAAGGGGGGCGCCAGAATGGAACTTTGCCTCGGCATATAATAGCTATTGGACCGGCCCTGTGTATAATTTCAATTCTTCCTTCTTCCACCATCGGGTATTTTTATTTTATTCGATAATTCTTCGTTGTACGTGTGTCAATGCTAAATATCTACTCTCACTTGTCTTCTAACTTTCATCCTGCTTTTTTTCAGCTCGAGAATTTTCTTTATTGTTGTTTTTGCAATAAGTTTCTTTGTCGTGTTACTTCTAATTGTCTAATACTCAATTGATATTTTCCTTTGGTAATTTTTGAATTTCCATATTTTGATTATTCCCGGCTCTTGGAATTTGAGTAAAATTTAAATTTAACTATTAATCGAAGAATGCCGTTGCCAAACAATGGGTTTTTGGGTTTCATACGGCGTATTTTTGTAAATTATACGACCCATAGGCGCAGGTGAAAGATTTTTACAATTATAATTTCTGCTAGCAATCTTATATAGGCACGCCATTGAACTAACTATAATAAATTTGCATTCTGACACATTTATGTGTATTCACCCTGGGTTTAAAAAAGAGTAGGTACCTATACAAGGTGTTCCACCGGGAAACAAATCGATCTATACCTACAGGGTGATTTACGTAGCCCGTGCATTAGCTAGCAAGTGGATTAGATGCTGTTTCTACTTATCCACCTGTAAACTGGAAAACTTCTAATGCACGGACTATGTATATGAAAAACTGTATGCAAAAATTTTTTGGAAACATGACAGTATACTAATACTAATATCAATGCGGAATGGGGGCAACCTTGATAAAACATTTTCAAGATGGTGACACTTCGGGTTATACCGGAAGTATACGTCGATTTGCTTATTTCAAATGAAACACCCTGTATGTGATGGCATATTTGGATTCTATTTAAAACTAGCGGATCCGGCGAACTTCGTAACGCCTCAAAATTAATAAATGTTAGGTTAACGCATTAGCTTAATTAAATTCAGTTTTTAATAAGATAAAATGATTACTAACAATAAATTATGTGGTTCAATAAATGTTCAAAAATCAAAATGGAACAAACCGCGCAATCTGACGCGGCAAACTTGGTATCGGTTATAAGACATGGCGCCGTATGCATATTTAGTGAATTTTCTTCATAAATATGTTTTTCTTTTTCTTCTGTTTTTTTTATATGTTCCAATAGTTGTTATGTAATTCGGGCCAGACAAATCCAATATAAGAAAAATCATAAAAATCGGCCTAGCAGTTCTCGAGTTATAAGTTCTGCAACAAACCCGACAGATAGATAGATAATACAGTTACGTCAGTTGAATGCGAAAATTTGAATTTTTAAATTTTTTAATAAAAAAATAATACAGTTACGTCGGTTGAATGCGCAAACTTAAATAAATGTGGCAACGTTGTTTCATATTGTCAAAAAAAGTTGGGTCATGTATGTATGTGAATAAGTTTGTTTATAATTAATTAAAAATTAATTTTGTTTTCTGAGAAAAAATTTAGCCTATACTTACTCTCTTTATATAGTGACTAAGGGCGGGTATTATAAAACTACTTTGAGAGTTAACTTAAAGTTAACTTCCGGAATTACATGTAATTCAAAAAAAACTTCAAGTTAACTGTCAAAGCAGTGGTATAAATTCCAAGGAGATCGGTCCAGTCGTTCTTGTGTTCTAAAAAATAATACAGTTACGTCGCGTCGGTTGAATGCACAAGCTCAAATAAATGTGGCAACGTTGTCTCATGTTCTCATCAAAAAAAGTTGGGTCATGTATGTGAATGAGTTTGTTTATAATAAATAAATATTTTTTTCCGGTATAAAAAGTAGCCTATGTCACTTCCCTTCAGATAGAGACTACGTGGTTTAAATTTCAAGGAGATCGGTCCAGCCGTTCTCGAGTTATAAGTGCTTCCACAAAACACAACTGTGTTTTATATATATAGATTCTGAGCAGATGTCATGTGATATAGGTACCCTATACCAAAGACCCAAGAATGATACACACTACTACTACAGAATAGCCTATCCTCATTCTCCTCCGCTCCCTCCCCTCGCCAAATCACCAGTTGTAACGTAAGCAGCAGGTTATTTCTCGCCTTGACGTAGGCTGTTCAAACAGCTGACGACTTATTTATGACGTCAGAAATGGTGACACACCAATATGGCGGCGATAACCAAAAACGAGACCGATAAGCAATAGACCTATCTATTTTACCAGACAAAGAGGAAAATAATAGATACGAAAACTTCATTAGATAAAAAAAGACGCAGAACACTCATTGCGCAAGACGAGCCAAAACGTACCAAATAGGGTACTTGCATGGAAAATTAAATTGATTATTGTTTATTGCAAATCGTTACTTTTTTTTTAATTTTGCCCAAATATGATTATTCCGGAAGTTATACAAATATTAAGTTTTGTATATATAAATATACTGAGCATGTGCAACGTCACTAATTTATATGATAAGTGACGTCATAGGCATATTTCATAGCGTTGTATCTCCGTCAATTTTTGACTAAGAAGAAAAAGAAAAAACCCGTGTTGACTTATTTTTCATGGACTCTCGAAATCAGCAATAAAAAAAAATTGATGCAATGAGCCTATTATGCTAGACCAATGAACTATGTCACTTGTCAAGCTATGTCAAGTTGAATATATCAACCGTACTTTTATTCTTGTCAGACCACAAGCAATGAACAAGGACAAGAGATGTCTAGCGTGCAAAACGAACACCTCACACTTATACTAGTGTTCCACACAGGCCTGATGAAGATAGGCTATTCTGTAGTAGAAGTGTGTATCATCCTTGGGTTCTGATCAGAATTTTACGTAGAATCCAAATATGCAATCACATATAGAGGGTGTCTCATTTAAAATAAGCAAGCTGACGTTTACTACTAGAGCCACCATCTTGAAAATATTTTGACCAGGTTGCCCCCATTGACATTAGTATACTGTCAAATTTTTAAAAATTTTCTGTAAACAGTTTTTCATATGTAGATCGATTTAGTTCCCGGTTCCCGGCGGGACGCCCTGTAGATATAGCGCTTAATTTCAAACTTTGATTATTCTCGGCTCTTGAATTTGAATCAAGAGCTGGTGTGTGTCCGAGCTTTGTGATCCTTTATTTTGACTTAAAGAATGAGCGATTCTTTCAATGATCGATTTCAATTCGAAAACTCTGACAAGGTTTTGTACCATTTAAAAAAAAAAAAGTTGATAACCCTACAGCTGTTCTTGGAATACCCCGTATAAAAAAATTAGTGTGAAAAACTCTCAAACAAGAAAACAAAATCGACGCGTCCGAAGGTTTTTTCGAAAAGGCACCCATTCCTTTAATATCGAATTTATTTCATTTGGCTGATACACACTGTATAAGTTAATGTTCAAGTAGATAAGACCCAGTTATACAGGCTGTCCGCAAATAATCAAGAGATACATTAACGACCAGTTTATAACATCTCTAAGATGGTGGATCTTCAACTAAAAACAAAGGTATAACATGCCACCCACTTAGTGATGCCGCGAGATGAGATTTTGTCTCGAAGGTTCGAAAGAGACGAGAGACCCTCGATGCGAGACGAAGGAAAAGGAGGAGGAAAAGAGGAGGAAAAGAGCTCATCTTTTCTCGTTTCGTCTTGTTTTCTCTCGTCTCTCGTCAGTTTTGACCCATAGGTTAATTCCGATTCCGAGGACAAGAGAATGCAACAATGTATTCTCTTTCCTCAACGAAAATGTATAAAAATGTAATATCACCCATAATACCCAAGCCAAGGGTATAGAAAATATTGTACATTCACGAACCTATCAAAAAATTCGGGACGCCACTGGAATAATCAAGCCTATTTTAATTACAGTTCCAATAAGATAGGCATTTTGTATTTGTGATATAAACAGATTTTTTGAAGTGAAACTTCTTAGGCGGCGGTCTGATATTTGAAGAATGATTTAAAAGACGCGTCACGTTTTGGCAAATTTCGTTACACGAGAGAGAGGAAAGATACAACGTAGAGACGGAGAAAGACTGTTCCAACATTGATTGTCACGAACCAACGATTATAAGCGCAAAGAGGATTGCCTATTATTGTCATGTGCCAATACTCTTGTAATGTCACTACAGATGCGCAACTTCCTTTGGGTGGCACTTCGTCTGTCTAGAAGTTGTATGAGAGGAGCCGGGGGGTAGTTTTTAAGAAGTTCCACTTCTACTACGTGTATAGCAAGGGGACTATGTAACGAATAGATTTCTATTGACGTCCCCTTTCTATTGATTTCGAAAAGAGATAAGAAGACAGCAAGTGCCAGAGCGATACAGATAACGATCTCTATCCGTTACATTGTCCCAGTGCGGGTTTTTTTTTTCCCCTAAAATATAACTCTCTGTATTGTTTCCGTACACATATTTCTAAGAATTTTTACGAAATATAAGGAATCGCACCTTGATGTTAGGGACCCAACTTTGGAAACACCCTGTATATATGAATAACTAATTTATTTTTTTAGATATTTCTTAAAGTCACTGGGAACATTTTGCTTGCATACAATTTAGACAGAAAGTTATGTATACACATAGAATAAAACGTTCCTAATTTAATTTTTTTAGGCATTTAAAATTTAAAATTCATATTGCTCAGGAGAGCAGAGAGCTCGAGAAATTCTCAATGAGAGACAGCATTCTCTCGACTCGTCGCTAAGTGAGTATTCGAGAGAAAATTGGTCTCTCGTCTCGCCGAAACGAAACGAGACTCTCTGATCTTGAGGGCATCACTATACCCACGCTTGCAGTTCTAAAATCATCATTACTCAGATGTTACTATCAGTGCATAGGATGGTATAGAGAGACATACTTTCCTATACATGTTTACCACCAGCAGCGGAATATGGGTGGAAATTGGTTAATGGTCATCTACTGTGCATTCCACATTAAAAGTCACACATACCAGCTGTAGTGATTACTGAAATTTTAATCAAGAATAACAAGGACTTACGGAACAATTATACCAGGAGAGATCATCACTTAGACATTACAACCAGAAACTTCAATTAAAAATTATCTGAACATCGATATCCAGAAATTATTGAAAGCCGATATTGACTAATATATTGGAATGTGAATAAAGCAAAAGTTCAGGGACCTTTTTTTCAAGTGCTTTCAACAATTAACATTCCAAAGGAGCCGAAAAATTTCTAAAAGGATCAATAAATCATGCACGAGCCTATATGATGATACCCACTTAACAAACCACTTAGCGACGCCCTTGATAATTAATTAAAAAGGCACCAAATACCAGAAACAATAAAGAAATTCAAGACAATGGAGGGACCAATGATAAAAAAAGGCAACTTTGGTAGGAGAAAATCAGTGTTCGAGAAAGCGCGAGTAAACCGGCAGAACTACGGCGTGAACGACCAGTATCGGTTGAGTAATATTGAAAATATTCGAGTTTTTTTATTAAATGTTTATAATTAAAGTGAACCAATGAGATTTCCATATAATAAGGTGTGGCCAACAGTAAATATATTATTGTTAAATGTAAGTAGAGTTTTTTATGTTCAGCCAGAAATTGTAAAGGCAAGAGTGTGAATCGAGTCAAACTGTAAATAATTTATTTTTAATATATTTGTGTTTTACTCTCCACCCGCAAATAGGACCCAATTTAAACTGTTTCCACTCAGAAACTAAAGTCACCGCTCGCCAATTTAACATCTAGCCAAGTTTCTGAATTTGGAGTCTCACACAGCGTTAGATGTGCTCATGTGAAAGGAATCTTGATTTTTATGCAAATGTTGGGGTTTCAGTTCTAACCATATGAGCATAACGGATTGGTGAGAACTATAAAGAAGGTGGTGGGTGGTGAAAGTGAAATTCCACTCAGATTTTTAGAGATGCCTTTAATGCTGTAGGTTATCATTATCAATACTTTGCTTTCAAATGAGAAATTTGAGATCGGAGAAGTTATAAAAATAGGAGGGTCAACACTAATTAGAAAAATTCAAAATCTGTTCAATCCGTGTCTGCCCCTGCAGAGTCATATAACATTCCGGAAAAACTCAATTATGATCCCGCTACATACAGTCTGTCGATTTTAATCTGATATTCCAGAAGAATGTAAGAATGTGAGCTGGGACTCCATACGTTAAGAACGCCAATGGTCACCTGACGTCACACCTGTTTTTGACATATCATATGCATCACCTCCTCGCTCCTCATAGGAAAGTGTCAGATTAGAAACGAGGGACAATAAACAAGGTGATACAATTATAGACATGCTACAGACCATTAAGTCTTATCTATCACCTATACAAATTATATAGTCGCATAATGGTAAATTGATTTCTGCCAGGGCCGTATCTAGGGGGGGGTTTTGGGGGTTGAAACCCCCCCCAAAAAAATAATAAAATTCAAAAAATTTAACTTAAAAACAAACGACACTTATTAAATACTTAATTTTATATTTACATTTTTATTACTAGTGTAACAATTTTTTTTGTCACTTTGTCTAACCCCCCCAAAATATTGATCTAGATACGGCCCTGATTTCTGCTCTAGATTCGGTACCACCGATCACTTTCAGTGTTTCAAAATCCCTACAGAAAGATTGAATACAACCGTTCTTTGGTATTGATGTTTGTAGACTTTCAAAAGGCATTTGACACCGTGGAACTTCTTACAATCTTGAGATCACTAGAAGAAAGTATACAGTTAATTGTTCGGTATTGCGAAATTATTAAAAACATATATACGGTAATTCAACGAACACCGTAAATCTTCACTCCACCACCAGAAAAATTGAAATCGAAAGAGAAATTCGACCCAAGTTGTTCATCAGTTCTCGAACATGATTTTGAGATATAGCCTTGGAAGCGAAAAGGAATAATCATCCATAAGGAAAGTCTTGATAGTCTTCGCTTTGCAGATGATATTGTCCTAATATCAGACAGTCTGGGAGAAGCTAAAGAAATGCTCCAGGAACTTCAAAATTTCACGCAAGAAGTGGGCGTAAAGATGAACTTTTGCAAAACGGAAATGATTACTAATCTGGTTCCCAGTGAGCAAATCAGATAGGCAATAATAACGTGGAAATAGTGGACAAGTATATGTATAGCTGGGTCATGAGATCGGAATTCACAGAGATAACCATATGCGAATTGACGACAAGAATAACCTTGAGATGGGCAGCATTCAGAGTTAAGGGGTGACATTCCAATATCCCTGAAACAAGAAGAATGCAACCAGTGTGTCCTTCCAGTCCTGACTTATGGTGCGAAGACATTAACTCTCACCAAAGCATTAGTAGAAACGTTGAGAGTAAAGGGCCCCACACACTACGTTCTTTCTTATCGGTTTTCATCGTTACGATCAAGAACGTTGTGTTTCATCGTCAGCCTGTTTTCACCACATACTACGCGATTTTTTGGCGGCTGGACTCACCCTCGTGCCAAAAATCAAGCTCGGACTGAATTTCAAACCGACGATGAAACACGACGGTTTTCTACCACACACTTCGGTTTTATATCGTCGTGTTTCATCGCGGTGATGAAAACTGACGAGAAAGAACGTAGTGTGTGGACCACTTAACACAGAGACGAATGGAAAGATCCATGCTTGGTTGGATTAACTTTAAAAGACTGTTAATGCAAAATTATTTACAAATTTTGTTTCTTCTCATTCTTATTAAAGAATTACTTGAATGTCAATTTTGCGTAAAACACACAGGAGTGTATTTTCTACGATCCTGCGCCGAAGCGCATAGCTGTTGAAGATTTGGATTTACATACACTAGATAAATGGTACTTGATATGCACGTTGCATTTTTACCGGTTTCGTGTTTTAAGCTCGAAAAAGTCAATGTCTTGTGCCGTTAAAAAGGGACCTTGAGTGCCTTAAGTCGATGGTGATACGTTGGTGGTTGGGGAGAACCGTTTTCCAGGGGATCCCTGTATATACGCACAGCTTATAAGAAAACCCAGGTGAGTGGTAATAACTTTTGTGTGTTTCGACAACCCTATGGTATCAATTTCATTTCAATTTCAATTTGTTTGCGCGATTTTCCAGTCTCAGTCCAGTTTACAAAATTTCAAATACTATTGCGTAAACAAAGACCGAGTAAGGAATAATGAGAACCGCATAAGAACTGGGGTGGACGATATTGTAGAACGTATCGCAAAACAAAAGAAATGGGTAAGTCTCGCAAGATCTGAGGATAAGAGATAGACAAAGAAACTTATTGAGTGGAGACCAAGAGCCGACAAACCAAACCGAGGAAGACCTTCTACTCGCTGGACAGACCAAAAAAGATTCTCATTAAATTGAATTGCAACTGCCAGAACAGAGACAACTGGAAAACTTTAGAAAAGGCTTATGTTCAACAATGGACGTGACAAGAGACTGTTTGATGAATATGATGATGATGACTGTTAAATACTAGATTTTTGTGATGAAATAACAATATCTTAGTGAGCAATCAATCAGGTTTATAAATGTACTGGCTGTGTTTTTACACTTTAAGAGAGCCTTTGAATTGGAACATATGTGAATAAGTTGACTGTATTCAGAAGAAAAAGAAAAAAACAAACATGATCTTACCTTTGAACTACAACTTTTATGTTGCTGCCGGCATTTCGGAACAAATTCTGAGCGTCTTCGTGTCCAATATCTCGAGAATCGTAATTTCCAACTTTACTGATGACGTCGCCCCTTTGCAGTAAGCCTTGTGCTGGAGAACCGAAAGCTACCTGGAACAATATTAGAAAAAAAGAAAAATCTATAAAGTTTCTACACATATACATAATTGGTTGATCATAAATCATTGATTATTTATAATGTATTAATTGACCATTGATCCTCGTGTTCTATTTAATAAAAGGATCGATTTTTGGATGGGTTCCAAGCCAAGGAATGGCCTCTATAAATAAATATCAAAATCGTCTATGTTTTTTTATTGAATTGACCCCCAAAAGCGATTATTATAAAAATAGTTTTTCATGGTTTTTCTATTTTTATACAGAGTATTTTATATTATGAAATTTTTTTTACTCTAATCTAACAGAAGGTTTCAATTTTTGTCTATTCCAAGCGCTATAAGCACTCTGAAGTAATTCTGAGGTGTTTAAATTGTTCTGAAGCCTTTCAAAATGCTGCTGGAAAGTGTAATGTTCTCGATGGCTTATTGAAGTTCTAAAGTATTCTAACTTGCTTGAAGAGTTCTGGAGCATTTTAGAAGTTTAATTTCTAAATTGTTCTGACACATTATTAAGTATTGAAGCTCCAAAGTGTTCTAAATTGGTTCAAAAAAGTTCTAAATTGAGTCCTAATTATTATGAAATAACTTTGAAGTTTCTCAATTGTTACGAAATACCTACTCCTGAAAATTTTGATTTGGATTTGACCTGTTTTGGATACTCATCAAAGGTTTAAAGTTCTACAACAATTTAAATTCGCAGTTGAATACTTGAAGGACTTCTTTAAGGTATTTTGTAACTTTTTTAACATGAATCTTAAGATTCTGGCACTTTTCAAAATGTTTCTAGATATTCTATGAGTGTTTTGGAACGTCCTGAACTGAGCTTCAAACTTCTGAATTGTTCTATTGAATAAAATTCAAACTCAAAACTTACTCTAGTAACAATAAGTGGCGTTTTAACATCAGAACCACCGACCAAACTAAATCCCCAGGGTTGATTTGGCGAATTCCTGCGCAAATCCACCACCAATTCCTGATGTTTTCCCATCAAACTTTTTTTACCGCACACGAAAACCAACACACACACTTTTTAAACAGTAAATATAAGCCAAAACGAAAATTTGTTTACTGGGCCTTGTGTTTCTGATTGACGCACGGCACGGATTAATATACACTTAACAATTTCCTAAGTTCTAAGGCCAAAAATCGATTTGGCATTGATTTGGGAACCTTCCTGGATGCAGCCAGTGTGTGCGGATTCGCCCCTCCTGTGGGTGTTGTGGTGCAGAAATAGCATTTCTGGCAGCACGAGCGGATGCACTTTACTCTCTATAGACTATAGGAGAGTTCGATTGTTATAAGCTTGTGTATTTGTATTAGGAATTTTGGGACCGTGGAACTAGGTTTGTTTGTGTTTAGTTAAGAGGGAAATATATAGGCCATGGCATGGAGCAGTTTTGTTCCTAAGTACTTGGTTAGAATGTGACTAAAAAAACTTGTAATTTATTCAAGGCTTTAGAAACCAAATACACACAAAAAAAGAATGTCTCATTTTAAAAACACAAAAAGTTTTGGAAAAAAAATCTCAGTCAGAAGAAATATGTTGTTGACTTGAGATCAATTTCTCCTTCTGAGTAAATTCGATATTTTAAAGTAAGAAAATAATTTCATTGAATTTTGTTCTCAGTTTGAAGAATTTTTCTTAAATTAAACTATTTTTGGTATCATTTAGAGAAAACTAGGTTCTAGAATCAAAATTTCGCAATTTATTAGTCTAAGAGCATGAATTTACCAAGCTGAAGTTTCTTGGTTTTAAGACAATATAATAAATAATTCATTTCAAATAATACCGAGTTCAATTCAAATAAACAGAATATTTCAAATCAAAAAAATATTTATTTGTTTTAAACTATCAAGAGTTTTTTTTGAGACTCCCGAGTTCTCATTTTAAGTTTGTTTTCATGTTTTTCATTGGTTCCCTTTGCACGCATGATTTATCTCCAAAAAACTAACAGCAACGATATCGCCTAATCATATGCAGCAGAAAAAGATAGACTATGATGAGAAGTACAATTTATTATTTTTACTACCAAAGTTTTTGCGCCCGAAGCTTCCTTGTCGGCGTTGCTTGGTGTAGACCAGCTTGCAAAAAAATTGTTTTATTTCCGTGGAGTACAGAGTACAGAGTGCAGTGATTTTTGTACTTGAAATGTGAAATGTAAGTAGCTACCATTTTTTATCTCTGCGTATCTATTATGTTTTCAATAAATAACACAGGCCTACAATTTTTTTTTTTTTGTTTTGGTGCAGTTCCGTTCTTATCTGTAGTTGGTAAGGTTGTTGATATATTATTAATCACGAATATTTATTCTCACGAGTCAGTTCGAGTTTAGTACCAATCGTTGTTTTTTAAGTTTTGCGGTCCTACGTGGCAATATTTAAGTTTTACGGTTGTACCGGAGAAAAAAGTGGTTTTATTCCATGATGGCTAGTAGGATGAGGCGTTGTATTAACGACCCTGATCAATTTTTTTACGTTTGTGGTGAATACAGTCTCAAAGATCAGCGAAAAATGATCTCAGATAATGTAATTCGCCTTTATTTTGCTTATTTTGGTATTGAAATTCACGATCAGGATAAATCATGGGTGTCTGATATTGTGTGTAAAATGTGCACTGAACATCTGCGACAATGAGCGAATGGTACAAGGAAATCTTTAAAATTTGGTGTGCCTATGATTTGGAAGGAACAAAAAAATCATCACGACGACTGTTACTTCTGTATGGTAAATATAGTGGGGATCAACAAGAACAATCGCCATAAATGGAAATATCCTAATGTCTCTTCAGCGAGAAGACCAACTCCCCATTCAGAAGATATCCCAATACCAGTTTTTAGGCAGCTATCCGACTCTCAGGAGGGAGAAGTTCAAACATCTAGTGTTTCAAATATGAGCGACTATTCTGAGTATTGCGACGAATCTGTCAATCCGAATCCCATACCATTTTCACAAAGTGAGCTCAATGACCTCATCAGAGACTTAGATCTTTCGAAGGAGCGGGCCGAATTGTTGGCATCAAGATTAAAGGAAAAGAATTGTGTAACCTCTGATGTTAAAGTTACTCTATATCGGAAAAGAGAACAAGACTTATTGCAATTTTTTTCTTCTGATGAAAATTTGGTATATTGTAGCAATGTAAACGGCCTATTAACTTTCATGGGCTTGGAGATATATCAGGCAAGTGATTGGCGTCTTTTTATTGACAGTAGCAAACGGAGTCTGAAGACTGTTCTTCAACATAACGGCAATAAATATGCATCCATTCCAATTGCCCACTCCACTACTATGAAAGAAGAATATCAGACAATCTCCATACTTCTACAGAAAATAAAATACGTTGAACATAACTAGGTGATATGTGTTCACTTGAAGATGGTTAATTTTTTGTTGGGTCAACAGAGTGGCTATACAAAATACCCATGTTTTATTTGTCTTTGGGACAGTCGAGACAAACCAAGATATTGGATCCAAAAAGAGTGGCAAGCACGAGATAGTTTAGTTGTTGGTGAGAAAAATGTTATTAAAGAGCCTTTGGTGCCTCGAGAAAAAATTATCCTTCCGCCCTTGCATATAAAATTAGGACTAATAAAGCAGTATATCAAGGCGCTGGATAAAAATGGTCCTTGTTATATAACTTTATCTGTCAAAAATGTCCTGCAGTGAGTAGTGAAAAATTGAAAGCAGGTATTTTGGATGGACCTCAGATTCGTTTGTTAATGAAAGACTCTGCCAATTTTGAAAAGTTTATGACAGATATTGAACGACATGCCTGGAAATCTTTTGTAGCTGTTACCAATAATTTTCTTGGGAATGTTAAGGCTGCAAACTATGAAGAGATTGTTACTGAAATGCTTCATAACTTTCAAAATTAAGGCTGTCATATGAGCATGAAAGTACACTATCTCCATAGCCACATAGATCAATTTCAACATAATTTGGGAGATCTCAGTGACGAGCAAGGAGAACACTTTCATCAAGACATAAAAAATATGGAAAAAAGATATCAAGGGAGGTGGGACATCCATATGATGGCAGACTATTGCTGGGGTCTTGAACGTGATTGTCCAACACGAAAGTTTTCGAGAAAATCACTTAAAAGACAATTTCTTGATGTAAAAAATTGAAATAGAACGATTTTTTCGTAAAATTGCATTTTTTTTATATTGCATGAACTAAAACTGATGGGAGAAAAACAAAAGTGGTTTTCCAATCACATTATTAGGCATACCCAAAATTAGGTCTCACATCTCTGGCACCAAATTGAGTGTAGGCCTGTGTAATGTTTCTTGCGGGAAAATGCTTTGATGTACCTGAAGGTTTATAGCCACTGATCTGCCCTTGGCTTGGGTCGCGATCGCCATTTTTTTTTTCTTCATGCAATAGGTATATTGCAGAGTGGTTCGAGTTCTCCTAAAACTCTATCCATTATTGTGTTTTTTTGTAATATATAAGTATTACAAGGATAAGGTGTCCCGAAATTCATATTTTTGAAAATTTGAAATAAAAATTTGAGGGTTTTGTAATTTTTCTACACAAAATTTAACTTTGAATTTTTTATAGTAGATCAATTAATGTTTTCACTTTTACTTTTTGACCCATGTAAGAATACCGAATTCAAACTTAAATTGGAGTATTTACTCCCAAACTGGGACAACCTGCATATTATCGTACAATTATGTATTTGACTATTTGGGCCGACCTAATTTTTATTATAAAATGGGTTCGTTAGTAGTTAGTAGGTATTTTTTCACTAGATTGTTTGTGATATCTTATGTCTTATTACCTAGGTACCTATGGTTTGGTCACCAAATGTTACTAAGAGTATAAGTCGACCGACAAAATCAGGATAGGAATAGTATAAGTCTACTTGTATTATTTGAATTTTATTAATAGTGTATATGTTACTGTAAATGCCCGAAATTCGGTAAAACTTAGGATAAGCGCGCTAAACCTAGTATTTACCAAAAACAAGTAGTAAAAGCCCGAAAACTAGTTATTTTGGTTTCATTTCGGACTTTTACCGGACACAAACAGTAAATCTTAGGATTTGCCACACCGCATTGGTAAAAGTACGAATACCACTGATACGTTACAAAAAATCGATATCGTGAAACGATAATCGGTAAGAAAATTTCTTGAGTCCTGGACATGTTCTATTTCAGGCAATTAGCGTAAGAAGTGCAGTGCGAATATTGTCGTTATGTAGTAGCCAAGGATTTAAGAAATGCAAATGCATTCGAACATGTTTCACCAAAAGATGTTTGTGCAGATCCTCTAACATACTCTGCAATTCTAAATGCCATGGAAGTTTGCCCTGTACCAATAAATAAATACATATTTCTATTAGTGGACATTTTAATTCATTTATTTCATTTAATAAATGAAAGGATTTTTTCTTTTAATATTTTAGTAAAGTTTTTCCAAAGTCAATTGGAAATTGGAACAAGGCAGGGCCGTAGCCAGGGGGGGCAATGCCCTATCTTTCAAATGATGATGCCCTACCTTTAAAACACATGTGCTGAGGTTTCTCTAGGAAATTTAGGAGTAGATGGCAGCACTGTTCCAACCGACATGAGAACCATTCTAGAACGGTAATTTACAGCCAATCAATTCATTTGTCAAGTAGGATCTGAGGATCAGCGTTCAACTTATTGAAAATTAGGTGGGCAATTGGAAATTACTGGTTCTGGAACGGTTCCCATGTCGGCTGGACCACAGCTAATGAATAGACCTGAAATCGAGTAAGTTGGTATGGTATACAGTTATTTTACAAGTAGTACAAGTACAAGAGGTCCCTCAAAAATTATTGCCTGAACGCGCCATTTTGTTTACTTGCCAGAGATGTTATCTGATGTTGTTTATTGAAAAATTTTCCTCCGGCGTCATTACCCTCATTTTGTTTACCTATAAAAAATTTAAGGGGGAGGGGGGGGAAGTAGTACATGTCCTATGTCAATTTTTTCATGCCCTATCACAAATTTGACTCTAGCTACGGCCCTGGAAAAAGGTGAACATAAATCATAACTGGTGGCTGATTAGTGGCAGTACATTTCTTATAGAAATTTTCAGTGACCAGTCAGCTACGCGTTGGTACCTTGTTCCAATTGAGTTTGGAAATACTATACCTACTTTTTGGCCTTTTTGCAATATTAGTAGGTACCTGAGTTCTGAATTAATTATTTTTTTTTTATATGTCGTTTAAGGCCACTATGATTTCTGTTTACATTTGAAAATATTAAAATTATAAGTGTTTTGCTGTGACTTTTTGTTTCATTTATAAAGTATCTTATTTTTAGGCATTGAAATTTTAACGATGATCATTTCACGATATCGATTTCTGTAACGTATCCGTGGTATTCGTACTTTTACCAATGCGGTGTGGTAAATCCTAAGATTTACTGTTTGTGTCCGGTAAAAGTCCGAAATGGAAGCAAAATAACTAGTTTTCGGGCTTTTACCACTTGCTTTTGGTAAATCCTAGGTTTAGCGCGCTTATCCTAGGTTTTACCGAATTTCGGGCATTTACAGTAACATATATAATCTAAATAGTACAATTCAACTTATACTGATTTGCCCAACAGAATAAAATTCCTTTTAAGTTAAACTATGTGGATTGAAATTAAAAGTAAAGTATTTCAAATAAATTGACTTATACTGTTTGGACCAGTCGATGTAGAAACCGAAAATATATACCAAAATGACTTAAACTCATTTTCGCAAAATTTTGACTTGTACTCGTTAGCTCACCCACCATAGAATAATGGAAAATAATATTGTCAGTAGTAATATAACAAGTGCATTAAAAATTAGCGATAATTTTTGGGAAATATGCACGAATGCACGTTAAGTTGAAAAAAGCACGAGTGCACGGAGTGCACGAGTGCGTTTTTCAGTTTAACATGCATGAGTGAAGATTTGTCGAAAATTATCGATGCATTTTTAATGCACGAGTTATATTTTATCAGAAAATTTCATGAATTTTCAACTTGTCCTGTATAAGAAAAAAATTTGTCACTGTCACATAAAATTTGTCAAATGAAATTGAAGGTGTTTCTCTATTTTTATTTTTGGTCTAGTTACTAGTTATTACCTTTTTAAACAATTTCTATGGTGATTTAACAATTGGCATTTGTGATAATAAACAAGTTTATTTCGTGTCTCAACATTTAAGAAAAATGTCGCGATTTGGTAACGCTTCCATGCAAGAAATTGACAAATCCATTGAAGACCTAACTCCTGAAAACACAAAAAAATCGAAAAATTCAATATGGAAACAATTCGAAGAATTTTGCTCTGAGAAAAAATACGTATTGGAAGCCCAGACAACACCAGAAACTTTAGCTAATATTTTAAAAGATTGGGCAAGTAATATGAGAAGAAAAGATGGTTTGTTTTACAAAGAGAGCGTAGTCAAGACTATGTGGAATGTGACCGCCAAATTACTTCAACAGAAGTATAGCGAATATGGTGTCAACCTCGATCCATTCTCAAATATTACATTCAAAGCAGCAAGAGACGCCAGGGATGCCGTACGGCGAGAATTGCAGGGTGATCCAAGCAAAAGAAAAACAAGTTCCTCAGCTTTTACGTCCGAAGAATATTTGAGTATTCTCAAACTTTTTAATGAAAATACTCCCGACGGGCTTCAAAAAAAGTTGTTCCACGTTTTATCATTTGAACTGGCTTTTAGAGGTGGCGAAGCTCCAAATTGCACAAATGATTTTTTTAAAATGGAAAAATTTCACGATGGCACACCTACAAACAGGATTGAATACAATCCAATTTTTTCGAAAACACGCCAAGGTGGTAGCCACCTTCTAACGGACAGTAAATGGCTTATCAGAAACAACGCCGATGAAGCCATATGCCCAATTAGGTAGGTAAAAGTGCTTCAATAGGTAAACTTATTGATTCAAATATGATTTATTTCCAGGTTGTACAAATTGTTTATTTCCAAAAGAGGAAATAATGTGAAGATCAACAGACTTTTCTTAACACCTAATCCAGAATGGAGAAAAAGTGGCACATGGTATAAAAATATGCCAGCTGGCAGGAATGAAATTTCAAAATGGACAAAAACTGCAGCAGAAAAGGCCGGCCTAAATAGCAAAAAATTTAAATTTACTAACCATTCACATAGGGCTACAAGCGTAACCCATTTGGCTAAATCTGGAGTTGGCGAAAATCAATTAATAAAAATAACTGGCCATGGTAACGTTAATTCGATAAAACCCTATTTACAATTGGATCAGAGCTTTCATGAAGATATTATCCATAAAATGAGAGGAAACCATAACGCCGCCAATAATGAAATTCAAAATTGTAATGCTTCCCCTGTTCTCAGTTCGGCGCAGACGATTTCAACTTCAAATAGTGTAATGTCTGAAAATAATTCTTCGAAGGCAGTATTTAAATTTGAAAACTGTGTTTTTAATTGTCATAATTTCAATAACAATTAATTAATTATTGTATAGAGCACTTTTTAATATTTTTGCAAATATAGGTAGATGTTTCCAAAAATTCGTGTTTTAATGCACCCTTCAAACAGATCGTTTGAAAAATATATTGAAATTCAGTTGGCATAAATATAAAGAAAAGGTGAAAAAATACCTGAGAAAAAATTATCAGCAATTAGCACATGTGCAAATTATCGATAATTTTAAAATTATCGCTATTTTTTAGATGCAGTTAAATTATCAGGTAATTGTATTCTGATTGGTCCAAACTGACAATAAAAAACCAGTATTTCATTGTTGAAATGTCAGATTTGACAATAAATGAAATTTTCTATTCACAATCTGTAGTCCACAGGTACAGGTAAAATTTATCAACTTTCAATGCTATTTGATAGGGAAAGGTGATAAATTTACTTGTACCTTTGGACTACAGATTGTGAATAGGATATACCTACCTTCTTTTAATCAGGTAAGATAATAATAAAAAGCGAAACTATTTTCATAAAATGAGGAAATAAAAATGTATAATGTAAGAACTAAATTCCTCATTATGAAATTGAGATAACTTTATTTGAAAATCTCACTATTTTCATAAGAAGAAGGATTGCTTGCTATGAAGGGTTTCTTTACTTTAAACCAAAAAAATCGTTCTCTCAATATAAGAATATTGATATTTCAAGTTGATAAATGCATTATTTTGAAAAGAGAAATTGTCGAATCAATACAAAGGTATTCATACTTTAAATCAAGAAACCGTTCTCTCAATATAAGAATATTGGTATTTTAAGTTGATAAATGGATTATTTTGTAAAGAGAAATCGACAAATCAATACAAAGTTACTTATACTTCAAATCAAGAAACCATTCTCTCAATATGAGAGTATTGTAACCTTAAAGTGATAAATACATTATCTGGAATAGAGAAAATGATAACTCAACATGAAGGTATTTATACTTTCAATTGAGAAAATGGTTTAACGAAATGAGAGTATAAGATCTTTAGATAGAATCTAACGCGAATTCTAAGGGAAAACTGAATATCTCGAAAGAAATTATTCTCTTTTTATATCAAATATATAATATTCTCGATTAAAAATAGATAGTAACTCAATTCCAAACCACAGAAGTTTATATTAATTCCGGCTAGGTGAAGAATTATTTCTCTTCCGTTGACAAAATATTTCTTTGCCACATACATATGAAAGTCACGATGCTCTTAGATTGATGGCAACAGCTTCAATATGATATATCCTTTTTCTGTGTATACTGATTTTTTGTAAATTTTAAAAGTTAGATCTTGAATCTGTGTTGATTCTTTGAAGACTACAAATCCTTTAGAATTAATGTTGAAAAAAGGTCTTCGCGTTGCAGAAAATCCAGTAATGAATTCAGAATAGGGTAGTGGACAATTTTTTGAATTTTTTTTTTTATTAATCTCCATAACAAAATAAATAGTAGTTGATGATAGTCAACCATCCAAGGACCTTTTTTTTCAGTTATACATGTAAACCCCATACTTTATGAGTGGCTTGCTTACATCAAGTCCTACAACTTTTCCTCTACGACTTTTCTCGGAAATGGCACGTATGCGCGCAGGCGACTCGCAAACATTTTAGGGGTATCGGACTCCTCCAATTTGCCATTATTTTTGTCGGCCAAGTTGATTTCCGTGATTTAGACATAAAAATCAAACAGTATTCGTAAAATTAGATTTACCTACATGTATCAGGAAACATAGCTACGTCAGATCGACATGTTTGCGAGTCGCCTGCGCGCATACATGCCATTTCCGAGAAAAGTCGTAGAGGAAAAGTTGTAGGACTTGATGTAAGCAAGCCACTCACAAAGTATGGGGTTTACATGTATAACTGAAAAAAAAGGTCCTTGGATGGTTGACTATGATTCTTTGATTTTAGAAAACAAAAATATACCTAAAAAAAATAATAGTTATTTATGTATCAAGGGAATTATGCAGGTATTAATACCCCAGGGCGACACCAATTCCCCGTGGGTATTAACTCCTGATAATTCCCGTGGTACATAGATAATTTTATATCCTACTGAATTTACTGTATTATGTCTATTTTTATAAAGGAATAAGCCATAAATCAAAATTTCTATTTTATGTCAAAGTGTTACTACCTATTCAAGGTAAAAGCGGGAGTTATGGAAATCTTTAACTCCCTTGGGAGTTATGATATCCTTAACTCCCTTCCTTAACTCCCTTGGGAGTTATGAAAATCCTTAACTCCCTTGGGAGTTAAGACCCTGTTTATGATTATCGTAACCAAGGTATTATATGGTTTTAATAGTTCAGTAGGATATAAACAAATTTATACTTATTTTAAACGCTATAATTTACCGCCCGGAAATTACGTCACAACTGTTATGTCTAAGGCATTCCGACATTAATAAGAGTGGGCGAGAGCGCGGTCAGGGCGTCCTTATATTTTACATGCTTCTAGAAAAAGATGCTGATAAGCTCAGTGCGCATTGATTGACAAATGAAAATCTCTCAAAAAGTGAGGTTAAGTTGAGAGGTCGCCCCGACAGACGCTGATATATCTCTCTTTTTTGCACTAATGAGTAAGTGTGTGTCGAATATAGGACGAAGGTTTAATTCATTTCATACTCAAATATAACAGCTATGACGTAGAATCAAGGCGCGAAATATTTTCATTTAAATAGTGCGTCCCAAAATCCACTTTTACAATCGTTTTAAACCAAGTTAGCATGTTTTTCTGAATTTTTTTTCAATAGGAATATTTTTCATTTACTCCATAGATGAACAATAGATCATCGATTTCATTGAAATTATACCTTGTCCACTACCCTATTGGCAAAAACCCGGGTTTTTGTGATTGCGGATAAACCCACAAAGATAGACATCCCTCTAAATTTCAACTACAGACATAATTCTTCAAAAAAGTCAAAAGTAGTAATCCTTTAGAGTCACCCCACCCTGCCTCCCGCCGCCGTAAGGGGTAGATAGCTACCCTAACGTATTTTTTTTAAATTAAAACCTACCTTGTGTTGTACAGTGGCGGACCTAGGATCTTCAGGGCCCGACGCGAAAAAAAATTTGGGGCCCTGTCAGGCTTTTTTAGGTACCTATTTTTCTTGTGGTGTTGGGGTGTGACGCGATTGTGCGAAAGTTATTTATGTGACGAAACTAGCTATTACCCTTTTGTGGACTCTAGTCATTACCGCACCAGGGATGTCAAAAGTTTTTACTTTGACTGACTGTAAAAATTAACCATTAGGTGTTGGATCATTTAAGCCTTGTATTGAACTAGGGGTGCCTTGATTCTCATTTATACAAATAAAACGCTGAAATAGAATAGTTATCAATTTAATTAATAAATGAAGTTAATTCGGTTTAATCAGCAATCAAATCCTATCTAATAATTCCTATTTGGACGTCCAGTCGAACTACAAATTTTATACTAATCTAAAGTAAATAAGCGAGTAAATAAGTATCTTGATTTATAAAAAATAGTGAAATTTCATAATAATAATATCAATTATGGTTAAATGTTCAATGAACGAGAACACAAATTAACTAATTAGATTTACGAGAGCACAACACAAATAATTCGTGAACTTCAATCAGCTCACTGTATTCACAAAATGTTTATAATCCTTGAAGGTTCTTTTGTTTATTGAGAGTTAATAATTTGAGCACTTTTCTGCTGAAGTGTGTAAACAATAAGTGCAAGAAAAGTCTATATATATATGCTCAGTTTCTATATACAAATTTACAAATTAATGTTCATTTCACGAGTGTGAAAACCAAATTTCTGTATTAAAGGTTAGAACAAACACTTCAATTTATAGTGCATTTCAACCGAATCGGTATTCAGTATTTATTAATTTATTGTTCGACTGTTTTGAGAAATTGAAACGGTCTTACTTGCTTAATCCAGTTCATACCGGTAAATCCATATAGTGATTATTTATCCATTTATCACTATTCGTAGTAATTTGCACTGTCAGCTAAGGGATTTTCCACTAAGAGAGAGAACACAATGATATACAGAGTTGAAGCCCGTCGAGAGTGAGACAGGAATAACCTTAAACAGGCGTAGTAGAGAATTTTGCTAGGTCCGAGATGACTTGCAACAATTTAGGGGTTAATTACATGAATTGTAATCAATAATATCGTTGATAATATAGGCCATGTCAGGCCTTGAGACACTGGGAGTAGTATTTTACTATAATTCGCGTACTAACGGGGGTTTTCTGGGGGTTTTTTTCCTCTGTAGAGCGTTCAGAGGCGAGAGGGTGCAGAGTCTTTGCTTACTCTTCTGCTTCTTGATTACTACTGTTGTGTACCGTGCGTCGAGTCGACTGCCTTTTTCGGAGCAGGTCGCATAAATCAGGGATGTTGGGTGGCAACTGACCAATCACAACAACAAAATAGATCCATTGCTCATAGGGTAATGAAGAAATCTGTAATTTTACCGATTCAAAAGGGCTGCTGTTGCCAGTTTTACAGGATTCTTTTTTTAGAATATTATTTTTATGATAAATAATAGAAATTGAGATTATATTGATAAACTACAAATAATAACATTTTAAACTTGTTGTGGGTTATTTCCGCAACAATTTATACTTTTGAAGTTTTTTACAGCGAAATATGAAAACAGATTTAATTGAAAAACAAGTTTATCAAGAACATATTATGAGATAATATGAAAAGTACTCACACAAACACCAAAGCCACCAAAAACAAAGACTAAAAAGCACCGTACTGTACTGTCCGTACTCCACCAACAAGTGCCATTAATTATCTCTGAAGTCTGGTTGAAAGACAATAGCTGGAAAAGCCGCGTAAAGTCTTTTCGCAGGAATATCCAATAAGGAGAGCCGGAATGAGCCCTAGTATAGAAAGAGCTCGAGATACCGTTGCAAAATGTATCGTAATGAGTGCTATTCTTTGCATGTTGGTATTTTGAACAAAAAGAGCTTATCCAAACTAACCCTTCCTCGTAATGAATGCTAGTCTTTGTATGTTGGTATATTTTAGACGAAAAGAACTAATCCAAGGTAACCCAAACTAACCCGTCCACCTTCTTAATAATCTTTGAAAAAATTATAAACCTTAAAAAAAATTATTGCTTCCAACGAAAATCGGATCTGGGTCCATTTGCTCCAAAAACCGTGCGTAACACAACACCCAACATGGTCCCTACATGCCTGTGAAAGTAATCGTAGGAAGGAATCGAAGTAATTACGTGCGCAACATTACCTAACCTATAACGATACATTTGGCAACGGCGGATGCTCCATAGGCTCTCTTGGTCTCTCCATATCCCCGCGAATAGACTCTTTCCAGCAGAATTCTTTTGAGATATACAACGTTGCCTTCTCTTCCAAAATTTAATTTTCGATTTTTGAAGTGAAACTTCTTAGGCGGCGGTCTGTTATTTGGACGAGAATGGAGAGTGATTTGGAACACGCGTCACGTTTTGGCAAATTTCGTTACACGAGAGAAAAGGAAGATATAACGTAGGGGGACGGAGAAAGATAGAATAATGGATCCCAAAAATTCCCTATCTATATATACATAAAAATCAAAGTTCGCGGGGTATCCGGATATGCGCTCCAAAACCACTTATCCGATTACGATGAAACTTTGGTAGGTTGTTATGGCCATCCCAAGGAAGGTTTGTGAATAGGTTACGCAGCTCGGAAAAAGAAATTAATTTTGAATTAATTAATAATTTAATTGTAAACAAACTCATTCACATTACATAACAACATAACCCAACTTTTTTTGACAGCATGAAACAACGTTGCCATATTTCATTTATTTACCGACGTAACTTTATTATTTTTTGAATTCAAGAACGGCTGGACCGATATTGAATTATTACCACGGATCTCTATATAAGGTGAATTCGATTGACCCAGATTAGATCGATTTGGGTTCAATTTAAGTGAACTTCTTCTGATCTAGATCATTTTTTTGTTGATGAGGGTGCACTGATCCAGCTTGAATCGAACACAGTGTGGTTCACTTAAATTGAACCAGATCGATCTAATCCGGTCAATCGAATCGGCTATAGAGGAGAGTGATATAGGCTATTTTTTATCCCGAAAAAAAAAGTTCGGTTGCGTAAAACTCTGATACACTCGAACGCCTATATAAACAGCTCGGGGCGCTCTAGAGCAGCTCTGGAGTGCTTAAAATGCGTCACTGAACTCACTGGCAAGCGACTATGATATCGGATTGAAAAAAAAATTAAATAGAAAAATGTATTTACATGCTGGCACCGCAGCGGGTCATTAGCTAGTTTTATATATTTTGGAGTTAAAATTCTCTGCTTTCACTGTTGCCAGTAGGCCTTTTCGGAAACACTGATCCGATTAACCGGATCACCAGCTGATGTACTTTGTCTTTTTTCAATCGTGTTCATTAAAGAAAGATAAGAAACATATCTTCTTTCTATTGTGTATGTAATAAAACAAAAAATTGAGTCGTTTGGATGATTAAATTGCAAAAATTAAGCATCAGCACTAAATAAATACAACCGGGAACCCCCGAAACCGAACCAGCGTTGCTAGACTCTAAATATGGAAGTGTGGTACACAATGCTCAAAAACTGTCGTACAGGGACGTACGCGCCACGAATACTTGTGGAACACATTACCTTACATAATACATTTTTAGTACCTATATATTTACCAGAAAAAATATGATTTTTTTTTGAGAGCGCAAAATGCTGAAAACTTGAAAATAGCCCTTGCATTTAAAATTACAGCAACAGTAGTAAAGGGAAATCAAATAGAATTATTTATTAAATTTATTGAGGTACTTTGTGGGTACTTAGTCAAATTGAAATAAATTCTTTTATAACGTTGATGCTGGATTATGTGACGTGTCAATTGTGTCATACTACCCTAGATTAGATTAGATTTTTGGTTTCACCCTTTCGAGCCCATACTCTACACTGCAGCCTTTATAGGCTTTTTGTATGTCATTCGTATGGGCTCTACTCCTTCTCATTCATACTTCTCATACTTGGAGATCAGATGATTGGCGCCAGCGCGACCCACCGTCCCGTACTACTGCGGTAACCCATCCAATCTCCAACCCGACACCGCGTTGCTTGGCTTGAGTAGGCCGTCTCTCACGTCCTTGATCAACGTGCCGGTTCATACTACCCTAACTCCCCCACCAACAAATTCTGGGATACTGGAAGATCAAGAACATTTTATTTCTTCTGAGAGAACGAACCGAAAATCACGTTTTCTACATTTATAATCGACAGAAAAATTAAATCACTAGCATAGTTTGAATCGCAAGCATTCCATCGAGGTCTGCGGGTGACGTCATCACTATACGCTGCTGATAGTGACGTCACTCGCACAGTATGACACAATTAACACATCACATAACCTAGCATATTCACATGCAAGGTTGTCAAGGTGCAAGGTGGTCAAGCAAGATACCCAAGCAGGGCCAAGCAAGGTACCCAAACCCAATTTGGCCAACACATAATATAATAAAAAAAAGGAGAATTTAGAAATGTGGTACATATTATCATAAAATATTACCCAATCCACTTAATATTTCAAAATTGTGGTACATTACCGTACTACCGTACGCATTGATTTTCTTGTAACGAAGATGCCCTAAATTGTCGTACAAATACCACACCTGTCGTACGTCTGGCAACGCTTAACCGAACATTGCTGCGTTCGGCTATGTCACTTCGCGCGCTGCGCGTAACTCCGTACCCACTCCAGGCGTTCAAGTATTGGTTTTCGGCGTAGGTAGAGTGACATCGCTTACTCCACTCCAAATCCGTGCTGAACACAACTTCTATCTTCATCGATGCCAAACTTGTATTTCTCAAAAATTCCCTCATTCCGACGATTTTATTAAAAAAAATCCCTTTTTCCTTTTGGGTGCCAAAATTCCCTAAAAAGGGAAAATTCCCTGCAGTTGGGAACACTGAAACCAAGGATTATAGACTATTATTGTCACGCGTCGATACCGTTGTGACGACACAACAGATGCGCGTTTCCCTTCGTCTTCATCCCGACTCATACGCTAAGTCTGAAAGTTGTAAGAGGGGTGATAGTTTTTAAGAAGTTTCACTTCTACCACGTGTACGGCGCTGCACCACTGATCTCAAAAATAAATGAATAAACAATCGTACGGCTTGATTGGCTAAATTTGTGCGAAAATTTGGAGTCAATATTCTACGAACAGCCTAACGCCTGCGAAGTGTCTTACTTTCGAACAACTGTTCTAAATTTGAAATATCCTTCATTTTTATTGGCTATATTTTGCGCACGCACAGTACCATGTATCTACTGCGCATGCTCATAGCTTTCCCAGTTGTTCACATTATGACCTCATAAATTATCAGCTTAGAAGCGTTCTTTGTTTATCCATTTATTTTTGAGATCAGTGCGCTGCACATGTTTTTTTTTTAAATTATTTTGAGTTTTTTTTTTAATTCATTTTTATCGATGTCTTTAGAATTCGGTTGTGTGGGGCCCCCTAGGTTTGGGGGCCCGACGCAGAGTGCGTCGTTTGCTTCATGTTAGATCCGCCACTGGTGTTGTACATCGTTGGATAGCTCGTTGCTTTCCCTTTACAGAGCAAAATCGTATGATTAGTTTTCGAGACATCGGTGTTTAAAAGTAAGCACATTTTGAAAAACTAGTAATTTTGAGTAATCACTGCAAAAATCACAAATCAGTCGGAGTTAATTTCATTTATTGAAACTAGTTTTTTGACTGTTTCTGACTGTTTTCAACCAATGAAATTCGCTCTGACTGGGTTGTAATTTCTGCAGAAACAGACCTATTATATTATATCTATACCTAATTGATGATGTTGCTGGGTTCCTTCGACAGGTAATATTTTGCAGAAATAAGAACCCACTTGTTCAACTTTACGTTTTTAATTACGAGAAAATAAATGCTTGCAGAACAGTACAATTTTTACCAGGCAGAATGGCTGACTATTTACTAGTAACGGCCCTCGGCAACCGCTCCAAGCTCCGCCCTTCAGCTCCAATATTCCTACGCCGAGTGACATATGACAAGCGCGGTCGCGCCAAGTTTTCAGGGCTTTAGCCGTGTTGCCATATCTAATAATATGATACTAATACAAATAAATGAAATAAATCCTTAACTCTAACATAACCGCCCCTCTTGAAAGGCTGCGGCTTTCAAAATAGATTATCTAATCAGTTAATATTAAATTACACATCAGTAATTTATAAAAACAAAGATTCAGAGTAACTTAATAACTAAATCCTAAAGAAAAACTTAAGCTATGTCTATAACATTTCTTAATTCTATCCTAATACAATTCTGAAACTACTCGAATAACAAATATTTTAGATTCAATCGAATTAAAATTTATGAAAATCCGTTTCAAGTCATTCAATCGCCTTTAAAAGCATAATTGCTTATTTTCACACTGGCGATTTCACTTTAGCACTTTAATTAGCAATTGGCAATAAAGACAACTTATTTACCGCACGCTTAACAACACCATTTCTAGTCTTCACACTGACCACTCTGGTGATATTGTCACTGCCGGGATGGATTTCAACGATTCGGCCTAAAGGCCAACACATTGGAGGAACATTTTCCTCCTTAATCAAAACTACTGAATTAAGGTGGAATTCGGGAGGTTTATCAAACTGCCATTTGTTCCTGACTTGTAGCAAATGGAGATATTCCTTGCTCCAACGAGTCCAGAAGTGCTGTTTTATTTGTTGTATGTGAAGATAGCGTTTCACATGATTAACCTTTTGATCTGTCAGACAATGTTCTGGAACTGCTGTGAGTTGCTCTCCGATTATAAAATGCCCTGGTGTTATAACTTCTAGGTCGTGAGGATCGATTGAAACAGGGATTAAAGGCCTGGAGTTTAAAATTGCCTCGATTTGACAGGTTAAAGAATAAAATTCTTCGTAGGTTATATGAACGCCTTTGAGAACACGTTTTAGGTGGTGTTTGCAGGATTTAACTGCAGCTTCGTGGAGACCTCCAAAATGAGGCGAACGTGCTGGCAAGAAGTGCCACTTAATTTTTGAATGATTGATGTAACCCTGAAAGTTACCTTTTTCAACTAAATCTTGCACCGAAATGATTATGTTATTTGCGCCAACAAAATTAGTGCCGTTGTCTGAAAAAATATCCTTGCAAAGGCCTCTACGTGATACGAATCGTTTAAGCAAATTCAGAAAGCCGTCACTAATTAAATCTGTAATAAGTTCAATATGAACTGCTTTAGTTGAACAGCACACAAATACGCATATGTAACCTTTAACTAATTTATTTGAGCGTAGTTTGCTAGCTCGTAATTCGTAAGGACCAGCATAATCAACCGAAATTGATAAGAATGGTATTGACGGACTAACACGCTGTTGAGGTAAATCTCCCATTTTGGGATAAATATTGGGATGTGGATTGGCTCTGAAACATTCAACACATTTGCGAACTTGATACCTCACGGCATTTTTGCCATTGAGAGGCCAGTACTTTTGTCTGACGTGTGACAGTGTGCATTGTGTGCCTGAATGTAAAGTACGTTTATGTTCGTATATAATAATCAATTGAGTAAATTTATGATTTGTTGGTAATACTATCGGATGTTTAGTGTCATAGTTAAGTCCTGAATTTTTAAGTCTGCCGCCAATTCTGATTATTCCGTTTTCGTCAAGAAAAGGGCAAAGCATTTTTAACTTACTTTTTTGAGGTATTTGATGAGATCTTTTCAAAGAATCAAAGTCTTTAGTGAAGCTTTCACTTTGTACTAATTTTATGAGTGTGATCTCGGACATTTCAATTTCACTAATTGATAGACGCTTTTCCCTTCTCCGACCTTCTTTTGGTAATTTTGAATTGTGACAAAACCTTAAGCAATATGCGACAATGTGAATTAGGGTTTTCAGATCAGAAAATAATTCAAAAATATTACTTCGATTATTTTGAACGAGCAATGATATAGGTTTGACTTCAGGAACGTCTAACAATGAATTTACATGAAAAGAAATATTCGAGTTTTCGGGCCATTGTTCAGGATTTGTAAGAAACTTAGGTCCGTGTAACCATAATTCAGAATTGATGATTTGTTTCAAACTTGCTCCTCTACTAAGGATGTCAGCAGGATTTTCTACTGAAGCTATATAATTCCAGTCTTGAGTTCGGGTGTATTGTTGAATTTCTGCTACGCGGTTCGCGATAAATGTTTTCCATGTTTTTGGTTCTTTTGCAATCCAGTTCAACACAATAGTGGAGCCTGTCCAAAAATATGTGCGAGAGAAACTTATTTTCAATGCTTCGGCGCATTTTACTAAAAGCCTAACTAGAAGTAACGCACCTAAAAGTTCGAGTCTAGGTATACTTTGACATTTAATTGGACTTATTCGAGATTTAGCGCAGAGAAGATGACTTTCGATGTGCCCGTCGTGGTCTATAGAACGAATAAAGATGCAACCTGCATAAGCGCATTCGCTCGCATCCGAGAACCCGTGGATTTCAATAACTCTTGGATATTTAACTAACACGTGGCGTGGGACCTGCATTAAACCAACTCGTGATACTTCGAATTTTAATGTAAGCCATTCAGAAATTAAATCATCGGGTATGTTCGTATCGTCCCAATCTATATGAAGTTTCCAAAGTTTCTGTATTATTAATTTGGCACGAATTGATAACGGCCCTAATATTCCTAAAGGATCGAAAATTTTCGCGACGAACGATAAAATCGATCTTTTAGTTATGTTCTGAATTTCTCTATAGACGCTCGGAGAGTTATATTCGAATTTGTCTAAATGTGGCACCCAAGAAACACCAAGAGTTTTAACAGAAGAATCATCCGAAATTACGTAATTCTGGCCTTCACGAATGTTTTGATTGATATTAGAAATTAATGTTGAGTCGTTAGATTGAAATTTTCTAAGTTCGAATCCGTATTCTGATAAAATCTGACCGAGATTTTTTCTAAGCTTGTCCAAGTCTTCGTAACTAGTGGAACCTGTCAATAAATCATCGACATAAAAATCGGATCGGATTATATTACTTTCGATTTGATAAGTTTTGTCATTATCTATGGCTATTTGTTGCAAGCACCGTGTTGATAAGAAAGAAGCCGAAGCTGTGCCATAGGTTATCGTATTAAGTTGAAAATGCTTGACTTCCTCCTCCGGTGAATTGCGCCAAACGATGCGCTGAAAATTGCGCTCATCTTCGTGTACCAAAATTTGTCGGTACATTTTGGCTAAGTCTCCTACCAAAACCACGTTATGTTTTCTGAAACGCACCAGAATTGAAAACAAATCATTCTGTATCGTAGGGCCTACCTTCAAAACATTATTTAACGACAAATTTCTAGACTTTTTACAAGCAGCGTCAAAAACTACTCGTAATTTTGTAGTTAGACTACCAGGCTTCTCTACAGAATGATGAGGTATGTAAACGATTGGGGTTTTCGATTCGAGATCGCGAGATATCTCAGACATATGACCGAGGTCCTGATATTCAAGCATAAAGTCCTTGTATTGTTTCTCTAATTTCGGGTTTTTTGATAAACGTCTTTCCATAGAATACAAACGATTTAACGCGATTTTTTCTGATTCTCCTAAGTCAATGAAATTACCTTTTAACGGGAGCTTAACGACAAACCTGCCGCATTGATCTCGCGTCGTGTTTTTAATGAAATGTTCCTCGCATTCGAGTTCTTCCTGAGACAGTGACGCTCGTGGTAAAGGGTTTTCTATTTCTTCTACAGACCAGAACCTCTCTAGGCTTTGCTCTAATGTATCTTGAGTTTGACTGTGATAAGAACTTGTCAAAGTAACGTCCAGTTTGCCTTTTGCTTCGCCACAGGGCAACGGACCCGATATTATCCAGCCTAAAAGCGTTTTTTGAAGAATAGGGAAACCTTTACCCAATCGAAACTGTCCCATCGTAATCAATTCAAAAAATACTTCGCAACCCATCAGCATGTCGATTTCCGAAGGTACATTGAATCCTGGATCTGCTAGGTGCAATTCTGAAGGAATATGCAACTTTGAAGGATCAAAATATCTCTGAGGTATAAACCCACATACTGATGGTGCTACGAAAAATTTCAATTTTGTTTTATAGTTTGTATGTCGCGAAAAGAGCTCGATTTCAGTTTTTTCAGTTATCGTGGTTTTTGTTTGACTTATGCCTATCACCGAAATATCAATTTTTTCTGTATTCAGCTTTAGTTTTTTGACAAAAGATTTCGAGATGAAATTAGACTGCGAGCCAGAATCCAGTAAGACTCTGCATGATACAACTTTCCGATTATTATCAAAAACGTTTACGATTGCGGTCGATAACAAATTGAAAGAGTCTTTTACATCTTGACACGAATTAGCTAAAGTAGTTTCCGAATTTTCGATATTTTCGTAAGATTTGTGGCTATCATCCGAGTTTTCAATACGGTTATCGCGAGGGTATTCGTTTTCAGTCACCATATGTGACGTAGTATTCCCATCCGATTTTCGCGAATTGACATGAGATTTATGAAGATTATTCTGCGCACGATTGTCCTTGTGTAATAATGTGGCATGTCTCATTCCGCAGATTTTACAGCCTGCATACTTACACTCCATAATTTTATGGCCAAAACGCAGACAATTAGTGCATAACGATAGTTTTTTAACTTGTTCGATACGATCCGGTATTGAGAGTTGCTTAAATTTGTCGCAGAAATAAATAAAGTGTTGCTCTTTACAATATGGGCATTTTGGCTTGAATGTATTTTCTGTGTTAGTATAAAAAGATTTAGATTCGTATTTTTTATTCACGTTCGTGTTTGAGTTATAAGATTTGCTGTCTAAAGTTTCTAAAATTTGACAACGCTGCGATACAAATTTATTGAACTCTTCGGTGGTGGGGTTTTGAAAATGTTTACAATATATCTCCCACTCCTTTTTGCTATTAAAATCCAGCTTCGAGACTAAAATGTAAATTAATATCCTATCCCAATCTTTTACGTTTTCACCCATTGCTTCGAGTGACCTATAAGCTTTAAAGAAAGTATTTGAGAAGCTTCTTAACTGAATGTGAGAATCCCGATTCACTGATGGAATTTCCATGATTTCTTTTAAGTGCGAATTGATTATTATTTTTTTATTATCGTAACGATTTTTTAACAAATCCCAAGCGATTTTATAATTTTCGTCTGTAGCTGTTAATGATGCAATTAATTTTTTCGGCTCTCCAACTAACGCTTCTTCTAAATAACAAAACTTTGCTACATCCGGTATGTTTGCACTATGCACGATAGCTGTAAAAATGTCGCTAAACCGTTGCCACTCGGCATAATCGCCCGTGAATTTAGGAACCTTCAAAAATCCCAGCTGAGATGCAACATTTGGCAATGCCGGCGGCTGTCCGATCGCCGAAACGTTAAATGGTGAAAAAGATGGAAGAAATTGCGCACCGCTACCTCCTGGGGCCCCAGGAGCGGCTCCAGCCACAAACAAGCCGGAGGAAGAACTGATGCCTGAGCCAGGAGCTACCGGCGCCGGCGCCGCTGTCTTCAAATGAAAACTTATTATTTTTTCTGCCTCACCGATTACGTCAAAATATTTGTTTTCGAATGTTTCGCGTTCGTCTTCGAATTGCTGTTCATCGTAATTCTCCGGAATTTTACTCAAGATTAGTTCTTCGATCTCAGTTTGAACTTCTCGAAATCGATTTAATATTGTTTTCGCGTCTTTTAAACGAATTTGGAGTTGTTCGAATTTTGAACTTTCATATTTATCGAGAAATGTTTGAAATCGAGTCATTTCTCGTTTTATGTTGGTTCGATTATTTTTAAAACCTTCCAGTTCGATTTTTGGGTCAAGCCCAATATCGTTCGCGTCACCGTTTTCAGACATTTCGTTTTTGTTTTAAGTAAATAAAATAGTTAAAAATTTAGTTAATTTTGATTAAATTTTGAATAATTAATTATTCACAAAAAATATTATTTCAGACGACGGCACTGGAATAAGCTTATCGCCTTGTTAGTTGCTTGGCGTGAAAATTAAAAAAATAATAGGGCAAATCGAGGAGCAAATAGGGTAATCAACAGTGAAATTAATTAAGCTACAACTATTTATACAAATACGTTCTCAGGGTGGATATCCTTTCGTTCAAAAACTAATAATGTCGTGCAGAACAAAATGCATGCAAAATACGTGATACTGTGATACATTTAACCTTGTTAATCGTGCAAACACCGCGTTTTCGTGTTAATAACGTTTTTAATATTTGATTTTTCGTGATTTTGTGAACTAAGTTTCTAATTGAAACGAGAATCGAGATTATTTTTGTTGTTTATTTCGTGATATTTAAGTTAAACAATTTTTAACTCCACGCGGTGCATAAGGTTATTTGTTTCACGGTTGAAATAGTAATAAAAATTAAA
The DNA here is from genome assembly GCA_917834065.1 of Ceutorhynchus assimilis. Lineage (NCBI taxonomy): Eukaryota > Metazoa > Arthropoda > Insecta > Coleoptera > Curculionidae > Ceutorhynchus > Ceutorhynchus assimilis. Next base: position 39,291,351 of record OU892283.1, on the reverse strand, counting down.
AGGAACGACCTAACCTGTTGTGTTTCGTGATGGCGAGCATATGACGAGCGGTTCGGAGGCAACCGTATTTGTTTCCTTCGATTTTTTCTTCGATTTTCTACAAGCACTTGCACTAATTCTATCGGGTTCGAAGGACCATGTTGCTGGGTTCCTTCGACAGGTAATATTTTGCAGAAATAAGAACCCACTTGTTCAACTTTACGTTTTTAATTACGAGAAAATAAATGCTTGCAGAACAGTACAATTTTTACCAGGCAGAATGGCTGACTATTTACTAGTAACGGCCCTCGGCAACCGCTCCAAGCTCCGCCCTTCAGCTCCACCTTGCGTTCGGTATTTTGCTCAAAGAGCAGAGCGTGCCGAGCGGAGCCATAATCACGTGACCAGTGAGCGAACAGAGCAGTTGAACGCTGTACAAAAGTGCCAGAAATTTTAATAAACGAACGCGAATGAGGCTGCACCGAGTACACTTTTTAAATAAACGAACGGTAAAGTCAAGCTCGGAGAACTCGGACCAAAATAACGAACGCACGGCCAATATTCCGACGCCGAGTGACATATGACAAGCGCGGTCGCGCCAAGTTTTCAGGGCTTTAGCCGTGTTGCCATATCTAATAATATGATACTAATACAAATAAATGAAATAAATCCTTAACTCTAACAGATGAATCATCATCACTGAAGTAAGAAAAAAAGGGACCAGGGTAATGTAAACAAGCTATTGTACCTTTCTTTTCTTATCTATTTTTATATTCGTTATTCGGCAGTAGACTGCGTGTAGGGATAAGCTATTAAAAAAATAATAATTATAAGCGATGATCCTAACTGCTCTTCAAATCGGAATTTTGGTAAGCTACTTCTAGTTGAGCATGTTTGGTATTAGACTTTAAGCTTTTGGCTGTAGATGTTTTCAATGACTTCCTCAAGTTGCGATTCACTGATATCCAGGGAGTTATATCACGTCTATTTGCTGAGTCCTCATTTAAAATGCTTATTCTGCTTTTCAGCTTATTATAAATATATGTATTTTCTTAGGATAGTTAGTCAGTTGAAATTTATTATACTTATAACTTTTATTGTAACGTGCTTTCGCTAGTAATAATTTCGAATTGTTAATAAAGTCATTTTTTTAAAAACCAACCCTCGGTTGCTGACTTGTTAACTGGCGCAGTCGACAGGACGTGTTTTTTCGGGACTGTTTATCGGTTCTTCGGTATTCGGACTAACCGAAAAAATCGGACTTACGTTAATTGTTTACTGTGAGGTGTCAGAGTGGCTTTCTAGATATCGAAACACCCAGTTCATCGTGAACCTGTTACCTCGAAGTAATCGGAGTTTGGAACCAAATTGTCCAAATCTCGCAAGGACCAAGAACCATTTGGAAGGACCATATCGCCAACCAAACCTCTGGGACTTATAGCAATGAAATTCTTCTTATTCAGTCTGTAAGTGCAATTTAACTTATGTCTGACGTAAATGAAATAATTGAAAAATTGAATAATTTATCATTACCGCCTTCAACTGACTCATCTTCTGATTCGGAAGATTTAATTAGAATAATTAATCAAACATTTTCTGAAAGTAACGGTGCCGAAAGCACATCTTTTGATAATCAAAACATTTGCATTGTTCCGAATTTAAACTCTAACAGTATGGCTCATTTCAAGCCAGAGTACCTTAGTTGTGTACCACAATTTGACGGAAATCCGAATGATTTGAACAGATATTTATCAGTATGTCAAAGCCTCATTGATGCTTTCTATAATGCTGCTCAACCAGATAGTTTTCAGAACATTTACTTGCTGAACTCGATAATCGGTAAATTAACCGGTAACGCAAAATTAGTTTTGGGAACCCAAAATGTAACAACTTGGGACCAACTTAAAACTATTTTGGGCAGGCATTTTGCTGACCAGCGCGATGAAGCTTGTTTAAATCGCGATTTAGTAATACTTAGGCAACAAAATGGTGAAAAACCCAGTCAATATTACGATCGTATTTTACATATTTTAAATCTTTTATGTTCCTACGTGGATATTCATGAAACAAATGACGCTGCAAAATTGCTGAAACCAAAGAATATTATAGACTAACGACGTTAGTCTATAATATTCTTTGATAACACTTAATAGTTTTAATAATTTTCACATACATTTTATATTGTAATCAGGCATTTCGAAAACCCAATAAAAAAAAGAAGGCGGGACGGCCCCATTGTCCTGTTATCTGAAGAATATAAAAGTTTTTACACCAACTGAAAACTTGAATGCAACTAAAGAGAATAAATAATAATCAGAGTACCTATAATTGCTGATACACAAAGCACTATGACTCTAAGCCAAATTGTCTTCATTCCTGGATTCGGATTTATGGATCCGTGGATATAGAAATCGTCTTCTGATGACTGAATCAGAATTGTAATTTTCCTTGTCCACAAGTATATTTTCGCAATACATTTTACAATAAAAGCAAAATTAATCGTTATTCAAAAAATGGCTAATAGCACCAAGAATGAAATTCTCAGTCCAGCATCGAAAATAGACCAACTTAGAGGAAATGTAGGTCAAAATCTGCTAAAATAAAACCAGAATTTAGCTCAAGGTGGTAATATTTGATGAACGATTTAACGCACTTGTGTTCTCGTTAAATCGAGTGACTAATTATTGTAATTTAGAACTTGTGAATTCTTTGATCATCGATATGCATCACTAGTGTTTATTTTTAAAATCCAAACAAGTGTTTATTAGTCAATATTACTTAACACTAGTAAAGGTTGGCAATGGACTTACTTTCACAATAGACTTGTGCACAAAAATAGCTTTCAATTTTGTATTGTTGCTACTTACTTTTTATTCATAGTGTAAAATCAAATCCAAACAAAAATAGGCAAACACCAAGCAGGCAAATCAAAACTTACATTTTTCTTTTGCTGTCCCTCCCTGAAATGCCAAAATGCCGGCCTATGATAAGGCATATTTTATACACTTTTAATTCTCAAACTGGATTTTTGTGTATAATTTCGGAGGCGTTTAGCCTGTTAAAAACTATTTTTAGGTTTTCTCCCTGCGAATTAAGAATTACACAATCGGGTTTTGCCAGTAGAATATAAAATCTCGCTGGCTGTGCAAAAGTGTGGGGGGTCTTTAATAAATTCGAAACGTTTTGCCAAAAATCCCTGGCTTTCGAGCCCACACATCAAATTAAAACAACGACATTATAAAGAAAATTTTTAATTTATTTCGGAACGAAAAATCAAAAAGGCAATAATTGTCGCAGAAAAAAAAAACACGGTATTGTCAATTTGCCAAAATACAATTTCTTATATTATCCATTCACAATACGATGTCCATAGGTACAGGTAAAATTTATCACCTTTCAATGCTATTTTATAGGGAAAGAAGATAAATTTACCTGTACCTGTGGACATCGATTGTGAATAGGATATAATTTTAAAGTTAGACAATAATATTATTAATAAATAACCTTATCAATTAGATACAAATATTTACAACAAAATTGTTTTTTTTTTAAAGCTTACAGTTGTGTTTGATTAGTTAGAAGAAGTAGAAAATTGAACAATGTAAACGCATTCAAAAGTGGGACAAAGACAAAATTATAAGAGAGACCACTTAAAATCATTTACAATTATTACAAAAAAAAAAGGATAGCAACACTATTTCCAAACAAATGATCACGTTTATTACAGAGCTAAGAAAAATATCTTAAAAATATCAAAAACTGAATTTTTAAATATCAATATCAGCCATGATTTTAATTTAAATTGAGATCAGAAAACGAGCAAATTGTCCCAAAAGTCTACTAGTGGTAATTTGACGTCAAAATTGGAATTTATTTGGGAAAATCTGCACCTGTTTCATTACTACAAAAAATGATATTACAGAAAATTTTGATCATAAATAATTACGTCAGAATTTTTGTAAATCATTCATTGAAAATTCCTGCTCTCAGTGCGGTTGATTACGTTTTCTTGTTGGAACAAACACACAAATTCAGTCACATAAATAACTTTCCAATTCATAAATTAACAAATAAACAATCTGGCAACAAATTTGTATATAAAATTAATCTAATAAACTTAACCTAAATCCGCCAAAATTGCACAACAATAATTGAATTATTTACAAGAAAAATATCATCTTGAAGGCAATTTTTTTTTCACTTGATGAACTCAATATTATCATACTCAAATTTACCATATTAATATAAAATTCATCAGCTACATTATCCTACTATACAAAAATAAATAAATCTGCTATTTACTAATTTATAAAAAAAAAGTATCTCGTAAACAATTTTCTCTTGTGATTTATATCAATGTGATGTTAAACCATAATTTTCATTAAGCCTGCTTGACTGTTGGCCCCGACGCTGGAATCTTCCAAAGAGTCCAAATCCAGAGCGCTTTCGATCATTGTGGTGTCTTGCAGTAGCCTCAATCTACACAGAACCAACAATCATTGAAAATTAACTCAATTATGAATAAATTGAAATAGTCTTTAACATTAACTTTTGTCCCTGAAGATTATTTTAATCAATTATTTTGATCTTGAGATCAAGTTATGTCCAGTGCCGGATTTACCAATATTCCGCTCTACGCCTGTTGAAAAAGGCCGCCCTCATGTTGGCTATAACAGTAAAACCAGAATTTCAAATTTTGAATTTATTTTCACAGCTATAACGCTATTTACATATTATATTGGAGAAATATTGCAAGTGCTTGTCTTATTAAGACAAGCCTTATTACTTATTTCGACAGCTGCGCATGCATAAGGACAGCCTTATTAAGGATAAGGATCTGCCTTATTTAGGAGAAAATAAGACCTTCCTTATTTTTGCCTTATTTAAAAGTTCTTAGTCGATCGGAGATGATCGGTAGGACTCGCGAACTGGGTTTTGTTATGTTATGTGTTTATAACCATAGATTTTAGATTCATGATAACAAATTTCAAGCCAAATTTTGACTTTTCTTGAATTTTTTTTTCCAAACTTTGAGAAATGAGGCAAAATCAAAACAGCATCGACGCACAGACAAGAGGAAGACTAAAGGTTTGTTTGTTTGTGTCGCACTAACTTAAACTAAGCTGTAATATCTCAGATTATGGCAGATAAACCATATAAAACGCTCACAAACGAAGGCCCCAAAGCAGGAAGAGCTGCCCCGAATAACGGGTCAGTTAAGTTAGCCCCCCCCCCCCATAGAAAATTTCTGGATGAAAATTATCCCATAATTTTGCTCTCATTTTGCTCCACTAATTTCGATTTTTGCTCCATTACAGTGGAGAGACTATGTGGTCTATTAGGTGGGGGGGGGCTGAATTAACGCTAGCCCCCCCCGGTGAAAATTTTGAAATTTGATCATGCTCATTTTGTTCTCCGAGTTTTGCTCCACTATCGGCGAGTTTTGCTCCATTACCAGGAGAGACTTACAGAGCTTCCAAGAATCTCTCCCAGCCCCCCCCCCCGGTGAAAATTTTGAAATTTGATCATGCTCATTTTGTTCTCCGAGTTTTGCTCCACTATCGGCGAGTTTTGCTCCATTACCAGGAGAGACTTACAGAGCTCCCAAAAATCTCTCCTAGCCCCCCCCGGTGAAATTTTTTAAATTTGCACATGCTCATTTTGTTCTCCGAGCTTTGCTCCATTTTGCTCCACTATCGGCGAGTTTTGCTCCATTACCAGGAGAGACTTACAGAGCTTCCAAGAATCTCTCCCAGCCCCCTCCCGGTGAAAATTTTGAAATTTGATCATGCTCATTTTGTTCTCCGAGTTTTTCTCCATTTTGCTCCACTATCGGCGAGTTTTGCTCCATTACCAGGAGAGACTTACAGAGCTCCCAAAAATCTCTCCTAGCCCCCCCCGGTGAAATTTTTTAAATTTGCACATGCTCATTTTGTTCTCCGAGTTTTGCTCCGTTTTGCTCCATAATCGGCGAGTTTTGCTCCATTACCAGGAGAGACCTAGAGAGCTCCAAAGAATCTCTTCTTGCCCCCCAGTGAAAATTTTGAAACTTGAAATTTCGAGTTAGTCCGAAATACTCCGCCTCCAATTTTACACATTCGAGCGAACATAGTTTGGCGCTCTCAAGCTGCTTTCACTTTCCTCGCCTGTTTCCTCTGACGCACCTGTAACTGATTTTCAAGCGTTCGAGTGCAAAGCGCATTGAGTATAATGGGCGTGAAATGCTCGTGCTTCGCACACTGCACCCGAAAGCGGCTCTGGAATGAACTAGACAGCTCCCAGGAATCTCTCCTTGCAACACGTATGAAAATTTGGAAGTTTTGCTCCATTACCTGGAATGACCTACGAGCTCCTAAGAATCTCTTCTAGCCCCCCTTACACCAGTTAAAATTTTGTTTGATCATATTAATTCTGTTCTCCGAGTTTCGCTCCGTTTTGCTCCATGATCGGCGAGTTCTGCTCCATTACCTGAGCCTGAGCTGCTTTCGGGTGCCACGCTTTGAGCAATCAGGCGCTCTGAAGCTGCTCTCATTTTCCTCGCCTCTTTTTCCTGATGCACCTGTACCTAACTGATTTTCAAGCATTTGAGTGCAAAGCGCATCGAGTATAATGGCTATGAAGAGAATGGTGGTCCCTGGTTTCACTAGCTTTGTTTGTTTATTCGCACCAACAAGGCACCAACCGACACTTTCTACACCAAACGTGTTTGTTTATCCAAGGTTTATTCCTATATATTTTTTTTTGTATGGGTCTGACAGAGACAAACTGACTTTTTGGTGCACCTGGTGCAGACTGGTGTAACTTTGGTGCAAATAGACAAACAGAGCCCGCAAGAAGCCCTGTTAGTTAAAACTAATTTCGATCCTTTTTTTTTTCACGTGCTTCTAGAAAAAGACTGAAATAGTCTAAGTACGCACTGAATTTACAACTGGGAATCGCTTGCAAAAATAGTTATTTATGTCATAAATAAATACCGATAATCAAGCTCGTTTGCTCGAGCGCCCATGTTCGCAGCAGTGAAATGTGTTCCGAATGATTTTATATTGACATGACCGTGCAAATCGGTGAGACAAAGATGGCGCCTATTTTCAAGTGAACAAATTTGACAGACGTCGTAAATTATAGGGACAGCCTTTTATTCTTCCGAAATAGCTATTTATAGCGGTGATCTTTTTTTAACTGTCAGTAATGTACTCAGTTACTTTTGGTGACGATGGTATTTGCTGCAAATCGTTCCAAAATCAAAATTCAGTTTACTGATTTACTGGCTTGGCAAGCTTTTGAAATCCACAATGACATATGCGCATTTTCACCGATGTAATGCTGTCCTTGTCATTTGACAGCAGCAAAACAAAGATAGGTTACTCCTCATCAAGAGAAATGCGCATAAGCAATTGGTGAATTCAAAAACTTGGCCTTCCTTCAAGAACCCTAAACCTTAATAGAATGGCTTATCTAGCTGTCTGCCATGTCCACGCGAAAACTCCCCACCATTTGTGTCATTTTGACGTCAATGTAGACCTCAAGACTTCAGTGACGTCACGACTAGTCGAAAAGCGAACGTACGCCTTATGCCTCATTCTCACTTGCGCGAAATTCGCTCTTCTTTTGACATTGCTTCGACAATTTGACGTTTTATGTGTGTATCAAACGTCAAATTGTCGAAGCAATGTCAAAAAAGAGAGAATTTTGCGCAAGTGAGGCTTTATGGGGAAAAGCCATCCTGTTAGTTGACGGTTGTTGGCCTTCCTTTATCCAATTTTCTTGCTCTTTCTTTCTGTTCCAAACCGTTCCTTGTTCACTTTGGAGCAGAATGAGTTTATCTGACGGCCGTTCCCATATTACATTAGTTGTATTCCTTTCACACCTAGGAGGAACTCCGGAACAGCTCCGGGGCTTCACGCGCTTATTCCTTTCGAAAAGTGTTTGTTGCAACACGCATCTGTTCCCTGCAAATCGGGGGCGACTGAACACCGGAGCGAGTAGCTCGAGTGTTTCAAACTCATGAAAGGAATACAACTATTGCGGAGCATCCGGAGCAAATGTTTTTCCACCGGATTTAAAAAGAAATCTCGCGAATTTCTTTAAGTAAATGTCAATAGCGCTTTTCAATTCAGAACAAAAAAATTATGATTACAAAAATAATCTGTAATCTGTGTAATCGGGATTGAGCGATCGTTTGTACCTATTTGTTTTTTTATTTTACTTTTGCGCCCTGCTCAGTTCGTAATTTGCGTAATTTGTATGTTGTTTATTATTATGATGACAGATCACAGGATTGCGAGCGTAATTTCACAAACCGTTCCATTATTCAAGTCTTCCTCCCCTTGCTCTGGGTTCACGTGACTAAAAATTCCTCTCGCTCCAATCTACTCCCGGATTGGTTATTGAACGTAAGGTTTGAACAAATTGACGTCACGGATGCGTTCGTCACTAATTTAGTACTATGTTTGCTGCATTTGGAGAGTACCGTTCCAGTAAAAACTATGAAGGCGGGCTCGACGGGCTGTTCGTTGTTTTGTTCAAAAAGTCAACCTCAACGACACTCGTCGTCGTGGTCGTCGTAATTTTTTAATTGTTTTATCCTGCTCTGATCCATCGAATTTGAAGTAGCACGAAAGAGCGTTCAGTACCTACTCAACTTTTGGCTTTGTCAAGGTAATACAGCATTCAGTTTATCGTACTGACGCAGAAATCCGTACTGCCATTTAAAAAAAGAACATAGCCTATATAACATGTACCATCGTCACCAAAAGTAACTGGGACAGCATCACATTAGCTCTTGTCCTATTATATGAATTTTATCGGCAAATATTTGTCAAACTATGATTTAAATGCATTGAAATGACTGACAGTAGAATTAGTCCAGGAGATTATTATGCATTATTTGTGTCCCAGATACTTTTGGTGACGATGGTACCTACTTCAGGAGCAAGGATCGAAGGATCTACCGGGAGTACCGGATGTTCCAACGAGGACTGAACAGGGCCTTAATTTCGACTTTTCTTGTACCTATTTTTGGACAAAACTAATGGCGTTTCCGATTGGTAGATTTAGTGCGGAACTAGTGCAATTTTTTCTATTTCTGTCTTTTTCTTCCACAGGTCGATTGAAAGGATGCAAATACACTCAGTGCGCACTAAATTTACCAATCGGAAACGCCATAAAATATCAGTTATATATATAACTTTTTCGGTAGAGTTCAAAAATGCTACTTGGGAAACAATTGAACCTCAGACAAAAGAGTTATGACGTACAATTTAATTTTTCTCCGAATGACAGTAAAAGCAGCCTTTTATTGGCACTTGACAGGATCAAAAGTTGTATTTTTACTGTCTACACTGAGAAAATTTTTTCATTGTCATAGCTAATTTTTCTGCTGCCGTAGCCAAAAATTTTGGCTACATATAGGGGACAGCCAAGATCTTTACTACCGCCGAAAAGATAACTTTCTCTCCTGGTAATGGAGCAAAACTCGCCGATAGTGGAGCAAAATGGAGCAAAACTCGGAGAACAAAATGAGCATGATCAAATTTCAAAATTTTCACCGGGGGGGGCTAGCGTTAATTCAGCCCCCCCCACCTAATAGACCACATAGTCTCTCCACTGTAATGGAGCAAAAATCGAAATTAGTGGAGCAAAATGGAGCAAAATGAGAGCAAATTTATGGGATAATTTTCATCCAGAAATTTTCTATGGGGGGGGGGGGGCTAACTTAACTGACCCCCGAATAACACAAACAAACAACCTCAAGGTTTACGTATAATGATGAACTGTTTTGCTTAGAGAATTTGTGTCATTTTCCTGCCACTGTTCCACGATTTTACACGAACTATATAAATATTTTGAACAAATAATTTCTTATTTTCGAAATATCTAAGCATATATTCCACATCAGGAAGAAAACACTTCAAGTTCATAACTTAAAAAATAAATATAAACAAAAATTCAAGATTTTCAGGTTAGAAATAAGGCATCAACTCCTAGTCGTTTCTGGAAATTTGCAATATCTAAACTTGTCATTCGAAGTAAGGAAATGACCTATCACGTCTAAATAAGGCATTCCAACGAACTGTCAAAAATGGCGTCTGTCAAAAGTTAGCCAGGGCAGGCAAATGTTAAAGTGCGCAAAAATATTGGTAAAATGCCTGCATTTTGTTGTGTAGTGAATTGAAGTAGTAGGGGAGAACACGACAACGTTAAATTTTATAAAATTCCTTCGGAACTGAATCGAAAACATCCTGATAAAGTTTAAATTAGAAGACAAAGCTGGTTAAATGCAATCAAACGTGAAGATATAACTGGCAGCTAAAATATGCTGTAGTTTGTTCGAGATATATGTATATTAGTACTTATTATCAAATATTAATACTTCAGAGCAACTGAGCAACTATTATTATTAAAAAATGTAAATTAAAATGACGCGTGTTTGATTGTGTAACACTTGTATGACACAATCGAATTGTGTGCCCTGACTGATTTTTTTTTGTTGGAATGCCCTATAAGGTTTTAGCCTTATCAAGGCTGATTTGCAATATCTCTCTAGACTCTCGCCGGGTTTTCATAGCAGCAAACGAGTTTATAATACTATCAAAATCCAAGCTTGTTATCAAATCAGATTCTATCGTCAAAATTGTCAATGCATTTATGGCCGTTTGCACTGACCATTTTAAGGAACCCTTAGCGATAAGTACTCCTTAAAGTGACATTTCTCTATGTACTTATCGCTAAAGCTTAATTCTCACTTGCGCGAAATTCGCTCTTTTTTGACATTGCTACGAAAATTTGACGTTTAATACACACATAAAACGTCAACCTGTCGAAATTTTCAAAAAAAGAGCGAATTTTGCGCAAAAAGAGCGAATTTCGCGCAAGTGAGAATGAAGCATTAGGCTTCCTTAAAATGGTCGGTGCAAACGGCCATTCGGTCTTGTTCCATGGAAGATCTTAAATAGGATTTTAAGCGTTTGAGGGTTGAAAATAAACGCTCCGCAGAACAAACTGTGACCGCCATAGCAACAAATATACGTAAACCAACACATAGCAACCAGGTTTTCGAACGCCCAACTGTGAAAAATTCCTTATCCTTATTTTCCTCATGCAGTTTTCGATTGGGGTGAAAGAGAAAATAAAGTTTTTGAAGAAATAAAAAAAGAACTGGCATCCCCAAAGCTGTTAGTACATTACGATCCAAATTTACCGGTAACTTTGGCTTGTGATGCGAGTTCATATGCCTTAGGTGGGGTCATTTCTCATAATTGCCTTAATGGAGACAACCGCCCTATTGCATATGCCTCACGGATCCTTTCTGACGCCGAAAGGTCTTATAGTCAGTTAGATAAAGAAGGGGCAGCTATAATATTTTGTTTAAAAAAATTTAATGATTATCTCTACGGAAGGTTTTTTACTCTACTTTGTGACAATAAAGCTTTAGTGAATATTTTGGGTAGCAAAAAAGGCATACCTGTATATGCAGCGAGTAGACTTCAAAGATGGAGTATAATTTTAAGTATGTATAACTATGATATAAAATTTATTAAATCAGAAAAAAATATTGCCGATGCCTTATCGCGGTTACCTTTGAATATAAAAATAGAAAAAAAATTTGATTATTCTCACATTTTTTACCTAGAAGAAAATTTACCCATTGATTATAAAAAAATAAGTTCATTTACAAAAAAAGATCCTATTTTAAATATTGTTTATGGTTATTGTTTTCATGGATGGCCAGAACAACAAAACATTTCTGAAAAAATTAAAATTTTTTACAATAAACAGGATCAATTGCATTTGGAACACGGTTGTATCTTGTGGGGATACAGGGTGGTAGTTCCCGAAAAATTAAGAGCGTTTTTACTAAATGAGCTGCATTTCACTCATATGGGTATAAGTAAATGCAAGGCGATTGCTAGATCCTATTTTTGGTGGCCACAAATTGATGAACAGATAGAAAAAATGTGTAAACAGTGCACGACATGCAACACTGTTTGTCAAAATCCACCAAAAACCACCTTGCATCCCTGGCCTTATGAAAATACACCGTGGAGTAGATTACATATAGATTTTATGGGACCAATTTTTAATAATAAATATTTAATTATCATTGACTCATATAGTAAATGGCCAGCTGTTTACAAAACAAATAACACAGACGCTAAAAGTATTATTAAAATTTTTAAAAACCTATTTTCTATGTTTGGTTTGCCACAAAAAATTGTTTCCGATAATGGCCCACCTTTTACCTCTTTGGAATTTCAAAATTACCTCAAATCAAATGGTATACGCCAATTGTTTTCTACCCCAAAACATCCCCAAAGTAATGGGCAAGCAGAAAATGCTGTAAAAAATTTTAAATTAGTTTTGAAAAAAGCTATGATAGATAGAAAAGATTTAGATGAATTTTTAACACAATATTTGTTTGACTACCGTAATACACCCCACACCGTGACGGGGGTCAGTCCCGCACAATTAATGTTTAAACGAAAATTAGGAAATAAATTTGATTTATTAATACCAAATTCAAAAAGAATTTTGGAGGAAAAAACAGAAAAACAAATAGAAAATTTTGGGGGTGTAGAAAAAAATTTTAAAATTGGGGATAACGTTTTTTTAAGGGATTATAAACAACCCGAAAAACCAACTTGGATGGGGGGTAAAATAGTGGGACAGGAAGGGTCAGTGATTTTTGACGTAAAAACACCAGAAGGGAGAGAGTATAGACGTCACTCAAATCAATTAAGGGCATCATCTATGAATTTTAATAAGAATTTATCAAATGAAAATGTAGTTGCAGATCAAGTATCTTTGACTGAAATTTCGCCATCAACTTCTGAAGATGTCCCTAGGGATTCTGTTGAAAATTCTTGCATTGGAAAAGATCAGGCTCAAGGGGTCACTTCCGAATATAATTTGCGTTCTAGAAACAAAAAAAAATCTGAAACTGCTTGATTCTTATAATGTGCATGAACTTTTATATCTTACAGCCTGCAATAAACCATTAAAGATAAACGCAAATAGAATAGATTTAAACAAACAAAAACAAAAAAAACTTGTAAATGATTTTTTGGGTATACATTAGGTACTAGATAATATAATTGTTTATATTTGAAGGTTTAGGTTAGAAAATAAAATATATCTATATATTAGACATAGTAATAATGGTGGTGGAAAATACTTAAGTAGGAATATATTATGTTATGATGATAAATACAAAAATAAATTGTTTTTATATATAGTGTGGGAGAGTGTAGTAAAGGCAGTGTATAACATATAGGTACCTACCTAGTTATTATTAGGCAGTGTATAGTGAAATGTAAACAGGCAACATTCCGATACTTTTTATATTGTAAATTTCTGGTCATCAAACCAAATAAAATAAAGAGAGCACTTCAGCTTTGAACCTCGAAATAAATAGTCCTATATATAAAACATTGAATATATTTCTTCTAAATCCTTAATTATTACAATACACACAATTTTTTGTTTCACATTACTTCTTATAACGTAATAAGGAAACTTCTGTAAATTCGGTAACGATGGATTTAAAACTCTCCGCGTGTCGCGTGTCGCTAGGCGTTGCGGTTTTTTTGGTTGTTTTTGTTTACTTTACCAGGTGCGCGTCATCACACTATTTATTTTCTCTTGGTAAGTTTTACCCCCAGTGCATTACCGTAATAAACGGATGGCAGGACCAATCATAGGAGGTACAGGGTAATCTATTTCAAATGTCACCCCCTCTTAACTTAATGGAAATCGCCATTAGTCATGCCAAATATCAAGCATTAAAAATCAGCCGTTAATTTTTTTATAAATATTTGAAGTTACGCTCGAAACATCGCCATTTGAAACGACCGATTAGTGGGACGTCACTCGGCAACAAAATTCCGTTGACAGTGACGAGCACTTCGAACTTCGAGCAGATAGATTTAGGTTATGGTTATGTTGTTATGTATGCCATTTACGATAGATTTGACAATAGCGATACCAGCAGCGCATGAAGTGGCGGTGGTGCGACCAGATTATTACTGCCTTGTGACGTCACGATCCATAGAAACACGTTTTTGAGCGCGTCATGAATTTCGAATTATTTGGTATTTTCAATTGAAGATTTTGGATACCAGAGATAAGATATTATTTTTTTTCCTATAATTGTATCATTAGGCAATCCAAACCACGGACACTCAAGATGGCGGGACGGCCACACATGGGCCAAAAAACAGAAAAAAAAATATATAGTTTCTGCCCAATTTAATAGTTTAGGTACCTAGTCAACAAATATTTTATTAAATAATCAAAATCAAAGTTGCAAGCAAAACTCTTAGCAAAATAATTTAAAATACGCATATAAACATATTCAAAACAAACTTGCTTGGCCGCCACGCCATATAGAATTTTCCTTTTTGGCAGATGGATTGAATTGCCTAATTTATTAGGATGTTTGTTATTGTGTTTTATTATTTATTCCATTTTTAATTTAATGTGCAAGTTCCCTATTATTTATAAACAGATTATTGTTCAAATGTAATTCATTAATTTACAATCAGGTGGAGGGGTACTAATAGGTTGGCAACTGTAAAAAGTGCGTTTCAGTCTGAGGTGAAGGCGGAGGAAAAAACGATATGGAAATACACAGTTGCAATGGAATAGAGCGAGATAGATATATTAGTTCGCATATTTGTCACCGGCAAATTCTCGCTGATAGCACTTTAAATAGTCGCACGATGTCTAATCTTGAGAAGTATTCAAAATTAGCCATAAGAGAAATTTATAGGATTTAGTTAAAAAACCATAAAGTGGACCAGTTTGATTATATTGACCTGCATTGACGCAACCATGTAATACAAACAATAATCCAATATTGTTATTAATTAACTAGCAAGTTTTAAAATACCAACCTAATTGCAGCAATCTGCAAAATCATCATCATTCCAAATTACGTTTATTTTATTAATAATTTTTGTGTATAAATATCGGTTCATTTCAAATAATAAATTAGTATCAAACCTTTACTGGTGTATTACTCACTTACCACAAAACCCTAAGCCTATACCCAGAGGGTGAGGCTGCACTCTACCTAAAGACGAAAACCCTTCACAGTCGTCACCTCTACAGGGCACTGTGAAAATACCGACACCAAGGTTCTCCCATATCAAAAGGGAAATCTTTCATTGGTCCTTCGAGCAAAAGAAGAAGAAGATAAAGGTTGAAAACCAGACCTTCCCAACAGTCCCCCCCTCATTCCTACTCCTCAAATTACCCATACACTCGCGCCCTTCGGGGTTAACGTTTAGACACCGGTCTAAACAACCATCCAAAAATACCTTTCTTTCCTTGCTGTAGCAAGTGCTTTGTCTGGCTACAGCATCCCGACTGATTAGGATTCTCTCAAGCCTGCGCGGTGCCCAAGCAAGCCCTTGGGTGGGAGTGGTTCTTTTCAGTCAATCCCTAGTATAGCAAGTGCTTTGTCTGGCTATACACTCATTCCTACACTCAATTACACACACTTTCGCGCCCTTCGGGGTTAACGCTTAGATACCGGTCTAAGCATCCAAACCTCAAAACCTCCACTGTCCTATACCTATAAGGTCCTTCCAAACCTCAAAAAAAAAAAAAAAAAACAGAAAACCTTCGATCGCCACCGACGGATCACGTGCACCAGCCACCGCCGTCCATTCTCAACTTCAAAAGAACTTCAATAATATTACACTCCAACGTCATTTCCAAGTCACATCGAGCAGACAAACCATCATCAGTAGTGGATCAAGCCAACCAGTCAGTCAAGTGCATCAGTCACCGCCGTCCAACAACAAGTGAAAAAACACAACTTCACCCAAATTCAGAAAAATGCCTACCATAGGCGAAGAGATGGACCCGTCTTGCGCTGGAACAACAACAACACGGTCGAGACCTACAACGTATTCTCACGAATATGAAAAAAGATGCCACAAGCCGAAAAACAATCCAATACTTCGAAGGAAAAATCAAATCAGTGGAATCATTATGGACCACAATCTATGAGAATGACAAGAAGATCAACGAATTGAGTTGCCCCACCCACAATTACCATACCACGAACTACATTGAACAACTCAAGGAGGTCTACACTGACACAGTGGATTACATAGAAGACGGTATAAAAAAGGCCGAAGCCCGAACAAAACAAAACGAGATGACATCAAAACTAACAGCACTGCTTAACCAGATGGAAGAATTCCTCAACGACACTATTGCAGAAATAGATGATCGCACCCCAACCAATCGCCGTCAGCAGCTCCAATACAAAATAATCGAGAAATGGAGACAGATTTCGGACCTGTACCTACAACTCGAAATTCAATCGGTCCATACACCTTACAAAATCGCATATAAAGCACTTGAGAAACAACACGAGCAGATACTCCTACAGCTACAGCCGAATGAATCTACAACCAATCATCCAAACACTCCAGCATTGCCACAAGCCATGCCCACTGTCATTATCCAACAACCAAGGTCAAACAACATATCGCTGCCTCAAGTGAAGCTGCCAATGTTTGACGGATTATATGAAGAATGGGCCACCTTCAGGGACATTTTCACGAAAATTGTTCATGAGAATAATGACCTCACCGACATCGAAAAGATGAAATATCTGAAGACTCACGTACGAGGTGAAGCCAGTAGAGTCATTCAACATCTACAGATAAACAGTGACAACTACAGTACAAGCTGGAACATTCCCGAGAGAAGATACTACAACGAGAGACTAATCATCAACAAGCTGATTGGTAAGATATTGGAAGCACCATCAATCACTCACGAATCAGCATACAAGCTGAAGCACCTACATGACGCAATGATAGAATGTGTCGAAGCGCTCAACAACATGAAGGTAGACACCAAATCATGGGGACCATTAATCTCAAGACTAATCTGCCGCAAATGGGACTCCGAGACAAATCGATTATTCGAGCAATCGTTGCGAGAGCCAAACAAAATGCATCAGCTAGACGACGTACTCAAATTTCTGCAAACAAGATTTCAATCCCTTGAAGCTTGCGTACAAGGTAAAAAGAAGTCCAGCGAGCAAACCCACAGCACAACTGAAAACTGCGGATACTGCAACGAGTCTAACCACAGCATCTACAACTGTCAGAAGTTCCAAGCACTAACTCCAGCTGCAAGACTTAAAGTCATCAAGGAGAAGAAGATCTGCATAAATTGCCTGAGACACCCAGCGCACATAAGATGTAATTCAACCGTTGTATGTCACACCTGCACGAAATTCCACCATACAATGGTACATGTAGACTTTAACAAACAGAGAAACCAAAACGGACCCAGAAGCTTCCAGCAACCAAACAACAGACACGGCCAAACAAATCAACACCACCGCAGAGACACAAGGCAAGTCTCAACCAATCACCTCGGAAGACACAACGAGATGGTCCTATTGGCAACAGCAGTTGTCAAAGCCCAAAATAATCAAGGGATAATTGAGCATTTACGTGTGCTAATAGATCCAGGCTCCCAATCCACGTTCATAACTGAAGAAGCTGCCTCATTACTTTCCATACCACGTCAGCGCATAAGAGCCGACGTATCCGGACTTGGAAGCGCAGAACTTCAAGTCGCAAAATGGATTGTGAAAATAAACGTCAAGCCAAGATTCCCAAGCAACTTCTCAATGGAGATTCCTTGTATTGTTCTACCCAAATTAACAAGGACGCTACCAAGTGAAGAAATCACCGTAAACATCGACAAATGGAAAAACGACTTACTTGCTGACCCTTCGTTCCACCGACCAGGGCCAATCGACATCATTTTGGGGGCAAAAGAATATGGAGAGATAATCCAGACGGGCATTCGAAAAACAAAAGATGGATTACTCGGACAGCACACCGAATTTGGGTGGATTCTATCCGGAAACATTCTACGACGTGAGAGAAAAAATATGCAAGTTGTCAGTCTAATAACTTGCATTGAAGAAGATCAGCAGTTAGCGAAATTTTGGGAACTAGAAGAAGTAGCCCAAAGCAGGCCAACCACGGAAGAAGATGAATTCTGCGAAAAACATTATCAACTCAACACGAGAAGAAACAGCGACGGTACATACACAGTCAAGATTCCATTTAACGATAAACTAGAACAGCTAGGGATCTCAAGATCACGTGCAGCCGCACGACTACTACAGCTAGAGAAGCGATTTTCAAGAGATCCTAAGCTCGAAGAAAAATACGCTCAATTCATGGAAGAATACCTGAAGCTCAATCATATGAGAATATGCCCGCAACCAAACAATAGCCCATACTACATTCCTCACCAGCCTGTAATAAAAGACTCCAGCACGACAACAAAACTGAGAGTAGTATTCGATGCCTCTAGCAAAACTTCGAGTGGTATCAGTCTCAATGATGCAATGTACTCAGGCCCGAAACTTCAGCAAGAATTGCCAGACATATTACTTCGTTGGAGGACACATAAAATTGTATTAGCAGCAGATGTCGAGAAAATGTATCGGCAAATTAAAATTCACCCAGATGACCAAAAATACCAAACAATTCTATGGAGATTTGGAACAAATGAAGCCATACAAGAATACACGCTAACGACAGTCACATATGGAACCACCTCAGCTCCATACTTGGCCATTAGAACCTTACAGCAACTGGCAGAGGATGAAAAAGACAATTTCCCACTAGCATCTAAAGTGACCAAACAGGATTTCTACGTCAACGATCTGCTTTCCGGGGCAGATACGCTCGAAGAAGCCATCAATCTTCAGACAGAACTCATAGGCATGTTCAAAGCTGGAGGATTCATCCTGCGTAAATGGTCCAGCAACCATATACAAATCCTCAATTCTCTGAATAAAGAACTGAGAGAACAATCCCTACAAGAAATCACTGAAGACGGTACACGAAAATCCTTGGGAATCCATTGGGCACCATACGATGACACCTTCAGATTCAAAACGCAAGTCAACATGGAACAAAAAATTACCAAACGCATTATTCTCTCCGAAGTTGCGAAGCTGTTCGATCCGTTAGGATGGTTAGCTCCAGTAGTCATTAAGGCTAAGCTCTTAATTCAAGATCTATGGCTACAAAATTTAAAATGGGATGACTCGATTCCGGCTAACATCCAGACAAAATGGAGGTCTTTCCAAGATCAACTAAAAGCGGTGGAAGACATTTTGCTTCCCCGATGGACCAACCAAACGACAAACAGTCAGAAGGAACTACATGGTTTTTGCGACGCCTCTGAAAGAGCGTACGGCGCTGTCATCTATCTCAAAGTTAACAGCAAGGAAGGTCCAGCCAAAATATCACTTCTCACAGCCAAATCGAAAGTTGCTCCCACAAAAACAAGAACTACACTCCCCAGACTAGAACTATGTGCAGCTGTTCTTCTTGCAAAACTCATGAAAAGAACCGTCACTGCATTATCAATGGAGGAAGTTGATAAATATGCATGGACTGATTCAATGATAACATTATCATGGATAAAGGGAGACGTTACAAGATGGAAGACCTTTGTCGCAAACCGAACGGCAGAGATCAACTCCCTACTACCAGACAAAAGTTGGAACCATGTCAGAACTTCGGAAAACCCAGCAGACGCTATTTCAAGAGGCATGGATGCAACAAAACTGAAACAGTTCAAGATGTGGTGGAATGGTCCAGATTGGCTAGCGTCAAAACCCACTGTGGAAGCACTGTCACAGAAAATAGAAATACCTCCAGTTACAGAAGAAGTGAAACTCTGTCACGCAGCAATTATTACGGCAGAATGTACCAACCAGATGGAGATCATCAGCAGATTCTCCTCACTCACCAAGATGATACGAGTTCTAACGTACTGTCGTCGAATGCTCAAAGAAAATTGGCGCAGAAAAGGGCCACTAAAGGTTGACGAACTCAACACTACTCTAGAATTACTAGTCAAACAAGAACAACTTTATCACTTCAGAGGAGAAATAAAGTCGCTTCAAGAAAATAATCCTGTCAACTGCAAAAGCAAAATCATCAACCTCAACCCAGTATTGGACCACAAGGGTATACTGAGAGTTGGCGGACGACTAGAAAAATCACATTTACCATACGAAACCAAGCATCCGAAGATCATACCTTACAAAAGTCATCTCACCAAGCTCATAATTCTCGACGCCCACATTCAAACCTTACATGGAGGAAACCAGCTCACACTGGCATACACAAGAAGACAGTTTTGGATAATAAATGCCAAAAAATCTGTCAAATCAGTTATTGGAAAATGTATTAAATGCATTCGGTTTAAGGCAACCACAGCGAACCAGCTCATGGGAAATCTGCCGACTGCAAGAGTATCACCATCTCATCCTTTCGAGCATGCGGGCGTAGATTATGCCGGGCCACTGCAGATTCGGACAACTAAGGGAAGAGGACACAAGGCATACAAGGGATACATCGCCATCTTTGTATGTTTTGCAACCAAGGCAGTCCATCTAGAAGTCGTAAGCGACATGTCGTCCGACACCTTCTTGGCGGCATTCCGACGCTTTATCTCACGAAGAGGACGCTGTGCACATCTCTATAGTGACAACGGCACTAACTTCGTCGGTGCCAGCAGAATCCTTCAAAAGGAGATAGCCACGACCATCCAGAACTCCAATGTTCAAGACGAGTTATCATCAGTTGGAACGCAGTGGCATTTCATACCCCCAGGAGTACCACACTTCGGCGGGCTATGGGAGGCGGCAGTCAAATCTATGAAGTACCACCTGCGAAGAGTTGTTGGAGAGACCCGTTTGACATACGAGGAAATGACAACACTCATGCACCAGATCGAAGGCTGTTTGAATTCTCGACCACTGTATGCAATGACAAATGATCCAAGTGACCTAGATGTGCTAACTCCCGGTCACTTTCTAATTGGGAGATCTATAGTAGACCCTCCGGATCCAGTCTCCACAGCTATCACATCAGGTTTTACCGAAAGATGGAGGTTGGCACAGAAGATTAAAAAAGATTTCTGGAAAAAATGGACATCCGACTACTTAAATCAGCTACAGCAGCGCTACAAATGGCAAAATCAACAAATGAACCCACGAGTAGGAGATCTAATGATTATCAAAGAGCAAGACATCAACCCTAGCAAATGGCCCCTCGGTAGAATAACGGAAATCCACCCATCACAGGACGATAAAATGGTGCGAGTGGTCACTCTAAAAAAGTCAGAAGGAGGCCCTACAAAACGACCCATACATAAACTAATTCCTATTCCCACAGAGAAGGATGACTTGGAAGCAATAAGACTCGAACAAAGCCAACCATCCCACTCAAAAAATCACAGGAAAACTTGGAGAATAGTAATTTCGGCACTGATATTTATATTTGCCTTGAGAAATACTTCAGCCCAAAAATACGAGATACAGTATCCTCCTCCAGGCCTCTATATAGAGCACATTGTACACGCAAAGATAGATAGGGGAACCTTTAGAATGGAACTCCGATTCAACAAGTCTAGATTATGGAATGACACCATCAACATAGATTCATCAATTCGGCAAGTTTCGACTCTTTGTGAGAGAGCCAGAGAATTAGCATCCAACACGGAGTGTTCATCGCTAATTCACCACCTTCAAGAAAAACAGCAACACGTCGATTGGATGAACAGAGGGATGCAGAACGTGATGACCAATCGTAATAAGCGAGGACTTATGGGAAAATTGCTCACATCAGTATTTGGAGTCAACGATGAAGTGTACGCAGACATTGAAGAATTAGACAAAAATCAAAAGGAACTCATCAAGACCTCAAATCATCAAGCGAAGTTTATGCTACATGCTCTGGCTACATTTAATCAGACAGAGGTACGAATCAACAACCATCTAGAAAGATTCAGGAAGAAACTCAATGAAGGCCTTGAAGCAATCAATGAAATGCAGAACTGGTACAGACGAATTGACGAAAACAAACTTAATATTCATTTATTGAGTGCGTACCAAATAGTGGCAAATTACATAGATGAAGTCACTGATTACCATCAAAAACTTTTGGACATCCATTATCACCGTGGACATCTATTTGAAGTCAAATCTCCAGCTTACGTTGAAGAAACCATAGCGTCAGCCAACAAAAAACTTCCAACGAACATTAAAATAATCTCATACCCAATCCTGCAGACCAAAGTTCAACACAGCAAGGACTTCATTCACATATTTGGCTACTTCATCATTACAGAGAACAACGAGTTTGTGCTTATCAAGGCAACACCAATCCCAACCAAAATAACAAAAGAAACTTACTGGATACTCGATGTGCCAAACGAATTCATTGCAGTAGACTACAATTCCCAGTTATACTTCCAGCTCAGTGAAGCAGAACTAAAAAATTGCATCAGCATCAGTCAAGATGCATTCATCTGTGCACCGACTACGACTCGAACCATAGAAGCTACTCCCAACTGCATCATCGATGAAGTCTATCAACGATCGCAAAACACTTCGTGCGCACTACGAAAAAAGACCTTGATATCTAGTATCATATGGAAACGTTTGAATACACCTAATGCTTGGATGTTCATTAGCGCAGACCAAGTCAAAGTAGCAATCATCTGCGATGGCATTCGTGAAGAAGTGACACTCAACAAAACAGGGATTGTGGTCATATCCCAGAACTGCATCATAAAAACCAACAAAAACATTTTAACCCCAAAAAGAGCTGAATCAGTGACTGTTCTGGCATCCATGACACAACCGATCAACCCAAACACAACAGATGCGTCCGTTTTCCAATTAGGACACGAAATTCTAGAAGAACCAGTTCTAGAAGCCTCAGCATCTTTGGATAGAATTGAAGAGGAAGAATCAGATATTCAACAGCAACTACAAGAAACGCATTGGGCTTCCATACACCACCTAGCAGTATTCGGCACTGTTACATCGAGTACACTTATCACCATCATAATCTTGGCACTCGTGGGATATCTCGGGTATCGAAAACATAAGACGAAACCAAGACGTCAAGAAGACCACAATATCAACGGAATACCCTTGGAACCGCTTCGAAGCTACAGCAGGAACCACGAAATTGACACCGATGCCAGCAGCTGACCAAGATTGCGGCGGCCAGAATGTCTAATTTTGAGAAGTATTCAAAATTAGCCATAAGAGAAATTTATAGGATTTAGTTAAAAAACCATAAAGTGGACCAGTTTGATTATATTGACCTGCATTGACGCAACCATGTAATACAAACAATAATCCAATATTGTTATTAATTAACTAGCAAGTTTTAAAATACCAACCTAATTGCAGCAATCTGCAAAATCATCATCATTCCAAATTACGTTTATTTTATTAATAATTTTTGTGTATAAATATCGGTTCATTTCAAATAATAAATTAGTATCAAACCTTTACTGGTGTATTACTCACTTACCACAAAACCCTAAGCCTATACCCAGAGTGTGAGGCTGCACTCTACCTAAAGACGAAAACCCTTCACAGTCGTCACCTCTACAGGGCACTGTGAAAATACCGACACCAAGGTTCTCCCATATCAAAAGGGAAATCTTTCACACGATATACATGGTCTTCCATTTAAAAAAAAAATATAACTTCGCTCTGCTATACAGTTTTTTGACGCACCCTGTATGCTTAAAACTGGCTTCGTTAAAAACTTATGACAATTTCTTAAAGCTTTTGTATTTGACACTTCTGTCAAAAACGTCAAATTAAAAAGTTAGGAGGGGGTGACATTTATAATAGATCACCCTGTACTGGGCGCATTATCCCCCTGTTTACCCACCCCCCCATTAATAAAAGCTAAATCCGCCCTTGGTGTATTAGGACCTAAGGGCTGAATTTATAGTCGCTCCTTGAGGTTTTCTCAGACCTTAAGGAAGCCTTCAATGTTTAGAATTGGCAAGACTAACTTGTCAAATAGTAGTAGGTGTACATTCTAAATTCACGACCCCCAAGGAAAACTCAAGAAACGGCTATAAATTCGACCCTTAGCTATACAAAACATTTAATCTACGGTAGATCAATAAAAATTATAACAGACCACCACGCACTATGCTGGATGCAGTGTTGCCAACTCGGTAGGATTTTCACTAGTTTCAGTGGATTTGAAAGTCGTCTAGTGGAATGGTTTTAGCAAATACCACTATAGTAGTAATTTCAATGGGAATGGGACCCACGATTTCTAGTGAATTTTTAGCTCAATGATTTTTGGTGATACTTCGCGTCCATTAATTCTCGATGCCTGATTCTTTTTAAAATTGCGAAATAACGTATTTGTATAGGATTCCTGTTAG
Source organism: Ceutorhynchus assimilis (assembly GCA_917834065.1). Taxonomy (NCBI): domain Eukaryota; kingdom Metazoa; phylum Arthropoda; class Insecta; order Coleoptera; family Curculionidae; genus Ceutorhynchus; species Ceutorhynchus assimilis. The sequence goes on along the minus strand of OU892283.1, from coordinate 39,267,090 downwards.
TCCAAGAGCCCAGAGTCGCCAGACACAACTTATTTTCTAAAGGACAGAATATGTGGGATTGTGTAGTACTTATATGAACTATGAACGTATGTATACCCGCTAAGTTGGGTAGACCGCCAATTTACCGACACCAGGTGCGAAAGCTGTGAAACACTTTAACTTTTTTTTCTAACGCTTGATTTTTATATATGTTATTAGGGAGACTATTTCATAACTTCGTGTGCTCAGCCAGACGAATCGCACCGGCCAAGCATCCCCCCAGACGCAATAATATTTTTTCCGGGAATGTGAGCCCGAGGGTACTATGCATGCGTTTGAGAGTGAGCGAGATATCTATGTCAACTGATTTCCCCCTCTTAAACTTACAGTCTACTCCAGACTAGAGTATAGAAATGGGAAAAACCGTTATTTACAAATAACAGTTTCAGCTGTTGCTATTATTTTCAATTGGCTGTCTACCCAAATTAACAGGAATACATACGATCATAGTACCCACATATTCTATCCTTTAGAAAATAAGTTGTGTCTGGCGGCTCTGGGCTCTTGAACTATGTTAATTTACAGAACGCAGCAAATATTCAAGGGTGATACACACCTACAAGATTGCTTATCGGCCTCGTTTTTGGTTATCGCCGCCATATTGGTTGCCGACGTCATAACTTAGTCGTCAGTTGTTTAAACAGCCTACGTCAAGGCGAGAAATAACATGCTGCCTACGTCACAACTGGTAATTTGGCGAGGGGGGTTCTAGTATCATGACCAGGGGTGCGATTTTCGAAACCATTCGAGTACATTTCGTACACGAAATTTGACTGACAGCAATATAAATTAAATGGAGAGCATTCGAAATTATATCAAATTTCGTAGGCGAAAATATTCGAAAATACGACCCCAGGGATGTGCGTCTACACGTAGACTTTCATTGTCTACTTTACGTGTAGACAATTAGGCATTCCAACGACCTGTCAAAACTATTCCAAAATGGCCACCGTGGTGGAAGTTCCTCATTCCGTATATGACAGTACAGAATTTGAAGCTTTTTAAAGTGCATTGTTTGGTTGTTTTGTGACTAAACCCTATTTATTTTTTTATTTTATTGACTTCATAAGGCTTTTTTTTAATTAAAAATGCCACAAAAGTGTCCTGTAGTTGATTTTAGAAGGCGTTTCAACAAGGACGATGTCAGGTTGTTTTCAATGCCCAACCTTTCAAATTTTTCCAATTAAAACGTAAAAATTATTCAGTACCACTGATCCTGCATCTAAAATAAAGCCATACTCGAAATACTTGTATGAATCTAAGCTTTTGTAGGCCTTCATTTGCTCATTGCAAATGTTAGACATTTTTTCAAACTTATCGTTCGCCCACATCCCGATTTACCTGCATTAAAGTCTTTGAATATTCACTCTGCATCTCAAAAAGTATATTATAACAAAATAAACTGTAATTAGCTGGAAAATATTCCAAATAATCTCAAAATAAACAAACAAACGTCAAATTTTCCTTAGTCGCCATATTGAAAAATCACGTGGTTTGGAGAGCCTAATGTAGACGTAGACAACGTGTCAACAATGTAAAATAATATAAATGACGTTTAATTCTAACCTCACACTTTCCTTTTTTTAAATTATTTTTATTTTATTATTGGTTTTTCTGATATTTTATAATCAGTGAATGCTAATATCGAAGTGATAGTGATAGTATAGTAACTTTTGATATTTTTTTTTCGAATTTTTTAAAATAAGTTATTGTTTACGCCGCATGTAGACAATGTGTAGACAAATGTTCACGGAAACAATTAGGCAATCCAACGACCTGTCCAAATGGCGTCTGGTTGGCAAACAATAAACAAAAAACATATGTTTTTCTTTTGACGGGATTAAGCCTAGTACCCATAACAGCGAAATTCGCTCTTTGTTAACGTTTGATTCACGCATAAAACGTCAAATTGTCGAAGCAATGTCAAAAAACAGCGAATTTCGCTGTTATGAGTACTAGGCTTTATCAATACACGGGGCGAGTTTTCAAATCTAACACTTTTCTGACATCGTTGACATGTAATAACCCGTATTCTAACCTCATGAAAATTTCAAAATGCCGGCTGGTTGGCAAAAGTCACATGGTTTGGATTCCCTAATTCGAATTGTCTACGCGTAGACAATCAATTGTTTACGTTGACATTGTTTACAGGCACATCACTGCATGAGACGCCTGTCTTAGTGTCAAATATGTCAAATTTTAAAAATAATTATCTGTTTGTTTCTGCAGTTTATTTTTTTATTTATCATAAATGAAAGAGAATCAAAACTATATTTTTCAAAATGTTCAATCTTGAGATATAACAAGAAATAAATAAATAAATAGCCACCCACGGATATGACAGCTGACAGGTTGACGCGTACGTACAGCTCGGGAGCTCAACGCCCCGAGTAGCTCCGGGTATCACACTCCCATACTGAAAAGCGGCTCTGTTCTAAGATCGTAGGTATATCAATCTTGTCAATGATGCTTTCATGTCAACTGTCAACATTATCACTTCCAAACTTCAAGTCAAGCAAACCCGGCTCTCATGATGTTTATAAAACCATGAGACTCTCACGGTTTTATAAACATGAGGCTGTAACATAATCTCAGAAATAGAGAAAAGAAACTTAACTAACACAACACAACACAACATGGTAGATGATGCTTAGATGGCGTTGAGTATCCATATTTTCTAGAATATCAGGAGTGCTAAAATTTCAAAAAAAAGTGGGAAAAATTTAGTAGATTTTTCCAAAATTTTTTCGCCTGCGGCGCCATTTTTTCTCTCCTAATAGATTTTAATGGATTTAAATATCTTCTCTAGTGGACAGTCTTGGTTCAGAGTTAGCAACAGTGGCTGGAAGGATTCTATGAAGGAGAGCAACATACGTCTAGGGTCCTTATTCTTGAAACCGGGGAGCAGCGCTCCCAGGAGAACGAGTTTTCCATCTTTATTACTTATATTATATATCTTTGAGAAAGACGTAACACTTGTTCTCCTGGGAACGCTGCTCCCCAGTTTCAAGAATAAGGACTCTGGAATCTAGCCACATGGGCCTTGAAGTTGGCAGAGTTCAAGTACACGATTGAATACAAAAAAGGCTCAACCCACAAAGATGCTGATTGCATGTCTCGCAACCCATTCTTGCAACCCGATTCACAGAAAAGCAAGGAACAAGATTTACTACCAACTAAAAATGACTTCATTACAGAAAAGAGATCCAGAGTTGATACAGATCAGGAAGGCAGTGGAAAACCCAAACGATTCAAATATTAACATCGGAGCTAGGAGAAGAGCGAAAAATTTTAGAATCGACGAATCGAGAATGATCTACTATACAAAGTGAACAAAACATAAGAAGGCCTTAGCAAGGTACTGGTGGTACCAAAATCAACAAGGGAAGAGATTCTGTGGGAACTGCACGCGTCACCGATATGCGGTTACTTAGGGTTGAGCAAAACAACAGAAAAAATAAAGAACAGGTTCTTCTGAGACAGAATGCTAAAAAACATCGAAAAATACGCTCAAGGGTATCCAGATTGTCAGGCAAGGAAGGGCCAATCATACAGAAAGACCCCGGACCTCCTTCAACCAATACAAGTAAGCACGATTTTTCACACAGAAGAAGCAACCAAGGAAAAACAATGATAGTAGTAGTCACAGACTACGCATTAAGATACGCCATCACAGCAGCACTGCCTAATGAAAAAGCATGACCAGCAGCGAAATTTTTACTTGAGAAAGTATTTTCAATACACAGGCTGCCACGACAAGTACTGAGTCATAGAGGAAAAGTCTTCCAGTCAGAGCTAGTGCGGGTGTAAGGAGACAGTTTACGACGCCATATCACCCATGCTGTAACGGCCTAAAAAAAAGATTGAATAAGACTATAGAGCATGTAAGGACCAGCCAGGGACGGACTAAGACAATGGATGAACAACAACCAAAACAGAAAGGTCAACCAGTACCTTGCGACATATTAACACAGATAGACATTACAGTAAACAAAATTTTGTGTCGCCAACATTTAGGAAAGCAATCCACTGCCAGTGTATCCCCTCCAATTTGGTTGCCAGTTGCAGTTATGAATTGATATTTTATCCTGTTATGACTTTGCTTCAAAAAGTTGCAGCTTCAAGACTAATAACGATTACTGACAACGCCGGTTTTGTAAGAATTTGTTAGACACGCTGCAATTGATTAGCATGTCAACGCGCCCATCATATAAGTTAGAGGCAGACAGATAGATGAACGAGTTGCACCAATGCGCATTTCTTGATTATTTTGGTCAAGTGAATGACGGGTTCAGAGGGGAATACGGGTATTGTTTACATCCATGATGCATCCCTACCCCTCTCGAGCCGCTCACCTCTCGTGGCCTATGAAGGGTCTAGTCAGTTCATGTTTGTATTAATAAACAAGGAGTAAGGAGCATAACAAACCAGACAACGGACACTTAAACCGTGAAACGGAACATCCCACGTCATTTTTAATCTGACACTTTCCCTATGAGGAGCAAAGGGGTGAAGTATCCCCTCGTTTTTATTTTAATCGGTGACTTCACCGATGAGTTAGCTATATTTATTTAGTGAATGGGAAATGACAATGACCGACATAGAATGGTGGATCCATCGGAAAAATTTGATGAGAATAAAAACGCAGGGTATATGGCAAAAACAGGTGTGACGTCAGGTGACCATTGGCGTTTTAATGTAGGCTGCCCCCAGCTCACATTCCTTTCGAGTATCGGATTAAAATTGACGGACTTTAGCTGACCAAACCGGCAGGAGAAAGAATTTGAGGACCGGGACCTGAGCACCAAATAGCCATTGATGCAACGGTGAGCGGAACCTAATCCAACCCACATGGTGAAAAAGGATACACAGAACTGGACCCATCCCAAGAAAAACCCCAAGGCTGCAGCAAGGAACCTTTATTTTTTCTGAGTTCATCCTTTTTATTGACTGAATAATAATCACCCGTTCCCATCCCCTAATTTTTACATAATATGTTGTATGAATCTCGTTATATGCATAGTGCAACCTCCTACTAGGAGGGTGATTAGGGGTGCTAAGCATCCCCAAAACAAACATTTCCTATCCGGCATTCCACCATAGCACTACCTTATCCTAGGTACCTAATTTAAAATAATAAAAAAATAATGGTCCAATGCTTTTCAGAGATGGAGCATATGTCAATAAGCAAAGCTACTTAGGAAAATATGACACTGTATATGATTGACTGACTTATTGATTGGCGAGTCAGCGATAAACGAATATAAATAGTGGTCGGCAACACACGGATAGGCAAACTTGAACCAGCGCAAATACCTCTTTTGGGAAAGCTCGTCTGGAAGACCCTTTACTTTAACAAATCGCACCTAACGTAGCTTTGTGTTTTAAAGGTCGCTTCCCCTGTGCCCCCATAGAAGAGGCACTATGTACCAAAGGCCATCCTTTGGTAATACTTTACTCTAAAATAAACCTTAGACTAAATACCAAGCGAGTCTCTATCCTTCTGACCCTCCGCTACGATAGGATACAGTTCTAACAATATTTCAAGGGAAAAAGCGAAAAGGAAACAATTTTAATACAAATTTAGATTAGTGGCTTTAGTGCAATTGTGACTTGTCAAGTATAGGTACCTATCAACTTCTTACTTTTTGAATAACAACCTCATTGTACCGGGTGTTTCACGTAAGGCTTCGGCATCCAGTGTTACGTGTTAAGGAAGTGACGCGCCGGGATATATAAAAAGTAACTGTCCGAATTACAAATCGAAACAAACTAATGCAAATACGGTTATCGTGGGACGAGATGTCGAGTTTTTGTGGACGATGAAACTCTAGAAATAAGACCACTGTTATCTATCGCGATAGGAAAGTATTCCTGCGACTTGCGCAGTACAAGTGAACACTTAATCGACCTAAATGTTCATTCGCCTGTGAAGCCGTCCATTATCTAGGACACATTCTCTCCACGGAAGGAATACGTCCATGTAAAGATAAAGTCGCTGCCATCATAAACATGTTACCACCGAAAAACGTCGAACAACTCTTAGGATTTATCCAAATCTGCTCATGGTTTCGTCGTTTTGTTGAAAACTTCGCCGGTGTTGCTAAGTCATTAACAACACTGACCAAGAAAAACGTCAAGTGGACCTGGGATCCAGATCAAGCTGCAGCTTTCAGTAAGCTTAAGACGATTCTATGCTCCGCCCCAATTCTGAGGCAGGCAGACAGCAGATTGCCATATATCCTACGAACGGATGCTAGTGACTACGCTTTGGGAGCGTGTCTACTCCAGGGGGAGAGACCAGATGACCGCCCAGTAAAATATGCCTCTAGACTGTTGACACCTGCTGAACAGAATTATAATACCACAGAGCGCGAAGCTCTTGCAGTAGTATGGACCTTCAAGAAGTTCAGGAGTTACCTAGAAGAATGCCGAACTATAGTGCAAAGCGATCATCAAGCCTTGAAATGGCTCATGACACTTAGGTCACCAAGTGGCAGACTTGCTCGTTGGGCACTAGAGCTCATGCCCTATGACATCAAAATTGAGTACATCGTTGGTAAGCAGAATGTCATAGCCGACACACTATCTAGACCACCATCAGAATAAACCTAGTTTCGATCGACTTTTCTACACTCAGCGCTGCAGACTTCCGAGAAAAACAATTAGCAGATCCTGAAGTGGCGAAAATTATTAAAAGTTTAGAAAACTCCAATAGCTTTAATGTCGACTTGAAGGAATGGACAGAACGTGGATATATACTAAATAACGATGTTCTGTATCGATACACGGATGAAGCCGTAGAAGAACCTCAACTAGTGGTGGCAAAGACCCATACGTGTTCACCCAGTACCACGATTTCGAGACAGTGGGCCACTACGGAAGTGAGAAAACAAACCAGCGCATAGCATTTCGATATTTCTGGCCTGGTATGAGAAAAGAAATCATAAATTACGTGAGCAGGTGCCTCTAGTGCCAAAAGTACAAGGTTAAGCCTGCTAGATTATTACAAACCCCCACGCAGAACCAACGATTTGAAGTCATAGCTATTGACTTATTTGGCCCTTTGTCTGCTAGCCGAGAAGGATTTACATGGGTGTTTGCAATTGAAGACACAGCTAGTAGATGGACCGAGCTTTTCCCTCTCAAGACAGACACGGCACAAGCATATGCTACTTGTCTAATTGATGAACTCATCCTGTGCTACGGAGTGCCCCATCATGTCATTAGTGATAGCGGTACTCAGTTCGTCAGTTCTGTTATGCAACACGTAGCAGAATGCCTTGGATTTCATCAGAACTTGATACCAGTCTATCACCCAGATGCAAACCCTGTGAAACGGAAGAATTTGGACTTGAAGACCCAGTTAGCCATTCTCAAAAACGAAAATCATCATTTTTTATGTAGAAAAAGCTTGTGTTGCCAACATAGTTACTAAATTTTTGACTTGGGGAATTATCTTGAACAGACTTTAGTTCTACCGGATTCACTCCGGCCTACTTAACCTTCGGTCGCGAGTTGCGCACCCCAGATGATGCCAATCGTTATTTTTGGGCTATTGTCGCGACATTTCTGTTTCGGTCGGCGACAAAGTACTTGTTAATTCGTACGTACTAAGCTCAATGGTACTAAGTAATATCAGTGAGACTTTTACGTCCTAGTTCGCGCTCCGACACGACGGACCTTACATAATTACGAAAGTAGTTACGCCTACTACTTACGCGGTTGCTTTATACCTAGCACGCCGGAAACGGTTGTCGGTAAATATCACGCCTCTGCGCTCTATCCATTTCGCGCATCTGAAGAAGAGGATCTGCCTGCGCCTACGCGACCTATCAGCAAGCGAGATCGCCCACACAAAAAACCAGCACCATCCACACCACCTTTTGATGTGCCTCACGTTGGGCGCCAATTTATAAGATAATTCTTAGGGAAATTGAGTACAACACGGGAAGAATTGAACGAGAACCGATATAGAAAACTGATTACTGTATATTGGTCTTGTATTAACAAAGAGAAAGAAATGAAATTTGCGTTGTTTATTGCACTATGAGCATTGACAACTCGTAGTTGACAGCCGTGCAGGTTGACATAATACAGGAGAGTGTTCGTCGTTAAGTCGTAGCCGACCAGTGGCGTGGGGTTAGGAAATTTTGTTACAATCTCCCCTTGTGCTCCACAAACTTTGAAAATAAATATTTTTTTTTTTTTAAGTGACTTTAAGAGAAATTGCATTGCAGACATTACAACTGCGACCCCTAACGGCCATCCTACAAACTTGAAAATAACTTTTAGCAATTTCTCTTGGCCTTTTTGATCAATAATTTCTTTTTTCCAAACTTCTAAAGTTTCTGGGATATAATCGATTACCTCCTTAGGTGGAACACCCGGTACCTAAAACTTTCACTACCTCCTTATCCTTAAAATCTGAGGTCAACTCAAAAGAAATGATAAAAACTAAAATCATTATGCTGTCAATTATTCTTACCTGCTGGCACTCATAAGACTATTATCCTTTTCCGAAACAGTCAAATCGTTGTCCAACTTCAGCTTATCTCCTCCATTACTCAATATATGACTCTCTCTTAATACTATCGGATCCAGGCAAAGATCTTCTACCATATTAACCCTAGAAATATCTTTTTCCAAAGGTTTTTCCACAACTTTGTTTATATGCTCCGCATAGCTGTGCGATTTGCTCAAAGTATGATTAAGTGGTATCAAATTGTTATAAACTGGCGAGTGATTCAGCGTCGGCTGGCTTTTGTATTGGACAGAGTCTTCAGAGAGTCTTTGTAAAGCAGGCGGATGTTCGCTGGAGACCAAATGTGTTACACTGCCCGCATTACTTTCTGAAATAAGTAAAGCAAATTTATATAGCAGCCAAATGAGGTTAAGGCGTATTTAGTTCAAACAAAAAAGAAACTGCATTTGTTACTATAAAGCCAAACTTTCTAAGAAAACTACCAACAGAAAACACTTACCGACACCACAAGAGCAACCCGTCAACCATACATAAATCCACCAAAAAGAAATGCAGAAAAAAATAAAAAAAAAAATAAACAAAGCACAATTTTAATGTACAATTAAATGTTTTAAACCTACACAGCTTATTTTTGGCTAAGTCTATTATCAGGAGTTATCACATACAATTAATATTTTAAAGCTGAAATTATCAAAGCAACAATTTGGAAGAATTTATATTATATAATATAATAAATATTTTTAATAAAAAAAAAAATGTGTATAGAGTATATACAAGATTTATGCTCTAGACACATTTCAAAATACAATATTGTCCTTACAACCTAACAATCCGACACATCTACAACAATTTAATATTAATAATACAGCTCTCTAAAAAATATCCTTTAGGTACATCAAATAAGGCTTTTTTTTAATATAATTCTCTTATTGCTTTATATGTATATATTTTTTGGGACTTGAAAATGTTTTTTTGGTTTTTTTAATCACTTTAGGGCACAGCACAATGTATAGTAAATGCGGATTGTGCTACGATTTCGACTTTGGCTTAAATTATTAGCAAAAAGATTCAATATTCTTCAACTTTTTCTCATATCTCATTTATTCTCTCACCTTAGTGGATCTTTGGCTTTGCTCTTTTATAATTGTTTAAAATAGGTTCATCATGGACAATCCATCAGTGTAATTTACCTACCAATTTTCATGAATGACTACACAGATTTTTATGCTTCAGAAGGAACCTTTTTCCAATAGGCTGGAAGATGAGTTTCCAAAAACAATAAAACTTTAATCTTCAAGTTTCAATAATCATTGTATCCATAGCTTTATGCTGAAATACAGACAAACAACCAAGTGAAAATATTTTAAAAATCGAATTGGTAGTTTCAACGCACACTGTCTGAAACATTGATGAACCTAGTTATCAAATCTCCTTGCCTTCTCAAAATCAATTTAACTCGCTCTGTACATACGACTGACTAAACTCCGCTCTAGGATAACCCTCAATTTTCACAACATTGTTCCTGTCAAATCGCACATGCTTAACGTTATGATTACAAAAATCCTCAGAAGTGACGTGCACATTTTCATAAACACAACTCTTTGGCCTGGGTTTCTTTTGGCCGAAATTTGAATTGTATCGTTTTTCCTGAGGCGTATAAGGACGAGTGAATTCGGTGTCTTCTACATTAGGTGGAGGCGGATCTCTATGGGCTTGATACACCAAAATTTTCGGATTATAATATCTGTCATACTCAAAGTAGTCTTCGACGCAGTTGTTCTTTAGTTGAGGCAAACTTCGGCTATTTTTGACAATATCTCCGTTAGCCAAGTTATAACGTGAAGGTAAAATTTTCGGGTTGGAACAATTATTTTTCGACGGTATTATTTGTTGCGCTAGTTGTAAGTGCCGTTTTAACGGGCTGTACGTACCTGTAGTTTCTGTTGTTTGCCTATAGATGCCGGGCAATTCTGCGGTAGTTGTTGATGTCAGATTGTGATTTTGCATTGCTTGGGTTTTTAAAGCGTAGTTTGCTAGAGGCATTGCTAGTTCTGACGTTATTGGATGGCTTATTTCTGTTCTGTAACTGTCGGTGACTATGCCTCTCCTATATAAAAAAAAATTGATTAGGATTTGTGAAATTTTTTGTTTGTGAGGAGTAAACTGCAGAATAATTTAGAAGAAATTAGAAAACGTGAGAGAAATAATTATGATGGAGGAAATTTTTATGTTCAATTTCAAACTCATGCTCATACATGTAATTTTTCAATTCTTACTAGAGTACTCATGAACATTATTCTCCAAAACTCAATTATTCATGAAATATCAAAGAAGAAACTTATTTCAGTGATTCTAAATATTTTATTAAAACTCAAATCACGAAATTTATTCAAGATATAATATTTTCTATTTCATCTTGTAGTTTGTAGCGCATTCAATTTTGATTTAGAATCATTTACCAAACCGACGAAGACGAGTTGGCGATTGTTCGGTGGAGTACAAGAAAGGATCAAACCATAAAGATGCCGACTGCATGTCCCGAAACCCAGTCCTACAAATTGACCCAAACAAAAGCGAAGAACAAGAAGAACTGCCAACATTTGCGACAAGAACAGTAGAAATGAGAACAATGCAGAAAAGAGACCCGGACTTAAATGAAATTATAAAGGCAGTGAAAAACCCAGACAAGCCGGATATTAATATTGGAACCAGAAGAAGAGCAAAAAATTTCAGAATCGAAGATGATTTATTGTACAAAGTGAATAAAACGCATAAAGGACTAGATAAGGTGCTGGTAGTACCGAAGGCAATGAGGGAAGAAATCCTATGGGAATTGCACGCATCACCAACCTGTGATCATCTAGGACTCAGCAAAACGATAGATAAAATACGGAACCGATTTTTCTGGGATGGAATGTTAAAAGACATTGAAAAATACGTCAAAGGGTGCGTAAATTGCCAAGCAAGGAAGGGACAGCCCTACAGGAAACCTCCTGGGCCCCTTCAGCCGATTAAAGTGGGATGCGTCATGGATAAAGTGGGAATAGACTTGCTCGGTCCATTTAGAAGAAGTTCAAATAACAAAACTATGATAATAGTTGCGACAGATTATGCGTCACGCTACGCAATCACGGCGGCACTGCCAAATGGAAAGGCAGGCCCAGTGGCGAAGTTTATTTTGGAAAAAATTATATTGATATACGGAGCCCCAAGAACACTGTTGAGTGATAGAGGAAAGGTTTTCCAGTCCGAGCTAGTAACAGAACTTGGGAAGATAATGGGAGTAAGAAACCAATATACTACAGCGTACCATCCCCAGTGTAACGGCCTTACGGAAAGGTTGAATAAGACAATGGCCGATATGCTGGCAATGTACTGTAACACACAGCAGACTGACTGGTGTAGTTACGTTCCGTTCGTCACCTTCGCTTATAACACAGCGATTCAAGATAGCACACAGCTAAGCCCGTTTATGGTAACTTTTGCCAGGGAACCGACTCTACCGTCGGAAGCAATGTTGATTGATGATGACTCGGAAACGGATATACTACACCTGAGGGAGAAAGCGCTGGCTATAAGGGCAATAGCAGCAGAAAATATACTCAAAAAACAAGTAAAGGATAAAAAACGATTCGATAGCAAACATAGAGAATTAAAGTTTGATATTGGGGATAAAGTTAAAATTTTCGTGCCGGTAAAAAAAATAGGCCGCAGCGAAAAATTGTTGTTAAAATGGTTTGGGCCATACAAAGTTTTAAGAAAATTAGGAGAAGTCGATTATGAAGTGGAAAAAATTGGCGGGAAGAAAAAGGACACGGTCCATGTAAGTAGGATACTCCCCTACTGCGACCCGTGGACAGCGGAGTCCCCAGTTTTAGAAGAAATGTTAGAGGAATCAGAAACAGAGAGTAATGTTGATGAAAATGAGGAAGAAATAGAGGAAATCAGCGAATACTGAGGCCTCAAAAATTAGTACCAAATCGATTGGGATCGCGACCCACATCGGAAACATAAAACTTTAAGATAGAAAAAATATACCTACTCATCGCTATTAATTTAATGAGCATATTTTTAATATAGCATATAGAAACATAATTATTATGATAATCAAAAAATCGCAAGCATTGCTTTATTCTATACCACACAAGTCTGCTATTAATATTCGTCATATATTTGGTGTATAAAATAAACCAAAATTTGATTAATAAGCAAACTTATACTCGAGCAGAACCCACGGTGTATAGCCTATTGCTTATTGAGAAACTAGAAAACAATGAAATCAGATGCAAGCTAAGCAAACCAACGCCAGCTACAACAATGGTTGCTGACGGAAGTACCTACTGCAAAATCAAGGCTTGAGCCTAAAATAAGCGAAAGAATTATTACAGGAACGTAATGAACAAATTTGTATTTTTTTTTTTTTTTTTTGTTTGTAAGTTGATATAATAGGATATAAAAATATGAAATAATATTAGGTAAAATATTGCTGGCCAGCAACTTAATGGAAATTAGAGATAAAGTTATAATATAAATAAGGATACATAATATAAGGTCAGGTATTAGGTTATAAAAAATATATGTATATAGCAGGTATAACAAGGGATAGTAAGTAAGGATAATTATTATTATATATAAATGATAAAAAGGTAAGAGATTTCCGTACTATAGGATGTAAATAAAAATCGAAAATTTTGTAAACTTTGCTAATCACTGTTGTATAGTAAAACAAGGCAGAGGCGTCTCAACCATAACCTTCCAGTGGCAGCGGGAACTTCAAAGGAGAAAACTCAAAAAGCTAGGGGCACTATTCAAAGCGCCACAACCACGGAACAAGCTTCCAACCAAAGGTCCCCTACGAGAAACAAGGTCCACTATGAAAAGCAAACCACGGGCCAAGAATCCACGACATTGGATACACTAGCCCAGATACCACGACATGCGGAAGACAACGCCATCTACAAAAGCAATTGTTTGAACCAAGACCACATCTTCAAGACCAACCTAGGCCAATCGCTAGCCTAGATCCACGACATGGGATCCAACAACCTAGATACCACGACATGCGTGAAACGTTGTCAGAACATCTACAAGAACAATTGTTTGGACCAAGACCACGACATCTACAAGACCAACCTAGGCCAATTGCTAGCCTAGACCCACAACGTAGATCCACTACCTTCAGTCAAAGTCTGAGCCAATAAGCCTAGGCAACACAGCAGAAGACGTTGTCAGAACACAAGGAGTCACTGACATGAAAGCAAAACCAGAACATCTACAAGAGTGATCCAGACAAACAAGCCTTGGAACCACCAAAACCCAGAGAATCACCAACGAAGTAGAAGCAAACCGCAGACACTGTTCTAGTGTTCGAAGCCATGGAAGAATGGACACGCACAAAGAACTAATCACGAAGAAGAAGACGCCCGAAGATGAATAATGTAGTTTTAAGTTTTATTTAAAGTTTTTGTATTTTTTTTAAAGTTTTTGAAGCCAGATACGTCTCCTCGGGCATTGTGAGGCCAATGCCTTCATCGGGAGGGGCATGTGTCAACCCTACCAAAAAACAATTTCTAATATTTACTTTCTTCTTAGTCACTCCCATATGTACGAACCACAATTATTAGCTCTTTTAAGCTTCAAAAAAACCTTAGTGATGATTACTGATCTTTTAAAATATGATTTGTATCGGTCTAATGAAGGGCCGATATACCGATACACCGATATACCTGAAAAACACCGATATACCGATATGCCATATCGGTATCGGTCGATCTCTGCTGGGAACCCTTGCAATAATTTTTGATTTGCATTATAGATTTCTTTTTTGATAACATTGTAATTTTTGGAAATGGGATTCAATATTAGGCAATAAAGGGTACTGGCCTTATTAGGTACATGGCCTTATTTGGGTCAGGTACCTTATATAGACAAAAAAGACTCGTGTTTCATTAAAAAAGCCGCTAAAATATGTTTTTCCAGCTAGATCCCGAAAATTTCACACTGTGCAACGTCTCAAATCTACAAGGAAATTGTTTGTTAAAAGTTGAACACATTGTGCACCTAGAAAAATTCAAACTTATGCTAAAGATTATACACAGTCAAGTCAAGACAAGTATCAAACCTATAAAAAATACTGACATACATGGTTATTGCACTAGACAGCGTGGCAATCTGCACATAACATCATCAAGAACTAACATTGGAAAGAACAGTGTAATTAACAGTCAACAGAGCAATGATGACATACAACATACAACTCATATTTCCGAAAATATACGAGGAATAACTATTTCATAAATAAAGTTCCTGGTTCTCCTTTGGCTCTTTTCTTGTTTTCTTGAAGAACCCTATTTGTATAATTGAATATTATTTTATGTATACTTATTGCTGCTACACCCCAATTATGATTTTTTATTATTAAGTTTATTAGAACTTGGTTTACTTTTTTTTTTACATTGAAAATTCATATTTTTGGTGCTCAGGCTATGGGCCCAGAAAACAAATTCTGATAAATTTGGAAATAAGTACCTAACTGAGCTTGTTTGTTTATGGAAGATGACCTCGAACTCGGGAAATTATGCCGTGGAAAAGTTTAGAATATTTCAGTTTGATGGTAAGGACTATGACCATTGGAAATTTCGAGTTGAAACTGTGCTTGATCACAATGGGGTTGAAATTTGTGTGAAACGGGCTTTAAATCAAAATTCACAGGACGAAGTAAAGCTAGACAAGAAATGTAAAAACATTTTTGTACAGTGCGTCGCTAACCCACACTTGAAGTACATAAAAAATGAACCAACATTTTGTGATATGTCGTTGACACATAAGAAAGTGTTTCAACAAAAGGGCATTGCAAAACAGCTTTATCTGATTGTTAACAATAAGGTTAGAAAAAGGCGGAACACTTGAAAAACATTTTATAAAATTTGAGGAAAAGGAAACTGTAAAGGAAATTAAAGTACATAAAGTGTGTTTTTTTTTTTTGATAAAAGTCAAAATGACATTATGTTGGCAATTCAATGTAAAATTGTCAATGCTTTCAAATTTTTTATGTAGAAAAGGCTTGTGTTGCCAACATAGTTACTAAATTTTTGACTTGGGGAATTATTTAAAAAAAAAAAAACAGACTTTAGGAGCAACACTGGAAGAAACCGATATGGTTTGTCATTTGCTGTTATCGTTACCCTTCAGTTATGATAATATTGTCATTGCCCTAGAAACTTTCAAACAAGATAAACTGACATTAGAATTTGTCAAGGGCAAATTTTTAGATCAAGAGATGAAAAAGAAAAGTCTAAAGTCTATTTTTTTTTAAGGATAATTCCCCATGTCAAAAATTTAGTAACTATGTTGGCAACACAAGCCTTTTCTACATAAAAGATTTGAAAGCATTGACAATTTTACATTGTATTGTCAACATAATGTCATTTTAACTTTTATAAAAAAAACAGACTTTAATTAATCTGAATAGAGAAAATGTATCTTGTGTAGCAGCATTTAGTGGGTTTACTAACCCTAATAAAAATGAAATATTGAGCATGAGAAGAAATTTAATAACCAGAATAATCCGCATGTTAGTGGTGAACAGAAGAAGAAATTTAGTTGTCATCATTATGGAAAGCAAAACCATTTCAGAAAACAGTGTTGGTTAATGGTTATTGAACCGAGAAGCCAGAAAGCAAGGAAATGAAGCCTCAGCAGAAAATCAAAAAGATGAGCACATTGTCTTCATAGCAACTTCAAAAATAGCCTTGAATTGTGTTTCTGATATCCCATTCCAAAGTAACAGAATCAATTTTGTTGTTGACTCAGAAGCAACAGATCATAATAATATGATCAATCAAGATGTCAATTTCATGAATAAACGCTAATAAATCGAAAACATGAAGAATTAGGTAAAGGCAAAGTATACATAGTTTGAAAGCTAGTTTTATCAGCTTTTCGAATCCGTATTATTATACAAGGTGTTCCATTTAAAAACATATTTTTTCCTTGCATTTTTGAAAGTTAACGACAAACATTAAATTCTGGACCATCCTGGATACTTGAACTAAGATGTGAGCGAAAGATCAAATGCCTACAAGCATTGTTCAGGGATAACCCAAATTTCAGCTCAAAATAATTGTTTTAGGATATTGACATTTATTGGAAGTCCTGTTTTTGTTTAAAGAAAAAATGAATTTAATTTATTCCCAAAAAATGGCGACAGATAAGTATAGTTGAAATCACGATAGAAAGTGAAGTTGACAGTTCGCGTTGAATGGGAGCGTCTGGTTCCAACGAACCCAACGAATTTCACAATTGGCTACGTTCACCAGAACCAAAACGGATTGTAAACAGTTTACAAATGCTGGGTATAACTCTTGGTTCTGCTGAACAATTCAACTTTTCAATGATAGAACGTCACCTTCTGAATGACAGGTCACCACACAAAACACAGTGTTGAAAATAATAAACACTCTGGAATTATGCTTGCAAAAATGGCGACCGTTTGCAAAACATGTTTGGTTTTAACATAAATTCAACGTAGCGTTCAGCAGAACCATCGCAAACCGTTTACTAACGTTTGTATCTGGTGAACGCGGCCAATGACTTCAAATTTGAATAAACCATTAGCGTTTGCCATTAATTTCATTATCAATGTGAATTCTGCTTGTAATAGTGATAAATAAATAGAATACTACTTTAAATATGAACGTGAGTTATAATCCATAACTCGCTAGTGACTATAATAAACTTTGCTTCCATCAGGATATTGTTTCATTGGCCCACACAGAAAATACCCTCATAGGTTATGGGCCCAGCCATAATGAATATAGTTTAGTCAGAAGAAAAGGTAATAGCGATTCGTCTTTCGTGTCAATTGATAAGTTGACTGGTGAGGATACCTTCAGTGAATGGACATTTGCAATGGGAACACTTCTTGAATTGGACCTATGAAAAGTGGTACACGGAGAAGAGACAGACGATAGGAAAGACAATAAAGCTATTTCCAAAAATATTCTGTCGTTAGACAAGATGAACTACTCGCACTTGAAGATAGCCAGCACATCCAAAGAAGCTTGGGAAAATTTAGAGAAGGCATTTGAGGACTAGGGACTTACATAAAGAGTTAGTCTTGTGAGAAAGCTAGTAATAACCAAGTTAGAGGATTCTGTATCTGTGAAAGCCTATTGTGACACAATAATCTCAACCGCACATAAGCTAAATGAGTTAAACTTTAGAGTAGAAGATGAATAGGTAGGCACTCTCTTGTTAGTAGAGCTACCAGAAGAATTCCGGCCTATGATTATTGATTATTGGTCTGGAAAGTAGTGGGGCTAAGATAACTGGGCGATTCTATTAAGGTGAAGTTATTTTCGATAAATCGTGTCTACACACGACAGAGAAATATGTTTTATTTGGACTTTCCTAGGACAAATTTGTATAAAAATTCTCCAGTTTACCGTATGTGCAATTGTTTTAACATTTATGCAAGTGACATGGATATAAACTTATTACTTTAAGACAATTTACTAAAATTATAAGTGAGAAACTATTCATTTTCCAGGCTTAAGAGTAGACAAGTTTGTTTCGTTCTTATATTGTATAGTATAATTTTGGTTTTTCGAAAGGGTTTTTGCTTGTGAAACCTCCGAGGTAACCTCATATATTTAATAAGAAGTGTTTATGATTGTACCGATGTTAATTTTAAATAATTATTGTTTACTAGTCTTAAGATAGGTATCTGTAATTGGCATTTGCTATGGATACTGGATACTGTATTAATAAATAAATTACAAGATGTATATAGTAAGTATCAGTCAACCAAAGTCTGCAAATGTAGCTATGTTTTCAAAAAATGGTTTTAACAGAAAAACGAGCGGAAATCTTAAGAAAAAGAAGATAAGGTAGTAAAATTGGCCACTATAAAGCACAATGCAGGGGTGCCAAACAGACTGATAAAGGTAACAATAAAAATATGGGAAACACAGCCTTTCTGGCCGGCTTATCCTCAGAGAAAGTATAGAAGGAAGCAGGGCACTTAGATTCTTGTGCTTCAGTGCACTTAACCAAATGTGTCTAGTGAAGGTGAAAACATGAAGACAGCAAACAATTTCGAACTCAATATAGTGTCACGACATTAGCGTGGTGATTAATATTAAAAATAAAATAATAGGTACAGGGTTATTGGTTATAAATGTCACCCCCCTCTATCTTTTTTATTTGACACTAGCTAATGACGCGCTGCGTTGCCAGCGTGAAAATACATTTTGAAATAATACTCTTTTTTTCAAATTTTGTTGTTGATTTTCTATTTAAATTTTATTTTTTTTTATCCGATCGTCGCTTGCCAGTGAGTTCATTGACGCATTTTAAGCACTCCAGAGCTGTTCTAGAGCGCCCCGGGCTGTTTATAGGCGTTCCAGTGTATCAGAGTTTCGCGCAACCGAACTTTTTTTTTCGAGATAAAAAAATAGCCTATAGCACTCCCCTCTTTAGCCGAATCGCGACAAAAAAATGATCTAGATCAGAAGAAGTTCACTTAAATTGAACCCAAATCGATCTAATCTGAGTCAATCGAATTCAGCTTATATAGAAATACGTGGTATTAAATTCAAGATAGGTCCAGCCATTCTCGAATTTAAAAAAAAAATAAAGTTACGTCGGTTGAATGGCAAGCCTAAATAAATGAAATATGGCAACGTTGTTTCATACTGTCAAAAAAAAGTTGGGTTATGTTGTTATGTAATGTGAATGAGTTTGTTTACAATTAAATTAGTAATTAATTCAAAATTAATTTATTTTTCCGAGATACGTAACCTATCCACAAACCTTCCTTGGGATGGCCATAACAACCTACCAAAGTTTCATCGTAATCGGATAAGTGGTTTTGGAGCGCATATCCGGATACCCCGCGAACATTGATTTTTATATGTATAGATTTTAGAAAAAACTGTCCCAAATAAAAGTTTTATGGTTGACATTAAATTTTTTTAAAAACTCACTTTTGCATATACCGGGTGTCCCACTAAGGTCGGCCAGGTACGATATTATAGAGACCATAGAACTTACGTAACTTGAAAACGAATGCAGATATTGAATTGCGGTTTGCGCCAAAATGTAGATATTTTTTTGCTCTTTAAGCACAGCAATACAAAAATAATATTATGCCATTTGGATTTTTCATGAAAATTAGAAAAAACTGGATTTTGAATAAACAGCGCCTTCTAGAAGACGCGGTGAGAACTATCGACCTCGAACGAAGTGGTGTTCTTAATAACAATGAAATTCTCTTCCAAATAAACCCAAATTGAATGAGTTTTGAATGAGGGGTATGGAAGATACAGCAATTTCTAAAAAAAAAAATTCACCAGCTTCCCCCACCCTTATTACTGAAGATACGAAAAAAAGCATAATAATCAAACTGACGCAAAAATTAATGAACTTTTGATTTCTGTTGTTAAAACAGTATCTTAATATAGCGATTTCTTGGTACCTGGCCGACCTTAGTGGGACACCTGGTACAGGGTGTTCCAGAAAAGCTGGTCGTGCTCCAACTTTCTTATTTTAAATAGAATACCCTGTATATTATTGGATATTCGGATTCTACATAAAATTCTGAGCAGATTTCATTTGATATACCCTATACCTAACTTCAATTGTTTTGGGAATATTGACAGTTGAAAATTGACTTTTTTGCAACCTTGACAGGCTGTAAAACCTAAACGGTTAATTTTAGAGCAAAACCGATCTAACATTTTTTTTTTTTAGATTTCCATAAGCTATGATTTGACACCAACTTTGAATTTAACCGGAGATTAAATTTAATCGGAATTTTCAATCATGGATTAAATTCGAAGTTGGTATGTCAAATATCAGTGTCAACTGATAGTTTATGAAAATCTAAGATAAAAATGTAAGATCGGTTTTGCTCTAAAATTAACCGTTTAGGTTTTACAGCCTGTCAAAGTTGCAAAAAAGCCAATTTTCAACTGTCAATATTTCCAAAACAGTTGAACTTAGGTATGGGGTATATCAGATGAAATCTGTTCAGAATTTTATGTAGAATCTGAATATTCAATAATATACAGGGTATTCCATTTAAAATAAGAAAGTTGGAGCACGATTAGCTTTTCTGAAACACCCTGTATATGCGAAAGTGAGTTTTTCAAAAAAAATTATTTCAACCATAAAACTTTTATTTGAGACACTTTTTTCTAAAATGTCAAATAAAAAAGATAGAGGGAGGTGACATTTATAACCAATAACCCTGTACCTGCAAAAGAGTTTATGTATGCTGCTGATGCAGCAATGAATTTACGTATGGAGCTCGAATTATAGATATGTATGTCAGATGAAATTCTAGCCACTGGTTTGAAGTGCTTAAGACTACTTTAAGTGGAGATACCTTTAGACGAGCAGTTAGTGAGACACCAGTATACTTGAGTGTTAAAGAATCTAGCAATTTGTGGCATAGACGGTTAGCACACCTGAGCAGAAAAAATATGAAGCTATTGTTAAATATGTCTAGTGGTTCGAACATAAACTTTATAACCACTGAACCGTGTTTCCTGTATGGAGGAAAAGCAATGTAGAGAGCCATTCAAGTGTAGTTCTAGACAGTCAAGTAAGATTTTGGAATTAGTACATAGTGATCTATGTGGACCCATGGAGAGAACATCAATTGGAGGCAGTAACTACTTTTTCGCATTGATAGATGATTATTCTAGATACATATTTGTTTATTTTCTGTCACACAAAGCCAAGTTGTTAAAGTTTCTAAGGAGCTTAAGCATCTAGTAGAGAATCAAACTGTAAAATTAAAAAATTAAGAATAGACAACGGAAGTCAATATGTAAATAATCATATGAGAAATGTACTTAAATAGGTTGGTATACTCCATCAGACATCAGTCAAGTACACTCCACAATAAAATGGGGTGAGTGAGCGAGCAAACAGGATAATTGTAGATAAAGCTAGTAGTATGTTATCAAATTCTTGCTTGTCTAAAGAATATTGGGCAGGGCAGAGGCAGTGAATACTATTATTTACATCATTCAGTCGTATGAATAAAGTGTAGCAAATCGTTTCACTCTAACCCGTCTCTTTTTGCTCCATTAAAGCTGAATATGTTCATCTTGGAAAAACTTAAGCACAAGCATTTACTTCTGTTTTATTCATATGAGCCACTAATAGGTCTCCCACTAAAGCAGTTAAAAATGAAACACCTTATGAAGCATGGAAAAAGTCAGACTTATTATATTTAAAAATATTTAGTTGTAAGGCGATAGCTGATGTACCAGATGCATTGAAGAAAAAGTAGGACCCAAAATTTCAGAAATCACTTTTTATGGACTGCAGCGAAAACACAAAAGGTTTAAGGCTAATAGACCCAGGGAAAAAGTACCAAGTCTTCTTGATATACTGAAGGAGAAACTGAATGCTAAACTTCTGGGTGAAGTTTTGGAAAAATATTTTTCCACCAAATATTACCTCCTCTTTAAAATAGTAGAGTCAGAACTTTGAACAACAAACTTCACCAGACATCGGTATTCTTATAGATAAAAAAATTATTAGTAATCTGAAGAATAAATATTTTTCTGCAGTTTACCCCTCGACACTTTCGTTAATATTTACCTGTCAATCAGAGAAGGCGCAACGGGTCCGCATAAAATATGAAAACAATTCAAGCACACGTTCCCTTGCGAATACGGATTGAAGCTATCTTGTCCTCGTTTACTAGTAAACGAACCTTTGATCTGAAAATTTACACCATAAATATTTAAAAAAACAGTGTGAAAACCAAAATCTTACGTCTTCATTGGTGGTTTGATTGCTGGTAGTCAAATATGTATGAAACCCAGCCAGACCCAGTATACTCCAAACGCTGAAAAAACAAATCACTGCCACAATCACGCTGGCCGGCGATTCTCGGACTGCGTCCAAAAACTGTCTGTCTTCTTTTGTAACTGGAAAAATGAAAATGCAACATTGCAATTTGATATCTGAAACTTTTAGATGAAATATTATACATGCACTTTTGAGTATTGTAAAATACAAAATTGTATCATATTCATATGTGATCTACAATATTTAGGATACAAGTTGTTTATTTACATTTTTATCAATCAATTTGTATTAGTATGTAGCAAGTGTTAATTTTGTTTATATTTTTTGAAAAAAAATCGCCTGAGAAATAGAAGTCTCTTTAAAAATCTCTCGCAATAGACCACTCGAATTGTGTCAATAACCCAGACATAAATTACATATTTGAATTAAAATTTTCCCACATGCCTGAAATGGCACAATACTAATTGTTTCTAAAAGAAGATTTCTGTGGGCAATTGAGAATAATTTATCATACAAATTATATTAATCATACTCAAGGTAAGAGAAACATTTATTTTATTAATAATGGTATTTTTTGCAAAATTGTTCTAATCTAATCCACTTTTATCAGTCAAAAAGGATTAGACAATTTATGTGTAAGTTGGTTTTGAGAAAGATAAAGTTTATCGAATTCAGGAAAATATTTAAAATGTGTACTTACTTAAAATTAAATGAGCAATAGCACAAGCAAATATAAACACTGCCAAAAACGCTAAGGACACAATAAACATGTAAAAAAACCTATAATTTCTACGACCCACGCAATTGCCCACCTAAAAAAATTGAAAAACTTCAAAAACTGATTATTCTCACTTGACAATTACTTACCCAAGGACAATGATGGTCGAATCTATCGACACAATTATCACAAATGCTGCAGTGCGAAGCCCTCGGCGGCCTAAACAATTTGCAAGTAAAACAATATTTAAGTTTTATCGTTTGCCCTTTGACTAGAACTTCTTTCGTTCTAGGCGGAGGCCTGTATGTTGGGCTGTTAGCCGAATTTGTCACTTCTATTTGTTTTTCTACATAGGCTGCCTCCTCTGAGGTGGCCCTAGGTATGATACCGGGATCAGACAAACTGGTTCTCAACAAGGAAGACATGGTAAATACGAATAAAAACACTCCGATTATTGGTATGGCTATCGTTACGTTTTCAGCTAAATATTTACAGCTACAAAATGGTTTTTTGGTAAAAATTTTTTGATTACTGGATTAAAACAACTTACTCAAATACAAAAAATAAGGTGGAGGTTCCTGTGATTAAAAAAACAGTGAACAAAAACACTCCGGCGTTTGGGGCGGTCATAAAACGGCCGCTGCAATAAAATTTGTTTCTGCCTTGAAATATTTCCCATTTTCTTGTCACCCGCTCTTTTGCCATGGTCATAGTTGCATCTGAAACACTAGGAATTAATATAATAAATCAAATTCTAGTTGGTGACTGCCCAGTAAACACAACATTTACGTAAAGTTTATGTAAATGTGAGATGATTTTTTTAACAGCATGTCAAGTTTATGTAAAGACTATCAGACTATGTTAACTATAGGTTTGTAATTTTTTGATGCAGTTTCTTGACTGTTTTTTTTTTTTGAAACGGTGAAGGTTGGCTCCCAGTGAAAACCTCCACTAGAGGTTTGTAATATTAAATATAGCATCTACATGGCCAAATAAATAGTGTACTGTAGAAAAATTGAAAAATTGATAAATCACCCCAAATTGCTTAACACGATTTTATCTCAGGAACTATAAGTGCAAGTGAGCTGAAATTTTCAGGGATTATGGAGATAAGATTCAGTAGAAATTTCAGCTTTTTTTTGTCGAGATTTTGTATCCTTATGGTCAATCAACATCCCCCAAACTCATTAGGGTTGGGTAAATTTCACTTTTCACTTCATCTGGAAATTTCACTCTGAAATTTTCATGGAAATATTGAAATTTTTGAAATTTCCGTGAAATTTTCAAAATTTCTGAAAATTTCCAAAATATCATGAAATTTTCAAAATCAAATAATTCAATATGAAATTTTCGGGGATAATACCACGAGAGCTTCAAAATTACCGATAATTTTTCACGATTGCGTGTTTTCTATAATTTGCAGAGAAAATACGCACGAGTGAAAAATGATCTGGTTCATTTTAAAGCTCAAGTGGTATTTAGAGGATTATTTCACGTATGAGAATGCAAAAAATATGGAAATAAATATGTATTAAACGATTTGAACATCTTAACAATCAATACAAATAAATGGTTGCTATCGGGAACCGTTTGTTTGTATCAAAAATTAGCATGACAACCATGTATACAATAACATGGGAGAATTATCGCTGTAATTTTCTCTAGTTAAACATATGGAAAAGAGAATTTTCGCTGTAATTCTGAAAATCGTCACTTGTCTTATGGGATTTCTAACACATGAGTGGAATAATCAATGAAATTTCATAAAATTCCATGAAATTTTCTATAAAATTCAATTATTGTGATGTGACACTGATGTCAACCTGCAGGGACACCTCATTTTGCGACCAATCAGGGCCAAGCGTTATTGTTTATGTTTCAAAGTTTTCAATGTCAAAATCTATCTTGGGAAAAATTGACTGTAGAGGTACAATGGTTAGACATTCTTGAAGGCATTTTAATCTGGCTTTAAGTGTCGAATGTAAATAAATAATAGCTATTTTCCTAACAAGTGCGGGAGGAGACAAGAGCGTGCGAAGCGTCCGAGTGCCGAAAATTTCTTCCCACAAGCTTCAGGAACTATATTTTTTCTTCAAGCGTACTAAAGGTGATGTTACGATTGTTACGAAAAATGTAATTTAAATAAAATGCGACTGTGCAGTAGGTAAATTTATAAATGTATTGGGAAGAAAACAACACACAAAACAATAAAGTCTGCCCGCACAGCAAATAGTGCGGAAAGAGCCATTTCCCGCACGCTCGTAGAAAAAACACATTCTACCTTTCTGTTATTTATTTCCTAGTCAGTTGAGTGAAGTATCTCCAAATAAAGAGTTATTGGACGTGCAATAAGGACAAACAGTATTGAAATTAGCCTTATTTTGACATCTACGCATGCGCATTTGGGGCTGGAAAATAAGGATTCCCTTAATAAGGTTACTGCTTGTCTTTATTTGTGTATGGTTAGTGCGAGGCAGTAAACTTCCCCTATTTCAATATTTCTGACATTTTTGACGACTTTGACGTTTCGCTTTTCGATGATGACGTAATTTTACTTAGAGAATTTCATACATCTGTCAAAACTGACATTCCAACAATAAACTGACATGTTTTGATTGTTGATTTCAACCAATCAGATTGAAATTACGCGATAATTTGCACTAGTGCAAATTATCGGATAATTGCATAGTAACTGGTGCGAGAACAGGTGTTTTGACATTTTTTGACAAAAAATTTAAATTTTTGATTTATGAAATTCTCTCATAAAATACAACTCGTGCAATGGAAATATATTTATAATTTTCTACAAATTTGCACTCATGCATTTTTAACTGAAAAACTTTTTCAACTAAAAATGCATTCGGGCAAATTTCTCAAAAATTATCGATAATTTCCATTGCACTCGTTATATTACTATTGAGAATTTGTTTTTTACAACAATAGTTTTTCATTTTACTGTAAGTAACATCAAAAAATGGGTTGCAACAGAAAATCACAAACAAAAATAAATCCTTTTTGAGATTAAAATTTATAAACATAGCTATCAGCTGTCAAAATTATGAATATAAAATAAGGTAATAATACTCTAACACCTATACTACTGTCTGCCAATAACCGTTATTTTCTTGGAGAAATAGTGCTGATGCACTAATAAAATAACGTAGTTCCTTAATACTGCGAGACAGTATTTGGTTCCAATAACTCTCCATTGTTTTTTTTGGTTCAACTGTATTTATCAGAAGTTTAGGCTATCAACATTAAATTCATCTGCCTTGGAAATTTGTTTTGTCGTGTCGTGTCCTATAAAATCGAATCGTAGTAAATGAATTCCAACCTAAGCTAAGAAAGCTAAGAATTAAAGATTCCATTATCCAAAGCAAGACAACCAGTGAACAGCGTTGCCATTATTGCCAATAACTCCTTGTATTTCCCGGCGAAACATGTACACTTTTTGAAAATTTCGGTGAAATTTATGAAATTTCCAGTGAAAAATATGAAATTTTCTACAAAGTTTGGGAAATTTCACGGGCAATTTCTGGGAAATTTCACTTTTTTCGAATGTTGGAAATTTCACATTTGAATATTTCAAATATGGAAATTTCATTTGAAAATTTCAAACGGCACGACCCTAAACTCCATACACTAAATTATTCTCAGATTTGAAGCCAAAATTTATGAAAAAAGGCAGTCAGAAAAATTGAAAAACTGATAAATCACCCCAAATTGCTTAACAACAGGAACTATAAGTGCAAATGAGCTGAAATTTCAGGGATTATAGTCCCTTTATTGAGATAAGATTCAGTGAAAATTTCAGCTTTCTAAAATCCAATTCATAAGGTCCGAGGGGTAAGTCACCCTTAAAATTGTGTACAATAAATTACCACTTTCTTCAAAAAATACCAATAATTACCAAAAAACATTACCAAAAATACTAATAAATACCAAAAAAAAGTCCAATAATTACCAGAAAAATACCAGTAGTTGCCAAATAATACCAAAAAATACCAATAGTTACCAGAAAAATATCAATAATTACCAAAACAATACCAATAATTACCAAAGCAATACCAATAATTACCAAATCAATTACCAAGAAATACCTACCAATAATTACCAAAAAGCTAAGGATCCATGAATCTAAGAAACTACTGCTGTTGCATACTCCTCGGCATACTCTAAGTGGGGCTGCAATCAGCAGGCTAACTCGAGTGACAGCCCGTGTAATAAAGAAATTCATGGTCGAGACGTCACTAGCGGCCATTTTGGGATACGAAACAGGGCCTGATTAACAATAATTTAGGTTTTTTTCTTTCCTGTCACTGAGTCGTATTGCCTCTAAATAAAGTTATTGATTTAGAAGGAAGACAATGGAATTTTATAAAACGTTGGCTATGGCTTGAGACTTTTTAGTATTGAATCAACTGATAAAATAATTCAATAGGTCTGTTTCTGCAGAAATCACAAACCAGTCAGACCTAATTTCATTGGTTGAAAACAGTCAGAAAACTAATTTCAACCAATGAAATTAGGTCTGATTGGTTTGTGATTTCTGCAGAAACAGACCTATTATTACTTATACATAATAATATTTATAATTACCAACTTATTATTATTAAATTGACAAGAATGATAACAGCATAAATGGCAACACTAAGAATACCTACACTAAAATCACATCATCTAAAATTGTATGCTGTGCTAAAATTACAGCTTAAATTCCGCTCTACACCGCACGTCCATGACCTCCACCAGAAATAAACAAGTGGAATAAAATGTCGGCGTCCCTGCCGTTCAATGACAGGATGGTATTCCCTAATGGCGGTATGCGCAGAAAAGATGCGCGTGAGAGTTAGCCTGCTGATTGTTATAGTATATGCTGTGGTAATGTTCAAGTTATATCGTAGACACCTGCTGCAATAAATCAACCACCTGACCATAAAAATTAAAAGCTTATAAATTTCCAACCTTTTCAGTCAGGGCCGGCCCTTAGGATTTCACCTGGCATGTGAACTGAATATAGCATAGATAAAATATTATTTGTAGATAATCAGGCCTATGATGTATCATTTTCTGTTATTTCAACAACAACGTTAAGTTGCCTGTCATTGTTTATTATATACGTCAAAATAGAGAGAAGTATAGATGTTGAGCTATAACATAGCTGTTAAAATAACAGGAGTGGATACGTCATAGGCCTTAATGTAATAATAAAATAATTTTATCCCATTTTGACGTTTAAAAATGTCATTATTGAACGCATAACAATGAAGGTAAGTAGACGTTTATCACCTCAGTGATTTAAAAAGATTTCAACTCACTCTCGGCATTTTCACTCTGCCCAACTAAACATCTTATACCTCAGTGATTTAAAATATTTTTAACTCACACTTAAAATTTTTCCTTGTACTTTATTTTTCAAATTTCCACAAAATGGGATAAAATTTTGTATACATCACGTGAGTTAAAATGTTTATTCATTCGAAGAAAAGGGCTCGTGGGTTAAACTTTCTTCTCATGAATAAACATTCATTTAACTCACTTGGTGTAACTAATATTCCTTATATTTTTCCTATTTTCCAATAATCCTTCAATAAATTATTCAACAGAAATCCCGAGACAAAAGCCTTCTGGGTAATAAAATAAATGGCGTCATATGTTGCCGCGCATGCGCATGGTGTTCCGGCAATGATAAATACCAATTAAATACCTATTAAATACCAAATACATATTACCAAAAAAATTACCATAATTACCAAGTATTACCAGAAGTACCACAAAAAATACCATAATTACCAAAAAAAATACCAAAAATACCTATAAATACCAATAATTACCAAGTGCTTGTACAATAAAATACCAAGGTGACTTACCCCTCGGTACCTTCTTACTAAAACGATGAAATTTCAATTTTTTTTTATCGAGATTTTGTATCCTAATGGTCAATCAACATTCCCCAAACTCCATACACTAAATTATTCTCAGATTTGAAGCCGAAATCTATGAAAAAAGGCACTCAAAAAAATTGAAAAATTGATAAATCACCCCAAATTGCTCAACACAATTTTATCTCAAGAACTATAAGTGCAAAGGAGCTGAAATTTCAGGGATTATAGTCCCTTTATTGAGATAAGGTTCAGTGAAAATTTCAGCTTTCTATCTATAATAGAAAAAAAGCTATGACCTTTCAAAGTTTTCTAAAATCCAATTCATAAGGTACCTTCTTACTAAAACGATGAAATTTCAATTTTTTTTTGTTGAGATTTTGTGTCCTAATGGTCAATCAACATTCCCCAAACTCCATGCACTAAATTATTCTCAGATTTGAAGCCGAAATTTATGAAAAAAGGTACTCAAAAAAATTGAAAAATTGATAAATCACCCCAAATTGCTTAACACGATTATATCTCAGGAACTATAACTGCAAATAAGCTGAAATTTTCAGGGGTTGTGTTGTAGTCCCTTGATTAGGATGAAATTCAGTGAAAGTTTCAGCTTTTTATCTATAATAGAAAAAAAGTTATCAAGTTTTCAAAAATCTGAATCATAAGGTAGGTACCTTCTTACTGAAACGATGAAATTTCAAAATTTTTTTTTGTCGAGATTTTGTATCCTAATGGTCAATCAACATCCTCCAAACTCCATACACTAAATTATTCTCAGATTTGAAGCCGAAATCTATAAAAAAAAGGCACTCAGAAAAATTGAAAAATTGATAAATCAACCCAAATTGCTTAACACAATTTTATCTCAAGAACTATAAGTGCAAATGAGCTGAAATTTTCATGGATTATAGTCCCTGGATTGAGATAAAATTCAGTGAAAGTTTCAGCTTTCTATCTATAATAGAAAAAAAGTTATGACCTTTCAAAGTTTTCTAAAATCTAAATCATAAGGTCTTACTAAAACGATGAAATTTCAATTTTTTTTTGTTGAGATTTTGTGTCTTAATGATCATTTGGAATCCCCCAAACTCCATACACTAAATTATTCTCAGATTTGAAGCCGAAATCTATGAAAAAAGGCACTCAAAAAAATTGAAAAATTGATAAATCACCCCAAATTGCTTAACACGATTTTATCTCAGGAACTATAAGTCCAAATGAGTTAAAATTTTCAGGGATTGTAGTCCTCTACTGGAATTACAATCGCTGAAAATTTCAGCTTTATATCTTCAATAGAAAAAAAGTTATGACCTTCCAAAGTTTTCCAAAATCTAAATCATAAGGTAGATAGATAGATACTTACCTTCTTACTAAAACGATTAAATTTCAAATTTTTCTTTGTCAAGATTTTGTATCCTAATGGTCAATCAACATCCCCCAAACTCCATACACCAAATTATTCTCAGATTTGAAGCCGAAATCTATGAAAAAAGGCACTCAGAAAAATTGAAAAATTGATAAATCATCCCAAATTGCTTAACACGATTTTATCTCAGGAACTATAAGTGGAAATGAGCTGAAATTTTCAGGTATTGTAGTCCTCTACTGGAATAAGAATCGCTGAAAATTTCAGCTTTCTGTCTATAATAAAAAAAAGTTATAATTTTTTGAAGTTTTTGAAAATTCAAGTTTAAAGGAGTCCAAAATGGTCAAATTTCAATTTTCTTTGTGTAGAGATTTCGAGTTTAGATGATTAATTGAGACCCCAGAAGCTCCATACAGTCATTTTTTGTGGGATTTGCAGCCGAAATATTTAAAAAAAGGACCTCAGGAAAATTGAGAAATCTAAAAATTTACCCCAAATTTCTTAACGCAATTTTTTCTCAGGAACTATAAGACCACATGAGTTGAAATTTTGCAGGGGTTGTAGTCCTCTACTATGATAAGATTCGCTGAAAATTTCAGCTCTCTATTTATAATAGAAAAAAAGTTATGATTCTTTAAAGTTTTCGAAAATTCAAGTGCAATTTTTTTTGTTGACCATCGTTTAGAAATTAGAAGTACAATAGTCAAGAAAATTAAAAAGTTAAAAGAAATAAAGCTTAATGAGTGTGGGTTACTTGGAGGAAATAAGAACATATTATTCTTTAATGAAGATCTGACACTTCTAACCCAGCTAATTTACAAGAAAGCAAGAGAGTTTAAGAAGCTGAACAATTATAAGGTAGCATTTTTCACAAATGGCCAAGTATACCTAACGAAAGGCGAAAGTGATCGGCCCATAAGAATAAGAAGTCAAGAAGATCTTTAATAATTGAAATGCGTTAGTAAAACATAAAAAAGGGCAAAATGGTAGCAGTTGAAAACTTCTTGTATGCCAATATTAGAAGGACACAGAACAAAATAAGTGATCTCAATGACAAGGTACTACAAAGTCAAAAAGTGACATACATAATAATTGTGCTTACAGAGACATGGATTTACCCTGGTGAAAAAGACTATTTCAACATACCATCATCTACCGCTGTATGTACATGATTGTAGGACTACTAGGGGGGAGGTGCAAGCATTTATGTAAAAAATGGAATAACATACGTTTTGAACAGCATACCAACAATATGTATGACAAATTGTAGCATGGTATCTGTATATTCACTACAGCAAAAAATGACTGTCTTTGATGTATATAGACCTCCAAAAAGCAAAAGCAAATTATTCATACAAGAAGTGGACAAATTCTTCGAAAACCGATTCGAAAACATTAAAAAAAACCCTGTATGTTTATTGGTGACATCGAGGGTGACATTAACCTGGATCTCCTAAAAAACTCACAAGTAGTTACCCTCGTAGTTACCACATACAAAAATATGGTGGAGAGATGAATGAATACAAAATTCAAAATATAATCAGTGGTCAAAATTCCACAAGAACAACAACAAGCACAGCCATCATACTTGATCATACAATAACTAATGAAAATTTACAATTTAGAGGTCAAAAAAATCTTGTTTAAAAATACCAAACAAAAAATACACCAGGAAATTAAAAATCAGGGTACATGAAAACATAAATGAGAGAAATAATAATAAACTTGAGACACTGGCAGCTCTGAAGGCATTGCTCAAGGCTCGATGCTATGACCTTTGGAGTAGTAT
The DNA here is from genome assembly GCA_917834065.1 of Ceutorhynchus assimilis. Taxonomy (NCBI): domain Eukaryota; kingdom Metazoa; phylum Arthropoda; class Insecta; order Coleoptera; family Curculionidae; genus Ceutorhynchus; species Ceutorhynchus assimilis. The sequence goes on along the minus strand of OU892283.1, from coordinate 39,234,978 downwards.
CTCCTATATTTCCAAAGTTTGAAGTATGCTGGATTGAGGGCTAAATATCTGAAATTTTGTAATGATACTGTCTTTATGTACTCTGGAGAAAATGGGGAAGAGAATTTGAAAATACTATGAATAAAGATCTAGTAAGTACACTATTTTGATTGGGTCTCCTAAACTCAGTAAGTATAAATGTTGGAAAGACAGTCTATATAGGTAGTCTTACATCAGGTGGGAAAAAGAATATTAAGCTCAAGAATTAAAATTAATTGAAAAATCCTCAAGAGAGTGGAGCAATATAAATACTAAATACTAAAGTGTTGTAATAACAGACAAACTGACATGGGGAGAGCACATTGAAAGTATTCATGCAAAAATTGCACAATTCTTTGGAGCTGTGAGGAGGTGTAGACATATGCTAGATGAAAAATTAAAATATTTGATGTATTATAGCTTCATCGATCCAAACTTTAGATATATGATTACACATCATGCTACCCTGGAGCAGTTAAAACAGATACAAAGACTGCAAAATTAGTTTTTAAAAAAAAACAATGTTCTTTAGGCACTATTAACACCCAATAAATCCCTATACAGATAGTATCCCTACCTAAAAATTGAGCAGGCGAAACTTATGAACAAAATACAAAACCACCTACTTAATTAAAACAAATGTGCACAGTGCACACTACACTGAATAGAGACTATCACAACTATAATCTTAGAACAAGAGAACAAATTAGGAATACCTATGTTAGAACTGAGAAGGGCCAGAACTCTCCAATCTATGGATGTGTAAAAACCTACAACAAAATTCCGCCCAGGTTATTAGGACAAGAAAATGCAGTGTATCACAAAACTGATTTGAGGTCAGAATGCATCCTTTAAAAAAAAAAAGTCGCGTGCAGCACAGTACACGTGATAGAAGTGAATACTTATAATACTGTGTGACAAAAAAAACGCATCACCCCAGAGAAGTATAAATATTATTATTAACCAAATTCTGTAGATAGGCTTGGGCTATTGAAAGTAAAATTTAATTTAATAAAAAATATACAAATAAAGTAACATTTAATCAATAATTGTTATTTTTTACACCATTAACATGTGTAGAAAATTTGTTGAAAAATATACACTTTTAGTGAGTGATGCGTTTTTTTTGTCACATAGTATATTTTTCGATCGATCGATTTTACAACAGTTTGTTCTTTTATTGTTTCTTCTCTGTGTGACTTATCACTTGTTTATAGTTTTTTTTCACTTATTTATTAACTGTTAAAATTTAAAAGTATGTATGTGTATTTACTGTGACAAGCATTATAGTTAGATGGTTTAGATTTTAGATTTAAGGATTAGCTTTGTCCATAATGATTATTGTATCTTTTGACAATAAAGCATGCTACTACTGATCTCTTTTTCTCTTTCTCCCTCATATTCATCATATGCTTCATCTCACTTGGGAGACGAAAATTTTATAAATCGTGTCGTGACGCGACCTTGAAAATTCACTCTCATGCGGCCAAAGAAGTATTCAATTCAATTCAAAAAAAAAAAAAAATGGGACCCCAGAACCTCCCTAGTGATTTATAGTGAGTTTTAAAGCTGAAATCTTAAAAAAAGGACCTCAGGAAAATTCAAAAATTCACCCCAAATTCCTTAACGCGTTTTTTTCTCAGGAATTTTAAGTCCAAATGAGCTGAAATTTTCAGTCCTCTAATGGAATATGACCCGGAATATGATTGACTGAAAATTTCAGGTTTGATGTGATGATGGGATAATAAATAACTATTATTATCGTTTTTATCATATTATATACCTAACTTTTCAAGTAACTTTTATATGTAGGTTGTCTATATCATAGTAATGTGAATCTTATGTGAATACATGTGTGTGTAAAATGCTATGTTATGTTTACATACATACAACTTTGTTAACCCTAGGGCAGGCGCGCTTTTGAATTTATTTTTAAATAGAGTAAGAAAATAAAATAAGTTATAATTCTAGGCAACTAAATGAAATCCTTCATACTAATTTCGCAAAGACACAATAATAATATTCATAATGTTTGTACTATTCCCCTTGTAATCTCACTTACATGACCAGGCGCGCTGGCGGCATGGAATGCCGAAAACTTAAATCAAATCAAAATATGCTTTATTGTTTAAAGATACAAATCTTGATAACAAAGCTTCCAAATAAAATATAATTAAAATTAAAATCATCAACAAAGTAGGTACGTGAAAATAAAGATAATAAACAGGAATAAAATAGGAATAAAAACAACTGGATAAAATAGATCGAAAGACTGCTCAACATTAAAATTAACAACAAACTTAAAATTAAGAGGCCAGCAACAAATTCAAGCGCGCGAAATTCATTCTTTGTCGCCGAGTTCAAAGTAGGACCGTGATAGACGACGTTACGGCAAATATTTCCGAGATAACGGAAGGGTGTGATCAAATTGCATGGAAGGTGAATAATAAATCCTATGGGCTTTTGTGGAGGCAAAACTAATACACCTATCATATTTAATATAAATTAAAAAGTATACAGTTATAATAATAGTTTTATAATTTACATTGTGCTTTTTATTTAACAAATAAGAATGTGGAGAATGAAATGTGCGGAAACACAAAAATATATTACGAAGATAATAAAATTTACCTATACAAATACAGCAAAATAGATACTTGAAATGTTTACACAAAAAAAAAGTGAGGTGGCGTAGTTACGAGGGTGGGAGAGATGATGTTTATTCGTTTATTACATAAAGAACTTCCAGAAAACCTAGAAAAATAATAAAAAGGAAAAGTGTTAATTTCACACATTGGTGAGATTGCTCATGAAAACCTCGGACACATCGATTTTTGATTTCAGTTGCTGTTTTTCTGATGGTAATATCATGTATACAGGGTGACCCAGAAACAAGTTGTGACCGCTAACTTTATTTTTTTAAATGAAAACATTAATTTTGAAGTGAAAACTTCTTTAGAATCGTTGGGAGTGATGTGAGACTCGATGAAACGAAAAAGCGACATGAAACGAAAAAGCGACACTTTTTTAACACGCTTTTATTAACACACAACAAGAACCTGGAACAAGCCAAGTGAGCTGGAACAAGTCTGGAAAATGTCTGGATAAATCTGGATGAAGTCTGGAAAAGTCTGGAAATCTCTGGAAACGTCTGGAAAGAGCCTGAAAATTTCTGGAAAGGGTCGGAAAAATTCTGCCAAAGGTCCCAAAAGACCTGGGGATCATTCTCCAGAATCCGGATCAGTCTGTACAAGTCTGGATTAGGTCTGGATAAATCTGGATAAAGTCTCTAAAACTCTGGAAAACTCTGGATAAGTCTGGTTATTGTCTGGAAAAGTCTGGAAATCTCTGGAAACGTCTGGAAAAGACTTGGAAATTTCTGGAAAGGGTTGGAAAAATTCTGAAAAAGGTCCCAAAAGACCTGAGGATCATTTTCCAGAATCCGGATCAGTCTGAACGAATCTGGATAAAGTCTGGATTAATCTGGATGAAGTCTGGAAAACTCTGGAAAGCTCTGGATAATGTCTGGAAATCTCTGGAAACGTCTGGAAAAGGCCTGGAAATTTCTTGAAGGGGTCGGAAAAATTCTAGAAATGGTCCCAAAAGACCTGGGGATCATTTTCCAGAATCCGGATCAGTCTGTACAAGTCTGGATAAATCTGGATGGAATCTGGAAAACTCTGGGAATCTCTGAATAAGTCTGGATAATGTCTCGAAATGTCTGGAAATCTCTGGGGCTGACACGCTTTTATAATACATCGAACTAAAAAGTGAAAAATAAATAGGTATATTTTAAAAAAACTAAAAAACACGCTTTTATAGTAAATTGAACTAAAAAGTGAAAAATAATTTTTAATAGAAACAGAAAATATTAATGAACAAAAAATATTAGAATTATTGTCAAAAAAGCGTGGGATGCTCAATGTATGAAAAATGTGGAACAAAGCACCCCAGCGTGTATTTTAGTTTTTTCAAACTATATTTATTTGCGTTCTTTCTCAAGTCTTTTGGAGGGGGGGACGCCACTGTGTATGTTAGTATGTGTGTAATGCATGCAGTTCGATGAAGGTTTCACTTCTACCGGGTGTGAACTGCACAGGATTTTTTTTAATTTCATTTCTTATTTCTACGTTACATTCTGAACTTATTTTATGTATCATGTCCTATACCTATCTTCAACTGTTTCGGAAATAATAAGAGTTGAAAATTTACTTTTTTGCAACTTTGACAGGCTGTAAAACCTGAACGGTTGATTTTAGAGCTAAACCGATCATACATTCTTATCTGAGTTTTCCATGAACTATCATTTGACACCAGCTTGGAAATTAATCCAAGATTAAAAATTCCATTGCTTGAGTTGTATTTTAGCTATTTTTGGGTTTGAAAAAAGGACGGTTGTACACCATTTCCACTTTTAGTTCAAAATAGATAAATTTGATTTCAAAAAGCATCAAATGTATTTCAAAATAATAACTTTAATTTAAAAAAATAACAAATGTATTTCAAAATCATCAATTGAATATCAAAAAGCATCAAATGTATTCGAAAATAACAACTTTAATTTAAAAAAATATCAAATGTATTTCAAAATCATCAATTGAACATCAAAAAGCATCAATTTAATTTCAATCTTTATAAATTGTATTTCAAAATAACCAAATTTAAGTTTTTCGAAAAACATCAAATTTATTTCAAATTTTATAGTAAGAAGATACCGAAAACTTTGAAAGGTCATAACTTTTTTTTCTATTAAAGATAGAAAACCGAAATTTTCAGCGATTCTTATCCCAGTGGAGGACTATGTACAATCCTTGAAAATTTCAGTAACGTGTATGTAGTTAATGACGGTTAAAAAAAAAGTCAGTTACCTATATTGAACAGTTGAAAACATCTCATTTATTACTATGTACATACATTAAAATTAGATAATTTTATATTATATTATTATAATACATTAAATCTATTTAAACTGAAAATAACGTAAACTAAAAAAACTAGGTAAACTGAAAAAAAAGGTAAATTTAAACTATTGCCCTACGGGCATATCTTCTAAAGCTAAAGCGGATCCATGAAAGGTCGATGAATGTTGCACCGCTCGAGCGCAATCTCCCCCTACAACAGTATTTTTCCCCGTGTCTACTAAACGTTCCAGGTAAACCAGTCTTTGTTCTACAACTCCAGGCGCCACTACTTCTGGAATGCCCATATTACTTTTGACGTAACTTTTTATCTTAGACCAAATTGTTTCGATTGGGTTTAACATTGGGGAATATGGTGCCAGTCTTAGAACTACAACGTCATGAAGTACTTCTTCCAATCTGGAATGGCATGGAGCATTATCGCAGACAATAACTAAATCGGCCAACTGATTTCCTCCATTTTCCCATTGTTGCAGAAGATGGACTATCCATTCATTAGCAGCAGCTGCATTGAAAGAACCTCTTCGACGGTCCATGGCAACGACACCTGCTGCCGAGATGCCTCCAATTAGGTGTATATTAGGTCCTCTTGCAGCAGGTAGCACTTGAACTGCCCTATTGCCCACTCGTGAGCGACCTCTTGTGCGACGACAGAACAAATTAAAATTGGTTTCGTCGATCCACACTATCTGTTTGCCCTGCTGAATGAAAGTATTGAGACGACGAACATAATCCGCTCTCAAAGCTTTATTTTCAATGCTGTTCATCGATATCGGCTGTTTATGAACTTGTTTCAATGTAAAAAATCGACCCTCAAGATAGTTACCTACCCAAAGTAGAGACACAGATTTAGACATGGAATTCCTCTAACACTTTCTCATTGAGCTGTTTTAATGAACGCGAACAGTCTTCTTCGATCCATTCAACAATTCGGTCAATTTGTTCTTCAGTTAATGCTTTGGGTTTTTTTCTTCCTTTTTTCAACATATGATCTCGTCCTGACTTAATCCATTCGTACGCTGTGTGAAAATTAATGGTTAAAGTTGAAGCTAATTTAACCCAATCTCCTCCTCTGTTGGCACATATGACGATCCTTTCCCTATCAGCCTCTGAATGTTTTTTATATGTTTTCCTTTGTACAACTTCTTTACGTTCCACAATGGTTCTGCACAGTGGACACAATACCCCAGGTTGATTTAGGATTGCCTCTGTACATTTGTTGTGGAAGTTATGGAGGCAAGGAAAAATTTTCCACACATTGCCTCTTAGCATAGAGACGCGACATACTGCGCAATTATCTTTTAAATTCATTGTAATTTTGTATAACTTTATGATTAAATTAGCTTATGACGGGAATCAAAAATCTGACAATAATATCTTAATAATAACACACACATTTTATAAAGTACATACCTACTTACCTTACAGGTTTTGATGATACCTATGAAAAATTATGTTTTTTGAAATACATCTGACTATTTTGGAAATTTAAACGGTACAGTTTGAAATTCATTTGACTAATTGGAAATACAAATGATATATTTGGAAATTAAAATAACATATTTAATTGATTACTTGGAAATACAAATAACACTTTTTGAAATACAAATGATACGCTGTGAAATAAAAGTGACTAATTGGAAATTAAAATAGCAATTTTTGAAATAAAAGTGATTATTTTGAAATACATTTGACTGATTTTGAAATACTATTGGAAATGGTGTAGAACGGTTCAAAACAATCGCACAGTTTATTATTGAAATTTGTGATAGCTGAACCGTTGTCATTTAGTTGATTGATGAACTGTGCGATTGTTTTGAACCGTTCTAGAACCGTCCTTTTTTGAACCCGAAAATAGCTTTTATGAGAGAATTTCATGAATCAAAAATTTAAATTTTTTGTCAAAAAATGTTAAAACACCAGTGTCACGCCAATTATCGAATGTAATACCACAAGAGGTTTCAGGATTACCGGATAATACTTTTACCTGTCACGAAACGCGTTACGCAGCAACACCACGACTCCGAAGGAGGAGTGGTGTTGCTGGTAACGCGTTGAGTGTCAGGGAAAAGTATTAGGTAATCCTGAAACATCGAGTGGTATTTGTCCAATCCACATTAATTTAGAGTCTTTTTCTTTTATTTTTTCTTTATTATATTTACTATTATTTATATGTATCTAATCTTATAAGTTAAGCACGGCAACGTCTCATTTTCGTTATCTAATTTCTAATGCGTCAGCACCAAACAAAAGGGAATTTTTTACAACCCTGCCTCCTGAAAACAACACATGATGCAACAGTATTCAAAAGGTTATACAACGAACTAAACTTCAATTCTTTATTAATTAATAATTTCATGAATCAAAAATTTAAATTTTTTGTCAAAAACTGTCAAAACACCAGTTACCGTGTAAAAGGATTATCACTTATTAAGCCTCTCGTGTCATATGGGAAGGATTATCACTTATTTATCCTGTCGTGTCATATGGGAATAATGTACAGTGAGTTGTATAATCGCGTAAAGCCTAATTCTCACTTGCGCGAGATTCGCTCTTTTTTGACATTGCTTCAATAATTTGACGTTTGATACACGCATAAAACGTAAATCAACAATCAAAACATGTCAGTTTATTGTTGGAATGTCAGTTTTGACAGATATATGAAATTCTAAATGTCGAGTGCAATGGAAATTGTCGATAATTTTTGGGAAATTTGCCCGGATGCATTTTTAGTTAAAAAGGAGCACCAGTGCTTTTTCAGTGCCCATTTCTGTTAAGAACGCATGAGTGCAAATTTGTCAAAAGTTGAAATAGTATATTACATACCGAGGTGGGAAGTGTTTCATTACTGTCGAGAGATTAGTTAGTTAACTGAGACGCGAAGCGTCCAAGTTAACTATAATCTTGAGACAGGAATGAAACTTCCTATCGAGGTTTGTATACTATTTTATTTACAACAATTACAACCATTACAATTTTGACTAAATATTTTTAAAAAATTAAAAAATTTTATAGACAAGTTCTGACTTATCTAAAAAAACGTTTGACATGTAGGACTGGTCTTCAACATTTTAGGAAAATAGGACTTACTTTCCACCTGGGTGGAAAGTGAGCACTTTCCACCCGGGATCACTTTCCACCCGGACAAACAATACCAGAATAGAAAAAATAGTATAAAATATTCGTTTCATAAGACATTTTATCGCACTCGTCCTTCAAAAATCTCACCTCCGGCTCGTTTTCTAATATAGGGCTCGTGCGATAAAATCACGTCTTATGAAGCTTGTATTTTAATGTACTATTTTTAAATGGAACACCCGGTATATTATATGTGTGTTCGTTAGAGCATATTATTCTGATTACAATGATATAACACACTTCATATTTTGTTCCACTCGTTTTTGACAAATCGGCAAAAATATATGAAATTTTTATATGCTCTCAATAATTTTCGTCCCAAATATCAGACCGCCGCCTAATAAGTTTCACTTCGAAAGTTTCATATTTTTGCCGATTTGTCAAAAACGAGTGGACCAAAATATGAAGTGTGCTATATCATTGTAATCAGAATAAGATAACACATATATAATATACAGGGTGTTCCATTTGAAAAAATATAATGTAGGCTTATATGTCAAAAAGTTGATAGTGTTTTGTTTTACGTGTAATTTGAAAAAAAACTTGGCTACTAACCCTACATTTTGTTTTTTTGTTTACCTTGATAACTTCAAAAACAAAAAAGTTACAGGTGATCAGAATGATATCGAAGATAAAAAAACACCCGGTACAGGGGGATTAAAAAATAGGAAAATATGCAGAGTTTTTTGGTAAAAGTAGAAAAAAAATGGCACATCACGATTTTTTTAAACCTTTGATATTTTTTTCAGATTAAGCAAGTCATATTTCAGTCAAAAGAAACCTTTCGTTATCACAAATCAACCTGCCAAATTAAAAAAAAAAAAAAATGGAAAAATTTTTGAGCTGAAAAAACGATTTTTTCTAAAACTTTGACACCCTGTATCTCAGAAACTACGCATTTCTGGTCACATATTTATGGGAACTTTTTTTGTTAAAATATCGTAAGGAATGACATCCTGAAGTTACGGACCGTACTTAGGAAATACCCTGTATATTTTTCTATTTTTTGACCACCCTGTACATGCTATTTCAACTTTTAATACATAGTTTGATATTATTTTTTCAAGAAGCAGAAACTCTTATAGTTTCCCATGTGCTGCGAACTTAAGTGGATACACTGTATTTTATGAGAAAATTTCATGAATCAAAAATTCAAATTTTTTGTCAAAACACCAGTTCTCGCATTAGTTACTATGCAATAATTTACACTAATATAAATTATCACGTAATTCCAATCTGATTGGTTCAAATCAACAATCAAAACATGTTAGTTTATTGTTGGTATGTCAGTTTTGACAAATGTATGAAATTCTCATCAAAAAAACGGCCACTAAAATCAAAAATCGACGTATCCGAGATTTTTTGAAAAAAAAAATCAACCTTGTATTTTTGATGGATTTTATTCCTAACCTTCATGTACTAACTGTATTTAACTATGCTATATGATATCCCCTTTCGTTTATTGAATTCTAGTAAAGTTATCTTTGTTCGTTTTGAGTTCATTATGAAATATATTCACCATAATTATTTACACAAACTAATAACTGGCCTTGCAGTCCTCTCGCGTTGTGTAATTTTGACTTACCCCGGTGCGAAATTAAATCCGCCAGAGGCAGCACCTCGCTGCAGCCAAAATTTTTGAATTTCCGTGTTTGCAGGGCTTACAATTTGAGACGAGATCTCAAAAACTACTTAATATTTTTTAGTGAATCAAGAAGATTCGAAAAGATAATAAAATTTAGAACAATGGCCAAAATCACATATCATGCTCTGGTTGAATCCCACTTGCGATATGGAATTGCCTTTTGGGGTAATTGCAGCCAGTACTTGTGGAATTCGGTTTTCATTTCTCAGAAACGTTGTGTAAGACATGTTTGTGGAGCAGACCCGAGAGAACACTGTAAACCATTGTTTAAAAGAGAAAAAATATTAACTCTTACAAGTCTTTATATACTCGAAACAGTCTGCCTTATCCATAAAAAATACAAAGATTCTACACACATGCATCCCTATTCAACAAGACATTTTAATAATATTCCAGTACCAACACCTAAATTCACTCTCACACAAAATTCCCTGATATATAAGAGCATTAAGGTTTATAATAAGTTACCTTATGATTTTAAAAACCTTAACAGTTATAAAGCATTTAGAAATAAAGTTAAATACATGTTGTTAGAGAGAGCCTATTATGATCTAGAAGAATATTTTGGCGATGCACTATAATCATAATTTTACATTTTTTATATTTTTTACTTCATTTTAACCTGATTTATTGTGTTGTCGTTGTCTTAGGATTAAGATTTTTAATTTTTTGTTTTTAGCATTTTTTATCTGTGGTTGTGCTCATTATCAAAGATTATTTTGTCATTATGAATGTTGTTATTGTAATATTTTGTGATTTTAAGTACAATCTAGCTTTAAGTATTGCTTTATCAATGAAACTCTTATGTTATTTTCTGACAATAAAGCTTATTTTGATTTGATTTGATTTGATTTGCTCTTGTTTCATTTTTTTGAAAAAGCGATGGGTTTGGATGTACCGAGCGATAGAAATGATGCTTTTTTTCGAGTATTTAGGTCATGATATTTTCAATTTGCAATTTTTTTTTTCGAAAATCTAAAACAACAGCATTATTCTTTAGATTTTTATCTTTTATTATTTTCTAATCCGGTCAAAAAATATTACAAAATAAGTGAGTTCTTGTCTCGGGAAATCAACCCTTTTTCTCAATTTTTAACGGCTTGTTGTTGACCTCTTAAAACTTAAAATTAGTGACCATTAAACAGAGAAGACCCCCAGAGTAAAAACCCTTAGCCAAAAGTAATTTTTTGACTTGTCTCTTGAAACATCTACTCTCTTTTATTGTTCTTATGCTATGAGGTAGGTGATTAAACATTTTCTTACTCCTATAGTGAATAGATTTTTGAGTTAGTGAGGATGTGGGAATTGGTAGATCAATTACATGTGAACTTCTGGTATTGACCAAGGAGGGAGCACGAATATTAGAGGAGTACTTCTTCTGCATGAGACACACCGATTCTAAACTCAACATCTGCAAGTTCAAGAACTTATTGTCATCTGAACAAGCGCTCTAAGGTCGTAAATTGTGTTTAGTAGGTTTACTGATATAGTCATTTGAACATAGCTAGACGGACAATATGATAAAATCCACAATATTTGCGGAATCCTTGAATTAGTAAAAAGGCGGCATAAAAGACCGATAGCGCACCTGCCCGGGGGTTAAATTAACAATACCTATGGTTTACATCATTGTGATATAAATTTTACATCTACTTGAGCATGGCATTATGGTTAAGTTTAATTTTACCTTCTTGTGACTCAAAAAAAAACTTAGAAATTTTATATATTTTGGTGAATTAGTTAAGTACATTTCTACCTTAAATTTATGTAGCTGTGTTTACTGGGTGAAGCACTTGAGTTATTTGCTATATCAATAATTATTTCAAGTACGTTTATAACTGACCTCACAATAATTGCCGCAATGTAAAGATCAGGATGTGTGTACAATATAATTGATATCGATACACTTCAGTGGTCGACCTCTCAACATTAAAAAATTAACGTGAAATTGGAATACTCACTTGTAGAAGGACAGGAACATAAATCGACAAAGTCTGGCCGTTTCACAGTCATAGAAAATTAATTAAACCTACAAACTAAAACTACAAAATAATAAAAAAAAAAACACCACAGTTCTGGGACACTTTTAACTCATAATTTTTTAGGTATAATTTTTCTCGCTAGACGTCCGCATCGTTTGCGGCTACTCATTACACATTTTCCATAATTATTTTATTAATTATCGAGCCCCTATAATCAACAACAATCTAATCAAAGATTATTTATAAATAAATTGCTGACATTTTTCTCTTGGGTTTTGTAACTTTGACAGATGACAGACAGCTGTTACCTTGACCCAAATGATAAGCTGATTTGATGTATTGTTTTTTGTCCTTGTTCTTCTTATCAATATGAAGAAAGATGGAATGTGCTCCGAGATTAATTTTGGACAACGGCAACGTTTGGCAACAGCGCAGCAGGCTTAACCTAACCTCAAAAAAAAAGGATTGTTTTGATTTTTGAATTTTGCTTTGCACGATTTTTTTTTAAATAATCAATTATTATTAATTAATGTTTATATCGTTAAAATGCCTGATTTACTAAAAGATATAAATATAGAACTATTCGGCGATCCGATGTTCTACCAAAAACCCGTAAAGGAAATTGAGGTAGGCCTTAATTAACTAGCACAAAACAATGTTTTTCAACTACTGTGCGTAAAGTACTTACTTTTCACACTATTCAAAAGACGTAAAATTATATTTGAAGTTATTCAGTTTACACACTAGGGCCTAAAGTAGTAGTATATTTTTTCAAATTTATGGTTTTATATTGTCGGTAGTAGCATTTTTTTTTATATGCAACAGCCCCCTTTTTCACTCATGTGCATGTGGTTATCAAAATTCACAAAAAGATCCACCTTACTTACTTATGGCATAAATAGTTATAATATATATTATTTTGGTTTTCTTTTTTCAATTAGGAAAAATGGAAATTGGTACCGGCTTTTCTTAAAGTTAAAGGCCTGGTTAAACAACACATCGACTCGTTTAACTATTTTATTAATGTGGAAATTAAAAAAATCGTCGAGGCCAACAACAAAGTTACTTGCGATGCAGATCCACTGTTTTATATCAAGTAAGTCTAGTTTTTCATTTTACTCTGTCCAGGCTTTTGATTTTTTTTTATGCAGTATTTTTATGTTCAGATTTTGTGTCCTAATGGTCCTTTGGGATCTCCCAAATTCCATACACTAAATTATTCTGAGATTTGGAGCCGGATTTTATGAAAAAAGGCACTCAGAAAAATTGAAACTATAAGTCCAAATCGAGGGGTAAACCGCTAAGAAAAATGTGTACACTAATTCTCAGGATGGTAACTAATTCCTCTTATTCCCTAATTCCCTTCTAATTCCCCTAATTTTACTAATTCCCAACTAATTCACCAAATCTATCACAAAAATTTGTTCACAAAATGGTGTAGAATAAATCAAGAATATCTAGATGTTTGCACTATTACATGTTAAAATAACGAAGTCTGTAAAAAAGCTGGGGAAAAAAAAATACATAGGTAGCTTCTGTTAAGTCGGTGGTTTAGTCCTTTTCATAGTCAAGGTCGGAATTTTTGGAAGGTGATTTCTCCAATGTTTTCCGACGTGTTTTCGCTGTACTGTCTATAAATCTTTTTAATCGGTCAGTACTTACTTACTTAGACTGATCTAAAAGCCAGCAGCACAATGACTTTTTAATGATTGAAGAATTTTTAACAACAACGTTGAAGTTCATACAACTTGTTTCCAAAGTATCACATTTGCGATCTTCATGAGAAAGGACCTCGCACATTTCTTATGGAAAATGGCTTTCGGCTAAATTTTTTGAAAAATTGAGATAATGTAGTTCTCGATGTCCTGATTAAAAGTTCTCATGGGCACAACTCAATCCTATGATCAGTTTTTGAGTTACGGGTTGTCAAAATTGGCTTTTTTAGACTTTGAGATATTGATTTTTTTTCAACATATTTGTTTATATTTCCTCCATTAGCACATTTAAATTAAAAGTTTCTACTCTAAGTTTTAGGCGTTTTGGTGTCTTCTTGAAATGTGGTATAAAAGTTCCTACAGCATCTTACACAAAATGGTGGTGACAAAGAAATGTCAATTTAGAAAAAGTCGCAAATAACTAAATTCGATCAATTGTGTATGATACAAAAACGAACGGCTAGATTTTGCCCTATTTTCAATATGTTGTTATCAAAAGTATACTTAAGAATACCTACTATAGTTTTGGATCCAGAATGTTATACCAGGTGTTCATTTTGTACCAGGGCCCCGGTGTAGATGGTAAATGCCGACTGCAAGCGGGTTTCAAGTTCAAATGCTGTTTCAATGGGCATTATTCATTGTTTTTAGTTTACCGTAGGAATGGAGTTCACTAAAATTGATAATATTGACTAAGCGTAAGAAACATAGAATAGTCTCATCTTTTTTAAAACTGTACAAATAGACCCTGAGATAGGGCCTGTTTAGTGGAGTCATTTTGATTGCCCAAAGTGAGGCAATGAAAAAAAATATTACGTTTATTAGTTTAAGTAGATAGGTATAAGTCTGATGGGATGGCACTCTTTATTCCTACGCTATATCTGTGAGAATGGTTATTTATACAGTTTTAAAAAAGGTCACATACTCGTCAATCCTCAGACTATTTTATATTTTGTACACTATGGCCGACAATATCAATTTTAGTGAACTCTATTCCTATGGTAAACTTAATAGTTATTTATGTATCAAGGGAATTATGCAGGTGTTAATACCCCAGGGCAACGTTTGTGTCCCGAGGGCCTCCGGCCCGAGGGACACCAATTGCCCGTGGGTATTAACTCCTGATAATTCCCGTGGTACATAGATAATTTTATATCCTACTGAATTTACTGTATTCTGTCTATTTTTATAAAGGAATAAGCCATAAATCAAAATTTCTATTTTTTGTCAAAGGGTTACCTATTCAAGGTAAAAGCGGGAGTTATGGAAATCCTTAACTCCCTTGGGAGTTATGATATCCTTAACTCCCTTCCTTAACTCCCTTGGGAGTTATGAAAATCCTTAACTCCCTTGGGAGTTAAGACCCTGTTTATGATTATCGTAACCAAGGTATTATATGGTTTTAATAGTTCAGTAGGATATAAAACAATAAATAATGCCCATTGAAACAGCATTTGAACTTGAACCCCGCTTGCAGTCGGCATTTACCATCTACACCAGGGCCCTGGCACAAAATGAACACCTGGTATAACATTTTGGATCCAAAACTATAGTAGGTATTCTTAAGTATACTTTTGATAACAACATATTGAAAATAGGGCAAAATCTAGCCGTTCGTTTTTGTATTCTACACAATTGATCGAATTTAGTTATTTGCGACTTTTTCTAAATTGACATTTTTTTGCCGCCACCATTTTGTGTAAGACGCTGTAGGAACTTTTATACCACATTTTAAGAAGACACCAAAACGCCTAAAACTTAGAGTAAAAACTTTCAATTTAAATGTACTTATCGAGGAAATATAAACAAATATGTTGAAAAAAAATCAATATCTCAAAGCCTAAAAATGCCAATTTTGACAACCCGTAACTCAAAAACTGATCATAGGATTGAGTTGTGCCCATGAGAACTTTTAATCAGGACATCGAGAACTACATTATCTCAAATTTTCAGAAAATTTAGCTGAAAACCATTTTCCATAAGAAATGTGCGAGGTCCTTTCCAAGAATTTTTTTTTTTTTTGAAATTAAGTCCATGACTATATCGCCCTCATTACTAACATCATTTGTGTTTGCCACATCTTGGTCATTTTTATTTTCTTCAAGGTTTTCGTCAACTTCAACGTCGCCTTCCTCGATCTCTATGTTTTCCTGTGGATATCCGATATTTTGTGTTTGGTTTATTGAAGGTATAGTATTTTCAAAGTCAATCTTATGGAAATATTCAGTCACCAGTTGTGATTCACCTTTACCTTGTTTCAACTGATTCTGAAAAGACTATACCTGCATATATCTCCAATCGCTTTCTTTAGCATTGAGTCCGAATTGTCTCATATCCTCTATGACATTTTGTAAAGTTTCTTGTTTCTTCAACTGTAAGTAGCTTTGATATCAAACTTGAGAAATTCTTCTTTACATAGTAGTTTTTGTTCTGGCATTTTTATTACATCAGGTTTTAGGAAACGAGTAGGTGCGCATATTTGTCCAAATATGTGTGGTGTCTTGTACATCGTTCTTCATTTTTTTGCACTGCTACAGTGGTACCACTCCTACTCTGGAACTGGCAAAGAATGGAGTAGTTCTGTATCTTCTGGGATTGTTTTGTTTTTTTTCTTTTTATTCAGGAGCTAAACGAGACATCAAATCAATATTTAAATGCATATCTCTTAGAAGGCGATTTTCCGTCTGAGGAAAATCCCATAATTGTGATGCCAAATTTCTTAGCTTTGTCCTTCATCCATTCTCATCTCAAAGTGACAGTGACCTGCTCAGTAATCAATGAATTATCAGTCATATCAGGAATAAGGACAGAGAGTATGTCAATTTACCCAGCATGCAATGGTTGAGCAAGTATTAGATGGGCATATACTGCTTGTACTCCAGTTTGAATAGATATCGTGATTGCTTCAGCGGAAGTGGCAGGAAACATACCTTGTTGACTCAGTCCTTCCAGGAATCTATTCAGCATAGTTAGAACTAGTACAATTAAATCAAGTTAAATCAGGCACAGATTCATCAGTGTTTTAGACAGTTTCTATTTCACTTATGTTCTCCAAAAGTTCCTCAGCTAGTTCATTATTTTTAAATACTTACTAGAAGATTCTCTTAACGGAATTTGGAATTTTACATACGAAATAAATTGGTTTCTTGATTGGTTTGGAAGCAAAAGTGCGCAACATAAAATTGGCATCACAACTAATAGAATCTATTACCATATTTTCGATCGGAATACCGTACCTTTATACAGTTCTATATTTTTACAGAGATAGGGTTTATTCTTGGACGAGCAGATTTATATTTCACTGGCTGAAAAGAAATAATTTTTTTTCTATTTCTATCATAAATGCATCAGTTCATCGTAAACAAAACGTAATAAATGCATGTACTTTCAAAAAAAATTATTATAAAATAAATAATATAAAACAGATTGATGAAATCCATCTATGTTTCATTGGATACACTGGATCCCTAGCAGTTCCATTTGATGCAACGTTGACTGATTTGGTTTCTATAATTTCCTATTAATTCCACCATTTTCTCACTAATTCCCCGAATTTCCCGACTAATTCTCCAAATTTCCTGACTAATTCCCATAATTCCCCAGTAATTTCTCAAATTCCCCAATAATTCCTCTAATTCCTCTTATTTCTTACCAATTCCTGAAGAATGTACACCAAAATTCCCCTGCGGTTTACCCCTCGGTCCAAATGGACTGAAATTCTCAGGGATTGTAGTCGTCTACTGGGATAAGAATCGCTGAAAATTTCAGCTTTTTATCTTTGATAGAAAAAAAGTTATGACCTTTCAAAGTTTCCTAAAATCTCAATCATAAGCTACCTTCTTACTAAATCAATTTTTTTTTGTCCAGATTTTGTGTCCTAATGGTCTTTTGGGATTCCCAAAACTCCATACACTAAATTATTCTGAGATTTGGTGCCAGATTCTATGAAAAGAGGCACTCAAAATTGAAAAATTGATAAATCACCCCAAATTGCTTAACAGGATTTTATTTCTTGAAGTATAAGTCCAAATGAGCTGAAATTTCCAGGGATTGTAGTCCTCTACTGGGCTGAGAATCGCTGAAAATTTCAGCTTTTTATCTCTAATGGAAAAATTTATGACCTTTGACCTTTCAAAGTTTTCCAAAATCTAAATCATAAGGTAGCAAATTACTGGCTCCGTGAAGTTAGCCCACCACATGTGAATTTTCTAAAAAAATTGCAACCACTTACTGTGTTCGAAATGTGCTTTACTGTGCCGATGATATTTTGAACTGTGCCATTTCGGTAACAAAATTATATGAAAGAATAGATGAGGGGCTAACTTGACACTCAGCCCCCTCCAAAATTTTGGAAATCAGATGAAACCAAAATAGTACATTAAAATACAAGTTTCATAAGACGTCATTTTATCGCACGAGCCCTATATTAGAAAACGAGCCGGAGGCGAGTTTTCTAAAGGGCGAGTGCGATAAAATGTCTTATGAAACGAATATTTTATACTATTTTTTCTATTTTGGTTTGTATAATTAAAAAAAAACAAATTTTTCTTGGAAATTTTATTCTCATATTTCGATTTCATATATTTAGGTTGGTAACACTACATGCCAAATATAGAAATCTTCTATTATTTACGACTGACATATAATGTAAGTATTACATATGTGATTTTGGCAGTATAATGCCATATATTATTCCCGCAGGGATTAATGGTCATTATTCCTGCTTGCACACCAATCACAAAATTTCTCAAATTAAATAAGTAGTACCTACCATGGAAACAATATACCTGAACAAACTCAAAAGTGTCAGTGTCAAACGCGTAGTGCTTGTGTATTTGTATTGAGATGAATGAACAAAGAGCGTTTTTGGAAAGAAAATTTCAAATAAATTAATTTGTCGTAAATAAAGTAGAGTATACTACTCGCAATAATGGCTATTATTCCCTCGGAATGTTACTCCCTCGCCGCTAACGCGGCTCAGTTCGTAAATATTCCTCGGGAATAATAGCTATCATTATTGACTCGTGGTATAATCTACTATTATAAAATCGCGAATGACAGTTCGATGGCCATCAGTCAGCCAGTGTTACCAACCTTCGATAAGTAAAAAAGGAGCGTCACAAAGAGCTTCTTTTCGAAACTACTTTTAGTATCGAAAAGACTTCGATATGACACCAAAATAGAAAAAGGATTCTTATGCAATCTGAAGTGTGCTGAACTGTGCTGTATCAGGCTTTTCTGAAAATTTCCATATTTGGTCATGTTCCAACAAAATCCTACTGGGGGGCTAACTTGACGCTCAGCCCCTCCAAAATTTTGGAAATCAGATTAAACATAATTGAATTCTTATCCAATCTGAAGTGTGCTGGATCAGGTTTTTCTCAAAATTTTCATATTCGGTTATTTTCCGACAAAATAATCATATTGGAGAGTGGGGAGCCAATCTAAAGCTCAGCCCCCCAAAATTTTGAAAATCAGATTAAACAAAATTGAATTCTTTTCCAATCTGAAGTGTACTGAACTCTGCTCTCTGCTGTATCAGGTTTTCTCAAAGTTTACATACCTTAAGAATTTTCCATTAGGTTTATATCGGAAAATGGCCAAACATGGAAACTTGGAATAACCTGATCAGGCACAATTCAGCACACTTCAGATTTAATAAGAATAAGAGTCCATTTTTCTTTGATCTGATTTCCAAATTTGGCATCAACTTAGCCCCCTCTTAGTTTTTTGTCGGAAAATGACCGAATATGGAAATTTTGAGAAAAATTTGATACAGCACAGTTCAGCACACTTCAGATTGGATAAGAATTCAATTTTATTCAAACTGATTTTCGAAATTTTGGGGGGGGGGGGGCTGAGCGTCAAGTTAGCCCTCCAGTAGGATTTTGTCGGTAAATGACCAAATATGAAAATTTTCAGAAAAACCTGATACAGCACAGTTTAGCACACTTCAAATTGGATAAGAATCCTTTTTGGTTTTATCTGATTTCCAAAGTTTTGGGGGGGGCTGAGCCTCAAGTTAGCCCCTTATCTATTTTTTCCTATAACTTTGTTACCGAAACGGCACAGTTCAAAATATCATCGGCACAGTAAAGCACACTTCGAGCACAGTAAGTGGTTGCAATGTTTTTAGAAAATTCGAATATGGGGGGGCTAACTTGACGCAGCTAGTTATAAGTACTTCAGTATTTAAACGATGAAATTTCAAATTTTTTTTTTTTTGAGATTTAGTGTCCTAATGGTCATTTGGGATCCCCCAAACTTCATAGACTAAATTATTCTCAGATATGAAGCAATTTTCAGGGATTGTAGTCCTTTATTGGACTAAGAATTACTGAAAATTTCAGCTTCCTATCTATGATTAGGGTTGAGAAAATTTCACTTTTTGCTGGTTCATGAAATTTCAGTTGAAATTTTCGTGAAACATGAAAACTCGCATGAAAAGTAATAGTATTTGATGAATTTCTCAAATTTGCTGAAGTTTATAAGATTTATTGAAATTTTCAAAAATTTCCAATGGACAATGAAATTTATGAGAAATTTAACAAAATTTTCATTGAAACTTCCACTTATGTACGTACCTCGAAAAATAAAATGAAAATTACTAAGTACCTACATAGTGTTCTATGTTATGTTTTGTGGTGTTAGGGTTTGGTAGATACCTACTTATAGTATGTGGTGATAAAAACAAAAATCCAATATATTTTAAAATAATTTTTATATTGAGTGTCTGTTCTTATATGTATCAAAATGTCACAATAATGGGAGAACATGGTGTCACTCCTTCTCCACCAGGTCCAATGTTGTAAGAGACTTATAGATACCTAACAGTGCCACTAAATTAAATATAAGATCTATTGAATATCTTGGTGTTAAAATCTACAACATCTTACCAGTGGAACTCAGAAGGATGACAGTTAACAAAAAAAAAAAATATGCATAACTAACTGTAGACAAGTTTTCATCCTTGCTTTAACTTGTTTAATTAATCAGGCTCAGAATTGTTTCCCTTTTTTTCTTTTCCTTTTGCGATAGTGTACACTAAAAATTCTTGATTATATTTAATTATTGTTTAAGGCCTGAGTTATCCAATTCCTTAATTTTTAATATTTGTCCTTAATTCTTAATTTTTGAAAAGTTCAATTTATTTACCATTGGTGTTTTTAAAGAATTAAGGAATTGGGTAACCCTGACCTAAGATATTTTGAATTAGAATTATCAAAATTCAATTTTATATGTGGTACGCGAGTGTTGTACATACAGAAATTTAGTTTTCTAGGTACCTAACAACACAGTATGTAGATATAATTTAAAGTTTATTATACCTACATTCCATATTTATTATTGTAAATCTTTTAAATTTGTGATATATTGAGTACCTACATATATTGAGTATTTATTTTAGATACCTACTCACCACACACATATATTAATATAATACAATACTTGTTTCAACAGAACAAAACAAAATGAAAACTAAAACACCTAAAGGATTTTTTAGCGACTAACCCTTTGTAACCCTGTTATAACTGAAAATATGATGTATAGTATACTTTCAGTTACCATTTAGGCCTAAGACACAATGAAAAATACAAGGTATAAGTGAAAAGAGACAAAAATATAATAACAGGTGTATAAATACTGTAACCCAATAGGAAAGCATACTTACAGGATAAAATTTCCTTTTTTTTTTAAATAATTTTCAAATATAAATATAAATAGTTATTTGTTTTACTAGGCAGAAAAGTACAAGATTTAATGCCGCGGCTGGTGTTTCATAGCCGTGGCTAGGAAACCAGCCGAGGCATTAAATCTGCTTTTCTGCCATGTAAAACATATAATTTTCTCTCCGAATGTTCAAATTCACACATGGACATCTTTTTTATATTTATTTCATTCATTATTATTATCCAAATAATTAAATTATTTTGACAATTGTCATTGCCACCATCAATTTCAAATACCAAATTGAATGAAATTATTACCTGGAACGTTGTGACACTGTCACTTTCAATGCCTAGGCAGTAAAAGTCCACTTTTACTGCCTAGGCAGTAAAAATACAACTTTTGATTCTGTCAAGTGTCATTAAAAAGCCGCTTTTACAGTCATTCGGAGAAAAACGAATTTTTGGTATTTTATATTTTGTATCTTGTATTTGTCATTGTGTTTTCAGCCTTATAACAGGGTTATAAATGGTTAGTCGCTAAAAAATCCTTGTTGTTAAAGTCTGTTTTTTTTTTTAAATAATTCCCCAAGTCAAAAATTTAATAACTATGTTGGCAGCACAAGCCTTTTCTACATAAAAATTTGAAAGCATTGACAATTTTACATTGTATTGCCAACATAATGTCACTTTGACTTATATTTAAAAAAAAACAGATTTTAGGTACTTATTATTAAGTCAGTGTTGTCAGCTCACCTCACTGCTGGTCTAATCCTGTCTCGTTTGCTAGTTCGCATGTAAATCGCGAAATTTTACATGCAATGTTGACATTTTGAGAAATTTCAGCATTCTATCTTTGATAGAAAAAAAGTTATGACCTTTCAAAGTTTTCTAAAATCTCAATCATAAGGTTCCTTCTTACTAAAACCATGAATTTTTTTTTTTTTTTTTGAGATTTTGTGTCATAATGGTCCTTTGGGATCCCCCAAACTCCATACACTAAATTATTCCGAGATATGAAGCCGAAATCTATGAAAAAAGGCACTCAGAAAAATTGATAAATCACCCCGAATTGCTTAACACGTATTTATCTCAGGAATTATAAGTCCAAATGAGTTGAAATTTTCAGGGATTGTAGTCCTCTACTGGGATAAGAATCGCTGAAAATTTCAACATTCTATCTTTGACAGAAAAAAAGTTATGACCTTTGAAATTTTTCCAAAATCTAAATTATAAGGTTACTGAAACCATGAAACTTCAAATTTTTTTTGTTCAGATTTTGTGTCCTATTTGTCCTTTGGGATCCCCCAAATTCCATACATTAAATTATTCCGAGATACGAAGCCGAAATCTATGAAAAAAGGCACTCAGAAAAATTGAAAAATTGATAAATCACCCCAAATTGCTTAACACGATTTTATCTCAGGAATTATAAGTCCAAATGAGTTGAAATTTTCAGGGATTGTAGTCCTCTACTGGGATAAAAATCGCTGAAAATTTCAGCTTTCTATCTTTGATAGAAAAAAAGTTATGACCTTTGAAAGTTTTCCAAAATCTAAATCATAAGGTACCTACCGAGGTACCTACCTTCTTACTAAAACGACGAAATTTCATTTTTTTGTTGTTGAGATTCTGTGTCTTAATGGTCCTTTGGGATCCCCCCAACTCCATACACTAAATTATTCTGAGATTTGGAACCAGATTCTATGAAAAATGGCACTCAGAAAAATTGAAAAATTGATAAATCACCCCAAATTGCTTAACACGATTTTATTTCTGGAACTATAAGTTCAAATGAGCTGAAATTTTCAGGGATTGTAGTCCTCTACTGGGATAAGAATCGTTGAAAATTTCAGCTTTATATCTCTCATAGAAAAAAGTTATGATTTTTCAAAGTTTACAAAAATGAAAATCCTAAAATGCTGCATGTAACTGAGTTTCTTTATTTAAAAGATTACATCAAATGGACACAAACGTCTAGAAATTCCATTTCCATAGAAAAAAATGATGTGATTGAACTTCTTTGTTCTACAGTTACAAAATTTTACTGAAAACTCTTTTGTGTTTCTGTATCTTCAAGATCTAAGAATCTTTTCGGATCACAGACGACTTATTAGAAACGCTTTCCGCTATTGTTTATAATAATTTCAATATATCCTTTCCAATTATTAATTTAAAGAAAAGAAAACGTAAGTCTTGGTATTGGCCAAGGATTAGTGATTACATATCTCTGCTCTGGGAAAACTGTGTGTTCTCTTCACTGACTTCACTACATAAGAAAATACTCCATGAACAACCAAGATTCCACTTACCTAATACTTTTATATCCTAAAGTTCACCAAAACTCAATAAGACTCGCTCCATGCTACAAGAGTTTTAGGAAGCAGGTCATAGCTTTTTTGGTTTTAATGTCACTATTCCCAAGTTTTTCTGTATTTATACAAATTCTCACTTTTACTATTAACGATTGCAACTAAAACAAAGCCAATTTCTATTACATTATAGTAAACATTTTTGATCAAAGAAATACCCAATATTGCTTCCAGATACACTAATGTTCATGTAGGAACTCCAGACGTTGACGAGGGGTTTAACATAAGCAAACCCACCACACCGCACGAATGCAGACTGAGAGACATGACTTATTCAGCCCCAATTTCCGTTGACATCGAATACACAAGAGGCACTCAAAGGGTGGCAAAATCTGGCTTTTTAATCGGACGGTAATATACTTTAGCCCTATTACTTTATTTAAAAAAATAACTAATTCTTTGTAGAATGCCTATAATGTTAAAATCCTCCAATTGCGTCCTAAGTAACAAATCCGAATACGAGCTAGCAAAAATGAATGAATGCCCTTTGGACCCTGGTGGCTATTTCGTAGTAAAAGGCCAAGAAAAAGTAATCCTAATACAAGAGCAACTCTCAAAAAACAGAATGCTGGTGGAAGAAGGCAAATGGGGCATCCAATGCCAAGTCACTAGTTCCACCCACGAAAAAAAATCTAGGACGATGGTTTTCCACAAGGGCAACAAATACTTTATGGGGCACAATTTGTTCACCGATCCCATACCTATTTCAATAGTTTTCAAAGCTATGGATATATTGAGCGATAGGGAAATTTGCGAGTTGATTGGTGTGGCTGATGTGAATAAGCTGACACCTACTTTGGAAGAATGTCACAAGTTGAAGATTTACACTCAGGAGGCTGCTTTGAAGTATTTGGGAAGCAAGATTATATCTAAAAGGTATTTGATTTTACTGTGAAAATTATCCATGTAAATTTAAAACTCAAACAATCAAAATTACTACATAATTTAATTTTGTGATAGAAAGAACTTAAAATTAGACAAGTAATAAAGTAAGTTCCCACTAGATAATTTACTGCCCCACGTTGGGCGCCAAATTGCAACGCTCAAAAATAATGCTTATTGCAAAACTCAATTCCTAGAATCTGGAGGTAGGAAAGAACTGGAAGTCGGATTTCATCAAGTGAGGGAACTGTAGAGGCCGCCAGCTTTTAGACAGGGAGACACGCATGGGTTGAGTTCTTGGTTTGAGCACCACATGATTATCAAATAGCTCTCACTTGAGAACCTGATTTCCAGTTTTTTCCTACCTCAAGATTCTAGGAGTTGAGCTTTGCATTAGGCATTATTTTTGAGCGTTGTATTTTGGCGCCCAACGTGAGGCAGTCTTCTTACACATCCTTGCCACATAAGACTCATTTTTCCAGGTATGCATCTTCAATATACCAAGTGAAAACTCCCACAGCAGAAGCCCGAGATCTACTAGCAACAACAGTTTTAGCCCACGTGCCAGTGGAAAAATTCCAATTCAAATCCAAAGCTATTTATTTAGGCCTTATGGTAAAACGAGTAATTCAAGCTCAATCAGACAAAAAGTTCCTGGATGACCGTGACTATTACGGCAATAAGCGTATGGAATTAGCAGGCTCTTTGGTGTCCCTAATGTTCGAGGATGTATTCAAAAGATTCAATTACGAATTGAAATCCATAGCCGAGAAAACTATACCTAAAATACGTGCCACACAATTTGACGTAGTCAAATATATGAGACCAGAACTTATTACAAATTGTTTGGTTTTTGCAATATCAACAGGCAACTGGACAATAAAACGTTTCAGAATGGAACGTCTGGGGGTAACTCAAGTATTGTCCAGGTTGAGTTACATTTCAGCTTTGGGCATGATGACTAGGGTGAATTCTCAGTTTGAATCGACTAGGAAAGTTTCAGGGCCTCGTAGTTTGCAACCCAGCCAATGGGGGATGCTTTGTCCTAGTGATACACCTGAAGGAGAAGTAAGAAAAAATATGTATTAACCATTGGCAATTATTTTTTGTTTTGTAGGCTTGTGGCTTAGTAAAAAATCTAGCATTGATGACCCATATAACAACAGACATTGATGAATACCCTATAATAAGGCTGGTAAGAAATGCTGGCATGGAAGATATTGGGATGGTTGCTAGTATTGCTATACATTCCTCTGAAGCTTTTCTGGTATTTTTAAATGGTAAGCAACTAAGCAGCAAAAAACTTAAATTAATGAAATCTTCTTACACAGGTAATATTTTGGGAGTGGTAACCGACTACAAAAAACTCATCAACATATTTCGGTTGATGAGACGTCATGGTATGATATCGAATTATGTGTCTATATATCCCAGTTTTCTGCATCAATGTGTCTATATTAGTTGCGACGGTGGTCGTTTATGTAGGCCTTATATTATAGTCCAAAACGGTTGTCCCTTAGTTAATGAACTTCATATAACCGAACTACAGAAGGGCATTAGGAGTTTTGAGGATTTTTTAAATGATGGTAACTTGTCAATTTTTTGTTGATTAGAAATCTTCATTATTCTTGTTTTTAGGCCTTATAGAATTCCTAGACGTAAACGAAGAAAACGATAGCTTTATAGCCTGTTACGAAAAAGACATTACGCAACAAACTACCCATTTAGAAATAGCCACGTTTACACTGTTGGGTGTTTGCGCTGGACTGGTACCGTATCCCCATCACAATCAGAGTCCCAGAAACACTTACCAGTGCGCCATGGGAAAACAAGCAATGGGTAAATAGTATGATGATATGTAAAAATCTCAATAAACATTTGTTTGTTTAAGGTACTATCGGTTATAATCAAAGAAACCGCATGGACACTTTACTTTACAACTTGGTGTATCCTCAAGCTCCAATGTGCAAAACAAAATCCATTGAGCTGTCTAATTTTGATAAGTTACCTGCAGGACAAAATGCTACTATAGCGGTTATGAGCTACAGCGGATACGATATTGAAGATGCTTTGGTTTTGAATAAGGTAAGGTATCCAAAATTTTTAAACATTGATTGTGGACCAATGAAAAATCTCTTTACCTTATCATCATCTTGGGAAAATGAATATATTATGGATTTCATTTACAGTGTATTTTTTGCAAAGTGGATTATGGACTTTTGGTACATTATTACTACTTGCCTAAAAATTTTTTTTGGATTTTCAATAAATTTTTCTTATTTCTTGTTATCTTCGTCTCAATTTTTGTCTATTCCAGGCTTTTGAATTTTTGTTTGAGTGGAAATAGAAAAACTTACTGTTCAAGGAGGTTGGTTCCAAAAAAAATAGAGTCCACAATTTTCTGTTTCTTATTTTTATATTGAATAATGTTCTGTCACTGCAAAACTATTAGAGCTGCATTGAAATTATTCATTAGAAATTTGTAAAGAATTTGATTGGCTTTATTTTGAGCCTAATTACGTTAATATCGGATTGAAATTAACGTAACTATGGGGCAAAAATTGTCTCAGTGTCATTTTAGGAAAATTTTCAATGTTTGATAATTTCAATTTTGAAGCTTCTCAGCTGCAGAACTGTTGAAACGAAATTGAAGTCTTAATAAACAGGTTTGTAGAGAATTTAATTGGCTTTAATTAGAGCCTAATTTCGTTGAAATCAGATGAAAATTAAAGGAGCCATGACCTGTGAGGCAAAAGCTGTCACAATATCATTTTTGGAAAATTCTCAATACTCAATAAATTCAATTTTGAAACTTCTCAGGTCAGGTGCAGAATTGTTGATAGCAAATTTGGAGCGTTCTTATATACTATAGAAAGTTTTAAATTAATGCTTAAGTCAGGTCAGGTGCAAAATTGACGATAGCAAGTTTAGAGCGTTCTTATATACTTTAAATTAATGCAAAAATTTTAATGATTTTTAGGTTGTTCTGGAACTTGTTTATTAGTTCCAGAGTGGTACTGCGTATTCTTTCGAGTGAGCTTTTTAAAATATTACTGAAAGTTCAAAAGCGTTCTGGCCTAGAATATTTCCAAAAATTTTAAAATGATTCTTAACTGTTCTTCAATATTTCTAAATATTCTAAATTGTTGTGAACAAGGGTAAAATAACAAAAAATTAAAATTGAAAATCATTTGATGCTCATTACAATTCTAAAATCGTTCTGTGAGGCTTAGAAGTGTTAAATTTTCCTGAAAAAAGTGAAAGGGAAAATTTAAAACTTTCTACATGTAAAGAGGAAGGTGAGAAGTTGACTGAATCAGTTGAAAATACAGTCTCACATGTCTCAAAGTTTTCCTGGAAAAGTAGTAGAGGGAAAATTTTGAAACTTTTTGCATGTAAAGAAGAAGGTAAGAAGCTCATTTTCCCAAAATTTCAAATTTTTCCAATGGAAAATAGCAACATGAAAAATCTTGGAAATCAACCTACAATAACTAAATTAATTGAAAATACAGTCTCACACATTTCAAAGATTTCCTGGAAAACTAGTGAAGGGAAAATTTTGAAACTTTTTGCATGTAGAGAGAAAGGTGAAAAGCTCATTTTCTCAAAATTTCAAATTTTTCGAGTAGAAAATTACAACATGAGGAATCTTGGAAATCAACCTACAATAACTGAATTAATTGAAAATACAGTCACTTATTTCAAAGTTTTCCTGAAAAACTAGTGGAGGAAAAATTTTGAAACGTTTTGCACGTAAAGAGGAAGGTAAGAAGCTCATTTTCCCAAAGTTTCAAATTTTTGTAGAAAAAAATATCAACATGAAAAATCTTGGAAATCAACCTACAAAAACTGAATTAGTTGAAAATACAGTCTCACACGTCTCAAAGTTCTCCTGGAAAAGTAGTAAAGGAAAAATTTTGAAACTTTTTGCATGTAAAGAAGAAGGTAAGAAGCTCATTTTCCCAAAATTTCAAATTTTTCCAATGGAAAATAGCAACATGAAAAATCTTGGAAATCAACCTACAATAACTAAATTAATTGAAAATACAGTCTCACACATTTCAAAGATTTCCTGGAAAACTAGTGAAGGGAAAATTTTGAAACTTTTTGCATGTAGAGAGAAAGGTGAAAAGCTCATTTTCTCAAAATTTCAAATTTTTCGAGTAGAAAATTACAACATGAGGAATCTTGGAAATCAACCTACAATAACTGAATTAATTGAAAATACAGTCACTTATTTCAAAGTTTTCCTGAAAAACTAGTGGAGGAAAAATTTTGAAACGTTTTGCACGTAAAGAGGAAGGTAAGAAGCTCATTTTCCCAAAGTTTCAAATTTTTGTAGAAAAAAATATCAACATGAAAAATCTTGGAAATCAACCTACAAAAACTGAATTAGTTGAAAATACAGTCTCACACGTCTCAAAGTTCTCCTGGAAAAGTAGTAAAGGAAAAATTTTGAAACTTTTTGCATGTAAAGAAGAAGGTAAGAAGCTCATTTTCCCAAAATTTCAAATTTTTCCAGTGGAAAACAGCAACATGAAAAATCTTGGAAATCAACCTACAATAACTGAATTAATTGAAAATATAGTCT
The DNA here is from genome assembly GCA_917834065.1 of Ceutorhynchus assimilis. NCBI lineage: Eukaryota > Metazoa > Arthropoda > Insecta > Coleoptera > Curculionidae > Ceutorhynchus > Ceutorhynchus assimilis. The sequence goes on along the minus strand of OU892283.1, from coordinate 39,206,049 downwards.
CACACATTTCAAAAATTTCCTGGAAAACTAGTGAAGGGAAAAATTTTAAACTTTTTCCATGTAAAGAGGAAGGTGAGAAACTCATTTTCCCAGAATTTCAAATTTTTCCAGTAGAAAATTACAACATGAGGAATCTTGAAAATCAACCTACAATAACTGAATTATTTGAAAATACAGTCTCACATATTTCAAAGTTTTCCTGAAAAACTAGTGGAGGAAAAATTTTGAAACGTTTTGCATGTAAAGAGGAAGGTAAGAAGCTCATTTTCCCAAAGTTTCAAATTTTTGTAGAAAAAAATACCAACATGAAAAATCTTGGAAATCAACCTACAAAAACTGAATAAGTTGAAAATACAGTCTCACACATTTCAAAGTTTTCCTGGAAAACTAGTGAAGGCAAAATTTTGAAACTTTTTGCGTGTAGAGAGGAAGGTGAGAAGCTCATTTTCCCAAAATTTCAAATATTTTTTCAGTGGAAAATAACAACATGAAAAATCTTGTAAATCAGCCTACAAAAACTGTATTCATTATTCTTTTGAATTTTTTAAATTTGAACATTTCCTTTAAATTCCTCATAAATTCCTCACAAATTCCCTCAAATTTCTCATAAATTCATCCAAATTCCCTATAAATTCCCCAAATTTTCATAAATTCGGATGAGTTCCTCACAAATTCCTCACAAATTCCTCTAAATTTCCCACAAATTCCTCTAAATTCCCCACATTTTTGGCAAAGAATTCCCAGGTGGTTTGCCCCTTGACACAAATTCGTGAATAAGTATTAGGATCTCGGTAACCATTTGGGATACATACACACAACCTTCACTTTTAGACCTCCTAAAATCGATTTAGGCAAGAATTTGAGCATTGTCCCTATCTGGGGTGGTGCATATGAAAAACACCTCCCTTAAAAATTATTCAAAAACATATTATCAAAGTTATATTAAATAAGCTAAAATCTTACGCAACAGAATTGATTTTTTGGAATACTTCACTTATGGATTTTGATACTATTTACAATATGGTGTGAGTTAATTAAGGGAATTAAATAACCTACAAAATTTTTTCTTATTGAGATTTCAGGCCGTTTTCGTCTTAGACATATTAGCCGTCAAAGTTGAAATTTTGTGTAATTTAGGGCTCAAAAACTAATGTCACGGCCACTTAGGAACGTTCTTCCATAGCTTCAACTACAAACTGCTGATATTCTGAATTGTAGGGTTCTATAATATAGCATTTCAGAGTAAATTTTTTCAGGCTTCACTCGACAGAGGTTTCGGCAGATGCCTGGTATACAAAAACTCAAAATGTATCATGAAAAGATATCCGAATCAAACTTACGACAGAATCCAAGGGCCTATGGTAGACGCCCAGACAAATCAACCTTTGTGGAAACACAAATGTTTGGACAATGACGGCATCGTTAGTCCTGGAGAACAAATCGAAAACAGACAGGTACGAATTTATGAGTATATCAAATACAATACGATTAAAATCACTGAAATTTTTTCTATATAGGTTCTAGTTAACAAATCTATCCCATCTCTCACTTCAGTAGTACCAGTACCGGGTGCTGCAGCAAACAACTCAGTAGAATACAAAGACACACCTCTAGGCTACAAAAATGTGGAACCCAGCTACATAGAAAAAGTCCTAATAAGTACAAACGAAGAAGACACCACTTTGATTAAAATTCTCTTAAGACAAACTCGTAGGCCTGAAATAGGCGACAAATTCAGTTCCAGGCACGGCCAAAAAGGAGTCGTAGGCCTGATAGTTGAACAAGAGGACATGCCTTTTAACGAATACGGCATTTGCCCTGATATTATAATGAACCCACATGGATATCCTTCTAGAATGACTGTTGGGAAATTATTAGAGCTACTTTCAGGCAAAGCAGGTACTGTAGAAGGCAAATTCCATTATGGTACAGCTTTCGGTGGCTCAAAAGTCGAAGACGTAGGTGAAGAACTAATCAAACATGGCTACAACTATCAAGGGAAAGATGTTTTTTATTCGGGAATTACAGGAGAACCTCTTGAAGCGTATATTTATTCAGGGCCTGTTTATTATCAGAAATTAAAACATATGGTGCAAGATAAAATCCACGCAAGGGCTCGAGGTCCTAGAGCGGTACTCACTAGACAACCTACCGAAGGTAAAAGTAGAGACGGAGGTTTGCGTTTGGGCGAAATGGAGAGGGATTGTCTTATTGGTTACGGTGCCAGCATGATGTTAGTTGAAAGGTTGATGGTTTCTAGTGACCAATGTGAAGTGGATGTTTGCAACCAATGCGGTAGGTTGGGGTATTGCGGTTGGTGTAACAGCTGCAAGAGTTCCGGACAAGTTTCTACTATAACGATGCCTTATGCCTGTAAATTATTGCTTACAGAGTTGCAGGCTATGAATATTACTGCTAGGTTAACTTTGAGCCATTATTGTAAATAAATAAGTAATTTCGATTAGTTGTTTTATTTATTTTCGTTTTGTATTTGTATGTCTTCCCAGAGCATAGAACATTTTTATATTATTTGCAACTTTTAACTCAAGGTATAGTTGCAACCTGACTACAAAACCAAAAACAATTTCCAACCATTAATTGGAATAATGCAACATCTGCTTCAGATTTTTACATAAATAAATAACGTCCATATTATGTGAAATTAATAGTTAGAGGGAGTTTTTGAATCATCATCTTCTGGTTTCAATATTTAAAAAGAGAAATGGTAAATAGGTACCTAAATAATTTCATTCTGTATTGTCAGATTACACTGAGAAAAACACGTTAACTAAGCACGTGGGTTTTTTTCCAAAAAACGACATTGGAAGACATTTTATTTTTTCTTTGATAAAAATGTTGGTATATTAAACACACTGAAGTGCCTAAATAGAAAAGAACTAGTCATTTCTGCCTAATTAGGTTGTAAGATCATCAAAGTCGCTAAGTTCAATCAAAATTTTGAAAATTTATGCATCACTATTCAAATATAGGTAGGTACCTACTTAAAGATTCAAAAGACTCATGATTCAGTATTGCAATCTTTGAAAAATCCAAATGCATTTTAGAGTCAAGATTCTGAATCCTCTGAACGACAGAATCCCTGAAGACTTCAGTTTCGATGTTGAAAACTTTGAAAAATCAAGAGTTTAGATTTCAAAGTTATAAGCTTCCAGAACGAATGCAAACTTCGAGGATTTTATGAGTCAAAAATACTGACAGTGCTGAAAACTGTGAATAATTACAATAACAATTTTGTGAAGTCAATTTTGTTCATCGATGAATCCCGCTTTCGCAGTAATCCAATGTTCAACTGGCAGAATTCACGGTATTAGTCTCAAAATAATTGAAAAATTATAAGTCCTGGTCGGTTTCAGGAAAGATTTGGTGTTAATGTTTGGACGGGGTTTTTGGGAAATCGAAGTTTTGGACCAATTTTATTTCAAGGAACTCTCAGTTAGGTATTTGCAATTCCTTATGAATCAAATTCGGAATGATTTTAGACAATCTTCTCCTTCAGTCACTTTGTTCGATTTACTTCCACCTTATAATACGAGGGATGTTTCGCAACATTTATGGAAAATTTTTGGCGAACATGAACCTGTTAGGTGGCCAGCAAGGTCGCCAGATTTAACTCCTAAAGGACTTTTTTTGTGGGGATACATTGAAGTTTATTGCTTACGTCACTCCAGAATTCGATCTCCAATGCTTGGAATAGCGAATTTTAAATGCCTTTGGAACAATTACTCTAGAGATGCTGCTACCCTATTTAGTAGCAGAGAACAATACCTTAGCAAATGAAGACAATGTCTTGCCCAAAATGGTGGCCATTTCGAGCAAATGTAAAAGGTTTACGCCAAATCGGTTCATCATTTGCATTTGAAAATAGAGATTTTTCAAAAATTGATGGGTTATTCATCAGCGGATTTTGAAAATGTTGATATCAAAAAATAGAGGAAAAAATCTAGCTTCAAAAAATTGATGTCCCGGCATGGTTACATTTGAAAAAAAGGATACTTTGAAAAAACCTTATTGTTCAATTTCTCAAAAATGGTCCTATCATATGCAAATTGATCCCCTGATGCCAGAAAACTTGAAAAATACCGGGTGTCCAATTTGAAAATCAAAAGTTATGACTAGGGAAAGGCAAATATGCATATGAAAGTATAGGAAATATGCGCATATATATGCATATATTTTAGTCAAAATATGCAAGTATTATTGAAAATATGCATAAAGAAATTTCAAAAAATAAACACTGTTGGATTGTTGATGATATATATTTTACTACAAGAGGAGCAGTAAACCTTCCCCATGTCAATATACATTTCTTTGTATGGTTTTATCCATATGGAGATACTTGCACTTGAAACTTTAGGCATTTTCACAAAAATTTGAACGGAGCTGTATAAACGATGCACAGTACACAAAATCACAACTTTGAATGAATATGGACATCTTCAAAAATCGATACTTACTATAAATATTTATTGCTCTACTTCCAGGCAAGTAGGTCCCAAATTACGTACATACTCAGGTAGGTAGTTAATGGTTGAATTAGGTTTTAATCACCAGTATGAATAGTGGTGCAATTTCCATAACAAGGCTCAGTGAAGGATCTTTCGTGGTGGGTTTTCCGGTAATTACGTACCTGCTGAATGGTTGAATATTTAAAAATTCTTTCTTTCATTGAAACCTTTTGTCTAAATTTGATAGATTTTATGCACTATTTTCAGGTTTTCGAAGAAATATGCAGAATGAAATAAAAATGCATAAAATATGCAAATTATGCAAAATATGCACTTTGCATATATGCCTTTCTCTAGTTATGACCATTTCCAGTTGAACTAGAAATGACTGGTAACAAAATTTACTTCTAAATCAATGAAAAAAGTTGCCGTTTAAGCTTCCTAAATTTCAAATTTTCAACTTAATATATTAAAAAAGTTATAAGTTGTTCCCTATTCCTTGTGTCACCCTGTATTACTACAAAAACTTAACAAGTGTCTTAACATAGTCAGGGGCGGATGGGCCCACCGGGATACCGGGAGATTTCCCGGTGCGCCAGTCCTTCAGGCGCCGCCGGCCGCTGGAAATTCTAAAATGATTGAAAAGTAACATAGCCAGATAGCTAGAGCCGGTGAAACACTGGAGAAATAAGTTTCATGAAACTTGATGCAAGAAACAGGAAATTTGTTTCATCATCATACGACACATACCTACTAAAATGAGGCGGAGCACACTGGCCACACAATTTCTGCTCTCCTGTTTCAGAAACGCCTGTGTGTTCCGCCTCAATTGAATGTATGTGTTGTGTTGTGTGATAATGAAACAAATTTCCAGTTTCTTGACTTGTTTCATGTTGTCATGAAACTTACTTCTCCAGTATGTCACCTGCCTAACTTATTAATTGATTTGGTAGTTGGCAACTTTTCAACTCTGGAACTATGTAAATCATAGTTATTTATTTTATAGATACCCTTCCTAATGTTTCATATTCATGGCATATATTGCCTCCCTTGCTGTTCCATTTTGAGGTACCTCCGCGTTCGTCTTCCTATCATCCTTATGCATGCAAATGGAGTAGAAACACGAGCGGCGCAGTGCAGATTTTCAGTAGTAGGTAACTTCATCGGGTCTGTTCCAACCTGCCCAAGAACTCCATATACGAATTTCGGATTCTACCCTAAATTTTAAGTTTTGCGCAGAATCTTGACGGTGGAATGTATGGTTCCCTGCTGGGTTCGAGCAAAGCTGTCGTCTTGTCTTTATTCAACTCAACAAAAGAGTAGGTATTTTTATTTATTTTTTTCCTCCTTTCTATGGGCGAATGTACATTCATTGCACGTAGGCTACCTGTCCGGGCCCATTGTGTGCCCACTTTTGTTTAAACTAGCCCCGCGGCTCTGGCAAATGCACAGAGTTTTTGGAGCTTAATCTTTCTTATGTCTTCGGGGTCAATAACATGTCTGCTGAAGTACACCGTTCTGATCCAGGCAATAGCTAGACATTCGGTAAGGACATGGATGGAGGTTTCTCCATCTTTCAGACAGAATCTGCACTCAGGGTCATCTACGATACCCATCAAGTGCAAATGTCTGTTGAGCTTTGAGCTGACAGTGTTCGGTGAGGAGTCCTGTCAGCAATACAAAAGGGTATGCGATCGCTTGATTCGTTGGCATCAACGGACAGTGTCCAACGACTATCATCTACGCCTCGCAAGGAATTCCATAGTAATGATAATGAGTTTCATGCTTTTCGATTTTTTTTTGCTGGACAGGCGCGGCGCCGTTGTAATCGACTTCCCGCGCCAGTCTGAGGGGCCCCATCCGCCCCTGAACATAGTCATGAGTAAGATTTAAAATACAAAACACACTTGGTAAAGTCGTCAAAATCATTTTGCATACAGATGCACATAGGTAACAATTTTACCGGACCCAGAAGAATACTGGCCAAAAATCTAAATCTGAGACCCGATACTGTATAAATTAGGTAATTAATTTATTGAATATAGACACTTATTAATAAGAAATTCTTTTATTTTGTTTTTGAATGGGTTTAAACGGAGATTTCTACTCGTTATGAGTTCCATGCACATAGTTATAGTTTGCGGATGAGTTCTTGTGGAAATATACAAAAGGAACTCTCGAATTTATTGAGCTGAAACAGTTAGTATTTTTGGAGTTTTAAAAAAAGACCCAACATCTCGGCATTGGATACCTGCCACGTTTCTGACTGCCCTCCGCTGTGGACCAAAAAGTACGTGAGGCATGCCGCATGCGGAGAGTGTCCCCAAGCCAGGAGTCCGTACATACAGAAAAAATGGAAAAGTCCATAGTAGGCCATTTAGGGGACTCGCTATCTACTACCTTTGATATGTATCGCAGGGCATAGGTGGCAAAGAACATATTTTTTTTGAGGTTTCTTTAACGTGTTGTTCAAAAGTAAGTTTTGCATGAAGAGTTACTCCTAGAAATTTGATTTTTTCAGAGTTTTGTGCGACTGTGACTTTTTTAAGAGTAAAGATCATGTTTTCATTTCATTCAAATTTATATTTAGAAAGGTTTGACCGAAACCATTCACTAGCAGTCTTAGCGTGTCCTGATGTTTCGGCATTTGCCGAATCTATTATCTTCTGCGACAAGTATGATCTTGCAAACTGGTAAAGCATCTGAGAAGTCAATGATATAAATTAAAAACATGAGTGGTCCCAAAACTGATTCCTGGACAACCCCTTGCTTCATCACCCTTCTGCTCTAAGCGCTCGCCCCTATCTCAGTGACCTGTCTCCTATCTGAGTGATATCCCTCATCAGCTTTATACTAAGGTCGTCCATAATTTTTATGTTTTTCTATTAGAATGTCACGTGATATACAGTCGAAGGCCTTGGAGAGGTCGCAGAGAAAGTATAGAGGCTACAATTTGTCCCTCCTCAAAGCCCTCGACGATGAAATCATAAAGACTTTATTAGCACTGAGCACTGCTCCAGTGGTAGATTTGGCTTTTCTGGACCCAAATTGTTCATCTATCAACAGCTTATTGTCCTCAAGGTATGTATAGAGCTGTTTCTGAAGTAGAGACTCAAATACCTTGGAAAAGACTGCTATTGAAGAGATGGGTCCGTAATTTTCCGGTGATAGTTTATTACCTTTCTTATGGATTGGCACAGTTTTGCTAATTTTAAGCTCTTTTGGGTTGAATGCATCTGTTGAATATTATTTAGAGGATGAATGATTCATTCACCAAGTCTCTGTATTAGTAGGTATTACATTCAAATCATAGAAGTCTTTGCTATGGTCCTTCTTTAGATTATTTAGAGCTTGAATCACTTTTTCTGGAGTTACCTGGAGAAGCTAAATTTAAAAAAATATTGCCAAGACATACGTTTAAAAAACCATAGCAATCTTTGATTGATACCTATATTTGTTAGGTATTTCCCAATTACTTATTTCAGGAATGTCTTCAGAACCAACATTCAAAACAATTATCCCTTTGTGGTTAGGGTTTCGGTACCTACTTCTAAACTATAAAGTTTTTTATAGAAAGCTTGAATTGCGACTACGATTTCTTCTTTATTGCTTATACGATTGTTCCATATTGATTCCGGATTGATATCATTCTAGCTTTGCCTTTAGACATACCTATTTGATCTCAATACCCTCATGTTTGTGTTATCCTCTATTTTGAATGAGAAGAGTATTATAATTTCTAATGTCTTTCCGAAATTTTTTTTAATTGTCTTATTCAGTTCTGCGCGTATTCCGTATTATCATAATTGGTTTGTCTTCTCTATTCTATTAATCTTACTGTATTTGCACTTAATTCATCTTTACCTTCACCATTCTAGGTATATACAGAAGCTGTTTGTAGCTATGCCCATTCTGGGTTAGACGCTATATGGTTGTGGATTTACTTGGGTGCTTTTCAATCTTTTCTCACCGTTGGTCTTACCAGCAAGGGTGACCCTACCAGGAGTATTTGCTCCCGCTGGCATCGCTCTCAGGATCTTTGTAAATACTGAGCCCACTCACCACGTCAAGGTGTTAACCTCCGAGAGAAGAAAAAACATTAGATGGAGTTGATGAAAATAATCCCTGATAAATACATTCTTGAAGTTTGAACCTTTGACAAATCAATACCTACTTGAGATTTTGAAGACTAAATTCCAAAACCAAAAACCTAATTTGAGAACTTTATGAGCTAAAATCTGAATTAGTGCTGACAGTTCTGTCTGAAGATTCAAAAACCTAGCAACTTTCTGAAAATAATAAAAACTTTGAATCATTGTACCTACTCCTAATTTAATGCTGAAAACTTTGACAAATTAAGACGCGAGATAAGGATTCTATATGGACCCAGATTTCTGAAAATAACAACAAATTTGAAAAATAATATGCCCGATAAGCCTGGTTCTAAAAGCAGTTTTGAAGATCTGAATCAATTTCTATAATCAGAAATCATTGTGTAATTAATAACCACTGCTCAGAATTACGTCTCAAATAATAATAATAAGGTTAGCGCAAAGTACCTCAAATGGGAGAAACCCCTCTAGCTAAGGCTCCTCTCAGTGCAAACTACCTTTGATGGGAAACTCCTTTCTGGGCCTGTCTCAAACCTAGCTCCTTCTGGGAGCATTGAACGCAGCTGACTAGGTCCAGTGCAAACTACCTTTATTGGGAAACGCCCTTTTGGACCTGTCTCAAACCCAGCTTCAGTCTTCAGTCACGCCAAGTGTACAGATGGTACATAATACAGAATGGCCTGTAAGTAGTACGTCCCTCCGTAGAAGAGACGTCATGATACTATTTCTAGGGTAATATTATTATTATTCAATACATTATCTTATTATACCTATATCAAGCGGGTTTCTCTGTACCTGAACCCCACCTACGCCTCCAGGTCACGCGCCACGCGCCGTGAATAGGAAAAAGTTGATTTTTGAGTATATGTACCTACTTGTATGTAATTTTTGAAAATATCAATAAAAGAGAACATTGAAAGAAATAACCTTTTTTGGGAAAAATGTTGAAGGGAGTTAATTGAAATTTTACAAACATCGACGCGACGACACCTATATTACATTTTTTCTTTAAATCTCAATATTCTCAATCGCCTTGACTTGAGTCTAGACTCTATAATTTATTGTAAATTTTTGTTGATATTCAAAAAGCCATTGAACCTCTCCTGTTGTATGTTAAAAATAAAACACATTTAAGCAAACTGTTTATTTCAAAATTGGCAGATCCGACCTGAAAATTCACTTTGGTGTTTTCAGAAACGATATAGTTAAATGGAAAATTTCAAAATAACCACAATACTTTAGTCATACCTACTTTAGGGATTTTGTTTGTTTTCAGCATAAGTAAGAGTAATTGATTCTATGAAAGTTTTATTGATAAAAATTGAAATTCTGAGAGCTAAAAACTTACTTATAGAAGAATTATTATTATTTATTTGAATAATTAAATGTTGCTAAATGTAAAGCATGGTTTCCTTATACACAAAAATCATCCTACACAAGTTTATTGAACCAAAGAAAAAGACCCAATAATATCGTTCGTATTAGCATGATTAACTTCTTGGCAAAAACAAATCTGTAAGCGGTAAAACCGGTGGTCCTTCGCGAGCCGCAATATTTTTTTCAGTAAAATTAGTCATCTCTGGCGTGAAAGTTTCGCCAACAAACATTCAGTATATACTTGTTCTGTGTTGTGGTAACGTTGCAGATAATTGGCTAATTATAGTTTGTTTTTATCGTGTAATTTTTTCTAGTTATATTTATAATAATGTCGGTTAATTATAAGCCATACTCAAGTGACTTGGTAAACGATTCTAAGCTAAGCTTGAATAATAATTCTGCTAATAATATGGACGGGAATTTGAATAATTCAACAACGAGCAGGTAAATACTTATATATATTGTTTAAAATTTATCATATATTTATTGTCAATTAATACCTAGACCTTCTTCTTCAAATGGAAAAAGTAGAAGTCCATCTCCAACAAGACCTTTGCTAAAAATAAGACCTCATGAAGGGGCCCCTTTGGCTAATTTGGAAACTTTCGACGAGCCTGATGATAGGGAAATTGTCACGAAACCTTATCCAGGAGTAGATGATGGGTTTTTTAATAATGAAGGTAACATTTTTTCATCAAGATAAATTAATTTTGTGAAACTTAATGAAGAAATGTGAGTTGATTCCTGGCAAACCTAAACAAAGAAATTTAATTCAAAAGAAATTACACGACATACAGAATCATAATTAAGTTAAACGAATCTACGTAAAACATGTTATCTTTTAAATACAACCAGTAGTTTCCTGTTATAATAACAATAATTAATTATTATAAGATAAAATTATATTTGCAACACATTTATATGAGTATTATTGATATGCACATTTTCAAATTAAGAGGTACCTAAGTATCTCATGTAGGTAACTTTATTAAGGAAACTGATGAGTTTTTTGTTTGAATTCCATGTGTTTTGAGCCCACAATTAGTTTATAAACTGATTATTCTAGGAAATATCAAATATCAATCCCACTTCAAATTATTATACTATTTCTTATACATTTTCAGATGCTAATAATAAACCAACTGAAGAAGAAGAAGAAGGAAATCCAGACGTCGAGCTTATTCCAATCCGCCCGAAAGATCCTGAAGATCTTGATAATCATAATCCGAGAGTTACACCCAGGTAAAAAACTGTTTGTAAGATAAGGCCATTTTTAGTCTATTTTGATTAATTTTTGCTTTGATAGAAGAATCCTAAATTGTACAATCAGAAAACAAATTGATTCCCGATGAAAAATACAAATTTGAGAAATTATTAGCTCGATTTTTATTCTTGGCTCGTGGGTAATATCTTCATTTCCCTACATCTCAATAGTAATCATCATGATATAAAAATGAAAATAAATAGTGATTAAACATCAAACACAATTATTTCCAGAATTGGTGGAGATGGAGACAGCAGCGACCCAGACAAACGACGACCTTCAGCTGGACAACCAAAGGTACCACCAACATCGAACCATCCAGATTTCCCCAACAGTCCCGGATTCAGACCGTGGGGCTTCGATTTCGAAGTCGGAAGTACTTTGCCGTCCGGAGAAACTATTCCAGACTTGAACGTCTACCAACACAAAAAAACCTTGGCACAAGGCATGATGGACTTAGCCTTGTTTTCGGCTAATGCCAACCAGTTGAGATACGTTCTGGAAACTTTTAGAAGTCATCCGTATTTTTATCCCAGTGTTGTGCTTATATCACTCAGTTTGATTTTACAGGTAAGTAATTTTTGAAAAAAAAACAGTAAATCCACATAAGTATTGATACTTTTTAGGTTGCTGTTGGTATAGGTCTCATCTGGAACGCTACCTACAACGTGAAAGACAAAAAAGCCTTGTGTGTGGCGAACAGAATCAACAATATGACGACGATTTTCGTGTTTTTGATTACCGTTATTAATGTTTTTATATCGGCTTTTGGAGTTGCTCCAGCTCCGACCTAAAACATATTCCAGAGATATATTTTGAAAATACAAAATAAGACTGATCATGATTATATGAGTTATCTGGTTTTGCTTTTTTAGCTACTAACTACATTATATTGCTTTGCGCATTTGATATTTATGAGAATTATTGTGATATTTTTTAAGCTTTAGCTCTTATGTAGGTAGTATTTTTTTTAAGAAACTAATAAATTGTATGGAATAAATTAAAATTTATATATTCTTTTATTCAATTCTGGTTCTTGCTGACTTTAATTCACAATAATACATACATCCAGTGAATATTGCTGGAAAATTTTCTGAAATTTGTTTTCAAAAGTAAAAAAAAAAGGTCTACAAGAGTAGGTAGCTGTTTGGTATTCATTAGGTATGAAAATAAGGCTTCAAACAAATAAATGTTTTCTAAACTGCACAATACTGGACAATCAATTGCCACATGAAGAAATGTTTGATTAACATTGGAGATCATAAATAACAAGCTAAATTAATTTGGTGGCTTTTAGCAACGATAACGTTATTATGTTTCCATTATATTATGAATTTATTCATAATAACGTAACGGACCTGTGTAACAGTATATTACAAGTAGTGATAGTTTGACAGTTCTACGCCCTCCGTCCCCCGGAGGAGATTTCAGAGTTGAGTTCGGAATGGGATTTTAGTGCAGTGGTAGTGCGGTGTTCGTGTAGTGCAGTGTTATATCACGTGATGAAGGTGTCATCAGCGTTGTAACACCAAATACACCATCATTTTGTACCGAGTAAACGGTGTCCCACCAACTTCACACCATTCGGACACCAAATTATTTTCGAACGGGAATAAAGTGTACACCAAACACTCCACCCAATTAGCGAACGCCACGGTAGAATTCCAAAGCTTGTTCTGAGAAGAAAATATAAAGCAAATGTTACTTATGAGACTTGAAGGATATCAAAAACGGGCAATAAGAAAGAACCCGAAGATACAATCAAAATTTTCCTCTGAGGTTTTGGCATGCAATTCTGATCTTACTGAAAGAATAAGATCAGAAACAAATTTTATACTTGATCAAACCATGAATTGTTGTTCTGGATATCAGTGAAACGCAATAATTTCGAAAGTAGCTCAGGTACTAAAGTTCTGGTTCCTGTACCTGTCACACCTGAAAAAGAAAAAACAGAATGTATAAGGTGATTCCTCTGAATAAAGGTGGATAAAAGGATGCATAGACTTTTCTGATGGCGTGCCTGAAGGGCAGTTGGAGATCATAGCTCCTGAAAAAACTGTCAAAAATTAACGTTTTTTCGTGGATCCTGTATTTTTTAATCAAAAAACCTCACAAGTTGAAAATACAGGGTGACTCAGAGTAAATTTCCCTTTTCGAACGCGCGTCCTACATCCAACTTAATATTTGTGGAGGGGTTAGCGCTGGCAATTCACGGCCACTGCTTGCGGATTATCAGTAAACATGGAGCAGTGGTCGAACAAGCAACGCGCGTTGCGCGTTTAGTGTCGAGGCGTTTTTTAAATCAAACGATCCCTATGTCGTGGCACGGCGACGTGTTTGTAACCGTTACAATATTCGGCGTATACGTGATACTCTGTCAAAAAATTTATTTAAATTATGGGTTCAAAGATTCAGACAAAGTGGTCCAATGGCAAATCCGCAGCGTCCCGGCCAACAGAAGTCCATCAGAACGCCAGAGATCATTGGGATTGTGCGACGTGCTGCGACCGAAAATCCGAGGCGCTCAATTCGAAAACATGGCATGACGCTTCTGATTTGCCAATTGCCACATTTTTTGACGTAGCGTCACGTATACGCCGGATATGGTTACGGTTACAAAAACGTCGCCGTGCCGCGATTCGATTTGAAAAACGCCTCAACGCGCGTTGCGCTCGTTCGACCACTGCTCCATGTTCACTGATAATCCGCACGCAGTCGCCGCATATTGCCAGCGCTAACCTCCCCACAAATATTAAGTTGGATATACAGGGCGCGTTTGAAAAGGGAAATTTACTCTGAGTCACCCTGTAGTAAACATCTAAAGCAGAAATTACTGAATAGCTTCTCAAATACCAATAAAACTTATAGACCGTCAGATAGTGACATATTTAGGTGCCCCATTTTCGCATGCAAACCTCGAAGAGGATTGAAAAGTACATCGATTTTTAGTAGGATGAAGGTATTTTCACGGGTGGCTCCTGGGGATAACATATGGAAAATTGGATTTTCCATAACAGAAATGAAAGACATCCTGGTGTCCATATTTTCTCGCAAGCCGTGTTCACCAAAGGATTAAATAATAAATCCTGGCTTCGTGGAAACAAAAGATGGGGGTGTTGCAGGTGGCTAAAGGTTTGAAATACGGGCCTAATGTTGTAAGGAAAAATCGAGATTTTGGGCGATTTTTCCACACAAACCCATCGGAAGGATGAAAATCTACAAAGTTGGTAGCAAAAGAACATATTGGCTTCAGTGTCGCGAATGGGGTAACAAAGGTGAAATCGAATTTTCCATATGTTATCCCCAAGGACCCCAAGAGCCACTCGTGAAAATACCTTCATCCTACTCAAAATCGATGTACTTTTAAACCCTCTTCGAGGCTTGTATGCGAAAATGGGGCACCTATATATGTCACAATCTGACGGGCTATTACCTTTTTAGACACCCAGCGTCTGATCCATAAAACCTCTGTTGATTTGAATTCTCTGTAAATAGGTACCAATCAAGGGTTCTTAAGTGTTGAAGGTGGTTATTTGTGCTATATCCAGAGCAAAAGTCAGCTGATGATTGAGGAATGCAGATTGTCCTGGGGTGCGATTTTCGAAACCATCCGAGTACATTTCGTACACGAAGTTTGACTGACAGCAATGTAAATTAAATGGGGAGCAGTCAAATTTCGTGTACGAAATGTACTCGAATGGTTTCGAAAATCGCACCCCAGAAAACTGCGATGACTTACTACCTGATGGAATGATTATGTAGCTGAGAAGAATCAAAGACAAAACCAGATTGCGACTGCCTAGAAAAGGAATGGCCTGGAAATAATACTTGAAGGGGCCTATCTTCAGTAGTGGACCCGGGAGACTATAATAATGATGTTAATTCCAACTTAACTAGACACTGGAATGGTGGAATGATCTTCTTCAAACAAGAACATTTCTGCTACCGCATATAGAACCTGATCACTCGACTATTCATCTGGAAAAGGCAAAAACGATTTTGCTTGGAAAAGTAATTGAGCATTCAGCTGTTCTTAGTAAGCTGAATTCACTTGAAACTACATTGTGCAGCTGGACATCTAACATCAAATCATAATTCAACCATTTCTCGCCGGCATTCGGTAGTGCCTCACTGCTACACTCCAGAAAGGAACACCTGGAACCAATTTCAGGAGCTCTCTCTTGTGGGTCCAGCAGCGTCCTGAATCCACATTCAGGACTCTGATGATATTGATCATAGTAATAATATCAACCTAAACTAGATACACAAAAAAACGTATTTACACTGATCCTCTAAGACGCCTTTCTAGAATTTTTATTCTGGTTTGATAATGAATTTTTACATTTTAATAAGTCCTTATTCCGGAAAATATGCTAACATGGAAATTGCTATATATTGTCAGCAACTTAAGTAAATACCACTCTGTTCATCAATTTTACTAAAGTGTGTCGACGAGTTAGCATTTATTTGGTATAAATTCAGCGCCGAAATCCATTACCGGCAGGCTAAGGCTAGTGCAAAGTACCCCAAATGGGAAAAGCCCCTCTAGCTAACTCTCCTCCCAGTGCAAACTACCTTTAATGGGAAACGCCCTTCTGGACCTGTCTCAAACCTAGCTTTTTCTGGGAGCATTGACCGCAGCAAACTAGGTCCAGTGCAAACTACCTTTAATGGGAAACGCCTTTCTGGACCTAGTCTCAAACCTAGCCTCAGTCTTCAGTCACGCTAAGTGTACAGAGGGTACATAATACAAAGTGGCCTATAAGTAGTACGTCCCTCCGTAGAAGAGACGTCATGATATTATTTCTAGGGTAATATTATTATTATTCAATACATTATCTTATTATATCTATACCAAGGGAGTTTCTCCCTACCTGAACCCCACCTGCGCCCCCCAAGTCATGCTCCTGATGTGACGTCCCAGGACGAAACGTATAGGGGTTGTGACGGTCTGAGATTGTGACAATATAGAACATGAAATAGGTACTTCAATACCAAACTTACCAAATGAGAAGTAGGTACAGGCCCCGCAAAATAAGGTGGCGAGAAAGCAATTTGCGCAGTAGACTAAATTAGGAAATGGTAGAGGCGCAAGCTATTTTGGTACCTATATAGTTTTTATACAGCTTTAGCTTTGCCTGGGCCCAGAAAAAGGACCAACAGCTACGCCTACCTGCGTCAGCTCTCGCCACGTTATTTTGCGGGACCTGTAACTTACCAACGTCTTCTTGATGGTCCTGTATCATCTATTAAAACTTACCTACTCATAATGAAATTCATCGATCAGCCCTTTTTATGTTGTAAATAGATTCCTTCCCCATTTCGCGTTCAGTTGCCTGAAAATCCACTGATACCCTCAGTAAAAAAACATAGGTTCAACGTGTGGCGGCCATGTTTCTCTCTAAAAAATTATATAAGTAAAAATTGGTGCAGGTACTTTCCAACCACTAGAATTTAAGCCAGGTTGACACGTTCCAAGTGAACTTGGATGAGAACCAAGTAAGTTCGCACTTCGCAGCCATGTTGTAGTATAGTGAGACCACTGTGTATTTAAATTAAGTTTGTCCACTAGGTATATTATGTTTATATTGAAATGTATCTCAAGTAAGACAACAATTGTAAGTAAATTATAGACAAATTAGGCTGTAGACTGAGGGATAGGAATTAAGGAGGAGAGTAGATGTTGTACTGATACATTGTACTTATAATGGTAATAAAGTATTCTTGAAGTAGGTATTCCGAAGAGTTGACTGATTTGACTCGAATAAGGGATCATGGAAGCATAAGAATAGAAGCATTGATAAACTTATTACAATGTCATTGGTTATAATTTACCGAAATCACAATGGACTTGGATAAAAAGTTGATACGATTCATATACACTTGGATCTTGTCAACCTGGCTTTATCGATGTTTGAAATTTTATCAGAAAAATTAGGGGTTTATACTTTCAAGAATGGATCAAAAGGCAACAAATAGTTGTTGGTACTTACGGAATTTAATAATTTGTACACAAATCAATTATAACTAATAATAACTCACTGAAACTCAAAATGTTTAACTATTTTTATGACACTTTATTCTTCCACGACGGTGAATAGTCGACTGATAAAATTAGACAAAGGTATTGTGGGAGTTTATTTACATTACCGCTGGGATCCTTTTTCTACCAACTTCATAACATTTTTTATTCTAAATATTTTTCAGTGTTGAATCATAATATCGAAATAATAAATCAATCCTCTCATTTGCTTAAGTTATATTGTAAAAACCCTATGTTATCATTATACTAATAATTCTCCTTTCCAATGTTAATTATAAGCGTACGCCTCGCCTCTGTCAAAACTCACAATAATAAAAACTGCTGACTAAGCGGTACTGCACTGGTAAGTACCACCATTCCGCCTACGTAAATGCTGGCATCAGTAGTTATTTCTTATAAATACAGCGTACAGAGCTTCTGAAGCTCATTCTATTATTTTTACCCAGACTATAATAATTAGAATCACAGATTCATTTGTTATCGACTTTTACGTTGCAGCAATTTGATCCACATATTTTCTTTTGTCACCATATTGTATTTTAATTAATAAAATAAATGTTTTTTAAAAATACAAGTTTCTGAATCGAAAATATAATTCTCATTTGCTGAAATTGACATTTTTCCAATTGTTTTCCTACTGTGGAAAAGACTAAGAAGACATTTTCTATGGATCTGCGTGTTGCTAAATTCACCAAAATGTTGCACCGCCACGGATACGGTGATTGCGATTCACCATTGCCACTACCAAACCAAAGTTTGTTAAATCTTGTTTAATTTAACAACACGGTTCCTACACCAGCTGAATTTAGCCACATGCGGAATATGATGAAAATTCTCGAATACCTAATCATAAATTTGAGAATGATCATTTAAAAATTCTATAACTTGGTTTATTTTTAGTTGTTGTGAATACATAATATGGCCAACTTAATTAAAAGTGTCTCTTTGTTTCTTTTCAATATTATTGATTAGAAAAGGACCGACGGAAATCAATAAAAGAAGGCACAAATATCGGGACGGCATGGTTTGGTAAATTTTTGGAAACGTCCATTTCTTGACATTCGATTGAGTAAATGCATGGCCTACTTGATGAAGGAATGTGTCAGAAAGTTTAGCCTCTCTTTCTAATATCCTCAATAGAAAAAGGACGAAGATAATTGATGAACAAAAGCAAAAAAAAAAACGTTCAATTACTGCTTCAGCTTCTTTCTTCAAATCGGTATGCTTTTGGTTAATGTTGGTAAGCGACAATTCCCTGCCAAAATACATGGCCAACTTGATTAAAAGTTTTTTCGCTGTCTT
The DNA here is from genome assembly GCA_917834065.1 of Ceutorhynchus assimilis. Taxonomy (NCBI): domain Eukaryota; kingdom Metazoa; phylum Arthropoda; class Insecta; order Coleoptera; family Curculionidae; genus Ceutorhynchus; species Ceutorhynchus assimilis. Next base: position 39,187,485 of record OU892283.1, on the reverse strand, counting down.
TATTTGATCTCATCGATTGAAAAAAGACAAAAAACAAATAAATAACATAATTATTGCTTGCGTTTTCACGATTTCAAGAACCGGGAATAATCAAATAAATTCGAATTTTTCCTGACTCTTGAGACCATTTTTAAGTTTTTGATTGACATTTACTGCGAACTTGATAAAAACTTCTACCCGAAAGTCTCTCTGTCTCTTTTTAATGTCATAAATTAAGAAAGGATGGTGGTAATACCACAAGAGGTTTCAGGATTACCGGATAATACTTTAACCTGTCACGAAACGCGTTACGCAGCAACACCACGACTCCGAAGGAGGAGTGGTGTTGCTGGTAACGCGTTGAGTGTCAGGTAAAAGTATTAGGTAATCCTGAAACATCGAGTGGTATTCAAAAGGTTATACAACGAACTAAACTTTAATACTTTGAAATTTTAAAAATTTCTATAATAGAATTTGCTATAAATGCCACCAAGCGCGATAATCTCGAAAGGCTTATCACTTATTATGCCTCTCGTGTCATATGGGAATAATGTACAGTGAGTTTAATATTTCTTGTTCAAAAAAGGCAGTTTCCTTTTTTCTTATTGAAGGTCTTTCAAAACGTTATTCATTACCCTCTGGAACATAGCTGGAGCGTTTTTTAGGCCAAGCGGCATCCGGACATACTCGTGAATATCGAGGAAGACCAAGGTGACTGTCTTAGTCTGATAATTTCTTGATCCAACATGGAAAATATCTGGTGTTTCACTTCCTCTTAATGGATATGTGGATATCTATATGACTTGGTGTACACTATGGGATCTCATCTTTTGTTATAATAATGTGGAATAAAAAAAGTCCAAAAACGACATTTTTGCGGCATAAAACTTGAAATTGAAATTATTCACTCATTGATTATCTTATGAAAAAATTTATTTATTAATTTATGAGAAAAATTATTGTTATGAGTATTCTTTGTTGAGCTGCTTTCCAATGAGCTGTCTTCGAATTTCTGAAGTTCCACCCCCAATTTCGTACAATTTAGCGTCCCTCAGTAGCCTTCCAGTGGGGTAATCATTGATATAACCATTGCCACCTAAATAAACAATTTCATTTAGATGTTCTTTTTAAAAAAATAAATCTTACCTAAAATTTGTATAGCGTCCAAAGCCATTTGAGTACCCTTTTCTGAAGCGTAAAGGAACACTCCTGCACAATCTTTGCTGTTAATTTGACCATTATCGCAAGCCTTAGCTACGTTGTAGAGGTAGCTCCTACAAGCTGACAATGTAGTGTACATATCAGCTAATTTACCCTGGAAGATGAGAAGTTGATCTGAATGAAACTACATATTTCTTAATTGTAATTCAGAAAGAAGGTATCAGTAGTTGTAATTCAGATTTTTCAAATGCAAATGTAGGTTATTCAGAAAATCTCAACTGAAATATAGGAAACTTATTCTTCATTCCGAATAATGACTGTAACGTAATTTGAATTACATCTGATTTCATCTGATTTACAATCTAAAAAATCTCAATTACAATAAAGATTTTCTAAAAATTGTGAATGTTCTGAGACTTTCAAGTCAATTCTGTCCAAGTTTCAAGCTCATAATCAAAACCTGCAAATTATTTAGATTGTCTGAGCTTAGTTTCAACAACAATATACCTACTCAGAACTAAAAAATGTAAATTTTATAATCTTACAAGTTGAAATTTTCTGAAATACATTAGTGTTTTTCTGAATTACAAATTGGAAAAGATGTAGAAATATATTGTAATTCATTTTACCTGTATTAATTGGAACTCTCCTATCATCTTATTGAACTGTTTCCGAACATGCGCATAGGAAAATGCCACGTCGCAACAGGCCTGCATGATGCCAACTGAACCAGCTGCAAGTACCAACCGTTCCAAATCCAAACCGCTCATCAACACGTAAACACCTATAAACAAAAAGCTCAGTAACTAATTTTTATCACTTCTATAATTATTGCCTTTATTTTCTTGTCCTAAAATATTCTCTTTGGGCACTTTGCAATCTTCGAAAATCAATTCGCCAGTATTCGAGCCTCTCATGCCCAACTTGTCCAGTTTGATGCCGCTTTTGAAACCTGGAAAACCCCTTTCGACAATAAACGTTGTGATTCCATGCTGAGGTTTTGCCTTGGGGTCAGTTCTAGCGTAAACTACGATGACGTCAGCGTCTGGACCGTTCGTTATCCAAAATTTCGTGCCGTTCAGAATGTAGTGGTCGCCTTGTTTTTCGGCTCTGAGCCGTAACGAGACTACGTCTGAGCCGGAGTTTGGTTCGGACATCGCTAGGGCTCCTATATGTTCTCCAGAACACAACTGAAAATGAATTTATTGTTTCAGTTTTGGTACCTCGAAGCTAGAAAATATGTCAACATGTGACTATCAAGTATCAAGCAAGTTTCAACAGAACAGAAAAGAAGATTTTTGGTCTTTTCTTGATATGCTCTATTTAGGAGCAAGTAGTAAATTTAAATACCTACTCAAAGTTACTACATACTTACTTTTGGTAAATACTTAAGTCCTTGCACCCTATTACAATTCCTGTGCAATTGTCCCAAAGACAAGTTCGAATGGGCAACGTAAGATAAACCGATGGCAGGACAAGCTCTGGATATTTCTTCCATGACGATGACTTGATCCAGATAACCGCCGTCGCTTCCACCATATTCGCTTTGCGCCGTGATTCCCAAAGCCCCTATGTCTCCCAATTTTTTCCAGAATCCTCGCAAATCGTCATAGTTGTTTTTCTTGTCGATTTCGTAGGCTTTCGGGGCGAGTTCTTTTTGTGATAAATTAAAAATGGTTTCTCTGAGCTACAAACCATAAACTTAATAAATTGGTTTTGTGAAAATATTGAAATTACCTGGATTTGTTCCGGCGTCAATCCGAAAATGTGCTCGTCAATTGGATAATATTGAGACACTTCTCTGCGTTGTAAAAAGACGGTTTTGTTTAATTTTTTTAACAAATAACTACCCGCACGTTTAGCCATGTTTAATAATTTATAAAAACACTTTTAACTATTGATAAATTTAATCTTATCGCACTCTCGAATGATGTACACACTAAAAATGTTTGGTTTTAAATAATTGTTTTGTTGATAAAATGGAGTTTTGGCATATACCTATAATGTTTAAATTAAATGTTAGGTACGTAAAGGAAATTCCAAAGTCTGTTTATTGAATTTTATTTAAATTTTTCCTTAGTTTTGTGTGCTAATGAGGGATTTGGTTCAGGTACATTTTGAGTAATTTCGAAATTATGATTTTTTTTTCAATCCTTATATATTTTTCCATCATTATTATGAAAAAGTTAGGACTTATCAAATGTCGAAAATATATCATTTTTCCGCAAGTCCTACGAACACAATTTTTCCTATGACCGTGCAGAAAATTTTTTCCGCACTACTACAGAAATAATACTCTTTTCGCACCCCAAATGCGTCCGAAAAATGGACTTTTTTCGCACGCTCTTAGGAAAAATTAGTATCACAGTATTGTTTTGCGAAGGTCAAATTTGATTTTTTCCACAGTCCTATTTCAAAACTTGAATTTTCAAATGATCAAAAATCAAAGCTTTCTGTTTTTAATCTTCTAGAATCGTTTTGCCTTATGTCTTTCAGCTTCTCATACTTTTTGTCTGAAACCTTTCTGTAGAAGTTCCCCATAGTGTTTTTGTTTTTGAGCTACTAAAATATAAAAAATCCTCTGAAAGTTTCTCTTTCCTCAATATTCCAATTTCTCGAAGTTTTTTTATCTTTCAACTTCTGTGAAAGATCCTCAGAGTGGTTTTGTCTTTGATATCAAAAGTTCTGGAAAAAAAATCTCAGAAACTTTCTGTCTTTTTATGTCTTTCAGTTTCTCAAACTTTTTATCTGAAACCTTCCAAACTTTCTGTAGAAGATCCTCACAGTGTTTTTGTCTTTGAGCTTCTAAATTCTAAAAAATATTCTAAAGTTTCTGTTCTCGATCTGCTAATTTATCAAAGTTTTTTTTTATTTTTGGTATCCCATAATTTCTGTGAAAGATCCTCAAAGTCGTTTTGAATTTGAGATTAAAGACTCTGAAACTTAGAAACTTTCTATATTTGATCTTCTATAAAGTCATTGTGTCTTACATCTTCCAGTTTCTCATATTTTTTGTCTGAAACCTTCCAAACTTTCTGTAGAAAGTGTTTTTGTCTTTTTTTTTTTTCCTTTATTTCAACATGATAATTAAACAATAGATGTATGTACCTGAACTAGAGACCCTGAGCTGGAAAGCTATGTGGGTCATTCAGTATCATAATATGAACATAACAATATTAGAACATACCGTATTATTATATTATACAATATATCATACAACAGAAAATATCCAGTACAAGTAGGTACTGTATCACAAAGTTGTTGCATTTATGAATATATTAGTTCTACTAAATTGCAGACAAAGTCTTTCATTGTACAGTCCCCAAGTATCCATCGAAAATCAGCTGCTTTAGCTTACACTTCTTGAAACAGGCTATATTCAATCTTTTAACAGATTCTGGAATTCCATTGTAGTACTTTAGTCCTTCTGATAAGATACAGCGTTGACCAGTTGTACTGTTCATTGCCGACGTTCTTAAGTTTTCATTGGGTCTGGTAGTGTGGTGATGGATTGTGTTGGCTGGGATGAGACTTATTGTAGAATGAGTATTGGAAGTCTTGCAAGAATGGATGAAAATGCATGATTGCAAGATATACAGGGAGTGATTGGAGTGAATGTCCAGAATGCTATTCGGATAATATTATAAGTCTTTTGTTGGAAACAGAAATGGCAACTTTAGAGTATATTGTTTTATTCGGAGTAAAAGTGATACTTTTTGAGACTAAATGTTAGACGAGCCACAAAAAGTGCTTTTCTCCGAATAAAACATGCGATTATTTCCGCAAACGGTGTTCAAACGATGGAATCAAGGTTAAATTGCGGTGATGTCACTTTTTTGTCCGGCCGGGGGAATAACCCAGGAATACTTCCCTCAAGCTGGAACAAGCAAGGATTCAGAGTACCTAATACCTACGACTTCATTCACTTTTTTGACCTCTTCCCAGTAATTAGGGAACTTTAGTCTCTGGAAGAACAATGCGAATCGATAAGAACAGCAATAGAAAATGGACTGAGTTACATATACTTCAAAAGCCTGCAAAATTTCGATCAAAGTTCACAGTTTCTGTTGAAAGCCGCCAAAGAAAAACTTCGAACCATCATACCTATCCAAAGATACAGAAGAGGAAGTTTCAAAAGTCTCGGTAGTCTTATTGAAATCAGCCTGGACCTGGACCAAGAAGACGCCCAAAGGTACGATGCCGCAAACATTACAACATAGACAAGCGAATATCGTCTCCCAAGTGAATCAGCGGATGAGTCTTAACACCAAAATAATGGAAAACTTCAATCACACAATCTCCCTTATAACTCACAACGAAGAAACTATAGAAAACAAATCGAACAACATTTACTTCGAACTAAGTAAATTCATGTTCGACTTTACGCATTTTCGACACAGGAGTCAAGAAATCCGGACAAAATCCGGACTTCGCCGAAATAGCTATTGAGAGTGTGTAAAGTGAAAGGCGAGTGCGACAAAATTCACATTTGTGAAAAAAGGTTCAATTCACACACGTATTGCATAATATACAAACAGTTTTCTAATCTATGGTTTTTTACTACCAATAAAATATGTGTAAAAAAATAAATTTGGACAAATACTTTACGCACTAGTGATGACGTCACCCGCAGACCACGAAAGAATTCTTGCGATTCCGGCTGTGCTAGTGAGTTAATTTTTTCGTCGATTTTAAATGTAGAAAAGGTGATTTTCGGTCTGTTCTCACAAAAGAAGTTAAGTGTTTTTGATTCTTGAGTATCCCAAAATTTGATGATGACTCACCATCAGGGAGTATGACACAATTGACATAGGTATCACATAATCTAACATACTCGAGTAAGCTTGGTTATCCTCGCGAAAAATTGCCTAGTGAGTGCCCTAGTGTGTAAAGTGACTCAGGTACTTTACGTACTAATGCGTGAAGTAAAATTTTACGTCTTTTGGATAGGGCGTAAACTGAGGACGAGTGTTTTCACGATCTCTGAGTTTTCCGGACATTGTTCCGAATTCCGGCCGGACTTCCCCGGACACCCTAAAAACCCAAACATGTCCGAGTAAATCCGGACGTATGGAAACCCTACTCGAGGTAGCTATAATAACATTTGCAAAAACAAACCCGACGAATTGAAATGGGCCGTTAACAAGATGCTCGAACACATACTCCGAAATCCAGCTTCCTTATATATCTATGAAGAAAATATACCTAAGTACTATGATATAATTAGCATTGATGGATACTTCTTCTCAAACCACATCATGGTCTTTATCCTGCATTTTCCCATTCTGTCACCAAAAATTTTTACATTATGTATTCCCATGTTGAGTAACGCATTCGCCATTTAAGACAGAAATTACCAGGTTCATCGCTACTTCCTGGCACTTATTATATAACATTGTGTCACATATTAGCAAAGCTACGCCTAGCAACTTCTACCTTACCGAGTTTAATTGTTCGATTCTTATTTTGCTTTTGATTAAAGGAATATTTTTGGGCGTGGCAATTTGGCGCCCAACGTGGGGCGATATTATTATTGCATTGCTTGAATCTATTATTAAATTTCCTAGCTTGGTTTTAATTGATCATTTGTTCCTAGTCAATTTAGATTTGTAGTCTCACGCTTGCGCAGTAACTATTTCGCTTGTTTTTGAAATTAAATTTAAACAGTTCGCTTTCTCATTCTATTCAACAAAGAATAGAATTTACTGTCAATACAAAAACCACGTACTGGGCATAGTAGTAGTTGTGTGCGCCTTTTTCTTATATGAAATAAAGTTTTTTACGTTTTTATACCTTGAATCTTTTTGCCTAACTTAAGGCTTATTTCGTATGGTTGGTTGGATTTGGACTTTATTTTATCTAGAGCTTGTATCTACTATCTGGTGGGTTATAAAGTGAGAGCCGATAATTTGAGAAAGCCTGAATTGCTAAGGGCATTTCCGTGGATGACACTTCGACGGTGGAGAAAATGAAAGCAGCGCTAAGGCCTTTGATAAGATTGTAGAGAAGGAACCAATCATTGAGTTACCCAGATTATACTTTCGTTTTTGACGACGAAACTAAGTATATACAAGATTGTGTAACAGAGATTACAACTCTCATGAATTCTTTCACTGGTTCCAAGGCCAAAATAAAATTTGAACGTTTACAATCAAGATTGGTGCATTTCCTTCGTAGAGTGGATCTTCTGCCCAACGATCAACTGACCAGTGAACAAGTTAAACTAAAAGCAAATCTGCTCATGGAAATTCTTAATGCCCTAGATACATTAGAGAAGTGTACTAAACAAAATCCCAATTTGAGCTCTATGTTGAACCAAACCCGTCTAAGTCTCGGATGATGACAATGTTTCTGTTGTATCTCGACCGGTTAGACACGCAACCGCCGCAAATACTTCATCGCCTAATAGTTCTAATACTTCTCCCGCCATAGCGTCGACATCTAACACAAATACACAGGCACCGACATATGCTAAACCTCAACAGGTGTAAAAAAGTGGAGAATCAAATTTACGGGAAACACAAAAGTAATATCCGTGAACAGTTTTCTAGAACGAGTTAACCAGCTTAGAAGAGCCAGGAATGTTCCGGAAAAGCAACTTTTTGAATCGGCAATAGATTTGTTTGACTCCAAAGCCAAAGAATGGTACAGATCCAACTGTCATAGATTCGGAACATGGGGCGAGTTGTGTGATTTGGTGAGGAAACATTTCGAGGAACCGGATTACAAACCAAGAACTGTTTAAACAAATAATGGATCGTACCCAAGATTCCTCAGAATCCATAGTTAGCTACTTGTCTGATATGAGTAGACTTTTCAGAAGGTATGGAGGTATGCCGCTCGACGTACAGCTGCATAAAACTGGAAACGAAGAAATATAGAGCCGATCATTATTTACCTCCGTCAAGAAAGAAGAACACTATTATTGTGGAACCGGATTTCGCCTTTGTATCAACCTCTTCCACAGCTGATAGTGAGCTGGAAACATCTGTCGATGTTGACGTCATCAGTTCTCAACATTCTCGTCCATTATCTGGTCGCGTCTCAACGTTAACCTGCTGGAATTGCCAGAAGACCGGACATATGAACCGAGAATGCACAAAACCAAAAAGGACTCATTGCTACAGATGTGAAGCACCTAATGTCACGATTAGGTCGTGCCCAAAATGTTCGGGAAACGACACAAGGAAGGGTCAATAGATCGTGAGATCTCTTCCATTCTTGATTTATCGGTCGTTTCTACAGATTTTCCCCAGAAGATAATTTTGGATTATATCATTGGTGATCAAAGACCATATTTGGAAATTTCTTTTTTGGATACAAAATGCGAGGCTTGCTTGATTCCGGTGCTTCGCGCGCAATTGTTGGGTTGCCAGGCTTTGAAGTTTTAAAAAGCTTGGGCCTTTCAATGTTAAAACATAATATGAGTTGTACGGTGGCAAACGGATAAAGTTGCACCAGTACTGGCTATTTTCAAGTTCCCGTCACCCTGATATATAGAACCAAAATTATTGACATCCTGGGTCCTACCTGCACTATCCTATCGCTTTATCCTCGGAATGGATTTTTGGAAATCCATGGAGTTGGTTCCGGACCTAATACAAGATATATGGCATTTTTCCGATAAGATGAAACCACTCTGACACCAGAGCAGCGACTGGCTTTGGATTACTTAGTTGAGCGATAATTTTCCGAGATGTCTGAAGTGCTTGGTCGTTGCAAACGTTGCGGAACACGAAATAGAGCTGTTGCCTGGTACGAAACCTACTAAGCATAGGTACTACCCAGTCTCTCCGATGAGACAGAAGATAATGGATGACGAAATACAAGAAATGTTACGTTTAGGAGTGATTGAACCATCCAAAAGTCCTTGGTCCAGCTCGGTTTGCTTGGCTACTATGGCTCCTATCGCGCCTTTTGCATAGATTTTAGAAAACTAAATGCCGTAACAAAAAAAGACGCGTACCCTTTGCAATACATTTCATCAATCCTGGACCGCCTTAAGAGATGCTGGTTACATCAGTTCTGTGGATATAAAGTCAGCCTTTTGGCAGGTGCCTCTAACTGGAAAATCGAAAGAGTACACAGCCTTTACAGTTCCAGGACGCCCAATATACCAATTCACTCGTATGCCTTTTGGATTGAATAACGCTCCAGCCACTTGACAGAGAATTGTGGATATAGCGTTCTTGGTTATGATTTGGAGGAGCATGGTCTACTTCGACGATATAATCGTCATATCTAGAAACTTCTCGGATAATCTAAGAATTCTTGCCATTGTATTTGACAGACTAAAAGATGCTGGACTTATGATCTCTATAAGAAATGTCATTTTTGCAAACCACAACTTGAATATCTAGGTTATCTGGTCGACGCCTAGACGCTAGGATTGCGCCTGAAAAGGTTAAGGCGATTGTCAACATACCTCCTCCAACGAACGATCACGAAATTAGGAGATTTTGTGGGACAGCGTCTTGATACAGGCGGTTTATTCCCAATTTTTCGTCCGTCATGGCGCCAATAACCTATCTGACTAAAAAGAACATAAGAACTGGACTGAAGACTGCCGGAGATCATTTAATCTTATTAAGGAAGCACTTGTTACTGCTCTTGTTTTGACCTGCCCGAATTTTAGTAGATCTTTTATCTTGCAGACAGATGCGTCCAACTATATGGACTCGGCGCAGGAGTTTGAGGATGGCGAGAAAGTCATATGTTATCTGTCACGATCTTCAACGCGGCAAAAACAAAAGTTGAGCGTCACTGAAAAAGAATGTTTGGCAGTGACATCGGGTGTGAAAAAGCTAAGACATTACCTCGAAGAGCAAAGGTTTACAGTTATCACTGACCACCACTCTCTATTGTATTTGGCAAACTTAAAGGGACGATTAGCACGTTGGTTTTTGCGGTTACAGCCCTACGACTTTGAACGAACTTATTCATAGGAAGGGCAAAAAACATGTTGTTCCCAACTTTTTATCAAGATCCGTTCCTGTTGTTGACATTGATGTCATTCATGTTGATGAAGTTATCAGCAATTATTCGTCTTTCGGCCAAACCAAGGATAAATGATACAAAAACATGTTTTTCAAATTAGAAAAACAGCCTGATGAATTTCCGAATTGCCGAATAGAAAATGGGTTGTTGTACAAACAAATTAAGTCATCCTATCCAGAACTTAGTGATTCAGCTACTTCCTGGAAAATCGTTGTTCCCAAGAACAGACGCCTGGAAGTTTTAAATAGATGTCATTATATCCCAGCTGCCGGACATATGGGAGTTTTTGAAACGTTCTGGAAAGTTGGTGAACGTTATTTCTGGCCTAAAATGAGAGCCGACATTACTCGTTATGTGAGGAGTTGCCAAATCTGTGCTCAGAATAAGGTGAAACAAAAAGCTCCTCTAGGACTTATGGGTGATCGACCTGCAATTAAGGAACCGTGGTGTGCGACCCCACTTTCAGAAACTTGGCAAGATGTTGAATTGGCGAGCAGTGACTTTATAGTTTCTGAGTGGAGACACAGTTTAAAGTGGGTCCTAATTTGCGGGTGGAGAGTAAAACACAGAAATATTGTGGTCAATTAAAATAAAGTTTATTTTATTAAAATAAATAAAGCTTCCAAGTAAAATTTTAATTTACAGTTTGACTCGACTCGCACTCTTGCCTTCACAATTTCTGGCTGAACATAAAAAACTCTACTTATATTCAACAATAATATATTCACTGCTGGCCATACCCAATTACATGGAATTCTTATTGGTTGAAGGAATTTACTTTACTTATAAACATTTAATAAAACTCGAATATTTTCGCGCTGTTATTTCACGTCGTGCTTCTTCTCTCAGTTAATTCGACAACTCTTTCACGCCGTAGTTCTGACTTTCTGGACACAGGACTCTCGATTACTACTTTGTTTCTTGATTACTCAACCGAACACTGGTTTACAGACGTAGCTCTACCCGTCTACTCGCTCTTTCTCGAACACTGATTTTCTCCTGCCAAAGTCGCCTTTTTATATCATTGGTCCCTCCATTGTCTTTAATTTCTTTGTTTTCTCTGACCTCGATTTTTCGTGGTTGAATCATCCGATCAATTAGTGTATTTTGTACCCTTTTAATTAATTATTAAGGGCGTCGCTAAGTGATTTGTTAAGTGGGTATCATCATAGGTATAGGCTCGTGCGTGATTTTTTGATTCTTCTAGGAATTCGGTTCCTTTGGAATGTCAATTGTTGAAAACATCTAAAAAAAGGTCCATGAACTTTTGCTTTATTCACATCCCAATGTATAGGTCAATTATTTTGTTTAATTCCTATTGGCTGGTCATTCTTGAGAGGAAAGGTATCGGCTTTCAATAATTTCTGGATATCGATGTTCAGATAAATTTCAATTGAAGTTTCTGGTTGTACTGTCTGAGTGATGGTCTCTCCTGGGATGGTTGTTTGGTAAGTCCTTGTTATTCTTGATTAAAATTTCTGTAGTCACTACAGTGGCAAAGTATCTATCAGCCTCGATTACATTGGACCCCTACCGAGATCGCGATCGCAAAATATCTATCTCCTTGTTGTAACTGACTATTTTAGCAAGTACCTATACCGTTTTATTTCCATGTCGTTCAGCTAAAGCAAAGTTATTATGTAAATTCGTCGAGGATGGCATTTTCCTAACGTATGGGACGCCGCAATATCTAACCTGTGACAATGGGCCACAGATGAAACCTAAAGAATTAATTTCAAACTCTTTGTGAGTCATGAAACCAGAATTCTCTATACTCCTTCCTACTATCCTAGAGCCAATCCCACAGAACGAGTCAATCGCATTCTAAAAAGAATGATTCGATCTCATGTGCAGTAAGGAAGGACTACCAAATCTGAAATTACTAACCATAGTCCATATTTTATAAATTTTGGACGTGATCATAAGCTGTTTGGTAGTGATTATGAAGAAATCTTCCAGTTGGCAGATAAGACTGATTCTGATCTGGATGGCCTAGTCGAGAAAAGACATCATATCTTTATAAAGTTATATGTTGAGATATTCCAACGAATTGAAGCGTCAGGAGAGCGTAACAAACATCCGATATGACTTACGTAGAAGACCAGTGCAATACGTAGTCGGACAAAAGGTTTGGCGCAAGAATAAAAGTCTCTCGGACACCACCAAAAACTACAGTGCTAAATTAGCTCCGGAATTTTTAGGTCCTTTTACTGTCAAAAGGAGAACTAGTGGTTGGATTTATGAACTTGCTGATGATTATGGCAAATATAAAAGAGAATGGCACGTGCAAGAATTGAAGCCCGTTTATCCACCAGAACCACCCGATATTGATATAAGTTCCGATGGCAAATAGGTAGGTACTTACCTTTTTTCAACAAATGATAAGCTCATTTCTTTTATGATTCTTTTAATTTTTTATTTTTTTTTTTGCTTGCGAGACTTCATATCTGATTGGTAGTTAGTAGTTATTCTTTACTTCCCTACCACTGTTCCTGCTACGCTTAGCAACTTCTACCTTACCGAGTTTAATTGTTCGATTCTTATTTTGCTTTTGATTAAAGGAATACGTATTATTGCGTAATCATTTTTGGGCGTGGCCCCACGTTGGGCGCCAAACAACCAGGATTGTATTATAGGCCAAATACTTCAACTAGGCAACAGCGAAGTAACTTGCCGGCAAATACTACCTGTGTCGATCAACACCACGTTAATACAAGATCTATCCGATGCTCATTTGTATAGCCCTATTTCCTAGGCCTACGAAAGTAACTATATCAACTCGTTGCCCACCAACCAAGATAATGATTCTCAAAGGAGTATTCTTAATCAGTTTACCACCAGGATGCGAATTCAGAATTTCCAGTGAAAACTTCTTGAATGAGAAAACTGTAATCCAAGAAGAACCATCAACACTTTCCAGAATACACATAAGAAACGATGATCGGCAACTTCAAGTGAAGCCTCTGAAACTCTCCCTGGTACCCCTGGATGAACACAAATTAATAAGGGCAGAAGAACACCTCAAACCAATCGAAGCCGAATCGCAATCAACAAGTAACTCTCACTTCTGGATAACACCTTTGTATATTTTAGGCAAGATTCTAGTAATAGTTGTTACAAACTCAAACAAAGATGGAACCTGGAAAGAAAAACGATTTCCAATGGAAGAAACAAGTTCCGAAGAAGAGAAACAAACAGTTTTGTTTGTCCTTTACAAAACTTCATCTGGGAAGGGAAAAATTACGGATCAATGACCTCATATATCCGGAATACCACCGAATATCTATCATTGAACCCATGGCTGCGAGAGAGCGAAGGAGCTCGAAAAATTCTCGACAGCATTTTCTATTCTGAATTCTCAAAAAAAAAAAAAAGTCTCTTGTTGTCAAAACGAGACGAGAATCTTTTGTTTTGACGGCATCATTACTTCTGAGATGACGGTCACATCTTTGGGGTTTTCCAAAGTTCTCGCATCAGGCCCTAATTGGTTACTTTTCTCGGACAAAAATAAATTGTAACAAATCATTTTTCAAATATTTATTTATTAAAACAAAAATACAAATTTTATAAATGAAAAAATTTTACAAAATAAATCCAACAACATTGAAAATTACATTTAAGCTTGAGGGAAGGGTACTTGAATAAATACAAAGCCATCATTATATAAATTATTTCGAAACATTTTGTTTACATACATATATACAAAAAAATCCATCTACTAAAAAGACGTTGCGCGCGAACCCTTAACTTAATGGAGATCTAAGGGTTTAGTTTATCCACAATATGGTACACCATTGTTATATAAAAAAGAAACACAGAGACCCTTCATTATTTTGAGGCCCTTATACATTATAATTAATTCCTAAAGCTGTAGTGTATTTAAAAAAAATACTTATTTATTGTTTTTCACTCTTAATTATTATGACATAGAATTGAATTGCACATAAATTACAAAATTTGTTCGAAAAAAATTAAAGGTTAAATTACACCGAGTTAGCAAAAAGCTTCAAAGCGACAATAAATAATACTATTAATGGAAAATTAATACAAATATAGCCTTAATAATTATAATCTTAATTGCTAAAAATTTTAATTTTTCTTAATCCAGATCAATTCCTAGGATTTTAGATGATCATTTGTGTATGGGGGTTTGATAAGTCAAAATGCAAACATGTCAAAACCCTATAGACACTTTATTCAATATTGTTTGAGTATTTATTTAACTGCTTGTCTGTGAGTATTCACGGCAATTTTATAGTAAAAAAAATCTAAAACTTAAACCTAATATTTCTAAAATATCACAAAATATATTTCATTTTTTTTTTTTTATTTACTTAAAAAGATTCAATGAAATTACAATGTTTTCAGTTCATTTGAACCAATGTAATTTCACTTTATCGAGAAATAATTTCCTAAAAAATCAAAACGCATATTATGGATCTCTTGTTGATTGCAGACTAGAAATAATTTACCTACTTGGCACGCCCAAGTTATATTTTTAAGATTTTGCATCATAGTGTTGCTACAAATTTCACTATATTCGAGATTTTAGGTGAGATTCATAAAAAAGTGTCAATTTAATTGACTTAAATTTGGGGTTTGAGACTCAGCATCTCATTTATAAACTGATGTTTGTTGTGATGACAAAATCCCCCTCATTGGGGCAGAAAAGGTGATCTGCTCGAGGTAAGAATATATCACTAACTAAATTGTAGCAACAATACAATACAAAACCAGTAAGAAGTGCACCTATAATTATTATCCACTAAAAGCAATACTCGATAAATATTCCAAATTAGCAACAGAGTATTACCATGAAAACAAAACGGGGGTTATATCACATTTATTGTCTCATATTGTTTTCGAAAAACCAAAAAAATGAATTTGTTGAATTTCGGTGCGTATTTGTTTCAAAAAATATTATGGCACAAATTGACAATTGGCACCAAAACCCAATTATTATTATTATTAAAAAAGCTTCAAATAACACCGACCCCACTACAATTTACGTATTAATTTTAAAAAAACATTACATTCAATGTACAAGTTAACACCTAAGTATTTTTGTTAAAAAACGTTAAAGCTTTTTTTGGGTACTTTTTCACACACATAATAATTAGGACATTGATAATAATATGCGAAAATGGACAGGTAGGTTTTTCTATTATATCTAAACCCACTTTTTGCTCGTTGATATTTCCAAAATAAAATCATACACAACATCCACCTATATGACCTAATAATATCTATCGCCGTTCAATTAACAGTGAAACCACCATTGCCATCATCATTCTAACAATTTACAATTATCGTAGATGCAAAAATACAAAGACAAAAGGACTTTGTTCCTTTAAAAACACCGTATATATAGACAAGTTGTGCGTTGTCAAAATTTGTTTCAGTCCTAATAATTATTACAACTTTAGACCATTACAAAAGCTTCTTTGCCGCAAAACAAGAACGGATACTGATCGATCATAGTTTGAACGATATCTTCCAAATAGGGACGCATTTGTTCAAAACGTCCCATATCGCTAAACTCTATGGGTAATAGAGTAGGCCACCAACAAATTGCCATATTTTTCGAATCCATGTTGTTCAATTTAGAATTTTCAGTGATTTTAACGAAATGTTGAAACATGAACTTTAGAATAGCGAAATTAATCGGCGGTAATTTGTCAAGCATTTGTCTTAAAGCTAACAACCGACAACTTCTGTCAGCTTTCACTTCCATATTACCCGTAGTTGTCACCATGGGCTTCATACGAGTTCCAGCAATTTCTTCCATTTCCCCAAGCACATTTTCATCAAATAACGGCGGCAAACGTTTGGAAACAAAATCTTTCAAAGCTGTTGCAACAGCATTAACTGGAATGTCTAGCTCGTGTATATCAACATTAGGCTCTTCTTCAAACTTCAAAAACAGCAAGTCAACGTGAGCTCTATTACCTGGAACTCTGTAAATGCCTTCAGAATCCAAACCTTCAGCTTCAATAAACTTGACACACTTCTCCATAAATATAGGAATGTAATTTTTATCAGACTGAATATAGTCGGTGAGTTTTGAAGTAGCTCCACTAGGCAAAACACCTCCGGCTTTTTTATTAGTCTTTTGCTGCCTCTTACGGTCCTTTTCTTCGGCAACTTTACGCAACTTTTCTTCTTTTAATCTCCTTTTTTCCAACTTAGAATCGTCCTTGGCCTTTTGCTTTTCACGTTTCCTCAATAGCTTCTCAATATCACTCGAATCCTTCATTCTAGGAAACACCCCAAACATTGGCGAATTATTATCCCTAGGTGACGAAACATCCAAACTAGATTCTTCGTCGTGCATCAAATAAGAATTCGCTTGACCCGTATATAAGTCCAAAGAATTCAACATATTAAAATTATGGTGGGTGTTTGGCAAATCTGGAATGCGTTTCTTTAAACTCTGGCTACGTTTCTGAGCAAATTTCATTCGGATATCTTGAATGTTGGCAGCAGGAGGAAATTGTTCTGTTTCACTCGCTTCAGAAGAGTCAGAGTTTGACTCGGTGGCTTTATCTTCGCCTTCTACTGAAGGCGAATGCATTGAGGGCATGGTAAATGCACCTAATTGTGGTACCCTCGGAGGTTGAACTGGTATAGCAGTGCGTTTCTTGCGTTGGCGCTTATGGGTGCCACCTTTACGGTTAACTTTCGAGTAAACCTCACTGGCCCTTTGGCGTCGTTCCAAGCTTGACCACTCGCTATCGGAGTCGGAGTAGCTAGGTTGCCCCTTTTCTCGGCGTTGTCTTATCTTGGTTTTACCAC
This sequence comes from Ceutorhynchus assimilis, assembly GCA_917834065.1. Classification (NCBI taxonomy): domain Eukaryota; kingdom Metazoa; phylum Arthropoda; class Insecta; order Coleoptera; family Curculionidae; genus Ceutorhynchus; species Ceutorhynchus assimilis. The sequence goes on along the minus strand of OU892283.1, from coordinate 39,170,553 downwards.
TAAGAGCGTCTTGCACTATAGTGTACATATACTCGGAGTCAGGAGGATAAACCATGTCTTTAACCTGGGCATATTCGCAACCTAAATCAACAGGCTCTGGAGTGGCTAGAGGAGCATTTCTGAAATTAACATCGTTCATATTCATTCGAGCAATTGCTTCAGTAACAGCCGAGTAATCTTTCATGTTTAATTTTCCGGGTTGTTTTAAGGTTTGCGAAAGACATTTAGCGCGTGATTTTGACATTGGAACGTGCCTTCTTCCAGTGGTAAAGGCGTGCTGTTGATAGTTGTTCCAAGCACTACCTGGTATTGACATTGGAGGATCTCCATAATTGTCGTCTAAGCTTGTTTGTGACGACATTAGAGATTTTTTGGAGTATCTAGAGCCAATGTTGTCAGGAGGAGCAGGCTCTGGTGGAGTAGCGGGAGGCGGATACACTTGCAATCCCGAATGGTTGTGACGCTTTTTGCCCATAGAACCTTCACTGCCGTACATGTAAATGCTTGAGAACCGATCACTGTGATCGCTGGAGCTCAATTTATCATCGGGCCCGCTTAAGTCGAAGTTTTCACTTTCGCTGCCTTCATTACCAAGTTTTAAGTAATAGCTTTCATTCCTGGGAGGCGGCATTGGACCATGCCTGCCAGATCTAGACCTCTCCAATGTACCCTCGCCACTATCCAACCCAGAAGGTTCTTCCATGTGAAAAGCTTGTTCAATCTCAGGTTTCTTTTCCCATACTTCTTTGAAAAAAGGTGTAAAGAATGCAGTTTTCGGTTGAAGCGTAGCTGAAGATGTCATAAAATGTGCTCCTAGTCTATCTGCTGTTGAATTGCCTTCAGTTATAAGCATTTGACTTAAGTCGTCATTGAAGAATGCAGTAGCGCTACCTGAATCAGTCACAGCCAGTATTTGAATCGGTAAATTGGGAATGTTCATTGAAAAAGCGTTTAAAGTAGCCAAAGAGGCTTTTCTTTTAGTGGAATAAACAAGTATAAACCCGTGGACGAGCTCATCGCGGAATGCATTGGCACCATGAAAAGAGGAAACTATCACTTCAACTTTCCTCTTGGAATCTCCAAGGAAAGTTTCCAAAATGACACTGTGGGGCGATGACAAGAAGCAAAACTGATGATTCAATAGTGGGGATAAAACATTTTCAACCGAGTAAGGATCCCCGCAAAACATGCACATAATTACTCGTATATCAGGCTCTACACATTCAATAACTGATTGGTTGATGTTCAAAAAACCAGCCCTATGATGGATACTTTGGACTAATTGATGCAAAGCATCTGAAACTAATTGCTCCTCACTAATTTGATCCAGGCAAATATCCATAAAAGGACATTGGAGTGAGTCAGCTAAATTTTGCCCATCCTCTTTAAGCCTCAAAACGTCCTTTTCATCTGTAGCAGGATCTTGCAAGTACATCAAAACAATCGGCAAGCCTTGAAACGGCAACTTATCATCCTGCTCCAAATTAGACAACAGCTTCTTTTCCAAACTCTCTCTGATATACTCAAAAGACTCGGGATTTGAATAAACGCAAAAACTTCCATGCGGCACAAATTCAGTAGTTTTAAACGAATTATGAGGCAAACTAACATCTCCACTAATAATCCTGTAATCTAAACTGTAGAATTGACAATCGATTTCGTATTCATCATCATCACACTGGGCACGTATTTTAGATGCCAAATTGTCAGCCAAAGTGTTGAGGCCTAAAATAAGCAAATTCAATTGGTTGTTTTCTGAGCTCATTAGCCATTGATTGCTGTGGTTCCAGGACGAAGGCCTGTGAGCTTTGGTGGCCAAAATTCTTTCAATCAACGAATCCATACAATTAGGAAAGGCAGGACAATGTTCTCTAATTGGATAATGTATAAACCCTAAATGTTGAAATAGAGTCAATTTCCTGTCCTGATCTAATCTGTCTAGGATTTTGTATCTGAAATCCTCTTGTAAAGTGTCAGTGATTTCTTTGATATCGTCCTGAGTGATTGTACCAGTAGGGGCAATACTTTTGAAATGGTAAAACAAGTCAGCATGTTCTAATAATAGTTCTTGGAAGTTGTGCTTAGCATTTTCAATAAGCTCACGTTGATGGGAATCGTAAATTTGTTGGCAATCGTGTTCGGATAATGCTTCAAAACACTCACGTCCCATGAAAAGGACTCTTACTTCACTTAAATGTTTTCCAGGTGTCACATAACCAGTATCTTCGAGGAGTTGTTTGAATTGCTTTTTATACTCCAAGCGTTTTTGTTCTTGTTGCAACACGTTTATGTGGTTTTTGAAAACGGTTTCAGCTTCACTTGTATCTAAAACGTCAAATGGAATTCGGGCTTCATCGGTGTCAGAGCCTACGCATTCGGACCAAGGCATATCTTCGGGGCGTTCGAAAAAATACTGCGAAAAATTTGGATGATTTTTGATGTATTGTTGGATGCTTTGCCAGTCGGTGTCTTGTAAAGTGTTAAAGCCTGGAATCAGGTCATGTAAGACATCCGGAAGCATTTCCATGTATCGAGCAACTTGTTTGGCCATGTTTTCATCTTTGAGCTTCTTTATGTGACGTTTAAATAGACGCTGAGTGCCATCTAAGCCAAATAGTTGCACAAAATGTATCCACTCTTTGTGATTGTTGAGTTTCTTTTGGGTTTGCGACCACAAAGAGTGACAATCTGTCACGTGCACTCTAATTAGACGCATAAAAGCTTCACTGGCAACATCCATTATTTCCTTTCTAGCTAAAGCGGCTTCATTGTATGAAGGTATTTTAATTCTTAGTTTTGTTTTGTCAATGATTTGGGCCAAAAGTAAAAAACCCAAGTCAATATTGACGTTTTCGTGGGCTGAAGTTTCTACTAAGGGAATGTTGCCTTTGTACTCGCTCCTTTGAACTAACCTGTGAGCTTCACGGACGTAAATATCATTGGCTTCGTCGTGTTTTGTAGTAATCATCACTACAGGTTTTTTAGTTTTCACAATGTTGTTTAAAATGGCAGCGCAAAATTCAATTTGCTTTTCGATGCTTCTGCTCGGCACTACACTGACATCAAAAACGCATATAAATCCATCTATGCTTAACCTTCCATCCGGTAACACTTTTTGTTCGTACTCTTTTTCGATTCCCAATTGGTTCTTGCAAATGTACATCAACTTTTCCGCAGATGAAATTTTTGTTGCAGTGCAACGTTTCACGTAAGGTTCCATTTTGCCACCTTTAAATGGCTGAAACGAGGCATCATCTATGAATTCGGTTTGTTCAATTAAACCGAACTGGTAATCGGTACCATCGTCTAAGGATTTGATGGCTTCGCCCCAATACAAAAAGTGATCGTTGTTAACTACGCGACCGCTAAAATCGGACTGGCTCAGCACTGAAATGTGGTCGATGTTGTAGTCTTCGGCATGAGGTCGGATGAAACGGTTGCAAAGACATGATTTGCCTATACCTGCGTGGCCTTTGTCCTTTTCGACGCCTGATAGGCCCACGATGGCGATGTTGATGGTGCGGACCGTGTCGCCTTTACGTGCCATGTTGTCGGATTGATCAGTTAGAACCTGGAAAGAAGAAATATTTATTTTTATTTGGGAGAAATTTCCACTTATTACTATGTATTACTACCATAAACAATTATTATGAAATTAAACTTTGTGTGTGAGTTATATTGTAAGACCCTATATTATCATTATACTAATAATAATTCTCCTTTCCTATGTTAATTATAAGCGTACGCCTCTGTCAAAACTCATAATAATAAAAACTGCTTAAGCAGCGGTACCACCATTCTGCCTACGTAAATGCTGCATCGTCAATTATTTCTTATAAATACAGCGTACAGAGCTTCCTGGAGCTCATTTTATTATTCTTTAGCCAGACTAATAGTAATTAGAGTAGGTTCATTTGTTTTCGACTTTTACGTCGTTGCAATTTGATCCACATATTTTCTTTTGTCACCATTGTATTTTTATTAATAAAATAAATGTTTTTTAAAAATACAAGTTTCTGAATCGAAAATATAATTTGTGTATGTAAAAAAATATTTTCGCACGATCCAAATTATTTTCGTAAATGGTAATAAAACAAACTCCATAATGCAAAATAATGAGTCACATATAATATAAACAAGCCTGCCTGAATGCATCATCAATTAGTTCATACGAACAAAAAGTTGACAAATACAGTGCCATTAAAACAGCAGGAACAAATTGTTTATTTTAGTTAGTTAATGCTACATTTTACTGTCCATTTAATTACCTCCAAAGGTCAATACATAAACAGTGCGAGAGAATTTTTGTGTGTGCGTGTAATGTAAAATTAACCCAGTTTTGTTATTATAATGGACTATAATCACATTTTATTTGTCCACAAAAAGCTTTCAGTCCTTGATGTACCTAATATTGGTTTAATGTTCGTTTTGATTGGAAATCAGATAGATATGGGGGTGATGTTTAGACAAGATAAAATAATTTTGAAATTTTTCCAAATGAAGAAGTTCTACATAAAAAAAAAACTTCAAAAAATTGCATCATCTGTATTAAAATGTTCTCGAAAGTAAAATTGAAGAGAACTTAGAACATTGTTTGTATTCAAAAATAAGATCACTCTACTGTTAACCAGCTTTTTTACTATTTTATATAGATTAAAAAGTAGTGATATGGAACTATAATTAGAGGGATCACCCAAATCTCCACTCTTTTTTAAAATGGAACTACTTTTGTCAGCTTGAGGCATGAAGAAAAGACACCAGACCCCCAAGACAAATTGATTGCCTGAACCAAAACTTTGTCAGGCAAATTTGCAAATATATAATTTTATAGACACACCATCATCCCTAGAGCTTTTTTTATTTTTAAAACCTGATGTGATCTGTTTTAACTCTTCCAGGGTAGTAGGAAAAAAGTAGAAGGAATTATTGACTTGATTTTTGCCTAAATAAACTATAAACGTTGGAAATTGCCAAGAAAATTACTATAAGAATTTGTTTTTGAATTGTTTAATGACCAGAAGATCCTCTCAAAGCAATTTCCTCGGGTCAAACTGCAAAAATTAAATTCAAAACTTCTTGGAAAACGAAAATAAAATTCTAGATAGCTATATAAATTGTCTTGTAGGTATATTCAGTTCAAAATGAAAAATAATATTAGCCGAGAGTGTGACAATAATATCACACGCAAATGTATAGAAAAGATAAACTACGAAAAATTGAAATGCTGCTTGAGCAAGAGTAGTGGGGTAGAATGACATTTTTGACCAGTGTGCCAGGTCTTTTATGGAAAATTTAGAACAAAACATAAAGCTCTCATTAGAATAAAAACATATCAGAAACAAATATGTTTGCATCAAAGCTTGGATATCGGCTGGACTGTTAGCATCCAAAAGAAAAAGCGATAAATTGAAAAAAAAAAAAAAAAATATATATATATATATATATATATATATATATATATATATATATATATATATATATATATATATATATATATATATATATATATATATTATGCTTAAGACCCTACTAATGTTATTTATTTATTAGCAGCATAAATACTTAATAATTTACAATTTTCAATTTGTTGTTAAATAATTATTCTATAATATGTTATAAGTACATATATCATTACTGCTAAAAGTTTTTGGTGTACGATGGTACTACTTTAAGTATAGGGATATGCTCTCTTAATTAATGAAAACATCCAAAATAAATTATTACAGGCAAGTTATAGACAAATATCAGAGTGATTCGCAAAAACTTGGAATCCTATCACAAACATAAATAACCATAATAGAACTAATAATTTGCAAATAAAAAATATTAAAACACATTTTGATGGACAGCTGATATCCAATGATAGAAGTATGGCATGTGAGCTTAATAAGCTTTTTGGTACAATTATAAAGAAACTGGCCAAAAAATATCTTCTACACAGAGCTGTCAGAAAAAAGTATCTTAGTTACTTTAGAGTATCTTAGTTACTTTATAGTATCTAAGAGACTGTATCTTAAATATTTTTTATTTTTTGGCAGAAGTATCTAGTATCTTAGTTACTTTCTAAAAAGAGCTGTAACTTGTGTCTTGAAAAAGTATCCCAAGTAGCACAGAAATATTGTTATTAGACTGAAGTGCTTTATATCCGATTTGTTAGAGCATTTGAAGTAACAGAACTGATTTTTAAGAGGCTCAATAAATACAAATGTATCATGAAAACAAATTTATTTTGTTATTTTGCTATATAGATATTTTCAAGATTAATTTAAATAACAATTTTATAAGTTTGGTGATTAACTTGCTCATAAATATTTATATGACAAGACTTATAAAACTGTTTCTGTTTGAGATAGATATATTTTGTAGTTGCTTTATAGCAATATTCACAAACAGATATACATGATGATGAGTATATACAGGGTGTTTGGCGGAGGGTTAGCCAAACTTGGTGGGCGTATAGATAGGCCTATTTCGAAGATATTTTCTTAATACACTAATGCCCTTAAGGTCCCCGTTTTTTTTATATCATTGCTTTTGTATTATTCTCAAGAATTTTCAAAAATGGACCTTTTAACTTCTGTAACCTTTTAACTTTCTGATATTATCAAGGACCAAAAACACACGCAACAAACGTTTTCATGAATATTTTAAAAAAAGTTACAGAAGTTAAAAGATTGATTTTTAAAAATTCTTGAGAACAAATGATGAAAAAAAATGGAACTTAAGGCCATAATTGTATTTATAAAATATCTTTGAAATGGGCCTATCTATACGCCCACCAAGTCTGGTTAACCCTCCGCCAAACACCCTGTATATACTCAGGACCCTACTAATGTTGTTGCCCGTAATAACTACTTTAAATATAGGGATATGCTCTCTTAATTAATGAAAACATCCCCTTGGAGAAATACATTCATCCATCTACTTGTAAATTCGAAACTAGAAATGAAATGATTTTACTGATAAAAACGCTACAATCCTCAGCATCTAGCAATCATGAGATGACCTCGGAGATGACATTACCCCTAAAATTTCAAAAATGATTCATCAATATGTACTGCATCCACTGTTATATGTTACAAATCTAATCATAAATGGGTGTATTTTATTTTTCCATCTACGTTTAAAAAAAAAAACCACAATTATCCCTATTTATTAAGCTGGTGAAAAGAATTGTATGACTAACTACAGATCTAGGTATATCCCTAACAAGCACCATGATTTTGAAGTTATTTAAAAAATGTATAAAATCAAGACTTATTTCCGAGGGGTCGTATGTTTACAAATGTACAATGATTTCCATATTTGGCAATCACTGATCAATGAATCTCATGTATTTCCATCCCAAAAATTGCGACTGATTGCCAATGTTTTTCAGATAATTTTGTATGATTACTAGGTGATTTCCATGTTTTCTGGGGATTCCTATATCATTCCCAATTGATTAGGTACCTGATTTCCTCAATGATTTCCTATAATCATCTGATTTCAAGTGAATTTTATTACGAAAACGATGTCTAATTGTTAAGTTTCGCATTGATATGTCCAAAATAAAGTCTTTTCTCTTATAAAAACACGTTTCCACTGAAAAATTGACAACTTCTGTATTTGCAAATCTTCCAAAAGTTAACAAATTTTATTTTCATGGTTGTTCACACCCACACTGATTTTGTTGTTGGTACATATAGTTGTTGAGCCCTAAATACCATTGTGTGTCTACACTGCATAATATGGATCTAAAATAATGGATATTTCTTTGATTTCACTAGGATGTTCATCTGAATCAGAGACATCTTCAGTTAGAGTTTCACTCGACAAATTTATTTCTGATTCTGATTCAAATGTGTCTCTACTTCTCGCCCTGCCTAATATCTATTCTACTTTCCCTTTTCAAGTTCTTATTGCCTTGGATTCCTGACTTTTTCTTTTGTGTCTTTCTCAAGGAATTTCCCATAGCCCTTGATACTTGATCGACAAACGTCCCTGCTTCTCTAAAAAGAACCAAATTAAAGTTGAGCCCTGAATAATTTCTTAATTGTAGCGAATCGCAATTGCTAAATCCTGATGTGTGAAAAAATTCGTCGGATTCGAAAGAGATGCAAGATTCATGTTTTCATTTTTATGATCTAAGTTCAACATTGTCTAAAGTATAACAATGTTGTACTTAGACCGTACCGAATTTCATTGGTTGAAAATAGTCAGAAAACTTGTTGGTTGTTGGCGATTTGTATAATTCAAAAACGCTCTGACTGGTTTGTGATTTCTGTGAGAACAGACCTCGGAACAGACATAATCTTCATCTCGTTCTTCTTTTTCTTCTTCAAGTTCTAAACTCTTCATAGTCCCGGGTCAGTTACTGGAAAACTCATTAAGATATCAAATTCATTTCAAATTTTCTAACACTCAATGTTACCTAAAACTTAGTCTCAAAGGCAAATACACAACTGACCAGTACACAAACACAGTATCATTTGGAATGTTATGCAATTTCTGGGTTAGAGATGAGATGATATTCCCAGCGATTACCACATGATTTTCAGCGATTGCCAATGGATTCCTATGAGATTCGCATGGAGTCCTAGGAGATTCCTAGCGATTCCCAGGGACTCCCAAGCGATTTCCATGTATTCCTGATGACTATGTGATTCCCAGAAAAATGTACAATGATTTCCACTAGTGGTTCACCCCTCGCTTTTATATCATTGGTACCAGTGTTTAGATACTGATTAAAGGATTGGTTTAATTATTGTTCATAATGTTATTATGAAGTAACAATTGGTTAAAAAAATATATATAGGAATTTATAGTTTCCAGGAATATAACACTTTGAAAAAAGTCAAAATACTTATGCGTGATTTTGGCATATAGAAGCCATGAAAGTGAGAAATTGCTATAGGATTTTTTAAATAGCCAGAAGATTCTTTTGAAGCAATTTTCTCGGGTCGAGCTGCAAAAATTAATTTCAATTTTTTTTTTAATACCTACATACAGAAACAATAATTATACACATATTAAAATTACTTCGAAAATTACCTACCACTACCAAATAAATACTTCTACTTAAAATTCCCATTTAGTACCTACCTATACAGTTACTAAAAAATTCCTTCACAAACATTGTTTGCTTATTATGCATTTTTTTGAGGGGTCAATCACAATGGGATATTCCCTGTACACAGCACAAGATATTTGAAACTCTTCAGGAAAATCTTGCGAGGTTTGGAAAAATCAGGGTTGGCAAAAGCCTGGATTTTTGAAAATTTCTATTAGGTTTTTGTGAGGGGTGGTTAACTCCTTAAAACATGTGCAAAGATTTTAAATCTTCATCGATTTTGTAGGATTTCCAGGATTTTGAAAATCTTCACATGATTTTACAGAATTTTGAAAAATTTATAAGATTTTAGGTGATTTTGGAGCATTTTAGGGAATTAAGAAGAATTTTTGTTTGTTGTTTTATAAAGGAATTTTTTTTTTAGGAATATCAATGATTTTATAAGATTTTGCCCGATTTTTTTTTTTGTTCTAATAAAATTTTGTGAGATTTTGTAAGATTTTTTTTGAGATTTCAAGTGATTAAAACAAATGTCACATTAAATAAAAGCAAGAATTTTCACTCCTACAACATAAGATCCAGAGAGGCATACAGAAATAATTATAGTGCTACCAAGAAGTGTCAGGATTCTCCAGTGTACAGAAGCATCCAAACATTCAATCGACTTCCAACTTATATCCAAAATGAGAGGCTGCCCAAATTTACCCGTGCCCTAAAAGACCATTACAAGACCAAAGACTAACCTGCTCTAAGAGAATACAAAAGAAGACAGGGAGACTAACTGTTATTAATATTGTATGGAAAAGAAAGGACTTAACCCATTATCTAATTGTAATTTAAAACTGTTGTTAGGCCTCGGTGCCAGTATAAGCTATACTGTTTTGAGGTCATAAATAAATATATTTAAAAAAAAAAAAAAAAAAAAAAAATTTAAGGGATTTTGTTGGATTTTTAAAGATTATCATGGATTTTAAGTAGATTCGAGAGTGGATCTTACGAGTTTTTCTTATTTTTGACCAACTTGTACCCAGATTTTGACCAATTAACCACTCCCGAGGTTTGGTTAAATATGTACACATATTTTAAATATTTATTGATTTTGTAAATCTTCACATGATTTTACAGGAGTTCGGACGATTTTAGATAATTTTGTAGCATTTTAGGGGTTTTTGAAAAAATTGAGATTTTTGGGGATTCCAGAGGATTTTCGGAAATTTTAAAGGAAATATTTTTTAGGAATGGTAATGGCTTTATAAGATTTTGCGGGATTTATTTTAGTATGAATAAAATTTTGTGGGATTTTGCTAAATTTATAGGGATTTTAAAGATTTTTAGGGATTTTAAGGACCTACCTACATCTTATACACAAATTTTGACCAGCTGTTAATCGCTCCTTGGCTTTTTGTGATAGTTTTTGTAGGATTTTGTGTTTACTTGTGTTAACTTGACAAAATTGCAGGGGGTGAATCACTAGGGTGAAAATGAGACGCGATGGCGAAAAATGGGAGGTCTATAAACCTAGCAGTTCCAAGGTGGAAAAAAACTTTGGGAACTATATAATAATTAGGTGCTTTTTAGGTGCTAATAAGGGCCTCTAATTATAAATTAGGTGCTCCTTTAGTTTTTGAGAAAATCAAAAAAAACTAAGGGACTGCTAGGTTTATGAAAGCTAGTAGTCCCCTATAGTAAAAAATATTTTTCCAAAATTTTCTTTTGTATCAGAATTAGGTGCTTTTTAGGTGCTCCTCAATAGTCGAAGAAAAAATAGAATTGATTAATTATTAACTGAGTTACAGATTTTTTTTTAATTATAAGAGGACTGCTGGCTTTACGTTTACTTGTTGGTGTGTCAGAATGGAGAAAAACTTTGGGATCTATATAATAATTAGGTGCCTTTTAGGTGCTAATTAGGGCCTTTAATTAAAAATTAGGTGCTCCTATAATTTTTGAGAAAATCAAAAAAAACTAAGGGATTGCTAGGTTTATGAAAGCTAGTAGTCCCCTATAGTGAAAAATATTTTTCCAAAATTTTCCTTTGTATCAGAATTAGGTGCTTTTTAGGTGCTCCTAAATAGTCGAAGAAAAAATAGAATTGATTAATTATTAACTGAGTTACAGATTTTTTTTTATTCGGAGGATTTCGGGTGATTTCGAATGATTTCGGAGCAGTTTTAGGAATTTCAAGACACACCTATATTCTATATTTTGGTGATTTGGAACGTCATCGCGGTCATCGCCTAGAGATTTCGACCAATTTTTGGAATTTACTAATAATTTATTAAATTGTTAGTAAATTCCAAAAATATTACATATTTCTGGCTAAATAAAAACAACTTATTATTTTTATACCTACTTTTAAACCACCCCTTTCACAATATTCTCGATCAAATGAAAAGTAGAAGTATGTGTTATAGTAGAGCCGGGGGGCCTATGGTCATTTTTCTCCTGCCGTGGCACTTTTAATGATGTAAGCATGCGGTTTTTTTTGTTCTCCAGACACTCAAATAGAAAAACGTGGTATATATTTACACTGAAAATTTAGTTCAGTGGCGTCGAGAAGGGGGTAAAAGAAGAAAAAAAAAAGGGAGTGTACCCTACGCCTACCGGTAGGTTTTTTGTTATCCAACAGTTGTACGCCTACCAGTAGGTCCTTTTTCATCCACCGATTGTGCGCGGTAGGTAGACCCTTTTTCGTAAATTGATCAAGCGCTTATTGGAGGTGTTTTATTACTTTAGAATCTGTATATCCTACCAGTCAGCTCTTAAAATACATAAAGAAAGGAAAGCACTTAAATATGCTTTAATATCGAAGTATTTTCAGCTTTTTCTCAAGGCACATAGGTAGCTATTTTCTTAGTTGGTGTCCAAGAAACTAAGGTATTTTAACGAAGGAAGCTATTTTCTTTAGGGATAGTTGACAAAAATTTGGGGATGTTGAGGAAGTACCCCCTGGAGGTACTTGAGCCTTTTCGAGAGTTGGTCCGGATAATCGCAGAGTAAATGTTCTGATGTGGTTTCAGCTGCGGATTCTCAAAATCTGCAGTTGACGTTTTCTAGCTTTTCTATTGCCTTTAGGTGATATTTCACTGGGCAGTGTCTACACTGTCTGGTGAGCTCTTCTACCACCAATCTGATATTATTTCTGTTCATGTGTAGACAGGTCTGAATGACGCACCTGGTGAGATTATTGATGGGACTTGTTCTATTTCATTAAATGGCTCTGAATCAGATGAATCTTTTTTAGGAAGACAGACGCACCAGTTAAACATAGAAATTTGAACAATGTGTCTTGTCTTTTATTGAACATACAGTCAATACGCAACAAGGTTAATGAGCTGACAGTATTTTTACAGTATCATGACATGCCCTCAATTCTGTTTATGACTGAACACTGGTTGAAGGTCGGGAAACCTTTGTTTATTCCTGGTTATTTAATGATCACTGCCTTCTGCAGATGTAATACAATAGGAGGAGGTACAGCAATATTTATTCGTGAAGATATGCATGAATGGGTAAATTCTTTTAATGTGTGCTATTATAATAATCTGTTAGTAGAAAATGAGTTTGAATTTTCGCTGGTATATTTTAAAAAAATTGACACTTATCTTTTATGTACATATAGACCTCCACGTAGTGGAGCTGAGGAATTTTTGACCAGGTTGGAGGAGTTGCTTTCTCTTTTGCCTTTAAAATCAAATATTTTGGTGGCGGGTGATTTTAATATTAATTATCTAGATAAAAATTCTGTGCACACCCAGAGCCTGTCTTCAATCTTTCTGTCTTTTAATCTGAAAATGTTGGTGCAGGATCCAACTCGTATAACTAATACCTCAAGTACTTTAATTGATTATTTTTGTTCAAATTTTAGTGACAAGAGCTCTTCCGGGACTAAGGTAGTGCCTTCGGCTTTATCAGACCATGAAGCCATATTATCTGTAATAAGTTTAAATACCAAAAATATTAAAAGTATAAGAAAGGGGAGAATTTATAGTAAATGCAATTTTGACAGATTTAGAAGAGACTGCCAAAAAATCAATTGGGAGCAGATTAAGTGCTCATCTGACCCTCTAAATGAGTTTAACAAACAATTGGTTAACCTGTTTGAAGAAAGTTTTCCGTTGAAAACAATAAAACAAAAAAGAAAAAAGTCATGGGTAACAAAGGGAATTAAGACCTCTTCAAAAAACCTTAGATTTTTGCACACACTGAGAAAATATAATCCTTCAGAATTTGTAATTAGTTACTTCAATAAATATAGATCAATTTACCGTAAAGTTATAAAAAATGCCAAAAAAAATCACTATAATGTTAGAATTAGTAATGCGAAAAATAAATCAAAAGAAATTTGGAATATAGTGAATGATCTAAGGGGAAGTCACGGTAAGGGTGATTATCAGAACGACATAGATTCAGATAGTTTTAATAACTTCTATTGTTCAATAGCTGAAAAGTTGAGGAAGGATATATGTTCTGATACTAATCCTATGGTTTATCTAGGGAATATATCTGTAATTGATTCATTTTGTCTTTACCATACTGACATAAATGAAATCAAAAACATATTCAAATCAATAAAAAATAAGTACTCAGCAGGTATTGATGGCATTTCATTGAGGATATTTATTAACCTTCCGGACTCTGTACTTGAGGAGCTTGCTACAATTATAAATATTTCTTTCGACAGGGGAATTTTTCCGGATAGCTTGGGCACAGCGTTGGTAATGCCTCTTTTTAAGGGTGGAAACTCTAACGATCCCTCTTGTTTTCGACCCATCTCAATGCTTCCTACACTTTCAAAAATTGTAGAGAAAATTGTTAAGGTTAGAATGTCTTCTTTTTTAGAAAGGCATAACCTGTTAAATAAAAACCAATTTGGTTTTCAGAGTGAGAAGAGCACTAGTGATGCAATCTTTAATTTTCTTGAGGAACTTTATCTGGGTCTGAATGGAAGAGAAATGGTAGCGGCAGTGTTTTGCGATTTTTCCAAAGCATTTGATTGCGTGGATCGCGGGATACTGTTGCAAAAGCTGTATCGTTATGGATTTAGGGGCAGTGCTTTGACTTGGCTTGGGTCCTACCTGGCAAATAGGCGACAGGTGGTTAGGGGGCGTCACGGTACATCGACTGTACGGACCATTGATTCTGGGGTTCCACAGGGTTCAGTGCTTGGCCCATTATTGTTTCTCATTTACATCAATGACCTAGCTTCCATCAATATAAATGGAGCCTTTACATTATTTGCTGATGATACCACGACACTGTGGCGTGGAACAAGCGATGATACTTTGGAAGAAACAATAAATAGAGACATACAAATTATAAAGAAATGGTGTGACACAAACAGCCTGACTTTTAACATAAGCAAAACCAATCTTATATCATTTAGGGGAAACGCTCCAAGTATCTCACTGAATGGTGGAGCTGTGGAAAGTACAGACTGTGCAAAGTTTTTGGGAGTTTTTATTGATTGCAAGTTAAAGTTTGATATGCATATTATAATGTTAAGGAAAAGGTTGGCCTCTGCTTGTTATGCTGTTAGAATTGTACATGGTGAACTTGGAGCCAAAACAGCAAGAGATGTATATTTCTCACTGATAGAGTCTCATTTGAGATATGGCATACAGTTTTGGGGCTTTGCCAGCCGGCATCTTATTCAGTCTGTTTTTGTCTTGCAGAAGCGGGCTGTAAGATATTTGAGTGGTGCTGGTCACAGAGATCACTGTAGACCGCTGTTTATTGGGGAGGGGATTCTAACATTGGCTTGTATTTTTATCCTTAGTACAGTAGAGTTGGTTCGTAAAAAATGCAGGGGATCTGATGTCGCCTCAGCAAGTGCCTACGCGACAAGATATAGCAGTGAAAATCTGAGTCTCTGCATTCCTAAAAGTACCCTTACTAAACATTCAATTATATATGAGGGTAGAAAAATGTACAATCGCTTGCCGCTGGAAATCAAGAATCTAGAAAGTGACAAAAAGTTTGGCCAATTAGTAAAGAGGATGTTATTGAAAAAAGCTTATTATTGCCTTGACGAGTTTTATGTGGATGATTTATGTTTGTGAAGTAATGTTTGTTTTTTTTTCTATTTTAAGCTTTTCAAATTGTATTTGTGTTTTAAGGAATTTTAGCTGTTTTTGATGTTTTTTTTTTTTTTTCTATTTGTTTTTCTATGACCACTGAGTTTATACTGTTTTATATGTTTTTATTTTCAGCTTTGTACATGAGGGTATTTAAACTCTTTATACAATAAAGCATTTTTTGATTTGATTTGGACCTGTTCTGCCCTCTTTTGTGATGACTCTTCTTGCCTGTCCCAGTCCTGGAGTTTATCTCCAGTATGTGGATAATTGGTCCTTCTTCCAATTATTATATAGTTCTTTGGTTATGTGGCTGTTCATTAGGCCGCAAAATGGTGTTTCAGCACCTTATTTTCGAGGCTAGCTATGCTTCCTCGTGACCTGCACCCACGTCAAGGTTACTAAGTTTTGGTTTGGACACCCTTGTGCACAAATATTGATTGCAAGCAATTCAGCTTGGAAAATGGTTGGATATTTGCCCAGTGGCTTGGATACCTTGAAGTTTCTAAAATGCCAGTCCAGCCAATTCAGCTCCGTTCGCTAGATTGGAGTCATCTGTATATCTCAACGAGGTGCTCGCTGCATGTTGTAGCTCTTTATTCTCCCATGATTGGCAAATGTTAACTACCACAGCGATTAGAATTTCTAGGTGAAACAGTCTTTGCGCAGGTGACCTCTCAGATATCGAGGCTTGAATTTACTTGAACACTGCAGGGAGAAATTTTGTCAGTTAAGATACCGTAACTAATTTTACCAAGAAAATGTATAAAGATTAAATTCAATGGAAAAATGAAAAGTTGGAGTTAGTATAAAATTCGAACCCTCTTCCATCGCATTGCTGTACGAAACTCGAAAACTCTACCAACTGAGAAAACCAACCCACCTGGCAGCTTTTCGGCAAATTAACACACACAATATTCCCAGTAATTTCAATTTCCACATTTTTCTTTCTGTAAAATTAGCTTTGGTATCTTAACCGACAAAAGTTCTCCCTTTCTTCAACTTTGCTTGTACCTACTGTACTTTGGAATTTTAACACATGAGGGACGAAACCTGCGAAACAGTGGTATACGCGACTTATCCTAGAGGGACCGTGTGGCAAAATAACTTCGGGTGTGGGTTTTTGTAAAGCAAAGACTACTTAGCGAGGCGACCAGATGATTTTATTCGCACAAACACACACTCATGAAATCCAAAAACTGGAAAAATTTACTATAATAAATGTAATTGCATAAAAATATAAGATTAATAATTATTTACCTGGCACTCAGACAAAAAGCGCCCAATAATTTATATCAATAATTATTGTGCCCAATTTAGTATATCTTTGTAGCTGCCCAGTTTAGGATAAAATAGCAAGGAATGCGATGGGTATCAAAAAACCGGACAACTAAACAAGTCCTGGCCTGTAAACTTATAACCATTGGACAGAGTAAAATACTCGGTAAAATATCACAGAGCCAAACAGGCATTTTGGTTCAACCGATGCCACATTCGTGAACCATTGGAAGATTAAAATGATTGGAGTGTGTGGAATTCAAACAAAATAGCCGTTAATTCACCGAAAATCTTCCACGGGCCTGATTCTCGTCTCAGGGAGCGGAGAGCTTCCTGAGTGAACAAACTTTGCATCTTTATCATTTTCGTTCACTTTTCGATTACATTGACAAGGACAAAAAATTCGTTCTCTCGGGGAGCTCTACTCCTGTGGCTTGGTTGGCTCAGTTAGTAGAGCTCCTTACTAGCAATGTGATAGTCGTGGGTTCAAATCCCGCACTAACCCCAATTTTTATTGAATTTAATTTCCACAAATTTTCTTTGTTGACACAAGTGATTGTATGCCCCTTTTTTCACACTTAGGTGAAGTAGAGACATGTTCAGCGTCTATAGACAGATTAGCCTTTGTACCTTCTAGTTTGATCTGAGCGGTGACCTACTCAGTTTTTGACCACCACACCTATGAGATATATGTGACCATGGCCCATGGGCTTGCATGTTTGTCAGACTAGTCAAAGCATTGCCAAAATTAAATCGTTATGTAGAAAAGGCCACTAGCAAGGCACAAAGTACTTTAATTTTATTTTAGACTGTTACTTAACATATAAGTATATTCAAAGGTGTATTGGTATAAACTGGAAAACGGTCGCGTTAAGGATTTGGGGTCTAATGCGAGGGATTTTTAGGTCTGCGGAAAGATTTCTGAGAGATTTTGGAGAGATTTCGGCGGGTTTCCGCGGGATTTCGGTGGATTTCGGTAGATTTCGGAGTGATTTCGTGGATTTCGGTAGGATTTCGGCGATTTCGGGGATTTCGGATGAATTTGTGACACGATTTCGGGGAGTGATTAACTCCTCGTAATTAAATGCTTTTTAGGTGCTAATTAGGGCCTCTAATTAAAAATTAGGTGCTCCTCTAATTTTTGAGAAAATCAAAAAAAAAACTAAGGAATTGCTAGGTTTATGAAAGCTAGTAGTTCCCTTATTGTTGGTACCATGTAAAATTCTTTGCAATTTATTGCCTAGAATAATCCTATAGGCTGTTCATTTGTACTTGCTCTACCTGCTCGAAAAATCAGAAAAATCTGCTAGGAGCTGCTATTTATGAGCATTTATATGGGACAAGTGAACGCCGATCTGCTGCTGAGATCTGCTTGTAGCAAGAAAAGCAGTACAAATGAACACCCGAGTGAACACCCTACTAGATTTTTGATTGATATTTGTCAATCTATGGTCACTATGGCAGAAATGAGTTTTTTTTAATAAATTTTTTTTCCAAATCAAGGCAGTTAATAATTATTTCTGTATGAATGGGTTTTTGATACAAAAAGCCCACCGGGTTTTTGTGTATGCCAACCCTTAAGGAGATTCAAGAAAATCTAAAGGAAATCTAAGAAGATTTGGGGAAGTCTGAGAAGATCTATGGGAAAAGTGAGAGATATCTGGGGAAGACTTACTGTGTGAGATCTTGTGCGCAGAACTTAAATTTTCTATTGAGTGGGAATATTCGAGAGAATATCTATGATGTTATTGGGTTTTTCACTGAAATAAAAATATTATACCTACTGGATATTTCAATAAATGTCTGAAAAACTAGGAAGATCTAGTGAAATCTTAGGAGATTTAAGGGAATCTGATGAAATCTTATGGGAATCTTGGGAATTTTGAGGAAATGATAGGAAATCTGTGAATATCTTTATCTTCTGCATAAAGATATCTCTTGTACATAATAATAATAAATTTATTCAAACACAATTACAATCAACAACTGTTTTAACTAACATACACAAATAATATTACTTCTACATCTATTTAGTGGCACCTAAGTGAGCAAATCACCTGTATGTGCCCGATATGTTTCCAGCTTACTGGTAATTGAATAGTAAAAGCATGAAACATAAAATAAGAGAAATAAAAAACAACAATTGTTATAATTGTTGTGCTAACTACTTACGCCTACCCCAAAGCCCCCCCACCCCCGTACCCCATCAACATTTTCCAATTCCATGAATTTACAACAATATTTTTATTTCACTTTCAAAGTACATACCTTATATCTAATCAAGGATAGCCATAAAACTATCACTATTTTTAACAATATATATTTTACATTTTTTATTAAACAATTTTATTCTAGATAGGTTTTTTATTTCCGTTGGTAACAAGTTATAAACTTTTGGTGCCAAATAATCTATAAATTTCAAGTTTAAAGTCTTGCTATTCATTGGTATCATCAGGTGTTTATTTACATTTGATCTAGTCTGGTGGTCATGTGCAATAAATTTTTTCATGGTTTTATTTTTAAATGTAAATAGACAAATGGAATGTATATATAGACATCTAATATTGCATATTGTCGCATCATACAGCAAATTGGTTGGGAAAGATCTTTTTTTTTTAAAGATGACCTTTAGAATGTAATTTTGTATTGTCATGAGAGGAAGTAGATTGCTCTTGTATGTGCCCCCCCAAATTATTAGTCCATATCGGAGCAAGGATTCAACCAGTGATTTATAAATCATTAATATTAGTTTTGAGGATAGGAATTCTCTTAAAATGTAGAATTTATAAATAAGCGTGCGGATTTTTTTAGTAAGGTACGATACATGCCCATTCCATTTGAGATGCTGGTCAATTATGAGACCAAGATATTTTATTTCCGATACTTCCGCTATCGTTGTATTGCTTTCACTGTTAGTTGTGATGTGATTAAATGCTGGTCTATTTGCGCGGGTCAAGGAAAATGCCATATATTTGGTTTTTGTTAGGTTTAGTGACAGTTTATAAGAGTCCAACCAGTTTTTGACTGCGTTGAAGCCATCAACCAATTTATTCTTAACTTCCTCCCATGTATCCCCTTCAAACAACAAAACAGTATCGTCTGCATAAGAAATCATTTTCCCATGAATATTAAGTTTCAGCAATGAATTAATATATGTTATGAAAAGGATCGGCCCCAGGATTGTTCCTTGGGGAACCCCAATTTTTATGTTCATCGGAGCACTAAGTGTTGAATTTATTTTAAGAAATTGTTGTCTATCTGAAAGATAGCTTTCAAAAAGGCTCAGTGCAATGCCCCTAACTCCATATTTTTCCAATACGTTCAGTAATTTTTGGTGAGGCACCGTATCGAAGGCTTTGGCCAGGTCTATAAAAACTGCTATTGATTTTTTGTTGCTATTGAAATTGTTGGAAATTTCTGAAATGAGGGCGTACATTGCATCTGCAGTACTCATACCTTCTCTAAAACCAAATTGATTTGGGGATATCACGTTATTTATTTTGAAGAAATTAATCAGTCTATCTTTCAAGCATTTTTCGAATATCTTCGCAAAATTACTAATTAGACTAATGGGCCGATAATTCTGTATTTTATTCTTTTCTCCACTTTTAAAAATTGGCGTAACAATTGAGTCTTTGAAGAAAGATGGGACTTGGCCTGTTACAAATATCAGATTAATAATATGAGTTAATGGCTTACATATTTGTAGGTGGATAAATTTAATGAGTTTGGACTGAATTCCATCCCTGCCCGGGAAACTATCATTTTTTAAGCTGGATATTTTGTTTATAATTTCATTTTCTGTGACTGGGAACAGATATAAGGATTTTGCTATGTTTTCATTGTTTTGGTAAGCATTAATCGTTTTTATTTTTTGTGCCATTTCCGTGACCACTCCAATATAATACTCATTACAGTAATTGGCCATGTCGGTAAAGTTGTGAAAGCTATTCCCATCTCCGTCCGATATTTTGAGAACCTGATTCTCGCTTTTACCCCTTTCATCCGTTGCCTCTCTTATAACCCTATAAAGATTTTTTATATTGTTTTTTTTTACTTTCAATCTGCTGCCTGTAATAATCATGCTTTTGCTTTCTTAGAAGTTTATGTAATTTATTTCGATATGTTTAAACTGTTCGTTAAGTGCATCACTATAATTTTTAATAAGGTTCTTTTTCATTTTGTCCCTTTTTTTGATTGAAGCAATTAGTCCGTCTGTTATCCAGTTTTTTAGCCTTTTTTTCTTTTCCAATTTACTTTGCCTTCTGGAAGTTACTTGTTGTAATGCAGTCTTAAAAATGTTCATAAAGGATTTGGTTGACTGCTCAGGATCCTCTGACTCAAGAACAGACGACCAGTCCTGTCTAGATATGTGGTCCTTAAAGGCACTATAGTCTATGCGCTCACGATATTTCAATGATTGTTGTGTCTCGTCTGTGAAAAGGTTACTGTTTGAGTTGATATTGATGTATTCCATCATGGTGGATGACGGCGATGAAAACGTCAAATCTAATGTTCCAAAAATTTATTGCAAATACTGTAAAAAAAGTGTAGAAAAATTGATTGCAGAGTGTATAACATGTAAAAAAGTGTTCCATACCTCTTGTGCTTTAAGAGTACAAGGCCTAATTGCGATGGGAAAGGATAATCTTGTGAATTGTTGTGTGAAGGTTGGTGACGTAACCACCCGAATATCAGAAAAAGATACTAGTGAGACCAAATTGGCAGAAGCAAATGCTAAAGAAGTAGCACATTTAGCAAATCTGCTGCAAGCTAAAGAAGAAATAATCAAGGAATTAAAGGAAAAACAAATTTTACTTTATAAAAACATAACCCTACTTGAAGAAAAGGTAAACAATAATATTCTTTCTCTTCAAGTTCAAAATCAAAACATGAGGCAAAAAAAACCCAGCATACCCCAAAATATCGTCCTAAATAGGGAAATTTCTAATAGCAGTACTAACACAGAAGAGAAAAACAAAACCTCAAGCAAAACCTATAACCAAATAGTAGGAACCGGCAAAGAAAAAGTCGCAAAAGAAATAACCCCAAACTGGAGAACACTAGAAAAAGAACAACGTAAAAAGATGGACCAATACATTAATTTGGCACAAAGAAGGGATGATCTACCTGATAATGCTCAAACTGTACATGGAGATATAAGTGATGGCCCCGAAGAAGAGTTCGTACAAGTAAAAAGTCGACGACGTTATACTAAGAGACTGGGAACAGGAAAAATAGAGGAGAATGGACAAGAAAAAGGATTTAGTGGACAAGATAGAAAGGCATGGCTATTTATAAACCGAGTGCAGTTACATGTCACAGAAGCGATGGTGTTGAACCATATTAGAAAGAAACCAGACTTTCAAGATGAAAATATTACTGTTAAAGAAATAACTCACAGTAATAAAAACAATTGGAAATGTTTTGTGGTAACTGCTCCCCTAACCAGAAAGGATGAATTATACAATCCAGATTTCTGGCCAGCAAATGTAGGAATAAAACGATTTAATTATAATGTGTACAAAAAATCTAGGCCCTTAGGAAATTTTTAGAAATACAAGATAGCTCAATCTATTGCCCAAACGTTCATCCACAAACCAAAAAAATTGAAATTAATAAACAGAACATTTTTCCACAGGAAAAACATAGCATAAGTGTTATCCATCAGAATGTTCAGTCTCTTGGCAACGCTGTGGACAGAATCCAATATTTTTTGCAAAAAGAAAACAATTGTATGCTCTTTCTTGTAACAGAGCACTGGAAAACAGATGAGCAGTTGAGACTACTACCAATACAAAACTTTAATCTTGCAGCACAATGGTGTAGGGACGAAAACGAACATGGAGGTGCAGCTGTCTTTGTGAATTCAAGTCTTGAATATAAACCAAGGAAAAAAATTAGTGACTTCTCAGTAAAAGGTGAAATGGAATGTGCAGCAGTAGAATGCTCCATCAACAAAGAAGTATTTATAGCAATAGCAATGTACAGGCCATGTAAAGGTAACAAAGAAACATTTTTAGAACTGTTAGAAAAACTTTTAAATAGTATACAGGGTGAGAATAAAACAATTGTCTTGGGTGGTGATTTCAACATTGAACTTAAGACTGACAATAAATATAAAACAGAGTTTTTATCACTTCTTGATTCTTTCTCATTACATAAACATATAGAAGAGTACACAAGGATAACAAATAATACAAAAAGCAGCATAGATAATATATTTAGTAATATTAAGTACCATGTAAATAGTTTTATAATTTCAAATCATATTTCTGATCATTTTGCACAAAAAATTTCTTTTAACATACAAAACAACAAAACTATTCCAAGTAAATTAGTGAGAACATATTCAGAACAGTCAAAACTAGAGTTTGTAAATAAGCTAGGACAGGAAAACTGGGAATCAGTTTATAAAATAGAGGCTCACAATGTAGATAGTCAGTGGGATAATTTTTCTTCAATTTTTTTAAAACTTTTCAATGAGCACTTTCCAAAAAAAACTGTAAGACATAAATCGAAAAATAAGATGTTTTATTGCAACCCTGAACTGGCAGCATGTAAGCAAAATTTAGATTTATTGTTAGGATTAAGCAATTCTGATAGTAGTTTTAAAGAATTGTACAAAGCTGAAAAAAAAAGTTATGATAAAATCTTAGTTGAATCGAGAAAAAACCATTATAATAACAAAATAAGATCATCAGATAATAAAAATAAAGCAATGTGGACAGTATGCAACGACATTCAGGGCAACTCTCCCAGAAATGCAAACTGCCAAATCCGGGGGACACCTGAATCAATAGCCAATAATTACAATAACTTTCTAATCGAATTAATTCCAAATCTAATAAAGAACAGTAAAAATTTCAATTGTGACAACATAAAAAACAATGCTTCTTTATATATAAGACCTTTTATCCCAGAAGAAATAATAGAAATATCTCAAAAACTTAAAAATAAACTAAGTAGTGGCATTGATGAAATTCCCGTGAATATTGTTAAACTAAGCATTCCAAGTATAAAGATAGTTATTTGTTATGTTAAAAATAATTCATTCAAATTTGGCATTTTTCCTAACCAGCTAAAGGTAACTCTCATAAAACCGATTTTTAAGTCAGGAGATCCAGAAAAATTAGAAAATTACAGACCCATAAGTTTGCTAAATAGCTTTTCAAAAATCTTTGAAATGGCAATGTCCCTTAGACTGTTAAGTTTTTTTAATGAATGTAATCTGGTTAGTTCATCACAACATGCATATCTAAAGGGTAAATCGACAAATACAGCAATTTTTCAATTTACATATAATATACTCAAATTTCTTGAAGAAAATAAATTAGCTGCTGGGCTATTCATCGACTTATCAAAGGCTTTTGACTGCCTAAACAGAAACTATTTAAAAGAAAAGCTAAAAAATTATGGTATAAAGGGAAGAGCTCTGAGTTGGCTGACCTCATACTTATCAGATCGCTGGCAATGTGTGGAAATTCATAGGAACAATAACTCATCTAGATCAGGATGGCTGCAAAATCAGGTGGGAGTACCCCAGGGGAGCATACTAGGGCCGATACTATTCCTGGTCATGATAAACGATCTGAGCTCGGTGTGCAGCGGATTGGAAGAGTCTGCAATAACAAATTATGCGGATGACACCAATCTGCTGGTCGCCGGAGTGGATCGGCATGACTTGGAAGAAAAAAGCAATGAGCTATATTCTCGAGCAGAGGATTGGTTTGAGAAAAATGAACTAGTTATAAACGAGAGCAAGACAAGCATTGTGATTTTTCGCACTAATAAACTAAAAGAGAAACCATCAGCAATAAGTAT
This sequence comes from Ceutorhynchus assimilis, assembly GCA_917834065.1. Taxonomy (NCBI): domain Eukaryota; kingdom Metazoa; phylum Arthropoda; class Insecta; order Coleoptera; family Curculionidae; genus Ceutorhynchus; species Ceutorhynchus assimilis. Next base: position 39,146,322 of record OU892283.1, on the reverse strand, counting down.
CCATAATCAGGAAATTGACATATCAGAGCACACTAAATTTTTAGGTGTTATAATTGATGAATTTCTAAAATGGTCAACACACATTGAAAGTTTAGTGAAAATATTGAACGGTGTTTGTTTTGCACTCAGAGTACTAAACAGATATGTAGAAGACAAAGTTAAAAAAATCCTTTACTATGCAAATTTTGAGTCTCGGATGAGGTACGGTATCATTTTCTGGGGAGTCAGTTCTTCAACACAATCAGTCTTTGTAGTCCAAAAGCGAACTATCAGGTTATTGCTTAACATGAGCTTCAGAGACTCCTGTAGAGGCAAATTCAGGGAGTTGGGTATTTTAACAGTTTATGGTCTATACATACACGAGTGCCTCTTATATTTGCATAAAAACAAAAATGAATTTTTAATACATAACACTAACACCACATACAATACAAGGACCACAGATATTTATTATCCTATTCATAGATTAACTTTAAGTGAAAAAAATCCATCTTATAACTGTATTAAAATATTTAATAAATTACCAAACGACTTTAAAATAATAGAAAACTACAAGGAATTTAAAAATAAAACCAAGAAATTGTTAATAGACATAGAACCATATTGTGTGAAAGATTACTTGGATATGTAATTTAAGTATATTGTTTTGTGACGCCATTTCATTTCATGTTATTTTGTAATGCTGTAATATGTATTGTAAAAACTTAATTTGAAATAAAGCTACTATTCTATTCTATTCTATTCTATTCTATTCTAAGCATAATTTGAAAATGATCCGTAATGTCAGTGTTTAGTACAAATGACTTTAGATTAAGGTTAGTTATTTTGACCCTTCTCCTTACAAAAATATGATCGATACAGGTTGATGCGTCAGGTGTCACCTTGGTCGCGGTATTTACATATGATGCAAAGCCATACACCTAAATATGATGTGAGTAACCCTTCGGATTGGTTGTACCTATGGGGTCCAAAAAAGCTTTCAAACCTGTTAATGTTATACAAGAAAACCATAATAAAAATAATTTTATTTAAAATATGAGACTTTATTCCTCTAGTACCTTGTTCAGTGATGCTGGTGATTACCATTACCAAATATAATACCCGAGATAATACCTTTAGAATCTACAAAAATACAGACATTACCAAAAGGAATGCAGGTGAACTTATTATACCTAGAATACACTATACTACTAAAACCGAGACTAAAACTCAAGCCAATACATACTAAGTTTTATTTTGAGCATAGGTACACACACAAATTTGTAGGTTTATCTGTATGCTCACAACACATTGTTATGAAATATTATGAATTGTAATTACTTAGCTACACACAAAAACAATAATTATACCTTTTTTTTTTTGTATAATGACGAGGACGATGTTACATGTAACATCGTCCTCGTCATTATACAAAAAAAAAAATATTTATAAGTTTTAAAATGTAAAAACATCTGTGCTTTTACAATTTTGACTTTGCTATTTCTATTTCTGAGGATGGAATTAAATGAAAATTCCGAAACGTAAAAAAAAAAAAAAAAAAAAAAAAAAATTGTTTCATTTTTTTTTTTTTCTCTCAACCTGACTGACTCCCAAGAAAACTTCCACTATTTCAAAAAAAAACAGTCAAGAAACCGCATCAAAAAATAATTATACTTATATTATTAAAAGTACCTACCACTACCAAATAAGTACTTCTAGGTACTTAAAATTCCCATTTAGTACCTACTTATATACAGTTACTACAAAATTCCTTCACAAACATTGTTTGCTTATTATGCATTTTTCAAGCCTGTTAATAGACACGAGTAAACTCTATTATACCTTAATTTAAGGCTCTTTGAAAGCTTCCTTTCTTTGTAGGAGGCATCCAAATTGTTTTAATTTGATAATTATTATTCTCCTTATTGTGCAATTTGTCTCAGAACAAGATCAACAGTAATTTAATTAATGAATGTGGCCTTCATATTTTTTCAGAAATTGCATAAATTTAATTTAGCAGAACAAATCCCTTATTGTTTATACTTATTCGAAGGTTTGTTCCTTATGTAACAGTACTTTTTGTGTTTAGTGTACTCAGTATCAGTACAAGTAGAGCAACAACATAAGATTTTAGAACAATTTGCAGTATAAAAACACTAGTCAGTTTTTGAACATAATTCATTATGAAATTTGACACTCAGTTCAAGTAGTGCAAGAAGCAAATGAACATTTGTAGCATACAAACACTAATATTTTTTGAACACTAAATACACCTTATGAATTAATAGATTTTTGAATGAATAAACAAGTGTCCCAATAATATTTTGACCAGTAGCCCATCAACACTTTCACCTGAAACATTCTCAATCAAATAAAAACTCACCCATAAACAAATTTCTCAATAAAAGTTCTGTTTTGAAGCTGGTTCCATTCTTTATGTGTGTGTGTGGGTCTTTAACGGCACAAGGCGCGACACTAAACCCGAATTTTTGTACACTACAACAAGATTCGACTGTACGGGTTCGGGACTGATTATTATCGTGCGGAAAATACAATTTTCTCGACCGCCCACCGCCTTATTTAGCTGATCAGCAAGAAGCCATTATTAGACGAACATTTTCACTTCTTTTCTCAGGGGTTTTGCTGCACCTAGGGATTTTTTACCTGGCGATTTTAGGGGGATTAACTACTAGATGACAGATAATCGTTTTGAAAATGTCATTTGTGTCAAGGAGTAGTTAAGAGCGATAGTTTTATGTGGAAGTTTGAAAAATGAGAGAGATAAAATTGGTGCGGTGTTGGTTGCCTATACAGGTATTGTTGCTACATTATAGCAACAGCGAATTTTCATTAATTAAACTTGGAATTATTAGGACCCAGTCACCTCCGGGTTGGTTTTAACCCCAAGGTAAGCGTTTCCAGGTGCTATGTTTACCCTGGAGTTATGCTTAACCCGGGAGTGACTTGCTATTGAGAAACCGGCCCTATAAAAAAACTCTTTTATAGTAATCGTTTATTTTATATTTACAATTACACTAACAAATAATTAAAATATTAACACAAATAACAACTGAAAGCCTAAAAAATAATAAAAATAGTATACATTTCAAGTTGAAACTAAAAACTCCTAAAAATCGATTATTTATTGAGATTCAACTTGAAAAAAAAAAGAAAGTTTTGATAGTTAATAGTCAATACAGTAGTTATAATAAGTATTATCACATTCACATCTATTTTTTATTTATGTCAAGTTTAAACTTAAATAAATAACATCCAATAAATTTACGTCACGTTTGCAATGATATCTACAACAAAAATTATATGATTAGTTTTAAGATGTTTGGGACATCTTCACCAAGGATAATACACACTACTACTACAGGAAGTCCTGTGTGGAACAAATTCGAAGCTTCCCACCTCGCCAAATCACCAGTTGTGACGTAGGCAGCACGTACTTTCTCGCCTTAACAACTCTTTTCTAGATCTCGTTTTCATCTTCCCCTTTGCTTATTATGTTAATTAAAATTAAATAATATTTTTCATTATAAATTTAAATTCTAAACTAAGACCTCTAGTGCTAACTGCTGACGACTTGTTAATGACGTCGGAAATAGTGACATACCAACGATTGCCAAAAACGAGGCCGATAAGCAATCCTTAGTAGTGTGTATTATCCTTGCATCTTCATTGCAACAATGGCGGGAAATAGCAACATTTTATAAAACCGCTCACTAACTTATAGTCATGATTCTATATGATCTAAGAGCACCAAGTTTTTTATTTATTTGTTTCGCACACCCTGTAGAAATTTGCAGCAACAATCAAATTTGTTTAATTTATTTCTCGTATCATTTTGTTGCTACAAGAATTTACAACAATTCTTGTACCTATTGTTTGTATAGGGTGTCCCATTTTAGTTGTGGGAAGGATATTGTCATCGCAATTTTTGTTTTTCAGATACAAGGTTTCTTCATAAGTGATCCAGAAGGTGACAATAGGTTCAGATAGATTTTTCTACGTAGAGTCCAGTAGCGTAGTCAGTTTTTGAATTATGAACCAGAACCAAACATCATTTTTTTCAAATGATGCACCCTGTATATTATCAAACGCTTGGATTGAACTATTGACACTTTTTACTCTGACCCATCATTAATGTCGCACTTTTTACACCATTCGTACCGTTCAGCATTCCATTTTCCCGTAGTAGTTTAGATGGCTGCGTTCCAAAACATAACTGCACCGCACTAACGCTAACCGGTTCAGACAAATCGTACTCTGTTAACAGCATCTTTCTTGTGACAAAAAAATAAGTCAACATTTGTGAAAACCGCAATTCCAATAGCAACCAAATTATCCCTCATGTACAATCAAAATGGGACAGCCTGTACAGGGTTCTCATGTATGGAATTGGTTTCAGGCACGTGACGTCACAAATTAACACTGGAGGTAAAACAACCTAACCTTATCCCATGTTATGTTCATATGGAGTTGAAGTGTCGTGCCTACTTTAGTTTTTTTAGATATTTTTCGGTGTTTAGGTTTAACCCTGGTTTAAGGTTGTTTGAGTGACGTAGGTTGTTTGATAACTTTTATGACGTCATCTGGGATGCCTCAACACAATGCAAATCTCCATAAGGCACCCCAGATGAGTCATCAAGTTACCCATTAACTTCAGGAACGTCGACCCTGGTTTACACTATACTATCCTAGGAGGTGAATTATATTTCAATTAGAAACCATTTTGTATTGTCATATTGTAGATTATTTTACCTCCAATGTCAAAAAAATGTCAAGTGCCGCACAAAACCATAAATGCCCGATTCAAATGGTGGTATTTGACAAAGTTCTCAAAGTTACTAGGTCGTCTGAACAAGGACATATTATAGCTTTGTTACAACACAGCAGGAAACCGTACAATGTACCGTTACGATTCTGCGCAAAGCCTAAATCTTGTCCGTAGAATTCGAAATTCGTATACAGAGTGGTTTCCTAACCGTTCATGGGACGATTTCTGACGTGTTGGAACAGACCTTATGTTTTAGTACCATTTTTCTCCCAAATGTTATAGTAGGCCTTGGAATGGATCCATATTGATGATATTTTTTATCTTTATCGTTCCAAATACACTAGAAAGAGATAAAAGAGTATCCTAAATGACAAAGTAAACAAATCTGTCAAATGCGTTAAACAAGTACCATTTTTTTCTGAAAGAACATAGTAGGCATGGGAGAGGATCAAAATGTATGATACTTTTTATCTTTATCGTTTGAAATACACTAGAAAGACATAAAAGAGTATCGCAAATGACAAAGTAAACAAATCTGTGAAATGCGTTAAACACGTAAACAAAGACAGATATATTTTAGTAGGTACCATTTTTCTCTAAAAGATCATAGTAGGCCTTGGAATGGATTAAAAATGATGTTACTTTTTATCTTTATCGTTTGAAATACACTAGAAAGAGATAAAAAAGTATCGTGAATGGCAAAGTAAACAAATCTGTCAAATGTGTTAAACAGAAACCGTCTGGTAATGAGAAACAGATTACGTCATCTGGGGTGATTTGCATTATGCTTAGGCTCCCTAGATGACGTCATACAAGTTTTGAAATACAAGACCGTTTCCATACATTCCGACGAAAAAACTGTGTTGCCACATTTTAAAAACCAAGTCCGATGGGGATTGATGTTGGAACGCTGCATTAATTACAACCAAAATAGAGAGGGACTTTCTTCTGAACAAATCAAGTTATATGCGGCATCTTGGAAACGGTGAACTTGGCAACATTGCAAAATACTGCCATTGAATCGGACACATTCCCAAAAACAAAGAAATATTGTACATTTTTTTAAGAGTGTATTGAAATATTAGACCATATACCTACCTATTATACTGCCGTATATCAAGCCTTTCCTATTTACCTAATGCGCGGATTTTGGAACAAAGAAAGAGAAATATGGATATAATGATCTCGCATAAGTCTATCTTTGTCAAACGAAGCAGTATGTATAAGATAAAGATTGCTAAAGTTAATAAATAGGTTGTCTCGTAATGGTAAACAGATGACGTCATCAAGAGGACCTAAGGGGATTTCAATTTTCGTTAAATGCCCCTCGTTTTTAATCTAATCGGTGACTTCACTGATAAGTTAGCTATCTTTGTTTAGTGAATGGAAAATGACAATGACCTATATAGAATGGTGGATCCATCAGTAAAATTTGATGAGAAAAAAAAAACGCAGGGATGCTAGATTCTTATTGGCCGGCGGTTGACATTTTGTAATATGCATCTTGTACAGTGTTGTCATATCAAGTTGAGGCTAGTAAGCGTCAGATTGACTTTTTGTTTTTCTGGTGGTTTCTTGTTTCTTGTTTCTTTGATCAATAAGCTAAAGTCTTATCGGAAACCCTATAATATCAGCTGCTTAAAATTGATGCTTATTTGTGGAATAATTTCATTATTAACTATTGACACATGCGCATTAGAAAACAAATTTTTCCTAGACAAAAATGGCATACTACCTATCAGGTAGGTACCTATGCATTAGACCGTTTCTATCTAAGCTCTGCTCTAAGGTTTGGAATATTTGAGACAATATTTGACAGATAATTAGAGAAATCTGCAATATCTTGTCTTTTTTCTATTAATTTATTCCAGTTCCATAACTAACTCTTCCATCAATATTTTTATTTTTAGTAGAAACATTAGCTGGGTTCGGTAATTGCAACTTGCAATTGCGAGTAAAAAGGACAAATTTTGACAAACGACACGAGATTACTTAGCTTTTTTCACGTGTCAAATCACGTGACATCTGTCAAATTTTGCTCATTTGGCTCGCAGATGCAATTACCGAACCCAGCCATTGTAGAAACTTTATACACCAAAAGTCAAAAGTTATATTGGTTTGATGACATTTGACGTTCAAACAAAGGTTTTTAGTGTCAAATGTCACAAACCACAATGTCGTCACAATACCGATGTACAGGGTGGTCCAAATTGGACACTTTCTTATGGAAACACCCTTTATTTTTAGAGATAGAAAAAAATGAACCCCCCACTCTGAGGCTCAAATTTTATGAAATTTTGATTGGTGCAAACCGCATTTTGATATCTTCAACCGTTTAGCCGCTAGAGGGCGATTCTCGATTTTGAGCAATACTGTGAAACCTTCATAACTTTTTTGTTTATGAAAATAATTGATTTCCGTAAAGACTTTCTAAGAGCACTTTTTTAAGAGGAATTCAGTGACGTTCTCAGTTTTTTTCTAATTGACTCGGATTTCGAGATATTGACCAAAATCCGATTTTTTTCAATAGAACACCCTGTATATTAATAGTTTATTGGAAAGCTCTGCTTTTGCTGATTTCAATGATATAAAGTTCAATAGGTTTATCCCTAACAGTTTTTGAGAAAAAAATTATTTCTGTTTTTGTCATAAGAAACAATGTGTTAGAAAGAGACCTTTCTCGTTTTCCTTACAGATATAAAAACATTATGTCTTATGACAAAAATCAAAATAATTTTTTTCTCGGAAACCGTTGGAGATAAACCTATCGAATTTTATATAATTGAAATCAGCAAAAGCAAAGCTTTTCAATGAGCTATTAATATATAGGATGTCCTATTGAAAAAAATCGGATTTTGGTCAATATCTCGGAATCGGAGCCAAATAGAAAAAAGCTGTGAACGTCACTGAATTCCACTCAAAAAAGTGCTTCCAGAAAGTCTTTACAGAAATGAATTATTTTCATAAATAAAAAAGTTATGAAGGTTTCACAGTATTGCTCAAAATCGAGAATCGCCCTCTAGCGGCTAAACGGTTGAAGATATCAAAATGCGGTTTGCACCAATCAAAATTTCATGAAATTTGAGCCTCAGAGTGGGGGGTTCATTTTTTTCTATCTCTAAAAATAAAGGGTGTTTCCATAAGAAAGTGTCCAAATTGGCCCACCCTGTACAGCCTATCTTTGTCTAGTTCATAGAAAATCGGAATGACTGTCCCATAACGTTGGATACATTGATGAAAAAAAGAGAGGGAGGAATTATACCTACTACCAATAAGATGTCAATTATTTCTATCAAGATATTGATGTAAATAGAAAAACATTGGTTAGAACCAATGGTTAGAACGCCAATGCCTGGTAACCTGACGTCACATTATATTATGCTCCACCCCCTCGCTCCTTATACGGAAAGTGTCAGAAAACGACGGACAATATAGGTCTGTTCATACAGAAATCACAAACCAGTCAGAGTAAATTTCATTAGTTGAAACTAGTTTTCTGACTGATTTCAATCAATGAAATTCGCTCCAACTGGTTTGTGATTCCTCTGCGAACAGACCTTATAATGGGCTCTTATGACATTTGACGCTCAAACAAAGGTTTTAGTGTCAAATGTCACAAACCTCAATGTCATCACAATACCATTTATATTCACATACCAAGGTTGTTTCAAAGAGGTAGGTTGCTTAATAAATTTTTTGACATCATCTGGGGTGCCTAAACATAATGAAAATATCCATTAGGTCCTGCTGATGACGTCATCTGTTTACAATCACCAGACATCCTATTAACTTTACGAACCTTGCCTACATACTACCAATAAGATGTCAATTATTCCTAGCAAGGTAATGATGTGAATAGAAGTAGGTCTGAATTATTTACTAAGAAACTATCTATCTAGTGTCACTAGCAACACCCCAGTAACCAATAGGAATCGAGCATTCAATTGACAGCTTGATTCTAATTGATTACCAATGTGTCGCTCGTGACACTACATATTTCTGAGAACGAGGCTTAACATGACATATTTGACAAAGGTTTAAATGTCAAATGTCACAAACAAAAAGTCAAATGTCAATCACAATGCATGTAATACCAAACATCGACATCTCAACACAGTTAGACACCTATCTCTGTAGACACCGCATCGGATTCGTAAACTGATGCTTGTTGTGATGACACAAGGTGCCTCATTGGCCAGGAGAGGTGAACTGCTCGAGAGAGGTCATGGTGGGGATACATTAGAGGTGTAAACAATATCAGCCTTCTCCTCTAAACCCCTCCTAATTGGAGGGGATACACCGATGTCAATTTTTGCTATCAAGATTCCAAATGATACAGCAAATTAAAATGATGTCAATGGAAGTAGGTTTGAAGTAATAAGGAAGAAAATTTCAATCCAATTGTCCAGAAAGATGCAACTTTAAGATTTTGTTTCAATTTTGCAAATCTTTTTTGGTAATTTTTTCAATGTCACCTTTTCACACAGATTGGCTTAATAAACTGCTGGACAAATGAAACGGAACAAGCGAATGTTTAGGTTAGCTTTAAATTCCAATATTACGCGAACTTAGGAAGATATCAATGAGCGGTTTGGGAAATTATCTTTTAAATTACGCAAATCGCTCATTGATTTCTTCTCTGGTTCGCGTAATATTGGAATCCAAAGTTGAACTAAAAATTCCCTTGTTCCGTTTCATTTGTCCAGCAGTTTAGTTGCATGTAAAATACTTCAAACTCCCTCAACATAAAAAGGCATGTTCTCACAAGAGTCTCTGATAGTTTGAAAACTGTCATACATGTTTTCAATGGCGTTGTTCCAACATTTTGTAACTTAGCTGAGCGATTATCTCTTATGAGAACAGAGCTAAAAGCATGTCAGGCAACAAAATGTAAAAAAACCGCAATCAGTGGATTTGAATCAGTTGACAAAAATGAAGTTTAATACATTATTTATCTGTCAATGTCAAAATTATTTGCCATCTAAATATCTACAGGGTGTGCACGATTTTTTTTTCTTCTCCAGACTAGATTCCAACCACTTTACAAACCTACACTCAAACTCAAGCTACAACGTCATCGTGACTCCCGTGATCACAATTATTTGGCAATTCTTGTAGGTCAGTGTCTATTGATTCATAATGATCATTGTTGTGTGTATCATGATTATTGCTGTGTGATTCATGATCATTGCTATCATCGTGTCGGTCCGAATTATGAATTATAAACGAGACTTCATCAATCACGTGAACCGGTTCATTTTGACTGCTGCTACTGCTGTTAGTGTCTAGGTAAATAAATCATTATTTTTCTGAAATTCAATTATTTCGTGCAACCTACCACTGGTGGAAGAATTTTCCACGCTTCGCCTCTCTTCCTGTTGAGCGTTGATGCTGTGATGATCAGAGGCGGCCAAAAAGTGACTACGGCCGTCAAACAGTTGAGATATTGAGCGAGCAGCTCTAACCATTCTGCTTCTGCTTTCGTTTTGGACCTGAAATTTGTTTTTGAATAATGCCTGCGTCAAAAATTTGAAATTTGTACTTCAAAAGTGCCTCCTTGAGTCCCCCTAGTGGCACCAGATCTAATCAAAGGGGTAGTGTCATCAGTGTCAGTATCACTATCGCTATCTGGATGCGGTTCGTTATGCGCAAAAACTTTTCTTTTGCATATGGGACAGACACGTTTGTTCTTCGTCAGCCATGGGTCGATACATTTCATGTGATACACTAAATACGACAAAGTATAGTTGAGGATTTCTTCAATTTAGTAAACTTACTGTGATTGCAAGGCAAAACCCTAAGCTTCTCCCCTTCAGTATAATCCTCCAGACAAATAGCGCAAGTCTCATATCTGTCCCCTTTTTGGAATTTACAAGTGGGGATTTTGTTTAGTTGAGATTTTGGCAATCGGTGACGTCTTTGCCGTCTTCGGTCTTTTATAAACTTGACAACCTACACAGATAATTTAACTAAACTCAACAATACCAACCTAAACAATAATTCTCACCATGAAAACTAGCATTACAAGAAAACAGATGCCTACAACGATGGCAAAAGGTATCAATAGATGTGTTTGTATATTGAACGGGGTCTCTGCAGTGATTACAATAAAATAATTGGGGTCAGTGTAAACGTTTTTCAGCATCAAACCGGAAGACTGACTAACAAACACAGAGGGTATTTTAATTCCCGTGCTGTTTTTAGCTGACATTGGCACCAAATCATTGGAGCCTACATTATAGATTATGACAGCATTGTACCTAGAAGATACTAATTAAGTGGAAGTTTTCTTTTGATGGAAAATTCTCACCCTCTGAGTTGTGCCATGCGCACTTTCTGCTCGAACGTGCAGTTTATGTCAGGAGTATAACGGGGTACCATCAAAATCCATTTTTCCAAAAGGTTGTCGTCATAAGGAGGTGCTGGTTTTAGTTTGTCATCGCACGCGCTAGGGGGAGTGGCATTAATCAGCATACCACGGACAGCTGAAAAGAAAGTTGTTGTATATCCAAAATTAATTTTGCTCGTTTCTCCATAATTACTTTACTATTATTTAAAGATTGAACTACAAACAATAATACGGACTAGACTATGATAATATTTTAGCAAATTGATTTTTGATAATGTGCTAAAGGTCAATGTTTTTGTTAGTGGATGATGAAATTTTCAAAATATATCGTCAAGTTCCCATCTTTATGATTGTTGAATTAGGTATAGTAGAAGTTAATTAACCAGATTTTTCAAAATAAATATTATAATAAACAGACGTCAGAGGAACTTGATAAGACCACTTAATTGATTCCAATTCCAAGATATCTTTTGTTGATTAACACCTATTTCATCTCATCACAATAACAAATAATTTAAACCATTTTGTAGTTTTAAATGCAATATTGAATCAAAAATATATACATCTAGGAAAGGATCTTTCGAGGAGGAGATAACTCAAGCAAAATCGGTATAAAGACCTGGCGTAAATCAAATGAAATCTAGAAGTCGATAGATCAGCTTGTTTTCTTAATTCAAAAAAAAAAATCAACATAAATCAGTAAAAATCTTTTTAAATCGCAATAATTCACTAATAATGTAGTTAAATCAGGATAAATCTCTAAAAATCAAGAGAAATCTCCAAAAAATCAAGATAAATCACCTGTAAATCAATTTAAATCCAATTAAAAATCGTTGAACTTCTGCCTCAAAATACAATAGACGTGACAACAAAGTTCTGAGGTAAAACATGAAACATGCGATATATTGACAAGTAAACGGTGAGAAACTGTAGATCGAGGGGTAGGTCACTGGTTAGAATTTGTACACCTAATTACAAATACATTCAAATACATTTATTTTTTTGTATTTGAATGTATTTGTGTGTAATTAAATGTATTTGTTTGTAATTGAATGTAATTAATTAAATGTATTTGAGCGAAATTTGAACGTAATTGAAGGTAATTGGGTGTAATTGAATGTAATTAAATGTTATTAATTCTAATTAAATGTAATTGAACGTAATTGCAAGGTAATTGAGGTAATTAAATGTATTTTTCCAATTACATTTCAAGACTTGTACACCTAATTGGGGAGTGACCTACCTCTCGCTGTAGATCATTAAATGAGTTTAAAGCGAGATAGCTAAGGTCCGTTTCACCAGGGTTTATACTTGACCTTGAAACTTGAAAAAAAAGGGACACATTCAATATTTTTGACAAGTTAAAATGAAGGACTTTTGGTTTAGGAACCGACGAACGTTTTTGACGTCATTGATTTGTTTCAGTCAATTTTTATTTGTTAAACAAGGAAGGCAAATGCTGGTGGCAAGTACAAACCCTGGCGAAACAAACTTTACCTTCTTCCTAAAACGATGAAATTTCAAATTTTCTTTTGTTAATATTTTGTGTCTAAATGGTCCCTCGTGATACCCTGAACTCCATACACAAAATTATTCTCAGATTTGAAGCCGAAATCTATGGAAAAAGGCACTCAGAAAAATTGAAAAATTGATAAATCACCCCAATTGCTTAACACGATTTTATCTCAGGAACTATAAGTGCAAATGAGCTGAAATTTTCAGGAATTGTAGTCCTCTGAAAGGGATAAAATTCAGTGAAAGATTCAGCTTTCTATCTATAATAGAAAAAAAGTTACGACCTTTGAAAGTTTTCCGAAAAAATCATAAGGGGGGTACCTTCTTATTAAAATGATGAAATTTCAAATTTTTTTTTGTACTTAACTTTTTGTACTTTACCAGCAAAGGAACTAGAAACCATTAAATTTCTCAAAAAGCAAACCATAATCAACACTCTCTAGAGCAGATAATTTCCTAGGTGAAATGAGTAGGAACCAATGACCTGTAGGAACATAGAGTGGAAAAATGAAGCTTTTTTTTCCAGGTATTTTGGAATCCAAAACATTGGCGGTATAGCCAATTCAATGCTTTACCTGTCATTTGGTGTACAAATACCTGATAAAAACTGGCTTCACTTTTAGTTCTATAGCAGAATGGCGCATTCCTACTCCTTATGTCCGAAGGACAGCGCTTTACCTGTTCTAAGATGTTTTGTTTATCACCACTCTAAAAATCGGTACTAAAAAGCTTTGTTTCTACAGCTCTGGGTTTTCTGAACCAATCATAGAATTATTAAATAAAATGATGATTGGTTTGGTAAGTGTATACCCAACTATTTCATAAGGACAGCATTGCTAACTTGGGAACGGTTAAAGGCATAGAGCGAGGTATACAGACATTTCTTTAAAATTAACTTGAACCAATCCAATCAGAGAGGCTAATTACTGCTTCAAAAATGCTCTGACTGCTAATTGAGTGTTAATTAATAATATTGTTAAAGTAAATTTCTGTTAACATGTGATCAAATGAAGAACTTGACGAGTATACAGTGAAAAAAAAAATTACCAAATGAATTGAGAATATTTTGTTCTTGACTATTAACTTTTGGTTATTATTGAGGTTATTATCATAGGCGCCGACTCCATGGGTGCTGTGGGTGCGCAAGCACCCATACTGAATATATTGTATAATATCCCTAGTTAAGGTTATGAAAAAATCAAACAAAAACCATGAAAACATGTGCAGCGCCGTCATTCACAGCGCCGTACATGTGGTAGAAGTTAAACTTCTTGAAAACTATCCCCCCTCATACGATTTTCAGACTTGACGTTATGAGTCAGGGTAAAGACGAAGGAAAACGTACATTTGTGGTGATGTCACGAGAGTATCGGCGCTTGACAATAATAGTTTATAATCCTTGGTTTGTGCCAATCGTTCGTCGGCTGTCATTGTCATTGCCTGCCTTTCTCCGTCCCTCTACGTTATATTTTTCTTCTGTCTCGTGTAACGAAATTCGCCAAAACGTGACACATCTTTCAAATCACTCTCATTTTGTCGTCCAAATATCAGACCGTTGCCTAAGAAGTTTCACTCAAAAAAGCACAGGACACAAATGTATAAATAACGAAAATAATCAGAAAACAACAAAAAGGAGACGCGCATCTGTAGTGACGTCACAAGGGTATCGGCGAACGAAATTTGCCCGTGACGCGTTTTTCAAATCACTCTCCATTATCGTCAAAATATCAGACCGCCGTGTTCCGATTAACCCGAAACCAATGAACGCTATTGAAAAAAGACATTTTACATCAGTTGGTGATCGGATTAATCGGAACAACGTTTCTAAAAACGCCTATCATGACCTTGATACGAAAAATACCGACAGATGAGCAAACCTGTGTAGTGTATAATCCTTGGGTCTGATCCAAGAGGTCCAATCAGCCAGTCGCATTGAACTGTCGAGTGGCTGTTGAATGGCGGCCATGGGTGCGCTGTTCTGTTTTGCACTTTGCATTGCTGGGAATCCCAGTCTTAGTCAAGTATAACATATTCTGTGGACATTTTTCTAAGGTTGATAGGTAGGTATTACAGGACAACCTCGAAAATCCGAACTAATTATTGCCAAGGTCAGTTCGGATTACCGATTTGTTCGGATTATCAAAATGCGTGGTAAATTTATCTTAAATATGCAAATAATCAAAAATAATCTTTATTTTTCAAGACAAATATAAATGTACGTAACTAACTCTGAGTTTAACTTAGGTTAGTGGAGTAAAACAATTATTTAATGTACTTTTTTTTTTACTTCATATTGGCTGCTTCTCCCATTTCCGCCTTATTTTTCATTTCTTTGAGTGCCGGTTTATTCACCTTCTGATAAGTTGTCAGGTATGCAATCTGACGGATAAAAAGGCAATCTGTCATCCCATTGGTCGGCCAGTTATCCGCCGACCAATAGAATTATAAAACGATAAATTTATCTTGCAGATAGTTAGGTACCAGGAAGATGAATAAACCGAGCTTTAGAATAAAAATGTCCTCAGCTGTTTCAGAATTTTTTTCTGCTCATTTTAAACAAGTCTGAAAACATTTTACTTTTTCTCTGTGAGTCACGTTGGTCGGTTCGATTTCTTCAGATTCTTCTTCGGATTCTTCTGATCTTCTGAGAACATTATTACGTATTAAATTTTATGTAGCGCTCGTAGCGTAATGCGATTTCCAGCAGTTGTTCGGATTATCAAGATTTGTTTGGATTATGCTTTCGGGCGTTTGCTGTTCGGATTAGCGGAGGTTCGGATTAACGCATGGTCGGATTATCGAGGTTGTAGGGTAATTGAATAATTTGATGAAGAACATTTTTCTGTAGATTTTTGGGTGAGTAGTTTAAGAAGGGTTCGAAAGCTTTCTACGGGCGTTCCAGAAATCCCACTTTTCCGCGACCACAAGCATTCAGGTCATGAAATATGGAATTACTACTTTTCCGCACTCAATTGCTTGCTGCAATCGCGAGCGGAAAAATGACACTTTCCGCACTAGTTAGGAAATATATACTATTTGGAAGTTGCACCAAAAATAAACCCTTAGCTATTTCATGCCGCCTTTGGCTAAGCACCCGTACAGATTTCAGAAAGCCGGCGCATATGGTTATTATAGACCATTTTTGAGCGAAGACTATAGGAACCTAGTAGGATAGGATAATCCATCTTATTTCCAGTAGCTTGAATTGACACGGTTCTTGTTGTCTATTGATACAGATCATCTAATCATCAAGACACTATTGTAGTGCAATTATAATAGCATTATCATTAGGTACAATACAATAAAATCAATTCCTGTAAAATTCAATTGATAAATTATCAATTACATAAATTATAGCTTCAAGCCTGATAATTATTAATCAATTAAATTAATATCCTTTGAAGACACATGATTATTATAATGCAGTGATAGATATACTTAATAAAATAACTGATAATGATTTACTACCTTGTTTACAATACACAGTTGCCTTTAAATAAATTATTGTTGTTCAGCTATTTTAAAAGTATTTAATCTGATTTATTGCTGTAATAAGACATTGAAATTTTCTTCAAAAACATTTTAATATAAAATGAGAATAAATTGCATTTGGAATTCCAAAATTTTGCTTATGACTGTTTTAAACTCAATGACTCAGTAAGTAAATCAACATTGATTCATTCTGAGCAGCTCAAATTAAGATTCAAAAAGTACTTACATCCCTCAGAAAGATCCGGACCAAACGTAGCTGGCGCATCAGTGAATTCTTCAAAGTAAAACTCAGAATTCTGCAAAAGGAAACAACAAAATCAGTGAATTCTTCAAAGTAAAACTCAGAATTGTTGGAATCAGAAACTCAATGCATACTCACATATCTTATGGCGTAAATTTCTGCTTGGCAATAGTGCAAACCGAGCACTGCCAAGGCTGCTAAAAACATTGTCATCTTTGATTTTGGCCTCAGGAAGATTAAAATCTGGGATTTTTTTTGTTCACTACTTATTTTCACTGTCACATTGCTTTGTAATTTTCAATTAATTTAATAAATTAGCAAAAGACAATATTAGTCATATTAATTAATAAAGTCAGGAACTATAATACAACCTTCACCTTATAAACTGCGCACAACAAACAAAACAATTTGTGGAACTTTGAAATTAATTACGTTGAAATTATTAAAGAACAAAGGAGCAATGTAATTGGTCTAATTAGAAATATTGTTTATGAATAATTTGTTGCAAAAGCAATCACAAAATCAAAATTGAACTTTATTTTTCATTTCATTTGTAGTAGGTAGTAAAGGATATGTCAAAAGATGTCAAAGATGAATGAAAACAACAGCTGTGAATGAATTGTGTCAAATATTGCTATAGTACCAACCTAAAGAAAAAAAATTGACTTGTATTTATAATTTTCCGTGCGTTCGTTATTTTGGTCTGAGTTCTCCGAGCTTGACTTTACCGTTCGTTTATTCAAAAAGTGTACTCGGTGTATCCTCATTCGCGTTCGTTTATTAAAATTTCTGGCGCTTTTATACAGCGTTCAACTGCTCTGTTCGCTCGCTGGTCACGTGGTTACGGCTCCGCTCTGCACGCTCTGCTCTTCGAGCAAAATACCGAACGCAAGGTTTGTATCTTATATTTGGATTAAGTTTTGAAACTTTTTGAATTTAAAAGTTTCTATAGTGAAAACCGTATTCAAATATTTCAAATTAAATTAAATATAAAGTTTTTGTAGCAACAAAATATTGTTTTTTGATAGCAACACTCCCATACGATATGTAGTAAAGAAGGTTTTATCGATATTCATAGGGGTATCGATACGAGATTCTTTCAAAATTTCTTCTTCATCAATAGACACTTTATTTTTACCGAAGTCCTGAATTTCAAACGTATCCGTATCCGCATCGATCTGCGCATGCGGAGAATATATACGGAGGTTTCGTTGCGTTGCGTTGTCCGTATTAGACACTTTAAGCAGGTCCTGAATTCAAAACGTATCCGTATCCGCATCGATCTGCGCATGCGCTGAATAGATACGGTGGTTTCGTTGCGTTGTGCGTATCGTTACGGGCCTCGCCACCACCGTATCTAGTTAGCGCAAGCGCAGATCGATGCGGATACGGATACGTTTGAAATTCAGGACATGCTTAACGTGTCTAATATAATATAAGAAAATATCGATAAACTCTCCTTGCGAGTTTATAATTATTGTCACGGCTTTTGGATTGCCTGACAGAAATCTTGGGTTCGTTTCGTTGTTTCGTTTATTCCAAAAATCAAAGTCCAATTAACACAGTAATAATTTATTCCACGTAACAATACACTCTGACACTAATTACTTTAATAACTAACACAACAATTGACGTTTTCAATTAACCCATTAGTGCATAACGTTCGTTTAATCGAACGCGCCATTTTTGGCCGGTAAAAAAGACGCCTGTGTTAACTGGCGACTCGTCATGGCTTAGAAGTGTCATTTGAGTGTGAACAGAGTGTTTGGAGCATTTGAGCCGATCCCGAACTAATTAGAGGCGATTTTCAGCCTGGAATGATTATTTATCGGTAAATACCGTGGTTATTCTTTTGGTTGACAACTTTGACAGCCAAGTGTGACGTCATAGCCCCCCACCATCCAAGAATCATAACCCAAGGAACGAAGGAACTGACCGCTGAAATGCTTTGGTTATAGCAGTGTAGGATTATGTTTATTATTCTTTTTTATTTTTACATTTCAACAATAGTTTTTTGTTTAGGTACAAAAAAATGGAGCTGAATCTCTCGTTAGTCTCGTTTATCGAACAGATTTTCTTTGGGGATGATCTAAACCTCGATCTAAACATGGTGAATTGCAGTGAGTGAGTGAATGTATACTTCTTTCATTGGGCCAGGCTACAACGCAACTGCAAAATCACAAAACACCAATACAAATTCCAAAAATAATAACAATAACATCAAAAAGCTGTAACCAAAAGATTAACCCAAGTCCAAAGCTGGGTTATAATCGGTTATAAGTGGTAAATACCAAAAGCAAATCAGCTGATATGTGACGTCACAACTTCCCCTACTTTGGTTAAAACCGCGATGGCGGAAATGCATTGGTTATAACCAAATAATAATCATTCCAGGCTGAAAATCGCCTTAGATTGAGTTATTTAGATTTTTGATTGTTATGGATCCGAGTTTATACAATTCTCGACGGGGCGGGTAAAGGCGATTTTCAGCCTGGAATGATTATTATTTGGTTATAACCAATGCATTTCCGCCGTCGCGGTTTTAACCAAAGTAGGGGAAGTTGTGACGTCACATATCAGCTGATTTGCTTTTGGTATTTACCATTTATAACCGATTATAACCCAGCTTTGGACTTGAGTTAATCTTTTGGTTACAGCTTTTTGATGTTATTGTTATTATTTTTGGAATTTGTATTGGTGTTTTGTGATTTTGCAGTTGCGTTGTAGCCTGGCCCAATGAAAGAAGTATACATTCACTCACTCACTGCAATTCACCATGTTTAGATCGAGGTTTAGATCATCCCCAAAGAAAATCTGTTCGATAAACGAGACTAACGAGAGATTCAGCTCCATTTTTTGTACCTGAACAAAAATCTGTTGCTGAAACGAAAAAACAAATAAGAATAATAAACATATTTCTACACTGCTATAACCAAATCATTTCAGCGATTAGTTCCTTGGGTTATGATTCTTGAATGGTGGGGGGCTATGACGTCACACTTGGCTGTCAAAGTTGTCAACCAAAAGAATAACCACGGTATTTACCGATAAATAATGATTCCAGGCTGAAAATCGCCTCAAGTGTTTAAATTTTTTTTATTTTTATTGTTGATAATATATCAACAATATTTGTGTCAAGCATGCATAAGATCATATATTTAGGTACTGTTTCCAATATTATAAATATCATTTTCTCCAAACGTCAAAAAAACGTCACTTTGTCAGCACCTGTCAAGATGTTGGTAGGCAAATTCAGCGGGTTAATACCTGTCGAGGAGCCACTGTAGTCGAGGTGGTAGAAATTTAATTTCTATGCTGCTAGGCAACCGCAGCGGCAGTAGAAGTACTTTTAGTGCCGCTGGAGCGGCAGCAAAAGTACTTTTAGTGCCGCTCGTACTTTTACTGCCGCTTAACCATTCAGTTACCCCATTCGTTTGGAGAAAAAATAGCGTGTTGCATACGGAGTAGAAGCACTTTTTTGTGCTTCAGCAGTATTGCAAGCCTCACTACGTTCGGCTCGCAAACCTACTGCTTCAGCACAAAAAAGTGAAGCTTCTACTCCTAATACAACAATATACTATAGTTATTATTTTGACATTGAAAAAACTGATGTTTTGATTGTGTTCGTTTTATCGAACACTATGCGGCCCGGACACATTTGCTGAAATTATATTACGCACCTCGTCCTCAAGATCACTGCGTTATCTTACTATGTAGTACTGCTTTTTGTACTAGAGGGAGTCACAAATTTCAAAGAACTCAAAATGTCAATCATTGCCCTTACCGACTACAGGACCCTGTTAAACCGGTAGAGTCATCTTGCTTTTTTGTGCAGCCGAAGGCGTCACGAAAAATTTACAAAATCCCTTTTTGGCTAGTTTAAGGTAAATTTCATCGTTATAAATAATCTATTTTGTGTTTTTTAGCTTCCTTAGCCCGATGGGGAAAAGGAAAAGATCGCCAGCTGATCGCTCGCCGGCCACAACATTATTAATAATGTTCAAACTCAATTATTGATATAATCGATTCGCTTGATCTTGATATGGCCCTTCACTATGCCCATGGTGCCACAGAAGTTTGGTGACTAGAAAATTCAGAAAATTGATATTGACCCAAACTTGACCTCTCCAATATGGTGGGTCATGCTCAGTATTTTTGGCCATATAGAGAGGCGAGATTTTTGATGGGATGATGGAATAATGACTACTTCTCAGCTTCCTTAGCCCGATGGGGAAAAGGAAAAGATCGCCAGCTGATCGCTCGCCGGGCTGTTCTCGAAACAGATCTCGGTCTCGGCATGGGCATTCTCCTCATAAGAACCGCCATTTTGTTTCTCCTTCTCGATCTCGATCTCGGATTTCCGAAGGTTCTAGAGAATCGAAGTCTAGACGCTCTTATGCCTCTTATTCTTACAATGGAAATCGAGGAAGAGATTCCTATGTTGTGAAAGAGCTCGAGTTACTCAAAAAGAGACTCGATCGCTATGAGGGTTCAACTTCAGCTCGACTCAGTTCAACTAGCCGATCTGAGTCTACGACCAGATCAAGACCTCGACACTCACCTCGTAGCCCTCCTGTGCCCTTGGAAAGGGAAACAGGAGAAGATCAGGAAAACCTGATAGACCTAGCGAATTTGCAAGGGTCACCCAGGTCACCAGAGGCGTTAGTTCTTACAGAGGACGTTAATTTGGACGACGACATTCTAAAAGCCTTGGGGGAGCAGAAAAACGTCAATAAACATGGGTATGAGGCTCATGTTGTGTTAAAAAAGCGATGGGAGGAAATTCTAAGTGGTGGACTTGGTAAGGAGGAGCGGGAAGCCTTGAAGGAAAAATACCCAATCCCAAATAATATTCCAACCTTAAAGTCACCAGCTATTAATCTTGAAATAAAGAAAGCAGTCCCATCAATTACAATTAAAAAGGACAAATTCCTCGAGATAACTCAAGCCATGCTGGGCCATGGCATTTCGGCCATAGGTAAGGGCCTTTCAAGTCTTTTGACTGACAGTAATAGCCTGGATGCAAAAAACCAGCTAATCTCTCGGTTGAGCGATGGAGCAAAACTCTTAACTGATGTTCACCATAATTTGTCTCTAAATAGAAGACACTTAGTAACGAGCTCACTAAATACCTCTATCAAAGAGGTTATTCAGGGAACTCCAGTCGATGACTTATTATTCGGCCAAAACTTAGCTGAAAAAATAAAAGCTGCAAAGGAAGTTGAAAGGTCAGTTTTTAAATTAAAAGAGCCTTCAAAGGTTAACGAAAAACAAAAAGTTAATTTAAACTTCAAAAGCCCGTCGGGTGCAGGTTATACCCAGCGCCGGACGGGCAATCACCGATCGAATTACCAACCTCAATCCCGTCACCAGCAGTATTACCAAAAAAAACAGGAACCCCAGCAAAAATTCAGGAAATAGAGGTAGGTTGTATTGCAGGCCGATTGAGACATTTTGTTGAAAAGTGGGAACAGTTTTTACCAGCTAGGTCTAAAGTTTTAGACTGGGTTAAAGGCTATAAATTACCCTTTTGTAGTAAGCCTATAAATAATTCAAATTCGACGACCAGATGCTCCTTAAGTGAAGTAAATATTTTCAAAAAAGAAATTGAGAAACTTTTAGCATTAGGGGCTATAGCCCACTGTGAGGAATCTGACTATCAGTTTGTCTCACCATGCTTTCTCACTAAAAAACCAAATGGCTCTATGCGCTTTATCCTAAATCTTAAAAAGCTAAACACCTTTTTGAGCCCACCTCATTTTAAAATGGAGGATTCCCGTACAGTTATGAGACTGTTAAATTTGGACTACTTTATGGTAAAAATTGACCTTAAAGATGCATATTTTTTACTTTCAATTCACAAAAACTACAGAAAACTTTTGAGGTTTCGTCTAAATTCTGAATTGTTTGAATTTACGTGCCTACCCTTTGGTCTGTCAGTAGCCCCATATATCTTTACTAAATTGATAAAACCAATTTTAAAACACTTTCGAGAAAAAGGTATACTTGTTGTATCATATATTGATGACTTTCTTATATTGAACTCGTCAAGACTTCAATGTCAAATTGACCTCGAATACATAATTCAATTTCTCACATCCCTTGGCTTTATATTAAATTTCGAAAAAAGTTGCCTAATCCCAATGCAAAGGTGTCAATTTTTGGGTTTTATATTTGATACCAAAAAGATGACGGTAGAACTCCCTAAAGAAAAGCGTGAAAAAATAATGAAGTTTTTAAATATTTTTATCAAGAAGAAAACGTGCAAGATTAGAGAATATGCACAGTTTGTAGGCCTTCTAATTTCTGCTTGCCCTGCAAGTAAATATGCAAAGCTTTACACAAAACAATTAGAGCGTGAAAAGTTCTTGGCATTACAAAAATCTAATCAAAATTATAACGCAGTAATGAACTTATCTAACAATATAAATGATGATATCTCTTGGTGGTTAAAAAATATTAATACAATGGAAAATACAATTAGACATGACCATTTTGACCTGGAGATTTATACTGATGCAAGTACAACAGGCTGGGGGGTTTTTGCAAATAATCAAACCACACATGGCTGGTGGAATAGGGAAGACGCTCAAAAACATTTCAATACCTTAGAGCTTAAGGCTGTTTTTCTGGGTTTACAATGTTTTGCCAAAAACCTAAATTCCTGTAATATTTTAGTAAGAGTAGATAATACCACTGCGATGGCCTACATTAATAAAATGGGAAGTGTGCAGCACACAGACCTCCACACTTTAACAAAGCAAATCTGGAAATGGTGTGAGAGTAGAAATATTTGGTTATACGCTAGTTATATCAATACCAAACAAAACAAAGCAGATCAGGGGTCTAGAACAATTTCAGTAGAAACAGAATGGGAACTGGCACCTTTCGCTTTTGATAGAATAGTAAAACAATTAGGTATTCCAAAGGTTGATTTGTTTGCATCTTATATAAACCACAAAGTGGAAAGATATATTTCATGGCACAGAGACCCTAATGCTATAGCCAGCGATGCCTTTACAGTGCCTTGGGCTAATAATTTTTTCTATGCCTTTCCGCCTTTTTCCCTGATACTTAGAGTCTTAAACAAGATTATGAGTGACGGTGCAGAAGGCATAGTAGTGGCACCCTTTTGGCCCAGCCAACCCTGGTTCCCCCTTTTCAACATGCTTATGGTGTCAAAGCCAGTTTTATTGAAACCAAATAAACATTTACTGTCTTCCCCTTTTAGCAAAGTTCACCCAATGCATCAAGGCCTTACCCTGGTTGCCGGAACGCTGTCCGGGAAGCCTTCAAACAAAAAGGATCTCCAGAGCAATCCTTAGAAACAGCCATTTCCTCACTATCGGAGAGTACAATCAAACAATACAACAGTTCCTTACAAGCCTGGTGGGCATTCTGCAACTGTAAAAATATCAACCCTTTTCAAGGAGAAGTAGAACACATAATAACATTCCTACAACTACAGTTTGATAAAGAGAAAAACTCCTATGCTACGTTTAATCAACATCGATCGGCACTTTCTCTGATACTTCCTCAAGACATCGGAAAAAATACTCTGGTGAGACGATTTCTTAAGGGCATATTTAAGCTAAGACCACCCAAACCAAAATACAGTATAACATGGGATCCTTCAATAGTGTTAAAATACATAAAGAACCTAGGTACCATCTAATGATGCTCTAAACCTCCTGGAGCTAACGAAAAAGTTAGCAATTCTTCTAGCATTAGCTACTGGACAACGTCTTCAAACGTTGCATCTAATAAAAGTCAAAAATATTATTTTCCAGGAAAGTGGAGTAAAAATATATGTTCCAAATAATATTAAGACCTCAAGGCTGAATGCATATCAACCTTACTTCGAATTGCAATATTTTCATGAAGAAAAGCTATGCGTGGCATCAACACTCTTATCGTATATCGAAAAAACAGCTGCAATAAGACCAGACTCCGAAAATTTTCTTTTTATATCTTCTAAGCCTCCTCACAAACATGTATCTACATCCACCATAGCACATTGGCTCAAACACTTGCTTCACAGGGCTGGTATCAACACGAAAATATTCACAGCCCATTCTACAAGACACGCTTCTACATCAGCAGCAAACCGTGCTGGTGTTTCTTGGGACATTATAAGTAAAAATGCAGGGTGGAGCAACAGATCAAAAGTATTTGCTAGATTCTATAATAGACCCCTGGATAATAAGGAATCAGATTTTATGTCTGCCGTGTATAGCAGTACCTAAAAATGTTAACAATAAAAATAGAGGTACCTTCATTTCACTTTTCATAACATAAAATGAAAATAAACACTACTTTAAAACTTTCTATATTTAATTTATTTATTTATTTAATTAGAAATAATCAAATAAACAGTAGGGACTGCTCAGCTGATAATAGAATGAGAAGAAGCTGAGCTAACAGTAGCAACAGTGACAGTTAGTTCGATCGATTACGATTTTTTCGAGACCAATCAACATGGTATTTCACTCTATTACGTCATTCGTCATTTATCATTGGTACACTAACAAGCGGAGAGCGGATTTTGTTCTACCGCTATATTTTGTTCTTTGAACAGCTACATAGTAAGATAACGCAGTGATCTTGAGGACGAGGTGCGTAATATAATTGAACGATCAAACGAACTTACCTGTGATGTTCGATCGTAATTATATATAGCACCTCGTCCGAAGAGATCACTCCCAACCCTCCCAAGACTAGACCCCATTTCCAAAATATAGCGGGAAACTTTAAACTTAGATGACTCTACCGGTTAAACAGGGTCCTGTAGTCGGTAAGGGCAATGATTGACATTTTGAGTTCTTTGAAATTTGTGACTCCCTCTAGTACAAAAAGCAGTACTACATAGTAAGATAACGCAGTGATCTCTTCGGACGAGGTGCTATATATAATTACGATCGAACATCACAGGTAAGTTCGTTTGATCGTTCAATTATTGTTTTTTTTTTTAGATTGACGCTTTCAGAGCTTATAGATTGCTTGGAAGATAGTGAGGTAGAAAGCGGCAATGTTTACATGATTCCACCAACAGATGGCGCTGATACTGACGTTGATAGTGACCTATCCGATGACGATCATGAAGGCAATATTTCCCATTTAGGTCCAGCTATGTTACGCGCACAAAGTGAATTCGCTGCTACGAGGCATCAAGATACAGATGATGAAAATAGCGATAATCCTCTTGAAAGTTTGCTTTCAAATGGAACTGCCAACCTGCCCATATATTCAGAACCTGCTGGATCAGACGAAGACCAGGATGACAACATACCATTGGCCAGATTGTTTCCAAATGCAGCGGCCAATTTATTGGCGAAATCTAAAAGAAAGCCACCAGCTAAGAAAATGAAACTTGATGAAACATGGACTAATCGGGAGTTGCATTTTGATATTTCACAAGATTGCAGTCAAAAGAACCCACCCATATATGAGAAGAAAACGCCATTGGAATTTTTTCAGCTCTTTTTTGATGAAGATGTTCTTGAAAATATCGAAGTACAAACAAATGTATATGCACAGTAAAAAAATTATGCATTGGGCATGACTAGACAAGAATTGTTAGTGGTTCTTGGTGGCCTTCTACTATCTGGATATGTTAAATATCCAAATAAACGTTTATACTGGTCGAATGAAAATGATGATCCAAAAATTTTATCGGAGAGCATAAGACTAAATAGATTTGAAGCAATTTTGAGACATTTACATCTAAATGATAATAGTCGCATTGATAAAGAAAATAAATTGTATAAGCTGCAACCTCTTATAGATAAACTAAATCAAAGTTTCAAAAAATATGGTGGTTTGGATGAACGTCTAAGTATCGGCGAGAGCATGATACCGTATTATGATAAGCATTTTGCCAAACAATATATAAAGGGAAAACCAATAAGGTTTGGTTTCAAAAACTGGGCAATATGTACCAATAATGGCTATATGCTAAGTTTTGACATATACACCGGAAAAAATAATAAAAATCAAAATCAACCGGATGTATTTGGTTTAGGTGGCACCGTAGTACTAGATTTGATAAAAGGTTCGCATTTATACTCGAGCACTGAAAAAGTTATGGTGTGTCAATGGAAGGATAACAAAGTAGTTACTGGAGCATCCAACTTTGAAACTCATGAGATGAAAAACACTTCACGTTATTGCAGGGAAAGTAAAGCCAAAATCTTGATACCTCAACCTAAGATTTTTGACAATTACAATAAAGGAATGGGTGGCGTGGACAAATTAGATGGATTGGTCGCAGTTTATAGAACCAGAATGAGGCAGCGCAAATGGTGGTGGCCGATATTTTCATATCTCTTTGATGTTTCCGTTGTGAACGCATGGTTATTGCTTTTTAGGAAAATCTATCCATCTCATGAAATGTCCAGTGCCTTGTTAAAATTCCGAAGATATCTAGCTTTAAGTCTTTTGAAAACCAATGGCCAAAAATCAAAGAAGGGAAAACTTACACCAACACCAATTCATGACGTAAGGTTTGATAAAATAAATCACTTGCCAGAGTACTCAGAAAAAGAGAAACGTTGTGCCAGTTGTGGAAAGAATGCAAAGTTTATATGCGTCAAGTGCCAAAGAGGATTACATCCCAAAACTTGCTTTCTACTGTATCACACACCTTAGTTTCACTTCAATTTTTATTTATTTTATGTAGAATATTTAATATTTTTTATTTAGCCTGTCGGTATAATGTTCGATATAACGAACATGCTGTATTTTCTTTTGTTGATAAAATATTTAAGAAATTATGACAAAAGTGTGTTTAAATATCTCTAATTATATCATTTAAATAATAAAAACTCAACATTTAAAATTTTTGTAACCTTATGCACTAATGGGTTAAAAGAGATGGACGATAAGTATGAAAACATTCATTTTCCCGCCAACATTTGCTTGCTTGTCAATGTCAAAGTATATTAGGTGTTTAGCAATCCCCTCGTTTTTATTCGAATCGGTGACTTCACCGATGAGTTAGCTATCTTTGTTAAGTGAATGGAAAATGACAATGACCGACATAGAATGATGGATCCATGGGTAAAATTTGATATGAATAAGAGCGCAGGGTTTGAAATTGGAAAGAAAATGTGGGAAAAGTCACTGCTTCATTCGCAGAACCATTGCTTTGGAGACGGTGGTGGATTATTTTGGAAGCAAACAGCTTCTGCCAACTAAACTTGAACGTGGATTACTTTGTATACTTGATGGGCCGTGAATTTCCCTTTCTTTTGCGGGTATCCTTTCTGATTTTGTGTATCCAAATTTTGACAAATGTAGGAATTGATGGAAACTCATGGAAAGACACGTTCGCCAGTGAATAGGAATTATTTTTATGAATAGGCACACTCTACCTCAATGGGCACACTAAACACAATCACCACTGTTAGGAAAAAATCTTGAAAAACCGAGAAAATAATAGTTTCTTTCAAAAATCTTGCCTATACAAACCACTGTCAATGGCTGTCAACCATTGTTTTCATACTCTTTTGGCATCTGACAGCTTGATGCCAGAGAGAGAGGCTTTTAAATTGAAAAGGTCAATTAAACTCTTTACAAAAATAATCACTATTCAAATCGTATCACAGTCGAACTGAAACTTAAACTTTCAAGCTAAAGCCCGTCCTTATATACCGGGCGCCCACGAGATCACTTTCCGGCTGCCATTTTTTTATTTATCTATCGATATCAACGAAACTTGGTAGGGTTGATATTCTAACCAAACGCCATTTTTATGCATTTATGACAAGTTTTCCTGACTTCCGGTTTCACCGGAAATGACCGAAACTTTTGATTTTTAAATGGCACACCCTGTATATTTTTTGTTTTTCGGATTCTACAGATTGTTTTACGTCCTAATGTACCACTTTTGAATCGATTTTTTTCTACATTTTATTTTTTAATTAAAGTTAAATTTTTTAACTAGAGTGCCATGATCATCCCAAAATGACTCTACACACTTTACTTAATTTCAGAAAAATACAAACTCAATTTTATCTTTGTAAACTTTTTTGATAGAGAGCTGTAAACTTCATTATTTTAGTATTTTTGCCCTAGCTCAAAAACTAGAATAGCAACATATCACTTTCACAACATCACTAAAATGTGTTTTTTTTTTTAAAGATAAAAGTCAAACTGACATTATGTTGGCAATACAATGTTAAATTGTCAATGCTTCAAATTTTTTATGTAGAAAAGGCTTGTGTTGCCAACATAGTTACTAAATTTCTGACTTGGGGAATTATCTTTAAAAAAAAAACAGACTTTAAATGCAGTATTTTAAGGCGAATCCAACGATATAATACACTACGACATTTTTCTTAATTTTCGTTTAAATATTTTTGATTTATTATGTAGGTAATTTTTTTTTTTCTACTTAAAATTTAATTTGAAATCGAAATTTGGACAAAACTCGATTTAAAAGTGGTACACTAGGTCGTAAAACTATCTGTAGAATAGAAAAAACAAAAAATATACAGGGTGTGCCATTTGAAAATCAAAAGTTTCAGTAATTTCTGGTAAAACCGGAAGTTAGGAAAACTTGTCGTGGATGCACAAAAAAGGGGGTTTCGTTAGAATATCAAGCCTACCAAGTTTCGTTGATATCGATGGACAAATAAAAAAATGGCAGCCGGAAAGTAATCTCGTGGGCACCCGGTATAGCCGTAATTTATTCCGGTAAATTCCAGAAGAACCGCGATCGACGTTGTTCCCGAACATCACGTAAAATCTCGAATCTGCTATGGGATTCTTGACACACTGGCGGCCGTTGCATTATTTTAAATTGATAACGACACCTGTTAAGCATGTTGAGAAAATATTTGCGTTCAGATCTAATGCCGGTTTTCCACCAAACGGACTGTTGAGTTTTTGTTTTAAAACATGTTTTAAAACTCGAAATTAACCCGAAAAACAAAACTCCAAATGAGCAAAACACGCTTATCACGAAAATGTTTGGGAAAAGTTGGAGTTTTGTCTGAGTTTGTTTTGTTGTTGTTTTGTCAGTTTGGTGGAAAATCGGCATAAGGCATTCAGCCTGGCATAGAAAAAAAAAGGGAGTGAATTCTGCGCCTATCGGTAGGTCCTGTTTGTTTCATTCATTGAGAGCCTACCGTATGTATACCGCTAAAACATTATGGAAGGTCCCCAATTACCACATGATATAACGCCTATCGGTAGGTACTGTTTGTAAAAAAAATCCCGAACCTACCGGTAGGTTCATATTAATTTAAGAATCCTGCGCCTACCACTCCTACCAGCACCGCTACAACTTAAGGGAAATTTAATCTCAGTGGAATTTTGAATATGACTCTTATAGAAACAAAAGTCACATTCAAAGCTTTACTTAGATTAAATATCCCTTAAGTGATAGCCGTGCAAATAGCCATAAAGTACCATTTGGGATTTTTTTAGAAAAAAATCTGATAGCAGATTCTTGTTTAGAATGGTCTAAAACCCAAATGTACTAATTTTTGTTTCAATATGTTACAGGGTTAAAATTTTTAAATTAGAACATCCTTATCTCAAAATATAACATTTTTGCGATTTGATTCATTAAATTGTGAAAATTTGTTGTGATCACCCTGTATCGTACCTATTGAAACAAAAATTAGCACATTTGGTTTTTAGACCATTCTAAACAAGAATCTGCTATCAGATTTCTCCAAAAAAAATCCCTAATAGTATACTTATTGAAATTTGAGCCTATAAATGAGGACACCCTATGCACCAGTATAGCTGCAGAAATAAAATTATTGAGCCAAATTCGAGTAGATATAAGACAAAATAGTATATTATATACCTAGGTAGAGAAGTTGGTCATTATATACCGAAAGCTTTTATAAACCAAGGCGCGCAGCGCCGAGGTTTATAATGTTTGAGGTATATAATGACTTTCTCTACCGCGGAATATATAGAATTTTTTTTACTACTGCTAGTAGAAAATAAAAAAATTGTTTAAAATCTGTGTTCTAATTTTTTTTTGTGAACGCCCTGTGGCGTCATTGTTCCGCGAGTCCGTTGTGTTCAACCCTGGATGGCTCAACTATTGTGTACAACCCTGGCGGCCTGACGTGACGTGACAGAAGACAGCTGTCCCAGGTTGTTGTTTACTTCTAGTCAGCTTGTTGCCGCGCAATTATGATATCGTGTTGTTGTTGTTAACAAAATAAAGTATTTCGATTTATTTGTATGTTCAGTGCCCAGAATTAAACCGAGTTATTAGTAAAACAGTGTTTTCATTCGCTGGTGATATATCAAGCAAACACATAGCAGTAGTAGCTATAACTGGTGACCCCGACGTGATATATCTCCGCGTACCACTCGGCCTCTAACCTAAAAGACGTGTCTGACTACTAAAAAAATCAAGATGCAAAGCAATTTCGACTCCTCAGTAGATCCTGATCAGCAATTGGCTACAAACAGCTCTTTTACCAACCAACAACCAGACAGGAGTTCGTCAGTGAGTATTCCTATGCCTCAACCTTCTGGCCCTCACGGCAGTACAGCATTTGATCCCGCGGTGCATTTTAATCCAACAAATCACCCGGTGAGTTATCAGCAAGCATATGCCCAACCAGTAGTAAATTCGTTGCCAGCCCCCATGATGCTCAACCAGCAGCAGAGTTATGCCATTGACGCAGTTTACAACTGCAATCTGCCACCCTTTTGGCGTTCTCATCCAGACCTATGGTTCCTGCAGATTGAATCAGTCTTTCAAGCCCACCGTATACAGTCCGATAGCACCAAGTACTATCAATTGGTAAAATCACTGGACCCGGACACAATCACGGGAGTTGCAGACATCTTGAAGGCTCCACCACCTCAAGATAAGTACCAAAATCTCAAGTCTAACCTAATAAGTAGACTAACAGCCTCCGAAGACTCTCAGATGCACAAACTGCTCACTGATCTAGAACTAGGTGACCGAAAACCCTCACAGTTGCCTCGTGAAATGCGAGCCCTTGCCGGCAATCGTGCTACAGAAGACGTGCTCCGCATACGATGGCTGGCCCTTCTGCCTGTCAGCATTCAGCACTTGCTGAAAATTTTCAAGGCCAATTCACTTAACGAACTAGCTGCTGCAGCTGATGAGCTCATGACAAACATCCCTGGTGGCAGTGTCATGGCCGTCAACCAGAGCTCTCGCCAGCATGGACATGGTTCTTCAGTAGCCTCCGAGCTGAACGAACTCAGACAAGCCATCACAGAACTAACCATTGCTCAGAAGGACCTCACTTCTGCCATCAGACAGAGTCTCACCTCTACCAGTCGACAACCACGTGAGCGTTCTGTTACTTCTGGAGAATGCCGATATCATCGAAAATTCCCGGGCCCAAAAATGTGTGCAACCCTGCACATCTCAGCTGCCACTAGCATCTCCGCGCCAGGAAAACTAAATATGCTGTCGCCTGTTCAGGTGGTAAGCGACAGCAATGTCAACAGCACCTGCCTCCCATCTAAAGAAAGTCGCCTGCACGTCATAGACAAGGTCACTGGCATGAAGTTCCTTATCGACAGTGGTTCCGTTGTATCCTTGATTCCAAGAAGCTTCTTTCAACGAAAACTTCTGCCTGCTGACCTCATGCTATATGCAGCCAATGCAACAGTTATCAAAACGTATGGTCAACACTTTCTTAACCTCAATTTTGGACTCCGCAGATCCTTCAAGTGGGCATTTATCATTGCAGACGTCAAATCAGCAATCATAGGTGCCGACCTGCTTTCACATCATGGCCTCCTTCCTGATTTAAAGCACAAGCGCCTTCTGGACTCTCTCACCTCACTGTCTTCTCCTGCTGAAATGCATGAAACCGAACTTCATACTGTTTCCACTGTCAATAATGCAGAATATGCACCTCCTACACTCAGTCAACCCTATAGCAAGTTGCTGGAAGAGTTTATTGACATCACCCGTCCAAGGTCAGCCCCATCAGTGGACGCCCCTACAGGAACTCATCACCACATAGTCACCACTGGACCGCCAGTCAATGACCGTCCACGTCGGCTAAACTCAGAGAAACTAAAGATTGCTAAAGAGGATTTCGACCTCCTGTTGCATCATGCTGTTATCCGTCCCTCCAGCAGTCCATGGGCCAGTCCTCTACACATGGTCCAGAAAAAGCAAGGTGGATGGCGTTCCACAGGTGATTTTAGGAGGCTCAATTCCCAGACTGTGCCAGATCGGTACCCCATACCACTACCAGAAGACATCTTTCAGCGGCTGCATGGGAAAAGTGTCTTCACTGTCATTGACCTGGTGCGAGCTTACCACCAAATTCCTGTAGCACCAGAGGACATACCCAAAACAGCGATAACTACTCCTTTTGGGCTTTTTGAGTTCCTGGGTATGCCTCCAGGCCTGCGCAATGCCACTCAGACATTTCAACGTCATATGGACAACCTTCTCCGTGGTATTGACTTCGCAGCATGCTACATTGATGACTTGATAGTGTTCTCGGATTCCCATGAGGAACATCTGCAACATCTACGCAAAATCTTTAATGTACTGCGTGAGAACAAACTCACTATCAACCTCAGCAAGTGCCAAATCAACAAGTCAGAAGTTATGTACCTCGGCTACTCCATCAACAAGCTCGGATACAAACCACCTGATTCCAAGATCCAAGCCATCGCTTCTTACCCCAAGCCAGAGACCATCTCTGACCTTCGTAAGTTTTTGGGAATGCTCAATTATTACCGTCGCTGTATTCCAAAGGCCGCTGAACTTCAAGCCCCTCTCAATGCATTTATGAAGGGTGCCAAGAAAAAAGACAAACGGCCCATCCCTTGGACACCCAGCTCAGAGAAGGCCTACCAAGACTGTGTAGAAAGCATTGTCAAAGCGACTTGTACCAGCTTCATCTCACCCTCTGCAAGTCTCGCACTCGTCACTGATGCCTCGGACTTCGCCATTGGAGCTGCACTTGAACAGCTGATCGACGACTGCTGGAAGCCCATAGGTTTTTTTTCCCGTAAGTTGAGTCCCACCGAAACGCGATACAGCACCTACGATCGCGAGCTGCTAGCGATTTTCGCTGCAATAAAGTTCTTTCGTCACCAGCTGGAAGGACGCCAGTTCATCATCAAAACTGATCATCGCCCACTGGTATACGCCTTTGCTCAGCGCGCTGAAAAAGCATCCCCCAGACAGCTCCATCAACTGGACTTTATTTCACAATTCAGCACAGAAATCGTCTATGTCAAGGGAGAACACAACGCCGTTGCTGACGCCCTGTCTCGTATTAACGCTATCTCCATGCCAACGTCACTGTCTCCTAAAGCCATCGAAGCCGCACAGCTTGAAGACCAAGATACGCCACAAGAATCATCGCCCAATCTGCAACAGCTTGTTATTGAAAACGCCAACGTCCTCTGTGATATCTCTTCAGATCGCATCAGACCCTACATTCCGACAAGTCTCCGACGCAAAGCTTTTGATGTTGTGCATGGTTTGGCACACCTCAGCGGCCGAGTCACTGCTCGAAGCCTCAAAGAAAAATTTGTTTGGCCTGGAATCAAGAAGGACGCCCTCCAGTGGTCCCGCCAATGCATTCAGTGTCAAAAATCCAAAATTCAACGACACAATCGTCTCCCACCACAGCACATCACCGTACCTGACAACAGATTCGAGCATATTCACCTAGACCTCATCATTTTACCACCAGTCAACAAATTTCGTTACTGCTTAACCATAATTGATCGATTTTCTAGATGGCCTGTTGCAGTACCCCTCCAGAACATGGAAGCTGACACCGTCTCGTCTGCTCTCTATGTCAATTGGATTTGCAACTACGGAACGCCACTATCCATCACAACTGACCAGGGCACGCAATTTGAATCTTCACTATTTTCGGCTCTTGCACGCCTTGTAGGAGCGCGGGTAATCCACACCACGCCCTATCACCCGCAGTCCAATGGCATCGTAGAGCGCTTCCATAGGACTTTGAAGGCAGCCCTTATGTGTCAAGCACCCACGCCCTGGACGGAAGTGCTTCCGACCGTTCTTCTGGGTCTGCGTACGTGCCTGAAAGAAGACCTGAATGCCTCACCAGCGGAGCTCCTTTATGGGACACCCCTGCGTATACCTGGTGAATTCTTCACCTCTGAGTCACCCCCAGCTGATCCCCAAGTCTTCCTCGAAAAATACCGGGACCACATCAGGAAAGTCCGCCCAACACCTACGGCTCACCATATCAAATCTCGCTGCTTCATCCTCAAGGACCTCGCAACTTGCAGTCATGTCTTCCGCCGAGTGGACTCTGTTCGTCGCCCGCTCGAACCGCCCTACACTGGCCCGCATGAAGTCGTCAAGAGAATAAATGACCGAGTGTACAGCATTCGAATCAATGGCGTTGAGAAGACTGTCTCTGTGGACGCCCTGATGCCAGCCTACACCCTTAAACCCGATACCGTTTCATCCACCCTGGAGAATCACCCAGCGTCATCCTTCACCATGGACCGCCCTCTTCGCACTTACTCAAAAAAGAAGGTTTCGTTCCTCCCACAAGTGGCTTCGTCACTGGGAGGGGAGTAGATGTGGCGTCATTGTTCCGCGAGTCCGTTGTGTTCAACCCTGGATGGCTCAACTATTGTGTACAACCCTGGTGGCCTGACGTGACGTGACAGAAGACAGCTGTCCCAGGTTGTTGTTTACTTCTAGTCAGCTTGTTGCCGCGCAATTATGATATCGTGTTGTTGTTGTTAACAAAATAAAGTATTTCGATTTATTTGTATGTTCAGTGCCCAGAATTAAACCGAGTTATTAGTAAAACAGTGTTTTCATTCGCTGGTGATATATCAAGCAAACACATAGCAGTAGTAGCTATAGCCCTCTTGAAAGTGCTGCCCTCTATCAACAGCTTATATAACTTCCTATGTACCTACAGAAACCTGTATTTTTTTTCAAATTGACGTATGAAATTGAAATTGATCCAATAGAAACATGACAATATCCTTGCGTCATGACGTCATTTTCATTATTGACCTAGGTATTTTTTCATTATTTTCATTATTAACCTAGGGAGAGAAATTCAATTTTTTCTTAGAAAAATAGATTGAATAATGTCTATTTCTCAGGTTAGTAGTAAAAAAAAAATATTAATTGAATGGGTTGAAAAATGAAAATTTTCGAAAGGTGGTCAGTCCTTAAGCGGGACACACTGTATCTTGTACCTAATCAATTAGCTAAGATAAAGTATGTCAAAAAGGGCTCCAGCTCAGCTCAACCAAAATGTCATCAATATACCTACAATATAATATGTATATTTTTGAAATCAGGAAAAAAATAGTATATTATATACCTAGGTAGAGAAGTTGGTCCTTATATACCGAGCGCTTTTATAAACCGAGGCGCTCGCGCCGAGGTTTATAATGAGTGAGGTATACCTATAATGACTTTCTCTACCGAGGAATATATAGAATTTTTTTTACTACTGCTAGTAGAAAATGAAAAATTTGTTTAAAATCTGTGCTCCAATTATTTTTTTTTGAACGCCCTCTTGAAAGTGCTGCCCTCTATCAACAGCTTATGATAACTTCCTATGTACCTACAGAAACCTGTATTTTTTTTCAAATTGACGTATGGAAATGAAATTGAACCAATAGAAACATGACAATATCCTTGCGTCATGACGTCATTTTCATTATTAACCTAGGTATTTTTTCATTATATTCATTATTCACCTAGGGAGAGAAATTCAATTTTTTCCTAGAAAAATAGATTGAATAATGACAATTTCTCAGGTTAGTAGTAAAAAAAATCTTTTATTTTAGAGCATAAGATACACGGTCAAGTACGAGGTCAAGTACTATATTTAAAAAAAGACTTTGCATGTTTTTGGTGCATTTACGCATCCAAGGATCTTCTTTTTCAGATTTGGCGAGCGCATAGCGAACAATCGGAGACTCAAAAATGATTTACAAGAAAGTTGAAAAAAGGTGTTCCACGTTTTTGGGTTATTCACGCTTCCAAGAATCTTTTCTTTCAAGTTGTCGAGCGGAGCGAGCAATCAGAGACTTAAAAATAATTTAAATTTCAAGCCGTTATATTATTTAATAAAGGTTTTTCATGTTTCTGGTGGAAGGTTTTTCTCGTTTTTGGTGGATTTACATTTCTGAGAACATTCTCTTTGAGGTTTGGCGAGCGTAGCGAGCAATCGAAGATTTAAAGATAACTTCAAGGTGCGTGCCAGAAGGATATTGAATAGGTTGCCGTCTGGAATGAAGCAGAGCAGATTCCAAACATCAACAAGTTTAAAGCCCAAGATAGAAAGATGTTAAGGTACTAATAGAGGTCTATTACTCAGTGGACGAATTTCTTGATGTCAATTCTACAAAAAAACAAAATTTTACTAAAGTATGTTGCAACAGCTGACTGGTAGGACACACGAATTCTAAAGTAATAACACACTTTCCAGTAGGCGCTCGATCAATTGACAAAAAAGGACCTCCTATACCAGTAGGCGCACAATCGGCATGAAAAAGAACCTACTGGTAGGCGTATGATTGTTGGATAACAAAGGACCTACCGGTAGGCGTAGGATTCACTCCCAAAAAAAAATTGTAATATCGATATGACAAATTCGTATCAACATATTTCTCCATCGATGTATAGTATCGATAAAAGATCGATAAGCTACCCATATGATTTCATTCATCAAACTTGACACAAACAAAATAAGTGAGGTTAAGTCAGTATTTATTTTGCTAATCTCTGTGGCTGGAATAGATTAAAATGTAAATTCTTTTACATTTTTCCAATTAAAAATGTGTAACAATGAACCAGGTTACTATCAAATTTAAATACATCATTGTCGCCTGTACATTTTTGCTAGGTAAATTGAATTTAAAACATTTTAATTTTTTTTAATCAAATTAATTTCTTTTTAGTATTGTTTATTATATTATTAAAAAATCTCACCGCTGATGAACAAAATGACAACGAAACCACCAAAACGACGGAAAAATGGAAATTTCCCGAGGACCTGGATCACGCAAATTATTTGCTGAACGAGGCCTACAGGAAAATCGAGGTTCTGGAAGAGAAAATCATTTCGTTGGAGGGCAGAGTGCCCAAGACTTATCCAGATGTTAATTTTTTGAATTATCTCAATAGGAAAAGGATATTGGTAAGTTGTTTATTTCGTTTTGAAATTGAAAAACAACATTTCGTGAATAGATTTTGCTTGTTTTGAAGGAGCAAATATTTGCTGTTATTGTTGCTACAATTTAAACAAGGCTTGTTTTTTAAATCAATGAAAATATTTGCATTGAACTACGTATTTTTACAGGATTTTTCAATTTTATAAAGGTCAAATTGGTTTGGTTAGTTGCCAGTTGAAATAGAAACAAATTCTTCTTCCTTTGATCTCAAAATTATAAAATATATGTTTCAAATTCAATTGAAATCAGATGGTGTTCAAGTTCAAATGATATTTTAAAAGCCTATTATTTTGGAACATCAATAAGCTTTATTACATTCAGATGTCTCTTGAAGTTTTCATTTCAAAAACCCATATATTTTTATTTTTAGCTTGATTTTTAGAATACATTTGGGGTTTTCCAATTTTATCAATATGTTGTATAACTGTTCTTTTCTAATTTCCACTCGAATTTCCATAAACTTCTAGATTCTAGACCATGTAATGTGAAGTTCCCATATGTATTACATACCCCTGTCAGTGAATTTTTGAAAATTTTTACCTATATTAAATTTTTCTATACATAGAGCTAAAATTACATTTATCTGTTTTAACAAAGTTTACACTCATGTCTGGTTTGATATTGGTGACTATGCTTGAGTAAGATCTAAAAACCAGTCTTTTTTTCTGTACACAAACATAAAAGATTCTAATATACAGGGTGTTACAATTTGTGAGTAAGCATGAGAATCTCAATAACCCGAGCAATAACCATATAGGGTACAAAATTTTGCAAAATAGGTTTTATTTTTTCCTGAGCTTATTTGAAGAGATACTTCAAAATAAATGACACTTTAGGTATTGTTTCCACCTTTTCTTCACTTTATTCAGAAACAAATGAGATTGTATATTGAGATTTTCATCAAAAGATACCAGTGTAAACCCAGTCATATCGATTCAATTTCTTTTATGGCCAATCAAGTCAACTAAGTATAGAAATTGTATTGGCTAGTAAAGTTTTTGAGCTGTTTAAGTTTTTTTTTTTAGTACTCGTACTACTACTGTGTACTTTATTTTTAGACATAGGATCAGCTTTTGCGAACAAATATTTATATTTACAAAATGAAGCAAATTTTAAGTTGAGTGGAGTAGCTTTGGGTGCGTTTACATCAGAACCTTAAAATAATAAAGTG
Source organism: Ceutorhynchus assimilis (assembly GCA_917834065.1). Classification (NCBI taxonomy): domain Eukaryota; kingdom Metazoa; phylum Arthropoda; class Insecta; order Coleoptera; family Curculionidae; genus Ceutorhynchus; species Ceutorhynchus assimilis. The sequence continues at coordinate 39,107,609 of OU892283.1, read as the reverse complement.
TGTTTTACCAATCTTTCTTGTAGGTTTATTTATCACCCCCACAAATCCGTGAGATTGAAAGTTAGTAATATAAAGTGTGTTTTTTTTTTTAAAGATAAAAGTCAAAATGACATTATGTTGGCAATACAATGTAAAATTGTCAATGCTTTCAAATTTTTTATGTAGAAAAGGCTTGTGCTGCCAACATAGTTACTAAATTTTTGACTTGGGGTATCTTAAAAAAAAAAAACTTTAGGTATAAAAATAAAAAAATACTATTTTAGAAACTTTTATTGATTATAAGTGGAAAACAAAAATTTGCTTAGATTTTTTAAAAAAAAGGAAAGGTACATTTTCAATCCACCCTAAGGAGGGTTGAAGCAACAGTTTGGGAATTTTTGATCTATTGAAAATGTTCAACTTTGCGGCTCAATTGCTCAGAAAGTATTCGAGCCAATTTAGCACGAATTTATAGAGAATTTAATGCTCTTTTTAAGGGTGTATAATTTATTTTGATTTGCTCGAGTTTTAAGGAAAATATTGGTAATTTTTCTTAACCTTGTCAAAATTTTTAATAAATTGAGATTTTTTTTTTTGAAATTTTTTTCCTGTTTGAAATGGTTATTTGAAGATGATGTTAAATTGTTTTTCCACTAATTAAGACCCGCTCTTTTGTTTGGAAAAGTCAATCAATCAATATCAATCAATATATGGTTTATTGTCGTAAAAATACAATTGATCTTTATAGACAAAGCAAAGTATAGGGCTTTAAAACAAAATAAAATAAAATATAAAGACATTGAAAATCACAACATTTAAATACAAAAATTTTACAAATAAAATCAAAAGAAAATACAAATAATAGAAACATACTTAAGCAAAATACACTTTGGCCTAACAAAATCTTAACTTATATATAAATACCCGGTTAAATTTTATAACCTTTATCAACCAGCAACGCTTTTACCGTTCTTCTAAAAGTCTGTATATTATGTAGTCTTCTACAGTCAGATGGCAATTTATTGAAAATCTTAATGCTGTCATAAATCAGGGATTGCTTTGTAAGGCTGGATCTTGGAATTGGGAGGGGAATATTTCTATCCTAAAGTTATAGCTCGGGGCAAAGATTACATCCCTGAATTTTTTAAAAAATAAGCAAACTGTTTCCAATATAAAAATGCATGTGACAGTTAAAATCTAATGTTTCAAAAATAGGGGCTTGCAATGTTCTCTTACATCAGCCCCACATAAGTATCTTATTGCCCTCTTCTGCAAAACAAATACCGAATCCAAAAGGGTTCTGTTACAGCAACCCCAGAAGGCCACTCCATAACGCAAAAACGACTCAATCAAAGCAAAATATGTTGTCCTGGCCATTCTGAATCCCAACGCAGAAACTGTTTGACGCACGGCAAAACACCCCGAGGCTAGTTTCCTATTTAAATTTGTTATGTGCTCACTAAACTTTAGTCTATCATCAATATAGATTCCCAGAAATTTTGCAGTATTAGAACCCCTTATTACCTTGTCACCAAGGGGAATGTCACTAATGGATAGCTTAAAACTTAAAACCTTTGTTTTTTCTATGTTAAAACAGAGAAAGTTGCTATTGCACCACTCTTTAATCTTGCCCATATCCTCAGAAATAATCTGTTTTAAAACCTCTGGGTCTTTATGATACCATAAAACAGTGGTGTCGTCAGCAAAGATAGTAAAAAAACCTTGTATATTAGTTATAATTAAATCGTTGATGTATAAAAGAAAAAGAACTGGGCCAAGCACCGAACCCTGTGGAACCCCATGATTTATTGGTCTAGGATCTGAGGCCTGGCACCCATTCCTGACCATTTGCTTCCTCCAACCCAAATATGATCTAAAAAACCTCAGCACACTACCTCTAAAGCCATACATATGTAGTTTTTTAACAACAATTCATGGTTAACGCAGTCAAAGGCTTTAGAGAAGTCGCAAAAAACGGCCGCGGCATATTCCCGATCATTCAGTTTGAAATAAAGCTCCTCTAAAAAAGAAAAGACAGCGTCATTTATACCCGTACCTTCCTGAAAGCCAAACTGAAATTTGTTCAAAATTTTATGTTTATCTAGAAATTGCAGCATACGCTCCTTGACAATTTTTTCAATTATCTTAGATAGCGTAGGTAAAAGGGAAATAGGTCTAAAATTAGGATTTATGCAATGACACTACTATATAGAGGTCTTCAAGCATTCAGGAAAGTTCCCAGTTGAAAAATTTTTATTTATTGCCTGAGCCACTACATTTAAAGTTCTGTCATCAAGATTAAGAAACAGTGACAACGGAATGCCATCGTTGCCCGCACCATTCCGATTTTTTATATTCCTCAAAACAACCCTAATTTCGGCAATATTTGTTGGTGTGAGCAGGAAATCGTCGGCAATAAAAGTGTCCTTCAAGTAATCTAAAGGATCTGTCTCAGACTGCAACCCCGCTGTCAAATTTTCCGCGATTGTACAAAAATAGTCATTAATAATGTTAGGATCCATGTCAAAATTCGGAAAGAGTACCTCTTTGAATTCTTATTTCAAAATCTTTAAACTTCAAAATTTTGAAATCTGTGAGAAGGAATTGTAGCTCCTATTAAGTTCTTGAAAACCTGTATTGGTAAATATTTTCAGGTTTATAGTTTTTGAGAAAATTCAGTTTAAAGTTTTTGACTAAATTTCGACTGAAATTCAAATTTGAGGCTCTAGGGCTCAAAAAGTATTTGAGCTATCACACTCAATTTAGCACAGATTTATAGAGAATTTGATGCTCTTTTTAATAGTGTATAATTGATTTTGAGTTGTTCAAATTTCAATGGAAATATTGGCAATTTTTCTTAACCTTGTCATGATTCCTCGCATGATTCGAAAAAAAATCAGGGGGCGGATTACGAACTCTCGATTCGAACCGAAACCGCCATGTTACACCGAAATTTTGATTTCGAACGCACTCCATGCGAATGCATTTCCACGAAAGTCACTCGACTGGTCGATTCGTATTCACTTTCGTATCGAGTGTCCGTTTCGAGTCGTGTTTTCGCAATCCCCCCGCTGGACTAAAAAATGATTTTTTTTTGTGATTTTTTTTCTCTTTGAATTGATCATTTGGAAACGATGTTAGGGTTTCTTTCGACTACTGTAGACCCGTTTTATCAATTGGAAAACTCAAAATTCAGAAAATATGAAAAATGAACAAATAGTATATTACATACCGAGGTGGAAAGTGTTTCATTACTGTCGAGAGATTTTAGTTAGACCGAGGTCTAAGTAAAATCTCGAAAACGCTCATTGTTCATCCATCTCAATACAAATACACAAGCACTACGCGTTTGACACTGACACTTTTGAGTTTGTTTATAATGGTTCCATGCTACTACTTATTTAATTTGAGAAATGTTGTGATTGGTGTGCAAGCGGGAATAATGACCATTAATCCCTGCGGGAATAATATATGTCATTAAACTGCCAAAATCACAAGTATAATACTGACATTATAATATGTCAGTTGTAAATAAAATATTTTTAAATCACTGAGGTGATAAACGTCTACTTACCTTTATTGTTATGCGTTCAATAATGTCATTTTTAAACGTCAAAATGGAATAAAAAATATTTCGCCACCTTTATTGTCATTAATAATGGTCCATAATATAACAAATAATTGTTTGATGCGTTTTCTTGACTGTTTTTTTGAAATAGTGAAGGTTTTTGTTTTTATTGTGAGTCAGTCAGGTTGAAAAATGAAACAACATTTTTTTTCACGTTTCGGAATTTTCTATTATAATTCCATCTTCAGAATTTGAAGTCAAAATTGTACAAACACAGATTTTTTACATTTTCAACATTTAAAATACTTTTTTTTTTGTAAAATGACGAAGACGACGTTACATTAAATGACAGAGTTAACTTACACAACAGAAAAAAAAAATCGAAAACATGGTTTTTTAAAAATAAAACACATGCAGAATTGGTTGTCGCTTATTCTGTAGTAGTAGTAGTACTACTACTTTTGACACAGAAATTGTTACCAGAAGTTTCTTGATCTTGAAAATAATTACTACACGCTCTCTGATTAGAACTACATATTTTACTTGTCAAATTATTTTTATTAAATAAAATACTCGAATCGAATTATATTTTATTTTAATAAAATAATACTTGATTAGGCTCAGATGACTTCTGGACTTTTTGCTGGTATTTCGGTAGCAAATCTGCTACCGTTGTCGAAGCTTGGGGAATGGAACACCTAAAAAATAAAAAAGGCAGAAAATTGTTCATATTTTTCGTAGGTTTGTTTGAGAACTCAAGGTAACATTATAAATCCACCACAAACATACAGACATTTAATACATAACAAATATATCACAGAATTTCTGATATGTATAACAATTGGTTTTATATACAAACAATTTTAACATTCTATTTTACAATTTTATTTCTTGCACCTAGATGTGTTACTATTTGTAGGTATGTGCAAAAACAACTCAAAATTAAGAATCATCTCAAGATTATTATTTCTCTGTATATGTACACTTGAAATAATTATTCCCCGATAAACAGATAACAATAAATATAAATCTAAACTTTAAAAACTACATTTAGCTGCTAACTGGACATCAAAACAAGCACTCAAACTCAGGCCATTTTGTGAAAACGAGGTGAAAACAAATCTTCTACACTCACGTCTAATCACTTTTTTGCTGGAAATCCTCCTAATTTCAATAGGCATTGTGTTGTAGGTACGTTGGGTTTTTTCATGAATATAAAAACCCAAATCCAAGATATACAGAGAGCGAACATTTAGGATATCTTCTGAATATAACAATTGGGTAGAATATCGTTTCTTCTTTTCAAACATTATTTTTAGTATGTAATTTTGAACCACATTTAAAGGTCTAAAGGAGCTCTGATACAAGCCATATGACCAGTCCATAACATATCAAGGATTCCATCAGAGCCTTATAGACATTGATAAGCAAATTCAAACCCAGTATATCTCTTAGATTATAGAATTTATGTATCAATTTTCGAATGTTGCCAGTTAGTCTAGATACATGTTGGTTCGATTTAAGGTTCATATCAATAATGATACCCAAATACTTAATACTAGTCACCTCACAGATATAATCATTCATGTTATCTATTTTAATTCTATCAAAGTTGGGTCAGTTTGCCAATGTAAAAGAAAATGCAATATATTTAGTTTTATTGATATTTGAAGTTAACTTAAAGGTGTTTAGCCAATTTGCTATCGTATTTATTCCCAATCTTGACAGTTTCTGTATAGGAACTGTAAAGATGTACATCCGACCAGGATTTAGCAAAGAAAACCACTGCTGTGTCATCAGCATAGGAGACAATTGACCCGTTTTCCAGCTTCAGAGAAGTTAAGGAGTTAATATATGTAAACCCTTTTTTACTGTTAATGGTTTACTTATGACTTGAACTATCTTTACCACTTGGGTCCTTTCATGGAGATAGTTCCTAAAGACCTCCAACACTGGGTCTTTCCACATTGTAGGCGTGTAACACGTTTAACAGTTTAGTGTGAGGACCAGTCTCAAAGGCCTTCACTACCTTGATCTAGAGACTATCTGATATCTGTTAAGTTACTTCATATATAAGTAGCATCTGTGGTCCTTGAACCACTGGTAAATCCAAATTGGTTCTTTGAAAGTATGTTTTTAGAACAAAAAAATTCACCGGCTCATTTTTCAAAAATTTTAGAAAAATTATTTATGACACTAATGGGTCTGTAGTTCTGTAGTTGCTAATGTCACTTTTGTGTCCAGCCTTATGATAGGAGTCACCACACTAGTCTTGAAATGGCTAAGTACAATGCCCGTTCTAAATATTAGGTTAATTATGTAAACAAGAGATCTAAGCAGAGGCACAAGCATATTTTATAATTTTTGATTCAACGCCGTCAATACCAGGGGCGCTATTGTTTTTAAGGGAATTTATCTGCTTTATTATATCAGATTCATTTACAGGTTTTGGAAACATGAAATTTTATTTTTGATTTTTTTTCTTACTGATAAGTTCTGTAGTATTTTTCAACAATTTAATAGGAATATTTTCTTCTCTTACTGACTTTTTATTGTTTTAAGGACTTCTGCAGAATTTTTTAGTGTAAGGTATAGTGAGTTGACAGTTCTAGTAATAAAAAACTTAATTTTCTTGCTGGAATCAATAGTGGGGCATGTATTTATAAAGAAATTGTTTATATAATTCACTATTTAGAAAGCACTTTCTTTAGGGTTTTACACTCGGTTTTACAGTATTTTGTGTAATAGCTATTTATATTATAACTGCGTCTATGAACATGATTACAATGAGTATGAAAGATTAGAACGACGAAGTCGTAGACTGAGTCGTTCTAATAAAATATTATTGACAACACCTTTCAGTTTTTTGCACGAGTATATAGAAAAATCAATGAATTTTATATCAACTTGTTTCGAGGAACAAAAACCCCAAGTTCAAGGAGCATTACAGGAGGTCAAGGAGCTCAGAAAGGAAACAGCATTTTGAAGCTTAAGGTTCAGCAGCTTGAGGTAAAAATGGACAAAATTGAATCCAATGAAAAAGCAAATAACATATATCCTATTCACAATCCGTAGTCCAAAGGTAAAGGTAATTTTATCACCTTTCCCTATCAAATAGCACTGAAAGGTGATAAATTTTACCTTTACCTTTGGATATCGGATTGTGAATAGATAATAGTTATTGTTGGTGTTCCTAAGCAAGCAAATATGAATAAAAAACAAATAACCCACAAAATCCTAAGCAGTATGAATGTGCAGATTCATGCAGATGATTTATTGGAGGGTTTCAAGCTCACAAAACAAGAAGATGAACCTATATTAGTAAAATTTAAAAATGTTAATGTGAAGCCCTTCGTAGAATCAAACAACTTAAGGGGACTACGATAAACACATGTGGCTTAGAAGGCAGGGATCGTAAGATATACCTCAATGATGACCTAACCATTAGGAAAAGAGAACTTTTTAAGCTGGTGAGGGACATCAAACAAAAGAAGGGATATAGAGCTGATTTTAGTTCCAACAACATAATTTATTTAAAGAGGGGTGAGCAGGACCCTCCCATAAGGATACAATCAGAGGCCGATTTATAGAAAAATCCGAGAAAAATCAGGGTAAGCTCCTCATTATTATCCTAATAAATCATTTATTCGTTGTGATAGAAACAACTTGCTTTATGGACAACTACAAGATATGTGATACCAAAGTATGTGACAATATCGATGAGTCTTCTTTATTTGATAACCATTTAAGAAACTTTAACATATTACATATAAATGTAAGAAGTATAATATACCAACATTTTGACCAATTCCTAGTATTTTTTGAAGCATGTAGAAAGAAATTTGATATATGTAATTGTAATGTCAGAAACTCACAATGTCTATCGATACTAACAATTTACACAGACACAGAAAGACAATACTTTAAACATATGCGATGGCTGTATAGTATATAACGGGTCTTCAAAAAAAAAAAAAAACAATCAAAGATTGCTTTGATTATGAAAACGTATGTCGCATTAATGTTTCTTTATAGGTCAGGATTTTTGACATGACAGTTTGACATTAATGTTCATTTACAAAATTAAAGAAAAATATTGCTAAGACATACGTTTAAAAAACCATAGCAATCTGCGATTGTTTTTTTTTTTGGGGATCCGATATTAACCAAGAGTATTGCACAGGTCATGAATTGTTAATACGTAATAATCTTCAAATAATAAAAGTTTCATTGCTAAAAAACGATACAACCATTGACATCCTTGCTACATATTATGTGTAGGTGTTTCCTTACAAATAAAGATTAATTTATAGGAAGCTCAAATAATGTATTGCAAAGATCTAAAACGTACAAAGGTCAAATACAAGTTTCTGTTGATGACTAATGGTGACATGAACATTAACCTATTAACAGCAGAATCTGAAGCAACAATAAACTATATTACTATAGTTCATACCAAATAAACTTGTTGTTGTGACATCGATGACGCCATTTTTAAAATCGATATCGCCAACCGTGAAAATATTCGGCGTCGGATTGACTTAATTGGAATTTGAATTTCCCGCTGGCCATTCAGTTGGTAACACCATGTCAAAAAATGTAACGTTGCCAAATTAAATTCTTGACATTTTGATTGCATTTTGGCAGTTTACGAGTTTTTGGTTTGTGCTGTTAATTGTGACCTTGTTTTTTGAAATCAGCTTGTAGTGCGAAGTGTACAAGATGCCGAAACAGCTTAACAGCCGTTGCAAAGAACTAATCGCATCCTTTTTACAATATTTCGAACGAGAACGCGATAATAATGGCCCTTAATGTCCCTTAAATGCTGTTAGGAAGGTGAGTTTATAAGTCGTTGCTGTCGTGTGACCAAATACGAATTTTTAATTTGAACTTTCTCTCATTTTTAGCGAGTAGCAGAGGCTTTAAACTTAAGTATGTCCACTGTCTGTGCTATTTCGAAGGCAGTAAAAAATAATGAAGATTTGGAATCGCCTTCTAAGAAACGATGCACTTCGAATAAGAGAGTCTGTTATGTTTCAAAGCTCGATAGCAGTGCTATACATAACACTATTTACGATATGTGTATAAAAAGTAAATCGTTTGAGACAAAGGTACATATAGATATCTATGAATCGCCTTTTTTCTTCTTGTAGAACAGCATGTAACATTATCCTGTATATGGGGGCAATTGAAAGACAAACAATTATTTGATGGCAGTAGCATGCCATTGAGTAGAATCTTAAAAGAAATAGGCTTCAAATGGAAAAAAAATGACCCAAGACGAGGGCTCATGGAACTTCCTGGGACTTTATTCTCGAAACAGGGGAGCAGCGCTCTCATGAGAACGAAGGCTCTGTCTTCATCGTCCGTATTCATATTTCCATAACACTGACAATGACAAAGCAATCGTTCTCATGAGAACGCTGTTCCTCGGTTTCACGAATAAAGTCTCTGATATTGCTGTTAAACGCATAACATTTTTAAGGTCTTATCTAAGACTGAAACAGGAGGCTTTGTACCAGTTTGTTTTCTTGAACGAGACTTGGATTTTTCAAAATGGTACTATTAACCGTGGGAAGACAACAACAAGCGAAGTGTTAAAACTACCAAAGTTGATGGTATAGGTAAATATAAACATGAATACAGAGAGCAGTGTATTATATGTACAAAGAAATGCTTTTTCTAGATATATCATACCTACTTCATGCTGGCACTGAAAATGGATTCATTGAAGGTACATCGCTTGTATATTCATCGAAAACTCAACTTAACGACCATCATGAAGAAATTAATCAGCAAAACTTTTTATGTTGGTTCGAAAATCAGCTGTTGAAGAACTTGAGTGAACTATCTGTCATTGTTATAGACAATGCTCATATGGCATACGCTCTTCCACTTCAATAGCATACATCCTTTCACTTATCAATATTGATGAAGACTCTAGCGATTTCAGCGATTTCAGTGATCCAGAATAATTGAAAATCTTCTTGATGGATCAAATATTCATAATATTTAATAAGATTTTTATAGTATTTAGAGTGGCTGTAAATAAAATAGGTACTGAGCGTTATTATTATATTTTATGTGATGATTGAAAATTGAGTTGTTATTAAATATCTATAAAACCAAGCTTTGAAGCAATGTTTATAATTTAAGTAATAAATGTTTACATTATATTATAATACAATAATCCATTATTGTTTCTGAAAATATTTTGACCAAAGGAAAATATGGAAGAGACGGCAACGCTGTGCCGGCCGAGCTTGACAACCCGACTGTAAGTTTATTTGGTATGAACTATAGCTTTCAATCTCACGGATTTGTGGGGGTGATAAATAAACCTACATGAAAGATTGGTAACTCAAAATCATGTCCAAATCACTAATTTATTTAATGCCAAGAAATTTTTTTCAATTGTTTAAGTTCAGTCATATTAGAACATAAACTCACAGATAATGATCCCGTTTTGCTGAATATTAGACTTGAGTATAACATGGAAAAACAATTTTACCCACAAAATAATTATCAAATACTCAATTAGTGATGGGCAGATTCCCGGGAAAGTGTTTTTTGGGGTTACCGGGAACATTCCCAGCAACGTTCCCTAAAATTGGGAATGTGAAGGAATGTTTGCAAAAACCAAACAAAATTGCCTGCATCTATTAAAAAAAAAAATAATAATATTTGAAAAATAAACTTGTTTTATTCGATAATGCATTTGAAAAATATATACTAAGGAAATAAAATAGTATATTATATGCGGAGGTGGAAAGTGTTTCATTATTGTCGAGAGATACCTACTATGGTTCACCGAGGTGCGAAGCACCGAGGTCAACCAATTCTCAAGACAATAATGTGAAAACTTTCCACTGAATTATGTATACTATTTTATTTTGAATCATCAATTATTGGAAAAAGTAAGGTAAAAATATGGTAAAAAATGGAATTTCGACTGATAGTCTGACACCGACATTGACATCTTATGAAATTTCAACAATATGAACACATGTGACATTTACTTCTTAATACAAACATTACACCTGAATTTGTGTTTAGGTGTGAAAGAACAATTTATCAGGGCCGAAAGTGAGTTCTCCAGGCCGAAAGTGACTGTTCTCCTGTTCGAACCTTCAAACCAGTGAGGAATGTGAAAATTACATATATGGTTCAAAATAAAATATTTATACCTATGTCTTTGTACTCTTGACTCTTGAGATCAGTGAAAAAACTTAAACATTACTACATTACTACTGTGTACATTGTAACTATAGAATAGACGCACACACATATTAAGTAATAAAAAAATAAAAACTACATTTTATTTTTTACCTAGTAGTAAGAAAAACTAAATAATTTTACCCTGAAAAAATACTAAATATTGTATTGTAATATTGTACCTACTAAACCCTGAAAATCTCGAAGTGCTAACAAAAAAAAGACAACTTGTTAATTGTTGCGCTTTTTGGTGTAGTAGGTTATTAGACTATAAAATATCATTCAATTTTGTTTTTTCAAAAACATTCCCAGTTTTTGTTCACTTTCCTGACCTTAAAGGAAAGTTCCCGGAACGTTCCCTGGGAATGGGAAAGTTCCCTAGGGAACGTTCCCTTCGACACATCACTATTATACTCAATCATAAAATATTCTCAAGGCTTGTACCAAAAGCAATATGGAATGGGGTAACTAGTTTAGATAATGTAAATGATTGTACTGTCAATTTTATTAAGGCGGATTTAAACAACTTTTGATAAATTTAAGTCGTAATTTTTCCATAATTTAATGCGTAATTTAATACATAACTCAATACCCCAGTTTAAACAACTTCATAATTTAATACATAATTTTTGAAATGTCATTAATATTCTATTGATATTTTAAAATTTGACCCTGATAGAACTCAAAAGGTCCAGTTTTTGCATAATTCAACGCATAAAAGTTAAAAGTTGGGAACTTTTAAGGTTATCCATTATGAACTAAATTATGAATTGAGCATTAAATAGATGTATACACGCTTCCATAGAAATTAATAAATTTAACTTTAAAGCTTATGCACTAAATTGTGAATTACGCACTAAATTAAAGTTATGAAGTTGTTTAAACTCGCCTTTAATTTGTTAAAAAATATTATAATAAATGATTCAACAAAAACCAAAATAAAAAGGTTAAAAAACTACTTAAAACCATGGATTACAAAGGGTTTGTTGTATGTACTGCAGAGCTGGGCAAAGCCCTCAGTAAAAGGGCTTGAAGCACTAAGCCCTAAGCCCTCTATCAAAGTGCTTCAATTTCAAGCACAAATTCCTTTTTATTTTCAAAAGTGCTTCACAAGCACAAAGCCCTCAAAGTGCTTTGGGCTTGACAAGCACAAAGCCCTCAAAGTGATTTGAAAAGTGCTTGAAGCACATCAAAAGTGCTGGGGGTGCCTTGAAAAGGGCTTCAAGCTCTTTAAATGTGCTTCAAGCTCTTTAAATGTGCTTGAAGCTCTTTAAATGTGCCTAAAGCACTTTGAATTTGTAATAAAATTCTCAAAGTGGCATAAGCTACCACGTACACTCATCACACAGAATTGGTATAGTAGAGACGAACTTTACATTTCACAGAGTAGCAGTAGTATGTTTTTTTTTGAGATTTAGTTCTGGGGTACTACATGGTAATTCAATTTTAAGGTTTTGAAAATGTTCAATGGGGAAAAGTGGAAAAAATCCAGTGATAAAGTTAAATAGGTTACCAATATAAATTAATTATTTATTTGAATAATAAGTTCATTATTTTTTTTTAAATTCCATTCTAAGCTCAAGCCCAAAACCTCCATTGTTAAGAGAGAAAAGACATAAGACGGTTCAAGTTCAAATAATGGAAAAAAAAATTAAGGGACAAAACACGATCGAAAATTTTCAAGTGGGGGATAGGTTGAGTGATGGTCAATTCAAATTCCTTTCAAAGTGCTTCAAGCCCTTTTAAAGTGCTTCAAGCCCTTTCAAAGTGCTTCAAGCTCCCAAAAGTGCTTCAAGCCCTCTTAAAGTGCTTCAAGCCCTTTCAAAGGGCTTCAAGCTCCCAAAAGTGCTTCAAGCCCTCTAAAAGTAATTGAAGCTCATTGAAAGGGCTTGAATTACTTTTTTCAATTACAAATTACCAAGCACTTTTCTAAAGTAATTGACTTTGCAAGCCCCAATTACAAATCTATAAAAGGGCTTGAAGCACAGGGCTTTCAAGCCCTCAAAGGGCTTCAAGCACTTTCGCAAGCACAAAGCACTCAAGCCCTGCCCAGCTCTGATGTACTGTATATAAAAATAACCAAGCTATATTAGACAGGTATAAAATGTATAGAAATACTATCTCCAAACTTATTTGATCTTCAAGATTCTATTATTATAAAACTCGAGCTTATGAGTGTAACAATAATCCTAAGAATCTGTGGCAAGTAATTAAGGAAGCTTCAAATAAAGATATATCTTCATTCAGGCCATAGGTATACCTATGGCGTAGAAATAAAAAATGCATTATAAGCAAAAATAAATAAGAAATTTCAAATAAAAACAAATTGCTGCGAAGTTTAATGACTATTTTAGTTCCATTGCAGGTGGAATAGCTAGTAAAATAAAGCCAGGTGAAGTTGTTCAAAGGGAAAAAGTGAGAGATCCATTTTTCTTGAAACCTGTCATGCAGAGCTTTAGGCCAAATAAAATAATTGAAAAATAAAGTGAAGGGTGGGGAAGATTACATTTGCTCAGACCTATTGAAAATCTACCTTCAATTTTTATTAGAACCTATAACACATATATTATTATTTTTGGATAAATATGAGTTACTCAGTGAAAATTAATTTGGCTTCAGAGAGAGTCTGAGTACTGAAAATGCTCTGTGTCGAGTTTCAGGGAAGATTTTAAGAAATTTGGACAGTGGAAAAAAAGTTATAGGTATCTTCCTAGATCTACAAAAAGCATTTGACATTTGACACTATGGCATATCATATTCTACTCAGCAGACTAAATTGCATAGGTCTCAGAAGACTGCCAAATACTTTAATAAAATCATATCTGACAAATAGATATCAGGGGCCGGATTCACGTCTCAGGGAGTAGAACGAATGTTGTCCTTGTCAACGTAATCGAAAAGTAAATGAGAATGCTAAAGACGAAAAAAGTGTTCTTTCGGGGAGCCCAACTCCTTGAGACGAGAATCTCCTCCCACAGAAGGTCATCATTTCTGGGGAACTGAGTGACAAGCTGACGTGGAGTATGGAGTACCGCAGGGGATAGTGCTTTCACTACTGCTTTTCATTATCTATATAGATGGGATTATGTCTGCTACTTCAGAGGGTGACGTCTATTGTTTTGCTGATGACACAGGAATAATAGGTAGTGGGGAAAATTGGGAATCAACAAGAATGATAGCTGAAAGGGCAATGCAAAAAATAAAACACTGGCTTGATGGTTGTTTGCTCTCATTAAATGTTAATAGAACGAAATTTGTTGCTTTTTCATTCTCAGCTTGTCATTTACCAACTTTTCATAATTTGAAAATTCATGAATCAGATTGTAATAATTGCTGTAACCGACAAAATTAGATTAATATTTAAGTGCTATGAGATGAGGAATGTAGTAAATCCAAAAACTTTGATCTACTATGCACTAGTAGTGGAATCTCTTATAAATTATGGAATTGTGGTTTGGGGGTGACATTTTTAGAAAAATTACAAATTGCGCAAAACTGGCTGATAAAAGTAATGTTATTTAAAAGTAAATATTATCCATCGCTTCTGGTTTACAAAGATAGCAATTTACTATCAATAAAACAACTTTAATATAAAGCTGTAATACGATACATGTTAAAAAATCAGGACTACAAAATTAATATATGTCATGGAAAAAATAGAAGAAAAGTTAAGAACAGAAATGTCAGCCTTATATACCATAGTGTGCCAAACTTTAGCAGTAGGATTAGTAGGTAGTAGGGAAATAAGATGTGTCAAAGTTTATTATAATATTAATGCATAGAATGTATATTATCTTGTTATCTGTAATTGAACTTGTGATACTATTGCTGAAAAAATAAATCTCTGGTGATCTATGGCGATAACTTTTTGGACTTGTAAAAGTTCTTGACTGGAAATATGTTGTTAAAAATACTGACTCACATTCATAGATGGATGACCATAACACTAATTTCTTGTCTAAAGTAAGTCATTTTCGTCTTTGAAAAAAATTCTTTTAAGCACGCAATTATTTCGATTATTATGCTATGCTGGCTTCTCTCAGTTGGAAGGTTTATATTAATAATCTCTGCATCATAATCCGACAGCGTTGTACTCAGTACGTAACTAGAAGAATCATTTTTTGAATTGTGAAAAATATGAAGTAGTGTAGATGTTTTCTCAGTCTCACAGGTAACTTTAAAGATAGTTTGTTTCAGATTATACGTAAGCATTTAACAGCTCCAGAAGTTGTTTCATCTGATTATTTTGGTTGATAAAATTGACATTAAGAGTCACCAGCACACAAATATTTGGTCCTCGTCGATATATGCACAAAGCAATGACTTTCAGTTGTTCTTTGTATAGTAGTACAGCAGCAAACTCGATATTACCTTCAATACAAAACTTCAGTTGTTCACACTTATGTATGAAGTATCTTTTTTTTTTTTGTTTATGTAGCAAACTGTATTTGTTATATAAATAACCAAGTAAATCAGTACTAAATTTTGTGGATTGTCAATTTGAAAAAAAAAAAAATAATAATTTTTCACAGTAAATGTGAGATTACAATCTTGATTACAATTTATAACAATAACAATTGGGATCCGTTTCTTTATGAAGTTCAATAACAATAATGTTCAAACGGTGGAAATGTATTTGACCTGAAAAATTTGAAATTGTAGGTAAAGTAGGTATATTGTCCCCAAAAGATTTATCTATTGTTTGAGTAAGATTACTATGATAATGGTATTGATCCTATTACTTTATTAACAGGATAAGGAAGTATCAAGGTGCAAACCACCTAGTTCTTTGCTGAAACTATGGGGAATTTGAAGCAATTTATGGGAAATTGGAGGAATTTATTGGTTTTAACACTGATATTTTGCGAGTTTGTTGATAGATTGAAGATTGAAATTTATGAAAAAAATAATCACATTTTCACAAAATCCACCCTCTATTCCAGATTACAGGCGGTGCAGGTTTCGTAGGCTCCCACTTGGTCGACAGCCTGATGCTGGAAGGCCACGAAGTTATCGTTGTCGACAACTTTTTTACCGGCCGAAAACGCAACGTCGAACACTGGCTCGGCCACGAAAATTTCGAATTGATCCATCACGACATCGTCAACCCTTTATTCATTGAAGTGGACGAAATCTATCATTTGGCTAGTCCGGCTAGTCCACCCCATTACATGCACAACCCAGTCAAGACTATTAAGACAAATACTTTAGGGACTATTAATATATTAGGTAAAATTTTTGCTTATTTTGACTGACTTAAAATATAGGTTTTTATTTTTTTTTTATAAGGTTTAGCTAGAAGATTAAATGCCAAAATTCTAATAGCGAGTACATCGGAAGTTTACGGTGATCCTGATATTCATCCTCAGCCTGAGACTTATTGGGGACATGTGAATCCCATAGGTAAGCCATTTCCAATAATGATTAATTATTATTAGATAAATCTCTTTTTAGGTCCTAGAGCTTGCTACGATGAAGGTAAAAGGGTCTCGGAAACCCTAACTTACGCCTACGCAAAGCAAGAAAGCATGCAAGTGAGGGTGGCTAGGATTTTCAACACTTACGGCCCCAGAATGCACTTGAATGATGGAAGAGTGGTTTCAAACTTTATTTTGCAGGCCTTACAAAATGACGTTATAACTGTAAGTTGCTTTTTTTATGTCTTCTTTGGGTTGATTATTGTTTTGTTAGGTTTACGGGTCTGGTGACCAAACAAGGTCCTTCCAATACGTTTCGGATTTGGTCGAAGGTATGGTAGCGCTTATGAATTCGAATTACTCGTTACCAGTGAATTTGGGCAACCCTGTTGAGCATACCATTACTGGTAAGTCAATAATATACTTTATTAGTAAGTTGAATTTTTTTCCGTTTGTAGAATTTGCTTCAATAATCAAAAACCTAGTGGGAGGGCACAGTAAAGTTGTACATGTAAGCGAAGTCGAGGATGATCCTCAACGCCGAAGGCCGGACATTGGAAGGGCCAAACAGTACCTCAACTGGGAACCAAAGGTTGATTTGAATACTGGTCTTCACAAGACTGTTGAATATTTCAGGTAGGAAACTGAATTTTGTGTAATTTTTCTCCATTTGTTTTTGTTCCAGACAAGAACTGAAAAGATTCAAATACTCGCATAGGAACAAATTCAAGATCAAAAAACCCAGCTAGTGATTGTACATTGTTGTAGATAAGATGATTTTGTTTTTTATAACTTTGTTATTGTTGTTTTGTTACTTTGTCTTGACTTAGTAATATTTAACAAGAAAGGTTTGTTCCTATTTTTAAGTTTTACAAACATGTGATAACATTTTGATTCGGGGATGTGTGTCTATTAGAAAATAAATGTTTTTTTTTTTGGAAAAAAAGTTCCAGATATTATTGAGGTAAATGTGTTCTTTATTACACGAAGTTTGTGTGTTTTTTTTTGTATAATAATTTTTAGTGTAAATAATCTTGTATTTAATTGTCTATACACTTGTTAATACTTTACAATAAATAAATTAATAAGTATATTATTTAACAAGTATGTAATGATAGCTATTACAATGCGAGTAAAATACTATACTTTTTTCTACGACTATTTTGTTTTATTTTTTGAATATTTATACACCCTATTACCTGGATGTTTGAGGCTTTAAACTCAGATTAGGCTTACAAAAGAATCTGAGAGACTGTTTTTCAAACTTTGAGGCAATTCTCACTAAAAAATCAACAGAAAAGTTGTGAGTTTCTGAAAAATTTCAATTTGATAATACCTTGATCTGATTGATCTGATGTTTTACTTCAGAATTGAACAAATTATTATTGTTTCTTCAATTTGAAATTTCAATATAATGTGCTCCTTCCCTTATTCCTTTTTTCGCTACAAAAGTTTCATAAAATCTTCAAAATATAAAAGGGTGCGAAATAGATATTACTAGGAAATGTATTCATGAAATACAAATTTTTGACTGTTTTGTCCATAAATATTTACTTGTATTTCATTTAAGTCAAGATCATTTTTAATTGAAAAAAATTAACACCAATTTCCTTTATCGCCACAACAACTAATAAGCAAATTAGATGGGCAATTTAAATATCGTAAATTTGTACGTTATCCTTTTAAAAAAACGACGAATTGTTCAATATTGATGTTTGTTTAAATTCCAAGCACAAGGTCTATTACCGAGCCACCAGCGGCAATATAATTTTTACAGTCGGCACACACTTGCTGCAAGTTTGGTACCTAACTTTTTTTAACGACAAGAAATTGTTAATTGAGTTTTTATTTTCAAAACATTACTAGTGTAATAGGTAAAACGAGCAGTTGAAGGTTTAAAAATGGGAGAAAATCACGGGTTATTGGTAGTGCGGTAAGAATGAAGTTTTATGTGGTATTTTGGGAGATTTTCCTGTGCATTTGATCAGGTAAATTTATATAAATCTTCATTAATAAACCTTATTTTAACCAAAATGTAGAAATTTATAACAAATTGCTCAGACAGCACGAAAGCATCTTAAAGACGTCCCTAAGGTGTCCACAAACGACATTCAAGACGTTTTTCTTACGTCTTCAAGGCGTCTTAAAGACATTTTGAAGACGTCGTATGTTACATACAAAATCCAACGTCTTTCAGACATCAGCCTGAAAACATATTTAAGGTGCGCACATTTTTTCAAAAAAGTCTTCTTTTCTTTTTTTTATTCCTGAATTTTCATAACTTTTTTATTCTTGGCTCTCAAATTTTTTTTATAATTATTCTAAGCTCTCCTTGATTTCAGTTTGAATTTTCTGGATCTTAACCCAAACATTCAAGAGTCTGGAATAGAGAAAATGTGAAATAGGGGTGCGGAAAAATTATCAAAAAAGTCCTCTTTTCTATCTTTTCTATTCATAAATTTTCATTACTTTTCTATTCCTGGTGCTTGAATTTTTTTATGATAATTCCTAGCCCTCCTTGATTTCAGAGTTTGAATTTTCTGGATCCTAACCCAAACATTCAAGAGCCTGGAATAGAGAAAATGTGAAATAGGGGTACGGAAAAATTATCAAAAAAGTCTTCTTTTCTATTCATGAATTTTCATTACTTTTCTATTCCTGGTGCTTAAATTTTCTTTATGATAATTCCTAGCCCTCCTTGATTTCAGAATTTGAATCTTCTGGATTCTTACCCAAGCATTCAAGAGCCGGGAATAGAGAAAATGTGAAATAGGGGTGCGGAAAAATTATCAAAAAAGTCTTCTTTTCTATCTTTTCTATTCATGAATTTTCATTACTTTCCTATTCCTGGTTCTTGAATTTTCTTTATGATAATTCCTAGCCTTCCTTGATTTCAGAGTTTGAATTTTCTGGATCCTAACCCACACATTCAAGAGCCTGGAATAGAGAAAATGTGAAATAGGGGTGCGGAAAAATTATCAAAACAGTCCTCTTTTCTATCTTCTCTATTCATGAATTTTCATTACTTTTCTATTCCTGGTTCTTAAATTTTCTTTATGATAATTCCTAGCCCTCCTTGATTTCAGAATTTGAATCTTCTGGATTCTTACCCAAGTATTCAAGAGCCTGGAATAGAGAAAATGTGAAATAGGGGTACGGAAAAATTATCAAAAAAGTCTTCTTTTCTATTCATGAATTTTCATTACTTTTCTATTCCTGGTGCTTAAATTTTCTTTATGATAATTCCTAGCCCTCCTTGATTTCAGAATTTGAATCTTCTGGATTCTTACCCAAGCATTCAAGAGCCGGGAATAGAGAAAATGTGAAATAGGGGTGCGGAAAAATTATCAAAAAAGTCTTCTTTTCTATCTTTTCTATTCATGAATTTTCATTACTTTCCTATTCCTGGTTCTTGAATTTTCTTTATGATAATTCCTAGCCTTCCTTGATTTCAGAGTTTGAATTTTCTGGATCCTAACCCACACATTCAAGAGCCTGGAATAGAGAAAATGTGAAATAGGGGTGCGGAAAAATTATCAAAAAAATCTTCTTTTCTATCTTTTTTATTCATAAATTTTCATTACTTTCCTATTCCTGGTTCTTGAATTTTCTTTATGAGAATTCCTAGCCTTCCTTGATTTCAGAGTTTGAATTTTCTGGATCCTAACCCAAACATTCAAGAGCCTGGAATAGAGAAAATGTGAAATAGGGGTGCGGAAAAATTATCAAAAAAGTCCTCTTTTCTATCTTTTCTATTCATGAATTTTCATTACTTTCCTATTCCTGGTTCTTGAATTTTCTTTATGAGAATTCCTAGCCTTCCTTGATTTCAGAGTTTGAATTTTCTGGATCCTAACCCAAACATTCAAGAGCCTGGAATAGAGAAAATGTGAAATAGGGGTGCGGAAAAATTATCAAAAAAGTCCTCTTTTCTATCTTTTCTATTCATGAATTTTCATTACTTTCCTATTCCTGGTTCTTGAATTTTCTTTATGATAATTCCTAGCCTTCCTTGATTTCAGAGTTTGAATTTTCTGGATCCTAACCCAAACATTCAAGAGCCTGGAATAGAGAAAATGTGAAATAGGGGTGCGGAAAAATTATCAAAAAAGTCTTCTTTTCTATCTTTTCTATTCATGAATTTTCATTACTTTTCTATTCCTGGTGCTTGAATTTTCTTTATGATAATTCCTAGCCTTCCTTGATTTCAGAGTTTGAATTTTCTGGATCCTAACCCAAACATTCAAGAGCCTGGAATAGAGAAAATGTGAAATAGGGATGCGGAAAAATTATCAAAAAAGTATTCTTTTCTATGTTTTTTATTCATGAATTTACATTACTTTTCTATTCCTGGTTCTTGAAATTTTTTTTATGATAATTCTTAGCCATCCTTGATTTCAGTGTTTCAATTTTCTGGATCCTAACCCAAACATCCAAGAGCCTGGAATAGAGAAAATGTGAACTTAAAGACGTTTTCAACGAGATAATCTTTTTCAAAAACATAAACCATTAGGTATTCACTTTGAGGCCTGGTTGTACTACATACCAGATAGTTTTCTTTAAAATGTGAATTTACGACATCTTCAAAACAACGTCTTTTTTTAATGTTCAGACGTAATGCAGACTTAAAAAAGACGTCTTCGAGACTTTGTGTGCTGTCTGGTTGCAGGTTCATTTCAGTGTTAGTTTAATTATGCACTAACCCAAACAAACCCTTCTAAAATAAACAGTGAAATATTAATTTCCTATAAAAGTCATATGAATTTCAATTAGAAAAACATACCAAAAACTCCTCCAACTTGTTGTTTAATCATAAGCCTGGCCTTAAAAAAACATACACCAACAGAATACTTATTAATCGTTGTAGTACGTGTCCGAAACGTAAAATTATCGTAATTTGTTCGTGTTTTGACACTTTCAATGAACAATTAGCTCCTAAAATTTTCATTGAACAATAAAACCTTGACTAACATGGACAACAATTATAAAGCCTATAATTACGTTTTCTAAAAGGAAAATCGAAAAGTGTTTTTAATCACCAATAAATCCTATTAAAATTTAATTTGGTATCCTAAGTGAAGATTAACCCATTATTCCAAAAACAAAATTTCACTTTATGTTAAACAAAACTGAAGGAACACATGATTAATTCGGGCACTTTAGACATCAAATCGATGGTGTTTGTTATCGGAAGAATCCATTTTTGGACGTGCTTTAAGGTGGAATTTTTAATTTTAATGGGACCGTTTATACGTGGGAACTACAAAAAGAATTTTCAAATTTGTTATAATTGTTCATAATATTTAATTTCTCAAGCAACAATTCTTAAATGAGGCTTAATGCAATTTGTCAATATTACAATTTTCAAAGAGGATTAATTTTTTCAATATTTTAAGCAAAAATTATGCCTCCGTTAATTGAGAAGTTTCTTTTTAAATTTTTTAAATGAGGCATCAAAATGTTTGGAGGAGTTTCTCAATTTTCAAAGCAAATCATACGAGACTTTCTTTGCTTTTTACTTGAAATTCGCATATCAGGCAGTAAGTGATTCTGGCAAAGCATTATCTCGAAGTATTTATGGAAACTTCAAGAAATTACAAGTTACAATCAAAGCTTCTTCAGTTTTCTTGAGTTTCTAGAAACAACTATCAAATTTGAAGCAATTTTCAATGAATAAGTTTCTTAAAGTTTCCAGAAATTACAATTTTCCAAGAGCATCTTCAGTTTCTCAAGTTTTCAAGCAAATTTTCTCAAATAAAAAGCTACAATCTAGGGTAGGAACAAGCCAACGTTTCGACAATAATTAGTGTATGACCAGAAACAGAACAAAAGTTAATAGTTATGTAGATCATGAATGATTTTCCCTGATTTCTTCTGATTACCAGTAAGATTGCCTAAGAACTCCCCTGATAACATATGCTCAAATTATACAAATTTTTGAAAACTCCGCATGCGTTAAATCTAATGATTGACTGATTTCCTCAAGATTTCCCAGGATTTCCTTAAGATTTCCCCTGAGTTCTTTAATATTCTTCCTGATTCCCCCATTATTTCTTCTGATTTCCTTATAATTTCCTCTGATTGGTTTCTTCAAATTGCCTATTGATTTTCCTCAATTACACATTTCCTTTCCGAATTCCGAGGGGTAAACTGCAGGTCAGTTTTTGCGATTTTAGGGGATATGAATGATTTCCCATAATTTTTTTCAGATTAAAATTCCCCTGATAACATAAGCTCAAACTAAAAAGATTTTTGAAAATTGCGCATGCGTTAGATCTAGAAATTGACTAACTACCTTAAAATTCCCCATAATTTCCTTGGGATTCCGCCTGAGTTCCTTCAGATATTCCTTGATTACCCATCATTACCCCATAATTTCCCCTGATTGCCTAGGATTTCCTATAGATTCCCCCTAATTTGTACACCCAGTTTACTCCTCCGGATAAACCGCAGGTCAGTTTTGTACACCAGATAACAGTTTTAGGGGAAATCATGTATGATTTCGCATGATTTCCTCTGATTTCTTCTGATTACCAATAAGACTGCCCAAGAATTTCCCTGATAACATAACCTCAAATTATAAAGATCGTTGAAGACTGCGCATGCATTAGATCTAGAAATTGACTGATTTTCCATGATTTCCTTAAGACCCCCCCTCCCCAAGATTTTTCTTATAATTTTCCCCGCGATTGCTTTGGATTTCCTCGTGATTTCCCCTAATTTGTACACCAGTTTACCCCTCCGAATGATTTCGCATGTTTTTTTCTGATTTCGCCTGATTATCAATAAGAACCGTCAACGCATGGCCAACTTGACGAAAGATTTTCCTCATTATTATATATCTGCCTCTTTTCAATTTCTTCGATTAAAAAAGAGACAAACAGAAAACGATGCAACTAAACAATTTGTTCCCTTTTTTGGATACAATAAATAATAATTTTGATGGATTTGAGGAAGCGCCTAATTTTTTGACAGTTGAGAATGCAAGGTTGAAGCTTAATTTTCATGCATCCGTTTTTCCGTCAATCCGGAAGTATTCCTATTGGTCCAATATTTTGGCGCGAAAATATTTGGACCAATAGAAATACTCCCGGATCAACGAATTGACGGAAAAACGGATGCATGAAAAGTAAGCTTTACTTAATAACAAAAATCTCTCTGTCTATGAACAATAACTGTCAATTATAAAAGATTTTTTCGGAATCAATTTTTGTTTATTCCCGGCTCTTGAATTCACTTGACAATTATTGTCATTTCGGGCAAATTACAATGGTTCCGACGAGAATAGCATGATTTTTTATTTTTGTGACGGTATAATCTTGTTAATTTCGGGAAGCGCCTATTTCATACATGGCCTACTTGATGAAAAATTGTGACAGAAAGTTTGTCTATCTCTTCTCAATGTTATTGATTGGAAAAAGAGGGACATGAATGAACAAAAAATACCAATTGACGTGTCTCGTAATACCTGGTGTGCGCGCGCAACTCGTGGGTTGCAGGTGAGCATCCAATGAAAATCGAGTTTGTTACGGGCTTACGTTATATTCGTATTCAGGGACGACTTCAGATTTAATCGTTCCTCTTTCTTTGTAATTTGACAAAGAGCAAACTAATACTTTACGTATTACTTGAACTTATCGCAGTGTCGTTTAAGGTTATATTAGATTATACTTGACATATTTCTTTGCAATTTCATTGTGCGATGTTGCCGGATGAAACATTTATGAAAATAAAAGTGCCATCGATGTTAACATACACTTTAAAGCTCTTCTTTTGTCTGATTTAAGGCGTTGTAAAACACTTGACAATATATTACTTCTTTATTGTTATAATGTTCGATTTGTATTGTCTACATTTGTTTTACGACAATAAAATCTGGCTACACTGCAGCCACGAGTTGCGCGCGCATGTCATTTTTTGTTACTTTCTAACTTGTATTTATCACAATTAAGCTCTCTTTTACTATTTCTGCGAGACACGTCAATTGCTTGTGCCTTTTTGAAGTGTAAATGTCATCACTGGTGCTTTGGCATAGGCTATCCTGTAATAGTAAGGTGTATTATCCTTGATTTGGTAGTGATAGAAAAAATTTAGTCATCACTCATCAGGTGATTCTTATGGAAAGAATTATGTTTAGGTACCTACACCTTTGAATATAAAACTACAGGAAGGAGCATAACTTCGAATCTGCGCGCCCAAAATACGTGGAGGTTGCATATGGCCGACTAGTATTTCCGTTTTGGCAGTGGCGTATATTTATTTAAATATGATTGTCAATATTATGACTCACTCTTTTCTCACTAATCCCAGTGCTTATTATCACTTGAAAATGCTAAAATCCATTAAACATCCACTGCGAACTACCAAAACAAATGATGAGTCCATACTTGAAGGCTCAATAAGGCCGTTTCCGTCCCTGCGTTGTCTGTAGTGACAGATAGAAAACGCTCCTTCCTGTAGTTTTATATTCAAAGAGAACAAAGAGGTACACAGATAACGTCATAAAAGTTATTAGGCAACCTATCTCTTTTATACCAAGGATAATACACACTACAAGGATTGCTTATCGTCCTCGTTTTTAGTAATTGTGGCCATATTGGTGTACTACCATTGTTATTAACTAAGTCGTAATTTAGAATTTAAAAGATTTGCGAATAATTGGGGATCATTATCAGCGGTCGTTATCCATAAAAATAAATTAGAATTCAAATTTATGATGAAAAATATGATCAAATTTTGATTGAGTAGTAAGGCAAAGAGGAAGCGGGAATCGATATACTGTTTACGTCATCACTGGTGCTTTGGCATGGTGGGGGGCTTGAGATTTATGAACTACACAGGCCTTATGAGGATAAGCTATCCTGTAATGTGTATTATGCTTGCTTTTATACAACCTTGATCCAAATTATTGATACCAGGACTCGATATGGCGGTAATGGTCAAGTATTTGTGATGTTTGTTTATTAGACCTACGTTTTTAATAATTGTTTTGGATTTTTGGGAATGCCCGATTTAATGGTGGTATTTGCAATGTTGCCAAGTTTACCGTTTCTAAGATGCCGTACATAACTTCTTTTTTTTTTTAATTGAAAGTCTGGTAGGAGGCCCCGGGGTGCGTTCAAGGACGGCAATGCTAATGCGAAAACCTACTTTTACCTCTCCACCGGTAATGCCGAACCACGTAGGTTGGAACCGAACTCAAACTCAAAAGGCCAATTTTGGCTTGGCTGTAGCCATTCCTGAACGCAGCCCAGTAAACTTTGTTTCACGAGGGTTTGATACTTTTGACATAATTTGCCCGTGAAACGAACTTTACCTAGGAAATATATTACATTTTTCTAAAGGAAATACGAGAGGGTAAGTACATTTTAACAAAACGCTGCCTTGTCATGTTCGATCTAGAGATTTACGATTTACTGATCTCCTCAAGATTTTCCATGATTTCTCTAAGATTCCCCCTGAGTTTCTTAGGATTATCCTTGATTTCCTTATAATTTCTTCTGAACGGATAGCGGTTTATCCGTTCAGTGATAGTATATTAGGAAGTTTCTCCCTAGGGACATTTTCAGTAATTAAGGAAAAAGCAAAAGCAATATCATAATGTTTATGCCGCTTAGTAGGAAACTAGGGGTTTTTGTATTGGTATCTAGGGACTTTTTTGTGCTCGTATGGGGTATTTCAACTAGAGCTATCTACCAACACTGGTCAGGTTTTGTACACCAGATTGCAGTTTTAGGAGAAATGATGTATAATTTCACATGATTTCTTCTGATTACCAATACGATTACCTACTCAAGAGTTTTCCTGATAACCTAATCTCAAATTATATAAATATTATTGAGAACTGAGCTCTGGAGATTCTCATTTTCTTGAGATTTTCCATGATTTCCTTAAGATTCCGCCTGAGTTCTTCAAGATTAATCAAGATTTCCCTCGATTTTCTCTAATTTGTACACTAGTTTACCCGTTTAGATAATCCGCAGGTTTTTGTACACTAGATTGTAGTTTTGGGGAAAATCATGTATGATTTCGCATGATTTCCTCTGATTTCATCTGATCACCATTATCACCAATAAGATTGCCAAAGATGTTTCCCTGATAACATACCTAATACCAAATTATTGAAAGATTGTTGAAAACTGCGTTTGCGTTAGATCTAGAAATTGACTGATTTCCTCAAGACTTCTCATGATTTCCTTAAGATTTCCTCCGAGTTCTTTAAGATTTACCTTGATTTCCCCATTATTTTTCTGATTTCCTTATGATTTCCCTTAATTTGTACACGAGATTTCCCTAGCGGTTTAACCCCAGGGATAACCCGCAGGCCCAGTTTTTGTACACCGGATTGCGGTTTTAGAAAAAATCATGAACGATTTCCCATGATTTCCCCTGATTTCTTCTGATCACCATCAAAATTGTCCAAAAGTTACCCTAACATAATCTGTCCTGCAGTTTGTGGACACAACATACAATCCATTCTTCACTTTGGCGATTTGTAATCAAAACAGAAAAATAACAAACAACAAACAGCCCTCTGTGTCACAGTACTCGTGTCAATGTTGTCATAATCGCGGTAATCTATGAGTAACATTAGTCACATGAGTGAATCCCCTGTGGAAGGATGTGGGAATTGTGGGATTTTGTTGATGAAAACAGTAAATAGTGTACGTAGTAGTAGTGTAGTATTACGTGAGGAGGCCGGCAAGTACTGTTTTTTTGGACGAATAGACAAGATTCCAGAATCGAGGGCGAGGCGAGGCGTAGCCGAGTCCAGATGTCTGCGATTCCGAAAATACACTTTCAAATGTATTGGTACACTATATTTTCGGCCGATAAGTACATATTTCCTAGACTAGGCCGGAAAGTAATCACTTCCTGGCCTAAATTATCACTGAAAAAGACATACTTTCCTGCGTAAAACGCGTCCGGAAAGTATGGACTTTCAGAACGGTTGCCGAGCTAAAAACCTTGTAAATATTTCAGGTACTTGTTACAAAAATATAACTATTGTCTATAAGCCCTCCAAAAATGTCTCGCCTACGAATTTGCCATACGCCATTTTGCAATAATCTTTCCCCCCCTCTCCAATGAATTTGAATCTTTCGATGTCCATATGGTGAAGGGCCCGCTGTAGTCTTGTACCAGGGCCCGGTTTTGACTTGCTACGTCCCTGCTGAAATTATAAAGATTTTTGAAAACAACGCATGTGTTAGACTTAAAGATTGACTAATTTCCTCAAGATTTCTCATGATTTCCTTAAACTTTCCTCTATGTTTTTCAAGCTTTACCTTGATTTCAACATTATTTTCTCTGATTTCCTTATGATTGCCTTTGATTTTATCAGATTTCCTTTTGATTTTCTCTAATTTATACACCAGATTTCCCTAGCGGTTTTACCCCGAGGAGTGAACCGCAGGTCAGTTTATGTACACCAGATTACGGTTTTACAAGAAATCATGGATGATTTCTCATGATTTCCCTTGATTTCTTCTGATTACTATAGTAAGATTGTCCAATATTATATTTTCCTTGATTTCCTCGTATTTTCTTTTGATTTTCTTAATTTGTATGACCGATTTCCCTTGCGGTTTATTCCGAAGGATAAACCGCAGATTGGTTTGAATAAACCGCAGGTCAGTTTTTGTACATCAGATTGCGGCTTTAGGGTCCCATGGTTTTTCCTGAATACCAGTAAAATTGCTCAAGAATACCTGATAACATACTCTCAAATTATAAAGATTTTTGAAAACTGCACATACGTTAAATTTTAAAATTTCTCATGATTCCATTAAGATTTCCTCGGAGTTCCTTATCATTTCTCTTGATTTTTTTATTATTTGCCCTGATTGCCTTGGATTTTCTCGGATACTTTGTACACCAGATTTCCGTGGTGGTTTATACCCCTCGTTATCTCGTTTCATAAAGTAAGGTAATTTGTGGACAAAATATTTTATCATACCTACCAATATTCTCAAGTTTTTAAGCAATAGCAATTCTCAAACTATATACAATGGTGTTATTTGGGCAATATCTTAAAGAATTTCAAAAGCTATTTTATCCAATTTTCATGGGACTTTCAAAAAATTTCAAGTCTTAAAGCAATTTTCAGAGAAGCTTTAAAAATTATACTTTCCTACTTACATAGCTTCTTCAGATTTTCAAGTTTCAAAGCATACATTTTTTCCAATCGAGAAGTTTCAGGAATTTACATGTTTCCAGAAGCTTTATTAAAAGTTTTTAAGCAGAAATCCTCAATTTTTCGTATGTTAGACAGGACAATTAGATTTATGAAAGTTTCTCATAGCGTGAAGTTTCACTCTCAAAGGCAATTTTCAAGCCTCTTTCTACCACTTTTTCCATAAGTATTTCAGAATGTATTATACTTGTAGTTCAGGAACCAGTCAATTGTAGCCCAGTTGTGTAAGATTAATTTCAAAAAGTGTTATTTGTATTTCAACTTTGTCAGTTGTAGTTCAGAAAACGTGATTTGTGTTTCAGTTTGGTCAGTTGTATTTCAGAAAAAATGTTTGAGTTTCAGATTATTTATTTGTGGAGCAGCCTTGTAATGATTGGGAAAATCTGCGTAGGTACCTGATGATTTCTGAACTACATCTGACAAATTCACGTTTTCTGCAATACAATCAACTAATCTAAAATACAATTGATGCTTTCCGATATAAAATTAACTAATCTGGGATACAATTGACGCTTTCTGAAATACATATGAAAAAGGTGTAGAAGCTTCTTCAATTTCTTTAAATTTGGACCGTCCCTGGTATCAACACAAAAAAAAAAACAATGTTGTACCAAAACCGTCTTGTACGTTAAGTACCTGATCGGGGCCAAGCATTTCATCTTAGTCACGATTTTAAAGCCCCTCATATAAAACCAATTAGGCGGCTTAAGCGACATGTCATTTTTCGTCAATCTTTTGTCAGACTACCATGAACAAGTTGTGCATATTCGCCGCCTTAATCGCGAGTGCTTTCAGCGATGTCGGCGAAATCGATAGACATTTTGAGGGGTATGTTTACCCTGCACCACCCCAACTAGACCCTCCAGTGTATTTGCCTCCAATATTTTCAGACGAACCTCCCAACAATAACTATTTACCTCCAAGTGAAGGTGCTTTTCCGCCTTTGGACGATACTGTAGTCATTCCAGCTTTACCACCTCCAAATAGCTACTTGCCTCCTCAAAATAGCTATTTACCTCAAACAAATAATCCAGTCCAATTCCATATAGAAAACATGTCATGCAGTCAAGGCCTAAACTTCAAAGCAATATTCAAAATGCAAAACGACTTACCTCAATATCCGGTGGTAGATGAAGCAACTGAAGGTTGTATAACTTTAATTGGTAGCAACAGGTTTAAAATAGAGCTAGAAAAATTCGGTAACATGTTAAAGTGTGGAGTGAAACGGTGCAAAAGTGGCGAAAATGACAATATGTGCGTGATGGTAAGATTACCAATTGTAAGAGGTGTGAGATTACCAGAAGATCAGGTTGTTACTCTAATGTGCATTCCTCAGGAGAGGGTGGTGAGCCAAACCAAGCACGTAAAGTTGGGCAGCAATAGAATACAGTAAGTTGTACCTACTTTGTGCTGATGTTTTCTTTAATTGAAATTTTCCATCAGGCAAATATCAAGAGCTAGATCCAATAGCAATTTTGTGGCAACAGGAGGGACTCAAAAGGATTTGAAAACCAATATTGGGATTTTCAGGAAACGACCTGGGAGCAATAGTTTTGAGGAAAGTGTTCTTGCTGATACTGTGATTCAATTGGGAGAGGAATTGATGCTGAGATCGGTTGTAAATGAAGGAGATGGTAAGTCAATGTTGGTAGTTTTGTAGTTAAAGTACCTATTGAGAGTCCAAGTAAACTTCTCAAATCATTGCTTCTTTTCACTATTCAAATTAAGAAAAATTAAATTTCTCTTATTAAACTTCAATAAGAAACTTATAGGCAGGTACCTATTTAGTTGATATTGAGAATTGATTCCCAAATTCTTGGAATTTCCACCTTTGTCCTGATGGAACTTAAAGTTGTGGATACGTACAACTTGTGTTCTATCTGTAGGGTATGATGTTAATCATTCTAAAAGCTCTCCCTGAATTCCAATGTGTCTCAATTTATTGATAAGGATTTTATGGTTTACTCTGTCGAAGGCTTTCGTGAAGTCTGTGTATATGGCATGCACATGGGACCCTTATTCCAATGATTTTAAGAGAAAATCTGTAAATGTAAGCAAGTTTAACTCAGTGGAGCGGTGGGGGAGAAATCCAAATTGCTGGTTTATGAAGCAATCCTTCAGACCAGCCGACAAATATAGTCACAGACTAAACCTTCAAAAAGGGAAAGATTGAAGATAATATAAAGTGGTCTTGAAAAGATGAAACTACAATATTTGATAAGATTTAGTGGCAGACCATCAGGACCAGGTTTTCTATTTATATCCAAACTTGATAACTTTTTATAAATTGATGAAATTGGTATATTAAAATGGGAAAGATTGATGTCACCAAAAGGTAGAGAGTCATTCAGAGTACAGTCCTTGTCCGTTCTATTATAACTTCTATAAGTTCTTGAGAAAACCAGACGGGAAATTTTTTGGTTGAAATTTTCTTTAAATGAACAAAAATATCAACTGTTAAGTGAGCAATATCGTAAAATATGTTGACCATGTCATCAAGGGATTTGCTATTGAATAACTTGTCCCTTTTGAACTAGGATAAAAAAGTAATCACTGCATCAAAGTCCCTATAATAGCCATCACCCTTGAAACCAGAGCTGTTATAATGAATGGATTCACAATATATGGAAAAGGAAAGTGGTGGTGATAAGGGTCCATTAGCAGTAAAGCACTCTCTGCCTTACCAATCACGATGTTCCTCTTTTGTGAAAACATTAAATACAAAAGGCCGTTGTTAACATTTCGGATAGTGTTTAATTGACAGGTTGTGGTAGGAGCAAAGTTGAGAAACTACCTGAGTGGACTCAAATTCGTTTTGGGTGCATCCTGCCAAGGGGGTCGCCACTGAAGCCAATTTTTCCCTGGTCCACAGACTGTCGGGTAGGTTGAAGTCACCCAAGACACACAACTTTCGGTCTGGGTATTCCTTGGATAGTCTTTCTAGATTCTCACCAAATTCTGCATATTTTTTATAGGGCCTGGGTGGCTGTGGTAAAGATGAATTTGCTTTTGTTGAATTCAATTTCAATAAATAGTTGATCAATGCTCTTGGTTGCTGGTAAAATTTTGTTACTGATAGTTTTACTGATTGCAACTAGAACCCCTTCCCCTCTTGTGAAGCCACTAGTATCAGTAGATCTATCCTTGCGGTATATATTGTAGTTAAACATCTATAGCTCCGCGATGTCTATGTCATTTATCAACCATGTTTCACTAAAGACTAGGATGTCATATTGAGAATATGACACGTTCTCAAAAAGAAGTTGTAGCTTTGTGCGCAGTCCTCTTACATTCTGAAAATATATCAACAGAGATGATTGTTGATTTTTGATGAGAAGGCTTATTTAGATTTTTTTTACCAGTTTGAAAATGTCATTAAAGTACTTTAGAATAAGGTCAGGCTCTCCATTTTGTTGTGTCTCCCTAAACTCAGTCTTAAGACCATTTACTTCTGTGCGCTGTTCAGTTGTAAAGTCGGCCTTCAAGAATATATTTACTATATTTCTTTTGCCCCTCAGCATCTTGTGAACCATTTCAGCGGACTCCAGAGCCAGTCGTAAGGACTGATGATCATTTTTGTTACGCTTTCCGATTCTCATTGCGCTTACAACAGTTAGGAGAACCAACAAGATCCTGTAATAAGCTCTTTGCTCTGGACAAATCATCTTCTTTATTGACTTATGGACAGTTAAACAACGTCAAATTACAAGACTGTTTTTGCCTTTCCGACACCTCTTGAAAGACCTTGTCATGTACAACCACCGCGCTATATCCTTAGGTGTCCATTTTCACTAGTTTGTACAAAAAATGTGGTAGAAATGGTTTATTTAATGACGTTTAGATTCCTATTTATGTCTCGTTCAATGTGTTTTCTAGGGTAGTGACACGAATTTGTAGAATAAGTGTGTTTTTAATCCCTGGTGTAAAATCCCTGCACAAATACGGGATGTTTCGTGCAGACATCTGATCTTAGTGAAGCTGAATCCAGCACAACCCCTGCACAAAACCTTCTTGCAAAAGTCGCAAGTCTTTTAATTTTTGAATGATCCGATTCCACAAAATTTGGACCAAGGTCAATAATAAACAATTTTTTTATGCCCGAGAATTTACATTTCTCCTCGGATCCTGAATCTTCTAGAGGGAGAATAGTTAGAGAATAGTATATACATTTAGTGAATCACCACCTCTACTCCGTTAATTTCAATTTTGAAGTCATCATTGAAATCTCTTGCGTTTGGAATGAATGCGGTAACCAGACCCGGATGATCACTACAATGGAACCGTGTCGGGATTTTTGGAACATTTTATATCTATAAAATTATCTGATAAGTAGCAAATCTTAACAATTTTTCTTTCGACATATCGCTCGACTAACTTTTCATCCACAATCCGTTGATTTTGAGCGTTCTTGGTAGTGCTGCCGCGAGACGAGACTTAGGGTTGGTCTCGTCTCGACATCTCGAGACGAGACCGTAACTTTAGTCTTAGTCTCGAGTACCAAAGTCTCGTCTCGTCTCGAGTGGTCTCGTCTGGTCTCGAGTTATATAGGATGTTTAAAAAATAGTGTGAAAACATTTCTCTACGTGGTGGAGGACCCTTCAAGGAACCCCAGAAAAATACTTTAAAAAATCTAGTGGCATTCTCAAGAGAGTTATTTGCATTTTAATATCTCTATTAAAATTGGCAACACTGAAAATATCCCGTTGACAATGTGTCAGAGACAGGGTTACCAACTTGGTATATTTTGTACCAGATCTGGCATAATTTTACTTCATCTAGCATTTTTGTTTTTCAAATTATACCATGGTATTAACTTGTTTTATTTGATACCAGATTTGGCATAATTTTAGCACTTTTTTCTCACGACGAATAATTGAGGAGCACTCTCAAGCTGCTCCGGAGTGGGTCACTTGAAAGCACCTCTAGGCCAAGGAGAATACACACTCATATGTCTAATGCCTCATTCTCACCGCACTTGCGCGAAATTCGCTCTTTTTGCGCAAAATTCGCTGTTTTTTTGACAACTTCAACAACAAACGTTAAATTGTCGAAGCAATACCATAGAAGAGCGCATAGACTCATAGAGCAAGTGAGAATGAGGCATAAGGAGTGCTTATTGGCCTCGCTTTTCGTAATCGCCGCCATATTGGTTTGCCACCATTGCCAACGCCATAACTAAGTGTTCAGCTGTTTAAACAGCCTACGTCAAGGCGAGAAATAACATGCTGCCTACGTCACAACTGGTATTTTGGCTAGGGAGGGAAGAGGGGGATTTGTTACACACAGGCCTTATGAGGATAGCCCATCTAGTGGTAGTGTGTGTCATCCTTGCCTCTGGGCAGACGTGTGGCACGTGGCGGTGAAAAAAAGAAATCGCCCTAATAAAACAAAAACAAGCCATTATGTTGCCCATAATCGACAACCACAAAGTATGATGTCATAGGAACAACCGGCTGTTAAAAGCACCATCGGAAATAAGGCGCAAAATCCAAACAATTAAAATTTTCAATTCCTAAAATTGGAAATTTAAAAAAATTCTGTTTTTCAATTGCTAAAAAATTTAAATTTTAGCACAATTCTAGTACAATTTCGAAAATCGAATCTAGTATATTTCTGGTATAATTACAGACAGAGTCTAACACTTCAGCACCTTCTACTGTTGGCAACCCTGGTCAGAGAATTAAATTAAATACCCATGTAATTACCTGAAGAATTCGAAGCGAAGGTGAATTTTCACATCTACCTCTTCATATTACCAAGAATAATGCTGGAGAAGGATTTTTTTAATTTAATTATTTTTCTAGGGTTTCTCAAAGGGTCCACTACTATGTGGAGAGCTTTTACGCTATTTTTCGGACACCCTGTATTTATGGTTTTTATTTCTATATTATAACGGAAGTCCAAACTGCCACAGTGAAAAAGCAATTAGTGAAAAATCACAGTAAAGAGTAACCGTGATATTTAATTTACTGATTTCATATAGCCCAAAATAGTCCAATAATAAAGCTATGAAAGAAAAATTTTAAGTGTAATCTCGAGACTACACGAAACTCTCGCCGAGTCTGGTCTCGTCTCGAAAAGTCGAGACGAGACGAGACCAGTCTCGATTCTTGCGGCATCACTAGATCTCGGCAATTGCATTATCACTAGATCTCGGCAATTGCATTAACAGATTAATTGCGATCTTCTCTAATTCTATCAAGTGAGTCGATATTTACGCATTTGGATGTAGATGCTTTACTGTTTGTGAGTATTTCCACTTTCATGTTAACGCCTACTGTGCCTTTATCTAAATTGAATGAAGAATCTCCTTCACAATTTTTTTTTTGATCTCATAAGATTTTGCTAGCAACTTGTTGTTTAATGTCGCTCACAATCAGATCAACTGATGAGTTTTCTATTTTAACTTTTCTACTACATTTGTGCCTTTTTCCTTTAAGCAGCTGTGTATGGCAAAAACTACACAATTCTAAAGATATAGTCGAAGCTTTAACATCACTGACTGGTCTGCCGACTGGATTTTTTTGTATATTAGAATTAGAGGATGAGTACGGCAATTCTTTGTGTAAAGAACTAGAGTAAAACACACAGTCTAGATCTTCACCTTTGGTGAGTTAAACTTTGACAACCCCCCTTCCAACTGATTATATTTTATAAAATAAAGAGTAAAGATTGACTGTGTGTTTTACTCCAGTTCTTTAACTATTCTCTTTACTGTGAGACATATAGACTACTATTTAAATAAAAATCTTTGTATGTTCTAATATTCGGAGGACAAAACTGAAGTGAGGCAGCTTCACATATTTGGCCATTACATTTTGTGTCTCGTCCTAATCTAATATTTACCTTTGTCGTAATCAAAAATTTTCACCAGTTTGTTTGTGTGTGTGTAACTTCAGTATAAGACACCATATTATATGGTGCACAGGTATTGTTTGGATCAAAATCTGGAGAGATTAGCTTGAGCAAAGTTTGAGTTTTACTATTAATTTTAAAATGTTTTATTGCTTTATTAAAACAAATGTAGCACACTGCAGAACAAGCCGCTTCATCATGGTTTCTTATATTTCGCAGTATCTTCAAATTAATAAAACTCTCTTCACTTACAAAATACCTATATCGGCCAAAAATCCAAAATCGTTTACCAATCACCAATAAATAAACACAAAAATATTCAACTGTTACACAAAGAATAAGATATTTTTATTTCCTTTTCTTGAGAAGGGCTACATACGCGATTTTAATTTTAATAACAAATAATAGCTAATCTTCTATCTTTAGCTGTTTTCTATCCTAAGGATATAGGCCTTTTTCAAATTGTTTTCGGTTCTGCGCAACTCGATACCAATTTAAGCCTGCAACCTTCTTTATCTCGTCGTATCATCTTTGTTGGGGTCTTCCAACACTTCTCCTCTCTTCTCAAGGTCTCCATCTAGTGATATACCCGCTTCAGTTTTCTGTATGTCTGGCCACGTGTCCTGCCCATTGCCATTTTAGAGAACCAATTCTTTTTATTATGTCGGAGACTTTGGTTCTTTCCCTTATCCCTGTATTTGTTTTGTGGTCTATCAGGGAAACTCCTAAAATTCGTCTTTCAATGGCTCTCTGATGTACTTGCAATATGTGTTTAATTTTTCTGGTTATCACCCAGGTCTTGCAACCATACGTGACAACAGGCAGTATACACTTTTAATTTCAATTTCATTGGAATATTCTTGCTGAAGATGTACTTTAATTAGCCGTAAGCTTCCCATCCCAGTCTAATTCTCCTATCAATTTCCATTTCTTGATTTTGTTTGCCCGGTGTTATAGCTTGGCCAAGGTATATGTATGTTTCTGTCTTTTTTATTGTGCTGTCATGGATCGGTATTGTTTCGTCTGCATCTGGTGTATTTGTAATGAACTGGGTCTTTGTGTAATCCTACTTTTGCAGTCTCATCCTGTAGTTCTTCCAACATATCTATCAATTCCTGTTTGTCTTTTGCAAATAGTACAATATCGTCGGCAAATCTTAGATTGTGCAAGCGTTCACCATGTATGTTCAATCCTTTGTTTTCCCATTGTAACTTTTTAAAAATATCCTCGAGCACTAAAGTGAATAGTTTTATGGCCGTTTCCACCAACTATTTTAGGGAAGCCTTAAGGATAAGTATTCCCTAAACTGACAGTTTTCCATGGAGAAATGTCAGTTTAGGGAATACTTATCGTTAGGGCTTCCCTAAAATAGTTGGTGGAAACAGCCATTAGAGACATAACGTCCCCTTGCCGAACTCCTCTTTTGGCGTTTATTCTGTTAGATGATTCATGAAGTCTTATCGACATTGTCGAAGTCCTATAGATATTTTCAATGAGGTTTATGTAACGTTGATCCACTCTGGCATTTCTCAAGGATTTTATTATTTATATTATATTCTGTAGCTTTTTCGATCATCTACCTTACTGTGTGTAGATGTTCTGTCGTGCTAAAATGGCTTCGGAACCCAGCCTGTTCCTTTGGTTGGTAAACTTCGAGTTTTTGCTCTAATCTATTGGTGATTATTTATATATCTGTGATAGTAAGCTTATCGGCCGGTAGTTTTCGAGATCAGTCGGGTCACCTTTCTTGTAGATCAGAACAACTACAGCATTCTCCCAATCTTTGGGTACCTATATGATCCTGTGTTAGGCACTTATTGAATAGTTTCACTCGTTCTTGTCTCGTCTTAGTATCGCTTTCCTTGAGTATTTCAGGCAGAATGTTGTCTTCTCCTGTCGCTTTATTATTTTTCATCAGGATAACCCTTTCTCCAGTTCTTCCATATTTATGTCGGGCATTTCTTCTGATGAGTTTGAATTTACTATTCGTATTTTGTTTTCTCTTGTCCTTGTGTTTGCTATTTTAGATTTGTACAGATCTCTATAGAAAGATTTCGCTTTTGATATCTGTTGTCTGTTGTTTTTCGCATCTTTTATTTTTGTTATCTCTTTCTTAGGTGTGTTATGTTTTTTAAATATATTTGGTCCTTTGTTCTGTTCCAATAGGGATTGCACTTGTTTCGTTTGAAGTTTTAGTATATCCTGTTTCGCCCTTTTTCTTGCTGTTTTGTTGGTTTCTGTGTATTTACTAGTGTCTCTTTTACCCTCGGTTATCAGTTTTCTCCTTTTCTCTAGCAGCTGTTTAGTTTCTATCGACAGTTTGTCCAGCGTTTTTTCTAGGGGGCCCATTATCCGTTCAGCTGTTTCTGTTATAATTTTTGTTATTCTCCTATTGTTATCATCTAATGACTCTTCTATTTTTCCTGGATTGTTGGAAAAGTTTTCTTTCAGCTTTTGGTTGTATGTTTCTCTTCTTTCTGCTATCTTTTCTCTACTTCCTCTCTTGGTCGTTTGTTTCATCTTTTTTTCTTTCCATTTTTGTGTTTATGAGCAGTTTGCATCTAACTATCCTGTGATCACTGCTGGTGTTGAATTGATTGACTACATCTACGTCTTGGATTATGTGTTTATAGCGGGAGAGTCAATCTCATTTTTGGTTTGTCCATCTGGGCTATTCCATGTCGATTCACGTTTCTCTTTCTTTTGGAAGAAAGTGTTCATTAGATAGAGTCTTTCTCTTTCTAGGAAGTTTGTTAACATTCTTCCTCTTTCATTTCTGGTGCCGAGTCCGAACTACGTCCTATGTGTTTTTCCGTTGATTTTGCTCCTCTGCCTATTTTTGCGTTAAAGTCCTCTCCTAGAATACTGTGCGTCGTTGGGTTCTCTCTAATTGCTCTCGCTATGTCTTCGTATACCGTTTCCACCTCGTCATCTTCATGTGAGGAAGTTGGAACATAAGCTTGTATATATTTTAGCGTTATATTTTTATTTATATTGATTACGACATATACTACTTACTCTGTCAGATATTGTTTTCAGGATTTTCAGGATAGCTTTTATCAATCAATCAATATTGTGTCCAATTTTTTTCAAAATCTTTAGGTAGGCAGGTACCTGAAAAAAATCATAAAATTCTGTAGACTCGCCTTTGAGGGTTCCTGAAAAATACTTTGAGCCATCCCAGCAATTTGAAACTTTCAGGATTTGTTAATAAGAGTTCTTTCATAATACTAAACAAATTTGAAATTGATATGAAATTCACTCAGTTAATTCATGAACAGCTCATTATTAAATGTTTCAAAAATCATCAATTTCAGGTTGGAAAAACAGTCTGGTAGGCCCTATACTTATATCGGGCCTTATTTCCAAAAAATCCGCCCTTTTGGTCGACCAACAAGGCTGCCTCAATCCGGCTATGAAAAACATTTGTCCAAAACAACCTCACAAAACGAGCCCTTTGAGCACCGAAATGCATTTCAGGGCTTTCCTATTTCAAGAATCTCCACAGGGCGACGAAATGGTGGTTTCGGTACGAACCCAAGGATGTTTACATCCACAAGATTGTATCCAAGTAAGAATTGTCAGAGGATATTATTTATTTTGTACAACAATGGTTTTTTCTAGACTAATTCTTGTGCCGATGATGGACAAAGAAGATCGAAACGGGAAATTTCCAATGGGACTGATGTTAAAAATTGGGAATCTCGTTTAGTTTTTCGGGTGGAGCCATTGAGAAGAAAGGAAAAATTGTCCCAAGATTATCATCATTCTAAGAATTATTTATTAGTGGTTATTGTTGGGTTAATTCTAAGCATTTTCTTTATAGTTTTATTGTTAATTAGAAAATATAGACGTTGATTTATTTATATAAATAATAAATATACATATTGTGAATGCATTTTATTTATTCCACTTGATGAATTCAAATTTTGGTAGTGGTTTTCCAATGTTGCTCTACATTTAATCAAGAAAAGTCAACATTTCTCCTAGAACATAAATCAAGCAGGCATAAAAACTTGACGGAAAAATACAAATTACACATCCGAAACCAATGTTTATATTCCAATAGCTAAACTTGTCAGTAATTATTAGGCAATTAACGCGCCTAAAAAAAGCTTTTAAACAATCCTAGAAACTACTTTGAACTCGCAAAAAAATACTCAATTATAATCTGTTTTTAGAAAAATTTACTTCATAAAAAAATGGACTTCCCGAGTACCGGAGCTGTGGAAATACACAGGAAACCTTTGACGCCGATACGTACGAGAAGAAAACTGAGTATTCCTGTGGTACTGCCTCAACATTTATCAAGTGAGCCTCAAAACAATATAATTATTTTAAAATTGATTGATGTTTTTTAAGGCCTCAACGATCCTCAGGCAGCTTTTAGAAGAAGATTCAGCAACGTAGGAGACGCTGTAACCAGAAAACTATCGACTACAATTGGTTGGAGAGCTGCTTCAATATTAAATGGTAATTAAGTTTTATTACTCCTTTTTAAAATTTATGATTTTTTTTTAGTAAATCCTCCAGAAGAAGTTGTAGCAGTAGGCCGAGCTTTGTGCACCCTCTACATAAGAACCAGACTGAAAAAAGCTGGACTATTTAACAAGAAACTGGGTCTGACAAGAGTTAGAAGTGCAATGGGGAGTTTGGTGAGCTGTAGCAACACTGTCAGAGAAGTTTTTCCAGGTTTGTCGTGTGCCTGTCAAGAGCTGGAAAGGATGTATCCAAAGTTGTACACGAATATATCCAGGCATACTGGGCCTCCGCCAGCGGAAGGTCATGTCGGGGTGCTTTTGGCTCTGGGACATCACATATTGAGGTCTGAACCGACTTGGGGAAAGGTGAGTAATGAAGATCACTCATTCGAATTGTTTATAATATTTTTATTATAACGTGGTTTGATACTCTTTAGGTGAATTAGTCAAAAATATTTTTGGATATAGAGGGCGCTCCTTAAGTAGGGTATGCGACAGAACTTTGCTATTCCAAATGGAACACCCTATGTTTATTATCCTAATGGTCGTCCTAAAAATCCTACACACTTTTTGTTGAGAATTAGGAACTGTAGAGCTTGCACTCGGAGTCCCATTATGTTCCCTTCTTCAGAGTGATTCCCTTCCAAATATTTAACATGTTGCTCCTTTCTTCGTTTTGTGTCAGTGCATGGTTTTTACGTAGTTAATATTTCCATTCCATTGTTTCATTGTTCCTATTTCTCTCGAGCCTGCGCCATCATGCGGAATCATTGAAATAAGGGAAGAAGACAAAGTTTGCTCTTCCTAAAAGTCCTCAGCTTCGTCGTCGCTATCAAACCTAATCTAAGTTGAAAGAAGATGAACCTCTGGCGTCTTCAAAAGAAGTGTAAAATACTACAAAACTGCCTCTCTCCTGAATGTTCGGAGTCTGTTCTTGATATCAAGACTGATCTAGAAGCGAAGGACCGTACGTGGAATCATCATAAAAGGTGAAGGAGACTTTGAAATTTCCCAGAGTCGCAACTAGTGGGTGGCGAACTAGGCGCGAGTCTAGGGTGCCAAAAGTACCGAGGCGCCTTCTCGCCGCCCAATAAAATTAATATACAACCTAAAATGAGTCAAATTACAGTAAGTAGAATTGTTTTCTGTTACAAGCTTCTGTGAAAGATTTCCTACAAGACCCGAGAATAATAAAACAATGATTACTGTGTATCATTTATACAATGGCTTATTTTTGTTGAGTCAAATTTCAGTGACTGAAATTGTTTTCTATTACCGGCTCTCGTAGAAGATTTTCTACATAAAGAGCCAGGAATAATAGAATCTTGATCACGCCGTATCTCTACACAGTGGTGAAATTGTTTTCGATTACCAGTTTTCGTGAAAGATTTTCTACAAGAGCTGGGAATAATAAAATATTGATTACTCTGTATCTTTATACAGTGGCTTATTTTTGTGGAGTCAAATTACAGTGGGTAAAATTGTTTTCTATTACCTACCGGCTCTCGTGAAAGATTTTTTACATTAAGAGCCAGAGATAATAAAATATTGGTCACTCCGTATCTCTAAATGTTTACACAGTGGTGGAATTGTTTTCGACTACCTACCAGCTTTCGTGAAAGATTTCCTACAAGAGCCAGGAATAATAAAATATTGATCACTCTGTATTTTTATACAGTGGCGTATTTTTGTTGAGTCAAATTACAGTGGATAAAACTGTTTTCTATTACCGACTCTCGTGAAAGATCTTCTACATTCTATATAGCGGAGTTGAAGGACGCGAGTTCGGGACCGCTTCAGTTTCATCCACTACTGTAAAAAAATTCTCAGAAGTAAATTTAACGTTGGATAAAACCCGCTTTAAATGAAATTTCGTTGACTTCAGGTCAGCCTCCCATAAGCCACCATGATCGGGTGGATAGGCTGGAATGAAGTGCCAGTCTATATGTTTATATTAGCACCACATTTTTCCTGCAAGGCACTATAATTTTCCTTCAGGAAAGTACCTAACTCTAGCAACTGATTGTGGACTCTCACAAAGTTGGTGCCATTATCATTGCAAACTTTGAACGATTTTGCCCGTCGCGCAATAAATCGTTTGAATGTTTTTAGAGGATGCTGTACTCTCAGGTCTGAGACAACCTCAAGGTGTACAGCCTTTGTTACGAGACAAATGAAAAGAGCTACCTATGTAACATTTAGAGATCTTGCACTTTTCGATCCTTAATTGAGAATGGACTTGCGTAGTCAACTCCAACGTTGGACAAGGGAAAACTGGGGGAGGTTCTGACTCTTGGCAAGGCAAATTTCCCATGAGAGGATTGCAAACCTTAGAATTGAAACGGGTACAAATTACACATTTTTACACAGTTTTTTTGGTTAGGTACGTCTGTGCCAGAAATTGGCCAATAGTTTTGTCGAATGTGAGACAGAAGTAATTGAGGCCAACCATGGAGCAAATTTTTATACTCATATCTAAATATGAAGGTTGTAAAATGGTGTTTTTGAGCTAGTATGGCAGGATGTTTCGTAGTAAATGAATACAAGGAGAGTGCAACCTACCACCTACTTTTAACGTCCTTGTCATCCATGAAGGGTGTTGAGCTGATTAGCCTATTTTTGTTTGATACAGAACCTGTTTTTTTTGAGATCACGTTGTTCAACAGGAAAAGACTCAGTTTAAACAAACTTCAATAAAAGCTCACAAGCATTTCGCAGTTTGAGAACAGTCAATGATCCGCTTTTTTGTTTCAGGTTTTTCCCATTGTATTTGCAGTTATGCACAAATCTGAGCATATATGCAGCTGCTCTGTTAATTCGTGAAAATAAAAAGAAGTTAACAAAGGGAAAAACGTTTGGTTTTGTTTCAACAAACAGTTTTACGAATTTCTGGGAGTTCCTCAATCGGCGAGAGTTTTTTTTTTTCGGAAATATCAGCAGGCCATTCGTCAAAGGACATTTTGAGCCAGGCTGGTCCATAGAACCACATAGAAGAAGTATCTTGGAGACATGCCTCTCGACAGAGTATCTGCTAGATTGAATTCAGTTGGCAGGTGTCTTCAGCTTTTTATTGGTGTTAAGCTTTGGATAGTGGAAACACGATTACCCACGAAAACTTGTAAATTAGCTGGAGGACAGCGCAACCAGGCTAGTACCACAGTGGAATCACACCAGAAGAATGGCATGTCAATGTTTAAAATAAGACACGATTTTGCTTTATCGTACAATTGAGATAGGAGCAATGCGCCACATAATTCCAAATAAGGGATGCTTATGGCTTTGAACGGTGCAACCCGTGTTTTTGACGCGAGAAGATGCACATGGACAGCATTATTCGAATCAACTAATCTGATGAATATGCATCAGGCTCCATACGCACTATTCGACGCATCTGAAAAACCATCATGAAGCTGGATTGACTGTGGACTTGCACAAACAATTTTTCGTGATATGCTTAAACAATTGAGTTTATGTAAATTTTTTTACAGTTGAGACCAAAATTGTGCTAAATCTCCTGAAACTGCTTTGTTGAAGAATGACTTTTGCTTATATTACTATACTGGACTAATCAAACCAAGGGAATCATAAATTTTAGCAACCTCAGACAGAATCCGTCGTTTTGTGATTTGTTTCATAGGGGGTGATAGAGTAATGCGAAAAGAAAATTCATCTGTTGCATTTGACCACTACATCCCTAAAATTTCACTTGTTTCTGAGGACCCAAAAAAAAAATTCTTGATCTGATTTAGACGAGCCTGGTCTGATTCAAAAATTCCTTATTATTAGCCTTCCATTTCCTCAACTCAAAACACCCTGTTTTTAAAATGTTCGAAACGTTCCTGTA
This sequence comes from Ceutorhynchus assimilis, assembly GCA_917834065.1. Classification (NCBI taxonomy): domain Eukaryota; kingdom Metazoa; phylum Arthropoda; class Insecta; order Coleoptera; family Curculionidae; genus Ceutorhynchus; species Ceutorhynchus assimilis. Next base: position 39,064,054 of record OU892283.1, on the reverse strand, counting down.
CTGCGACTTCGACTGAATCAGCTCCTGAAAAAATATCATCGACATAAAAATCCCTTGCAAATAACCTAAGCAGCGGGAGGATTTGAAGTCTCATTTTCAATGGCAAATTTTTTTAGCAGCGAGTTGCTAGAAATGGTGCACTTGCAGTTCCGTACAATACTGTGTTAAGAGAGAATGTTTTAATTTCATCCTTTGTGTCCGCACGCCAAGGAATCAACTGTAAAGAACGGAATTCCTTTTCCACCGGACCAATCATTTGAAGCGAATTGTATGAGAGCCCGGAACTGGAAATGGCTGAACTATTGAATAACACTTTTAGCTTTGTTGTTGTACTATCCTCGCGTAAGATGCCGTGATGTGAAGAATAGTACATTTTTTTGATTAGGGACAGAAGAAAAAGGTGGCATGTATTGAAGGTCTTGGTACTCCTGCATAAATTCTACATACATTTCTTTCAATTTAGAAATTCTAGCTAGCTTTCGCTTCAATGATAGAAACTGCCTGACTGCTTGATTGTATGATTTACCCAGTACCTCTGGAGATTGTATTAATGAGATTGAAACTATGAAACAACCTACTGAATTACGCTCAACAGTTTCAGAGAAGTACTTCTCGGCTTGTATCTCCTCCTCAGATAGAATTAGCTTAGATGAAACCTCTTTAAACTCCTAGAAGTTACTTAATTGGGTTTGAATATCTGTCGTCCTGGAAAAAATAATAACAAATGAAATACTTTGGATCTGAGGTTCAGAGCAAACCCGAAATAAACCAACCCAGCTTACTATTTTAAATCACACGCTTTCCAGGGCCCGTTCACCGCCTACCAGGTTTCAAAATATCTATGCAACAATGAGAACGTCAATGGGACCAGGCTCATTGAATCTTGGATCTGCGATGGTGCAAAGAATTGGAATATTCGATGACATAGGATTAAAATATGAACTGGGCAACTCACTTGTCATTTGTGGAAGAACCAGGCAGTTAATAATTGTTTGAAAGTTTGAATGACATGATTTAATTCCAATTTCACACGATTGTTTGATGGGAGACTGGTTTTGGCCTATTCCTACAATTGAAGAATCTTGATTTAGTAAAATACTCAACTGACTGGGACATTCTGAAGAAATAAAATTGGACATTGAAGCGCTATCGAGGAGTGCCCTACACCTTTGAAATCCACCTATGGGATTGGATACTTGGAATATAGCAGTGGCGAGCAATACCATTGACCTTGGTTAACTCTATTATGCATTGAAATCTTACCTGCATCTGAATCTCTTGAACTCGCTCTCGGAGCTGGAGTTGAAGTCAAATCAGTGGGATGTAATTGATTCTGCTTACAATGCCTGAATTTAGTGGACCTACACTTTTCCACTTTATGGCCTGCATGGAAACAATTATTAAGGCACAACTTAAAGTATTTGATTTTTTCGACAGTGCTACTCCGCCGGAGTAGCTGAAAGTCAATTCAGGCGGTGCCAGCGGCTAAGTTCAGCCACTCAGCAGGCAGTTTATTCTCGAAACAGGGGAGCAGTATGTTCTCATGAAAACGAAAGTTTTGTTTTCGTCGTCTTTATTCATATGACAATGAAAAAGCAATCATTCTCATGAGAATGCTGTTTCTCGGTTTCGAGAGTAAAGTCCCTGCTAAGTGGCTGAGCTTAGCCGCTGGCACCGCCTGAATGTACCCATTGAAGTGACTCTTGTACCTAGTCAAAATGATCACAAAAATACCTGTTATATGACGTTTGAAAATAATAGTTAAATACCTATAGTCCAAGAGCCCAGAGCCGCCAGACACAACTTATTTTCTAAAGGACAGAATATGTGGGATTGAGTAGCACTTATAGGTACTATGAACGTATGCATATTCGCTAAGTTGGGTAGACGGCCAATTGACTGTTATTTGTAAATAACGGTTTTTCCTATTATGGGAAAAACCGAATCCCATCATTTCTACTCTAGCCTGGAGTAGACTGTGAGTTTAAGAGGGGGAAATCAGTTGACATTGATATCTCGCTCACTCTCAAACGCATGCATAGTACCCTCGCGCTCGCACTTCCGGAAAAATTATTTTGCGTCTGGGAGGATGTTTGGCCGGTGCGATTGGTCTGGCTGAGCACACGTAGTTATGAAATGGTCTTCCTAATACCATATATAAAAATCAAGCGTTAGAACAAAAGTTAAAGCTTTCTTCAGCTTTCGCACCTGGTGTTGGTAAATTGGCCGTCTACCCAACTTAGCGGGTATCCATACGTTCATAGTACATATAAGTGCTACACAATCCCACATATTCTGTCCTTTAGAAAATAAGTTGTGTCTGGCGGCTCTGGGCTCTTTGACTACTAGTCCCTGAACAATCATTCCGTATCTCTTATACAGTGGCCTATTTTTGTTGAGTCAAATTACAGAAGATGAACTTGTTTTCTATTACCGGCTCTCGTGGAAGACTTTCTACATTAAGAGCCAGGAATAGTAAAATATTGATCACCCCGTATCTCTACACAGTGGTAAAATTGTTTTCGATTACCAGCTTTCGTGAAAGATTTCCTAAAAGAGTCGCGAATAATAAAATATTGATCACTCTGTATCTTTATACAGAGGCTTATTTTTGTTGAGTAAAATTACAGTGGGTAAAATTGTTTTTTATTACCGATTCTCGTGAAAGATTTTCTACGTTAAAAATTAGAGATGATAAAATAATGATCATCCTATATATCTTTGAGCAGTGGTAAAGAATTAGTAGTAGGCGCCAAAATTTGGATTAACCTTGGGCGCCGAGGGTTCTAGTTGTGGCCCTGAAATATCCTCTCTCTGAATGTCCGGAATCTGTTCTTCATCAAGCTTTATCTTGAAGTAAAGGACATAATAACTATTTATGTACCAAGGGGATTATGTAGATTATAATGCCCGAAGGCAAAACCAGCCCGAGGGCCTCTGGCCCGTGGGATATATTTCGCCTGAAGGGCAGTATAATCTAATAATCCCCGTGGTGCATACAATGCTTTATTTTCTACTCAACACGATGTTCTTTCATTAATTTAGTATCAAACAAAATCAGTTAAGCTTGTGTGACAGAATATCGTTTTGTATTTTGACATGTACCTGTACCTGTGACCCGGACATTTAGTGGCTGCCTAGGGTAAAGTGCAAATTAATAAAACAACAACAACAAAAACACCTCAGGCGGTCGTTATAGATCATAACGCCCGCAAAAAGCGGTCGTTATAGATCATAACGCCCGCAAAAAGCGGGCGTTATGGATCATAATGCCATGATGCCCTCAGGTTGTTATAGATATGTTAACGTATTTCGTTTCCTAGGTATTATGGATCTATAATAGTTAAGTAGAAAATAAAATATTTTAAAATCTCCTCTCTCCAAGGGGCCGAATTTATATTCGTTCCTTGGAGGTCGTGAGTTTAGAATGGACACTTGCTACTAATTAGCAAGTTAGTCATGTCAATTCTAAACGTTCAAGGCTTTTTTCAGGTTTGAGTAAACCTCAAGAAACAACTATAAATTCGGGTTTAAATGTCCTGAGCCTGTTCTTAATATCAAGCTTGATTTAAAAGCAAGAGATGAAAAACCTTACGTGGAATCATCAAAAGAAGTTGAGGACATTCCAAAATCTCCTCTTTGAATGTCTCGAGCCTATTATTTGACATCAAACTCTATCTTGAAGCAAAGGAAACAAAATCGTACGTGGAATCAATGAAAGAAGTAAACGTGTTTTTGAAATCCCCTCTTCCTAAATTCTTGAGTCTGTTATTACTCATTAATACCAAATCCAGATCTAGAATTGAAAAATGACTAGGATATTCTAAAATCTGTTCTCTCTAAATCTCCCGAGCCTGTTCTTATTGACATCGAACCTGATCTTGAAGTAAAAGAAAAAGAATTCACTTGAAATCCAGAAAAGAAGTGAAGGAGACTTTAATTAATTATATCTTCTCTTTGAATTTTCTGAGCTTGTTGTTGTCAAACCTGATCTTGAATTAAAAAATGATAAAACTTCACACGCGGAATTATTGGACGAAGTGAAAAAAACTCTATGAAAAAAACTTTGAAATATCTTTGTCTTAAGCTTGCTCTTGACATAAAGCCGGATCTTGAATTGAGAAAAGCTAAACCTCAAGAATCACTGAAGGAGACTTCAAAATCTTAATGAATAGTTTGTTCTCAATAGAGTTTCTTATATCTGGGGTTCGACTTTCATCCCTAGATTTGCAGATTCCTGAAATCATCGACACAAAGAGTTTTTGAATTGAAATTCCCTCATGCCAAATGGTAATTTGATGATGAAACCAGGATATTTTCTTTGTAACATAAGTTCATCACTAACATCTTTTGCCTGGTTGTTACTGCATATTATTAAGATTTATTTTATGGCCCTTTGAAAATCTGATGACACTCTACAGGGTGTGCACTAACAACCTACAAAAGATTTGGCTTGTAGGATCTCGAATAAAATATGTTTTTGTTGACACATCTCCTAAATCTCACAAAAAGCATGTAGGATTTCTAGGAAGTTATATAAAGTGGTCCATTTAAAATATTAAAGTTCTGTCGCATACCTCATTTATGGAGCACTCTGTATATTCAAAAATATTTCTGACTAATGCACCTTAAGCCCGTATTACATCTGTGTATTTTTTTGAAGAAATACATGAATGTAAAGCGAAAATATTAGCCGTGTATTTGACACATTTGACAGCTGCTCACGTAAAAAAAAATTATGAATTTATACGTACATAAATACATGTAGAAATACTCGAAAAAATACACAGATGTAATGCAGGCTTTAGAGTATCAAACAAGTTTGTATTTTTTTTTTCTTGCATCACCCTGTAAGGAGATATCGTCCGATATTGGACTAAGTTTATAGTTTTTAGCTACGTAATTTTCTTAGGTTGTCTCAATCTATTGCATAGCAGCCGGATTGGCGCTGGACAGCGTCAGACAAGGACAAAGCGAACAACTACACGTCATTTTAGAGGACATGTCCGAACTATTGGAGGACAGAATGGCGAATTGGGTTCACTGCAATGGAGGCTGGGTAAGTTAGAGTTTCTTCTTTAAATATTATTAATTATTTTTATATTTTTCTTCTAGAATGGTTTGAGCAAACATTGTCGGCAAAAGATCCAAGAAGTCTCCATAACCGAATACTTTACTGTATTTGGTACAGTGGCCGTTATACTTGTAGTTGCTTATTTTATAGTGCGATTTACTGTAAGATTTGCTTAAAATTAGTGCACTCAATTGTAATATCGTTTATTTATTTGTACTTATATTATTTATTATTAGTTTTTTTAATGTTTTTTTTTTATCTAATTGCAAAATTGTTGTTGAAAGAGTTATTGAGTAATGCTATAAGATAATATCTAGCTTTTTCAAACATCAGAATGAAGCTTCCTAAACTTATGACACACTAAGTCAAAATTTTGAGGAGCTAATAATCTGCTAAATTACACTACAAGTGTTGTAAATATGGATAAGTATACGTTGAAAAATTGTACTTTATGAACAAAATTGTCTCATAAAATGAAAAATAAAAAGTCCTCAATCATCATACCATCAATTAAAAAACCTCGATAAATATTATCATCCAAATTTCATCGGTTTAAAGAGCGCCGCCGAGAACCGGGCCCCGGCTTTTTATTAATACTCAAAATTTTTTGGCAAAATGTCAAATGGTGCAACTAATATTAGAACACTCCTCTCAGACACATCTTTTCCGATTAGTTCGCGTTTCTTGTGGTTTTTGGCGATGCGTTAGTGATTATTTTGAGTGTAACTTTTAAGGGTTGTTTTTCCCATAAGTGGCTAACCATGAATAATGTAAGTATTTTGAGGATTTTTATTAATTATTCAACCGAAATCAGCTGGCCGACAAATGAGTCTTTTGACTGAAATAAGTTCCTGGTGAAAATTTTTCAATGTTGAAAATCGGTACCTCAGGGCAATTAGAAATGTTTTGGCTCGAATTTCGCATTTCTATTTTTATAAACATACGGATATTTTTGAGTTGCATTCTTGTTATAAGTTTATAGAAACACACTACTTAAATTAAATTTTTGTAGATACTGATGGAAACTATAATAGTCTAAGACTATAATGCAGTAAATATTTTGTAGAATATACTTGAATATTTTTAACACATTTGAGTAATTTGTTCATAATTGTCTAGTATTTCAGTAAGTAGCAGTATTTTCAGAATGTTCTTATTTCTTAAACAAATACAAACTTGATTTTTGGATCATTTTCCTTGAGGAGATTCTATGAAAGCCATCAAAATTCATGTCTGGATTATTGAAGGGACTTTTAAATTTAATCTTGAAGCCACAAGGCTAAAGAATATCTAGATTAATGTGGATATAATTTAATATGTATAAAGCTCACAGAAAATTTACAGAGAAGTATCTTGATTATTGTGGTACCTACTTCTGTAAAATTTAATATAGAAGCCATAAAGACTATCTAGAATGTTATAATTAATATATAAAAAGTTGTCTAGATTAATGTAGCAGCCTTTAAAAAAAAACCTAGAATGGAGAAAAACATGAGGAATATGAGAAATTATTAAAGAAATCTCTATAGAGATTAGTTATAAAATTAAAGAAGTTTCCATGTAAAATTTGGGAGTTGTAAGTTTTTGAAGTCAAACATCTTTACGCCGAGTAGGGTAAGTTCCTTTCATGCATGTTGCTGTTGCTATGTAACGTAACAATAACATGCAACGCTAGGTAGCTTCTCTGGGGGTTCAAAAATGAGCCAAAACTTAAACAGTAGTTTAGGAAATTAATCAATAAATCCTCTAAAAAATTCCCATGATTCAACTTTGTACAAGGTGTGTAAATAAAAATTGGAAATTTTCTTAAATTGACATTAAAAAATGCTCAATCTTAGCTAGCTTAAACTTATAGAGGCCAAATTTAGAGAATTTATAGAGCAATTTATTGTCTTCCAGAGGCTCTATTTGAAATTTTTTTAAAAATTTTTTAGCTCCAATCTACAAGGGGTTTTATAGAGTACATAGTAGCAAAATTATTTCCAAAAAAGAAACCTGTATTTTGATTGAAAAATTCTTTCAAAAAAATCCAACTAGAACCTCTAATGAATCAATGAATTCTCTAAAAAAATTCATGTTTCAACTTTTTACATGGTGTGAAAGAGGTTAGAAATGAAGATAGAAATATTCTTAGAAACTGAAACATCAAAAAGACAAAAAAATACTACAAATTTGGAAATCCAAACAAAGAAAAACTGAAAGTCAGGAGTAAATTGGGAAATTAATGAAAGTTTGTAGGACTTAGTAAGACTCAGTGTTGTCAGATGTCAAAGGACCCCGCACAAATCTTATGGGTTTTTGGTTTTCTGTCAAACTCAATGAAATTTTGATATGTGGTATATCTTGACTTACTGATAAAAAGTTCTCATGGGCCCAACCCGATACTATGATTAGTTTCCGAAATACAGGTGGTTTAATGTTCAAGAAATGTACACATTTTATATGCATGCACCTGTCACCAATTATTAGGTCTGTCAGAGTGAATTTCATTGGTTGTAACTAGTTTTCTGACTGTTTTCGACCAATCAAATTCGCTCTGACAAGTTTGTGATTTTTGCAGAAACAAACCTATTATTAGGTGACAGGTAGATTGTGAATACATATAAAATGTATACATTTCTTGGACATAAAAGTACCTGTATCTCAAAAACTAATCATAGGATTGGTTCGGGCCAATGAGAACTTTTTATCAGGAAGTCAAGGTCTAACACATATCAAAATTTCATTGAGTTTGACAGAAAACCAAAAACCCGTAAGAGGTGTGTGTATCAGAAAAAGTTTCTGTCAACTTTTTTGACTTTTTATCTCTATTTTCATTTTTTGGGTTCTAGCTGGGACTCTGGCAATTGTAGCTCTCAATAAAAGCTTCAAAAAAGGTTATTCAAGACTTCGAGCCCAAGGGCTTCATTTTCAAGATAAACGGCTTTGAAGCTTTTGCAAAATTTGAGACAAAGTTTTAACTTTGAGCCTCAATATCTTCAAAAGTATTCAAGATATAGAATTGAATCTTATTTTATCTTGAAGATTATTTAATTCTGATTCAGAATATATAATTTTACATCATATTTGTTTTAATAATAACCGAGTAATCAGCAATTTTGTGAGCGAATGTCAGATTATTGAAATTTTTTTGAGCCCAAAAATTGCAAAAATCGTTTTTATTTTTTAACAAGGCTTTAAAACCCAAAAAAGAAAGTTGCGAAAATGCTTTTCTACTAATTTTAACCTCTTCTTTTGATTGGTGAAGTCAAAAATTCGAAAAATTGAAAATTTAAAAATTCGAACTTTTCCAAAGGGGGATATGCATGGAAATTTGATTTCCAAATATTTCAAAGGGCCATATTATGGAAACCAGTGAAGTTATTGGCATGAATCTTTTGCCCAATTGTAGCTCTTAATAAGGGATACAAAAAAGGTTATTTAAGACTCCGAGCCCAAGGGCTTCATTTTCAAGATAATCCGCCTGGAAGCTTTTGCAAAATTTGAGGTAAAGTTTCAACTTTGAGCCTCAATATCTTCACAAGTATTTAGGATATAGAATTGAATCTCATTTTATCTTGAAGACAATTTAATTCTGATTCAGAATCTATAATTTTACATCATATTTGTTTTAATAATAACCGAGTAATCAGCAATTTTGTGAGCGAATGTCAGATTATTGAAATTTTTTTGAGCCCAAAAATTGCAAAAATCGTTTTTATTTTTTAACAAGGCTTTAAAACCCAAAAAAAAAAGTTGCGAAAATGCTTTTCTACTAATTTTAACCTCTTCTTTCGATTGGTGAAGTCAAAAATTGCAAAATCCATAAAATTTAAAAATTCGAATTTTTCCAAAGGGAAACATGGAAATTTGATTTTCAAATAATTCAAAGGGCCATATTTTGGAAACCAGTGAAGCTATTGGCATGAATCTTTTGCCCAATTGTAGCTCTTAATAAGGGCTACAAAAAAGGTTTTCTAAGACTCCGAGCCCAAGGGCTTCGTTTTCAAGATAATCCACCTGAAAGCTTTTGCAAAATTTGAGATAAAGTTTCAACTTTAAGCCTCAATATCTTCAGAAGTATTTGAGATATAGAATTGAATCTTATTTTATCTTGAAGATAATTTAATTCTGAGTCAGAATATATAATTTTACATTGCATTTGTTACAATAATAACCGAGTAATCAGCCATTTTGTGAAAGAATGTCAGATTATTGAACTTTTTTGAGCCCAAAAATTGCAAAAATCGTTTTTATATTTTTACAGGGCTTTAAAACTCTAAAAGCAAAGTTGCAAAAATGCTTTTCCACTAATTTTGTTCTCCTCTTTTGATTGGTAAGGTCAAACATTGCAAAATCTAAAAATTCGAATTTTTCCAAAGGGTTATGCATGGGAATTTGATTTTCAAATATTTCAAAGGGCCATATTTTGGAAATCAGTGAAGTTATTGGCATGAAACTTTGGCTCAATCTGGGACTAGTGTTTGGTGCTCGCACCAGTACGTCAAAACACCCAAAACCAACAACCACCTTCAATTTTTTAATAAATTTTTACAGCTGTATGCAACATCCTCTTTTAACTTAAAAGCGCTTTTTAAAACTGGTCACTTTTAAGATTCTGTATTCTAAGCCATACAAATTTTTAAAGGTACCAGTTTTAAAAAGCGCTTTTAAGTTTAAAGAGGATGTTGCACACAGCGATTAATTTTTAACTAGAAATTTGAAATAGTTATTTTCCTAACAAGTGCAGGAAAGACACTTTGCGCAAGTGTTAGGAACAATATTTTTTCTACAAGTATCTTAAAAAAGTAGACTTTGAATTGTTAAAATATTAGAAAAATCAATCAAATCGAAATCTTCAAAAATCGTTTAAAATCTATTGGAATTCCTTAGAATGTCTTTTAAATTAAATCCCCAAATATCTTTTCACATCTTCTTGAATTTCTAGAATCAGCAAGAATATTTTCATGAGAATCTCTTAAATATCAAAAATTTTACAAATTCCGAGCAGTACAGGCTGGTCCAATTTGGACACCTTTGATAGGAAACATCATGTTAACTAAGCGTTAATTTCAACTAAAACCCTTCATTTTAAATATTAGTTTATTCAGAAACCATCAAAACATTGAAAAACCAAGTATAACTATGGTAATTATGCGTAACAAAAATGAGTGCGCAAAGAGTTTCCGTGCGCAAAGTAATGCGTGCGCAAAGTGATTACTTTGCGCACGCAAGTAGAAAAAATCTATATTAAAATTGTAGTTTCAATAAATTATGGTAGATTAGCTTGTCATTATCGATTATTGAATCGTAGTCAAAATTATGGTAGAATTCGATAATTATCAGGTCATTGGCAATACTGGTAAGACTATCAAAAATGTTCAACAAATGTTCAATATCAGAGAGAAATATTCTAAAAAGTTAAAAGATTAGAAGGACGAAGAAAGGTAAATCCAATATAATTTTTCATACATAATATAAATGCTTAATAATTTTAGGCATGATGATTTTCAAGATTTATTGCAACACGTTTTATTTTATCGAATATAAAAATAACACTAGGAAAAGGAGGATTAAAAATAGCAAAATTATTTTTAGCATTAAATCTTGCATTTCCTCGTTAAAATTTGCCTGCTAATTGGATTAATGAAAGAAACTATCAGTATATCCTTAAAAAATTAAACATAAACTGAGTGATTTTAAAATAAAGCAAAGCTGGGTGAAAATTTAATCATTTACTGACCTACTACTGTATCTAGATTCTTTTGAGGATTTTATTGAATATTTTGAAATTTCAAACGACTCTTATTGGCAAACACTTGAAGATAGTTTCATGTATGTCGGTTATAAAAATCTACATTTTATTGAATTCCATGCAATGTATGCTACAAATTAAAGTATGATTAAACATGATGCAAAAATAACTGGATTATTTTTAGATGCAACTGACAACAGGAACTTTAATTATATGTACAGTCTAAACTACAGTTGCTTTTTTGATATACAAAAACATTCCATTTGAATGTGGGTCAATAATCTTAGACAAAATAAATTAAATTGTACTAAGTAATAATCAACTGCTTTTTCCTAGATTTCCAGTGCCCCAAAAAAAGTTTCTAGAAAAAAATGTTTCATGTGGAGTTTGCAGCTGAAAACAACATCCAATAACATACTTTAAAATTGTTTCCTTTACATCTACCCAGTTGAAAGGTGCATACAATGACTTTCTCTTAGGGTTTCAACACAATAAGAAAATGTCGAAAAATATTTTATTGTGGGTACAATACAAAATACAGTGATATGATATATAAATTAAATTAAAAAAAAGAGTCATGACAAAATAAGCTATAATTAAATTGTTTTCAGAACAAAAACGACAGCAAGTGGAAACCGATGGTCATTTCTAACCCTTCCACTAGACTGAGAATGGCCAGGAATATGCCTCAATGGGTGGTAAGGAATATGTAATATAATATCTGAGAATATAATATAAAAAAGCATGCATTATTCTTCTAAAGATTTCTTTCCTGCATCAGTCAATTTTAAAGTAATCTTGTAAAGAACTAAATAAACATTATATAACTATAAAATTAAAATACAATAGGGTATAGCAAATTAGAATTACTACAAACAAAAATATCAAATTTTGCTTTTCAACACTTTGGAAATGTATCAGATTACGCAACAAATTGTATTGTCAACATATTATTATCGAAAAAAGAAATGTACACCAAAACAGCCAACATGCTTCTTGACATAAAAATTTATATCCGAGAAAAGGTAAGCGAAATCCTTAAATTAACAAATGTACATATTAAAATTATGAAAAGTAAATATCTTAAATAATAATGATTGCATACAAAAAAAATTCTTAATAAAAAGTTTTTGGGTTTTTTAAACCCTAGAATACTTTAAAACAAGGCTGAAAATAATTGATGAGTGTATAATAATAATAATCAGTTCAGAAATAAAAGATGTCAAGTGCTAAAACTATCAGTCAGAAAAATGAAGATTTTTAAGGCAAATTCTCTATGGAAAAAGGTTTTAATACAAAATAATCTTCCTCCAATAAGTTAAAATAATATTATTGCCATCATGTGAAATAGAGAATTTGCCTCAAATGTAAATTAACCTGTTCTAAATTTTATAATAAAAAAAGCTCGGTGATTTATCACTATACATAATAATATACTTATGGCTCTATATCATTATAATAATTATGTAAATATATTTTTCATTTAAATACCCTTATTTTTTTTTTAGAAATTTGTATGAGGCTGATCAAAAATACTTAAATAAATTTCATGATTTTATTGTTTCATGCCTGGGGGGATTTTTGGTATAACGAAAAACAAATATGTATGTGAAAGGTCTGTTTTCACAAAAGTTTGCAACATGTCAGAAAGCATCGCCCATACATGTTTCCAATGCCGTCTTTTCAAAATAACATGGTAACTTAGCTGAGTGATTGTTTCTGATAGTTTGCAACTAAAATAATTCTTAGTACTAGGATGTTTTTTTCATTAAAATCAATATATTAAAATCCTTCCAAGCAAACTACAATAAAACACCCAAAATTATTTAAAACTTTTGATCCAAAAAACCCACTTGTATAGGTACAATATCATATATCATCTCATACAAACTAAGTCTTCATTCTTACCCACTAGAATAATTATTAGCACTGCTGCTAAAATCTAAAAATACTAAAAAAAAGATTGTATAAACTGTTACTACTATTTAAATATAAAAAAGCTTCCTACATACTAATTATTCTTATCTTGTTCGGAATTAGAATCAGATGATTCTGCACCGCTAGAATCCGATTCTTTTTTAGTTTCGCTGCTATTGCCATCGGATTTATTTTGCGAATCACTCGCAGAACCATCTTCTACTACTAATTTTGGTTTTTTGGCTGGTTGATCTTCATTTTCACTTTCAGTATCGCTCTCTTGCTGCGAAGCAGTTGCGCTTTCAGAAGCCACATCTTTATCAACTTTTTGAGTTTTATCATCCTCCTCATCAACTAAATCCTTATACTTACTCCTACCTTGCACCTTATACTTAAACGAACCATCTTCTCGCAAATGCAGCTTCCTGTGCAACTGCATATAAGATTGGGTGGAGAAAGCACGTTTGCAAATATCACATTTAGCATTTTTCATGCCTTTTATAAAGTATTTTTTTCGATTTGTCTGATTGTGTTTGCGCACTCTGTGCCTCAACAAGCTAGAGGAACTATTGAAAATTCGCTGACAAACTTTGCAAACATAAACACCGTTTTCATTTGGTTCTAAATTTAAATCTGCCGGGGTGCCTGTTATAAGGGAAATACTTAAAGTGTCGTTATCCATAGAAGGGTTTCCGGTGAAGTCTTTGAGGGTAAGTGAAGTGTCGTTTGCGTCTTGTTTGTGCCTGTTTAGGCAACACATGAATTCGCCTCTGGTTAAATATTCCATGCCGCAAAAGTCGCACTTGAATGGTAGTTTTCCTGAATGGAATTGCTTTATGTGCTGTTTGAGGAGTCTTATAGAAGGAAATGATTTTTGGCAAGACTCGCAACTGATTTCAGATTGCGAGCTTGTTGATAAAAAGTGACCGCCCGCATATAAATCATCCTTTGGTAGAATAGGAACAAAAGTTGGTGCTGCATTACTTTTACCATTTGTCGCAATTGTTGTTCCATTGATTTTATTAACTCCTTGTTTTGTTATGACTTCGTCCCAATCTTTTGATTCTTCGTTGCTGGATTCTTGGTCATCATGTTCCAAAGACAAAAAAGAAGTAGGATCAATTTCAACACTCATTTCTTCTGCCTCAGATTCATTGAGGTTTGTATTTGGGTCAGATTTAGGCAGGGAATTTTTTTCGGGTTTCGCTAAAGGGGGTGGATCCACTGAGGTTATTGGAATAAATTTTTGAAACGTATTATTAAGATTCAAAAATACATTTTGATTGGTGTCCTTGTTTTTCTGTCCGCTAGCAGCTTCGCCATTGGTAGTTGCAGCAGGAGTGGGAGTGATTGTTGTTGTCGGTATGATGTTTAAAAATACGTTTTGAAATGTATTTGCGTTACCTGTGGTTCCTTGGTTTTGGGATCCTACCAGAATTTTTACGTATTTGTGGTTGGGCAGGAGCATATAGGTGCCAGGTTGGTTCACAGGGTCCGATTTGGTTTCTTGAGATTCGGTCTTTTTTTGAGATTCCTTGACCAGTTCGACGTAGTTTTTTAGTACACCTGCAGATTGGATGCATTGTTTTTTGAAACTGTAGGCTATGTTCAGGCGTTTGATGCACGGATGGCATAGGAGGGGCTTGAATGTTGTCCATTCCTGGAAAAAAATGAAAGATCTATGAGGTTAAATGAGTTTTCTACATGCACTTCAAAGCTAGAAAAAAGAAAAAACAACGATGACGTATTAAATATAATTCCAATCAATTGTAGAAGCTTGCAGAGTGGGGAAATTTGGGGAGATTCAGGGTTGGCAAAAACTTGGATTTTTGTAAATTTCTATTGGGTTTTTGTGATAGTTTTTGTGTTTTTGTACGGTTTTGTAGGATTTTGCGTTTAGGGGTTTTCAAGAAAATCGAGTTTGGGTTAGTTTTAGACAAAATGTCGACCAAATTTCAACTTTGAAGTCCAATATCCCAGAAACTTCACAAGTTACAAAAACCAATTTTGCAGGGCTTATAGAGAAATTAATACTCTTTTACATGATGCATGATGGGGAGCAATTTTCTCAAATATCATTGAAGATATGAGCAATTATTCATGTCAAGCATGTCAAGATTCGAAAAAATGTCCAGAGCCCAAAATTAGTTTTCCTTTTTGAATTTTTTTTCTTATCGAAATTTTCAAATGTAACTGATAATGTTAGAGTTGTATTTTTTGTCTAAGAGACATTCCCGATTGCTACTTTTCAAATTGTCACCCTGTATATGCTTGACGCACACTTTAGCATACCAGGTCGTGTCAATCATACCTGTCTGACGATACATACAGGGTGGGGACTTTAACTGGAACTAATTCGATAGAGCCTTCGGATAAAATATGTGGACAAAACGCAAAAACACGTCGATCAAGATTTTTTTTTTAAAATTTTTCCATATAATTATATAATTTTCTTATACAGGGTGTTCCAAGAACAGCTGTACGGTTATCAACTTTATTTTTCCAAATGGTACCCCCGTATATTATGACATTTCTGGATTCTGCTGAAAATTCTAGACATATTTCATGTACAATGTTATATACCTATCTTCAACTGTTTCGGAAATATTGACAGTTGAAAATTGACTTTTTTGCAACTTTGACAGGCTGTAAAACCTAAACGGTTAATTTTAGAGGAAAACCAGTTTTACATTCCTATCTTAGATTTTCATAAACTATCATTTGACACTAACTTTGAATTTAACTGGAGATTGAATTTAACTGGAATTTTTAATCATGGATTAAATTCAAAGTTGGTGTCAAATGATAGCTTATGAAAATCTAAGATAGGAATGTGAAATCGGTTTTCCTCTAAAATTAACCGTAAAGGTTTTACAGCCTGTCAAAGTTGCAAAAAAGTCCATTTTCAACTGTCAATATTTCCGAAACAGTTGAAGATAGGTATATGACATTGTGAATGAAATATGTCTAGAATTTTCTGCAGAATCCAGAAATGTCATAATATACAGGGGCTATCATTTGGAAAAATAAAGTTGACAACCGTACAGCTGTTCTTGGAACACCCTGTATAAAAAAAATGTGAAAAAAACTCAAGCAAAAAATCTTGATCGACGTGTTTTTGCGTTTTGTCCACATATTTTATTCGAAGGCTCTAGCGAATTAGTTCCAGTTAAAGTCCCCACCCTGTATATTCCCTTATGGGATTTTAAAGAATGGCCTGTGCTGAACATATCGGTATACTTGGTTTGGGCAAATTTGGCTATTTACTATTTTTTTGAGGGTTTTAAATCAAACATTGTATTATACCCATCTTTTCCAAAGACGTCAATGTTAATCTTGTGAATTGAATAATGATAAAAATAATATTGTTTTTTTGCTCTAAGAACACCGTCTTCTTGTAGGGTTGAGAGATGAGGGAGGCATAATAATTTTAGTATTATGCAAAGAAAAATATTAATTTCTTAGTTATAAGCAAAAAAATATAGGTATACAAAATTCTAAAAAAGTAATATAAAACATTCATATGCCAATCAACAGATAGATAGATACATAAAAACAATAGGATAAAATCTTCGGGCATATTTGACTGATGTGGCCCCCCCTTATGCCCAAATCCATGAAAATAACCTGGGGGGCGACGTCAGTCATATATGAATGACATAGACAAAATTGTAGGGAAAGCTAAAAACAAAGAAACAAAAAAGTAATATAAACAATACACCGTGATTTACATAGCCTGTGTGTGTATTAAAATTTGTCCAGTCTGTAGATGGATTAGTAAAAATATCATCTAATCCACCTGCAAGCTAATGCACAGGCTACAAAAATCACCCTGTATAATCTATCATTTTTCAGCGACTTTTTAATAACAATTAAGAGAAAAATTTGCAAAACCTCGTGGGACATTTCCCCAATACACATGGCATGCAATGTATTAATTCTACTACATCAAAGCTTTTTCTTACGTTATTGAATGTAAAAATGATTAAAATTTGCAAAAATAACTTGTGCAAAGTACTTCCAATAATTACAGTAATTTGAAACTTCCAGGATTTATGAATTGGAGTTTCCTCTTTGTGAAAAAGTTAATTTGAAATTGATTTGAAACTCCAAAACTAATTTAAAAGCTTTTTCTCACGTTAATGCATGTAAAAATGATTAAAATCTGTAAAAATCACTTATGCAAAATACTTCTAATGATCACAGAGACTTGAAACTTTCAGGAATAATCAGTGATGTTAGTGGGTCATGACCAGCGCGCATGACGGCGGGTCATGACGGTCACGTCACATTCAATGTGACCGTTGGTCATGACCATTTTACCGCATAGTGTGGAAATATGCAGTAAAGTAGACTGCATAATATGCGGTAAAGTAGATTTGGTGTTTAAGTACACTCAAAAATCCCTTCTCGTTCAGAAATTTCAATAATGCCTTCTTTGGGATATATAGATGCTCATAGGTATAATCTTACACATGCGGAAAATGCCTTTACCGCACTTAACTGCTGCTGCGTGCGGTAAAATATCACTTCTGCATTTGTTAGGTGAATAACTATTATTTTTGTTATTTTATTTTACCTGCTAGGCTAAGATAACTTTTATTCACTTATTTTGTAATTTGTGGAAATTTCTTTTGTTCTGGAATCCTTACTTAATAATTTGTCAAAACTTTATACTTAATCAATAATTGACTATCCTTATATTAAAACCATTTGTCAGTTAATAGACGATAGACTAGGTAGTGGCGTTTTAAATTGAATTAACTATTATGAACTATGACCATAGTCATGACCGTCATGACGCAAATGACCGTCACGATTTTAAATGACCGCCATTTTACATCACTGGGAATAATGGATCTTTCTTTTTCATTATGGAAAAGTTAATTTGAAGCTCATTTGAAGTTCCAAATCAAAGTTGCATGAAAAAACTGTAAAAATGTGCTGACCTGAAAATTAGAGAGTTTTTCAATTACTTAATGAGTGGAAATTCTGAATAATTCACTCATTGATAAGAAAAATTCAGACCTGAGGATTAATTAAATTTTGAACTAAAGAGTAAAAAGTACATTTCATGAGTTATCTAAGTTTAATTCATTTTTGAACCTCTCGTCGTTCTGATATGAAAATGAGGAGCTTCTGCACTACAGAATCTGGAATTCCAAAGTAATCTCACAAGGCTTGTACACTATAATTCTAAGGCCCAGTTTCACAAAAGGCATTTTTTAGCGAGTTCCCGTTAGTTCCCGTGTTACAAGCGGTTACAGGAAATCAATAACCGATCCGTTTTTGCGAGAAAACGGTAATAGGGGAAGGTGTTTTCCTGTCATAAAGTGACGTCATCATTCTATAACACGGTTATTGTTTTTGATACCCAAGTCGAGAGTTGAGTAACTGAAGAATTCTAACCTTAGATTAATTTGTGATTGTTTTGATGTGTTTTTTTCCGAGTTATTTTTGTTATTAGAGGATATCAAAAAATAGCAGATCACGCATTATGGTCTATAAGCTGTCTCTCATGATTTTCTCCCAATACGTATACATTTCAAGGGACACCACTATACTTGACTCGATAAGACTTAGAAATTAGAATATACAGGCGGGTGTTTTCAAACATAATATCGTCAATTAGTAATAAGGACTTAATTATTGACTTCATTTCCTTTATGTTTACCACAAAATATAAACTAAACTCACTTTACTGAGAAATATGTATAACCGTTCTGTTTTAGCGAGAAGCGGTTTAATCCTAAAAATTTGCCAATGGTAGGGATATATTTTTGAAGTGGGAGTGTTACCGTGTATAACCGCACCGGTTATAAATGGTTATTACTGGGATCTCGCTAAAAAATGCCTAAAGTGTAGTAAACTACTAGTTATGAGATAACTACTAGTTAAAACGAAAACAGCATTTCACAATTGACGGATCAATGTGACACCTTTAGTTAACCAGTAGTTGAATTAACCCAAGAATGTGTATGAGTTAACTATGAGTTAGCTGAAATGCTTTGTTTTTTAGGGCAGTTCAAAAGTATCAAGTTTAAAAAGGTAAAATTATTGAATGAAAACTTTTGCATTTTTTTTCCGTTAGTGATACAATTGGAATTAAAATCTGCTCCCACTCTTCTCCAAGCATTTTCTTCTGTTTTTCCACGTCGATGAGCCGCTTTTTTTACATTCTATAATGAACTTATATTTTTGCACGAGACACACTAATAAATACTCTTCTTCCTTTGAAAAATTCGCAGACCTTTTCTCACTTGACTTCATGATTTAAATTTGAACAGGAAACACGACACAAAACCCAATATTGAATTGAATAGGTATCTGTGAAATTTTACTTTTACTACCACTGACAAAAATTAATATAATTATTAATGATAAATCACAAAAAGTGACGTTATAGTGAAGTTTAAAGGGGCCTTTTTTTATTTTTCAACGTGGTTTTTAAAATTTTGTCAAAAAATCAAGTACCAACCTTTGAGAAATAAAATTCAACCATTAGTTATTCAACCAACGATTGTTTGTTTAGTGTGAAACAGGTTAATGAGCGAAGTCCCAGTTAACTCCTAACCCCTAGTTGACTGACCAGCGCTGGTTACCACAGATTCTGAAACTGGGCCTAAGGTGGTTAATTAACCCTTGGGTGTTCGATTTGGAAAATGCTATTTGTGTGCATAACTATCCAAATATATTAGTGTTTTGTAGGAATTTTGTTCATCCCATCTAGAAGTTGGAAAACAACCCTACAGTATATTTTTATTTATTTAAATAACTTAAAAAATAAAGAAATTATGACAGTTTAGAATGTTATCAATGTTCCATGCTACATTGTGCCTACATGTCCAGAACTGGAGCTGATTTTTCTGTGCAAGGAGTAAACCACCATCCCAGAATCGGTGCAAACAATACCTTGAAAGGGAATTTCTCATGCATAATTCCTCAAAATTCCTGCAAATTCCTCCAAATAGCCCGTCACAAATTCCTCCAAATACTCCACCACAAATTTCTCCAAATACCCCACAAATTCCCGAGCAAATTCCTCTAAAAAAAGGGAAAATTTTGAAACTTTTTGCATGTAAAGAGGAAGGTGAGAAGTTAATTTTCCGAAAAGTTTCAAATTTTTCCAGTGGAAAATGACAACATGAGGAATATTGGAAATCAACCTACAATAACTAAATTAGGTGAAAATAGAGTCTCACATATTTCAAAGTTTTCCTGGAAATATAGTGGAGGGAAAATTTTGAAATTTTTTACATGTAAGTAAAATGGGATGCTCATTTTCCCAAAAGTTTCAATTTTTTTCAGTGGAAAATAACAACATGAGGAATATTGGAAATCAACCTACAATAACTGAATTATTTGAAAACACAGAGTCTCACACATTCCAAAGTTTTCCTGGAAAACTATTGAAGGGAACATTTTGAAACTTTTTGCGTGTAGAGAGGAAGGTGAGAAGCTCATTTTCCCAAAATTTCAAATTTTTCCAGTAGAAAACAGCAACATGATCTTGGAAATCAACCTACAAAAACTGAATAAGTTGAAAAAACAGTCTCACACTCGGTCTCACACCTTTCAAAGTTTTCCTGGAAAACTAGGGAAGGGAAAATTTTGAAACTTATTGCATGTAGAGAGGAAGATGAGAAGCTCATTTTCCCAAAATTTCAAATTTTTCCAGTGGAAAAAAGCAACATGAAAAATCTTGGAAATCAACCTACAAAAACTAAATTAGTTGAAAATACACTCTCACACATTTCAAAGTTTTCCTGGAAAACTAGTGAAGAGAGAAATTTGAAACTTTTTGCATGTAAAGACGAAGGTAAGAAGCTCATTTTCCCAAAATTTCAAATTTTTCCTGTAGAAAATTACAACATGAGGAATCTTGGAAATCAACCTACAATAACTGAATTAATTGAGAATACAGTCTCATTTATTTTAAAGTTTTCCTGAAAAAAGTGAAAGAGAAAATTTAAAACTTTTTGCATGTAAAGAGGAAGCTGAAAAGCTCATTTTCCCAAAATTTCAAATCTTTCAAGTAGAAAATTACAACATCAAAAATCTTGGAAATCAACCTACAAAAACTGAATAAGTTGAAAATACAGTTTCACACATTTCAAAGTTTTCCTGGAAAACTAGTGAACGGAAAATTTTGAAACTTTTTGCATGTAAAGAAGAAGGTAAGAAGCAACATGAAAAATCTTGGAAATCAACCTACAATAACTGAATTATTTGAAAACACAGAGTCTCACACATTCCAAAGTTTTCCTGGAAAACTATTGAAGGGAACATTTTGAAACTTTTTGCGTGTAGAGAGGAAGGTGAGAAGCTCATTTTCCCAAAATTTCAAATTTTTCCAGTAGAAAACAGCAACATGATCTTGGAAATCAACCTACAAAAACTGAATAAGTTGAAAAAACAGTCTCACACTCGGTCTCACACCTTTCAAAGTTTTCCTGGAAAACTAGGGAAGGGAAAATTTTGAAACTTATTGCATGTAGAGAGGAAGATGAGAAGCTCATTTTCGCAAAATTTCAAATTTTTCCAGTGGAAAAAAGCAACATGAAAAATCTTGGAAATCAACCTACAAAAACTAAATTAGTTGAAAATACACTCTCACACATTTCAAAGTTTTCCTGGAAAACTAGTGAAGAGAGAAATTTGAAACGTTTTGCATGTAAAGACGAAGGTAAGAAGCTCATTTTCCCAAAATTTCAAATTTTTCCTGTAGAAAATTACAACATGAGGAATCTTGGAAATCAACCTACAATAACTGAATTAATTGAGAATACAGTCTCATTTATTTTAAAGTTTTCCTGAAAAAAGTGAAAGAGAAAATTTAAAACTTTTTGCATGTAAAGAGGAAGCTGAAAAGCTCATTTTCCCAAAATTTCAAATCTTTCAAGTAGAAAATTACAACATCAAAAATCTTGGAAATCAACCTACAAAAACTGAATAAGTTGAAAATACAGTTTCACACATTTCAAAGTTTTCCTGGAAAACTAGTGAACGGAAAATTTTGAAACTTTTTGCATGTAAAGAAGAAGGTAAGAAGCAACATGAAAAATCTTGGAAATCAACCTACAATAACTGAATTAATTGAAAATACAGTCTCACACATTTCAAAGATTTCCTGGAAAACTAGTGAAGGGAAAATTTTGAAACTTTTTGCATGTAGAGAGGAAGGTGAGAAGCTCATTTTTCCAAAATTTCAAATTTTTCCAGTAGAAAACAGCAACATGATCTTGGAAATCAACCTACAAAAACTGAATAAGTTGAAAAAACAGTCTCACGCTCGGTCTCACTCCTTTCAAAGTTCTCCTGGAAAACTAGGGAAGGGAAAATTTTGAAACTTATTGCATGTAGAGAGGAAGATGAGAAGCTCATTTTCCCAAAATTTCAAATTTTTTCAGTGGACAATAACAACATGAAAAATCTTGGAAATCAGCCTACAAAAATTATAGGTACCTATTTAAGTATTATTCTTTTGAATTTTTCAAATTTGAAAATTTCTTTCAAATTCCTCATAAATTCCTCACAAATTCTCCCAAATTCCCCATAAATTCCTCCAAATTCCCTATAAATTCCCCAAATTTTCATAAATTCGGATGAGCTCCTTCAAATTCCTCACAAATTCCTCTAAATTTCCCACAAATTCCTCTAAATTATCTACATTTTTGGCACAGGATTCCTAGGTGGTTTGCCCCTTGGTTGGTTCCCTGTAATATTATTAATTATTAAATTATATTATAATTTATTGCTTGGAAAAATCTTAGATTTTCGATTGATATTTATCAATTTGTGGCCACTATGGCAGGAATGAGTTTATTTAATAAAAAAATTCCAAATTAAGGCAGTTAATAATTATGTTTGTATGTAGGAAAATCTAAAGGAAATCTGGGGAGATTTGGGAAAATCCAAGGGGAAATCTGAGGAAATCTATGAGGGAAGTGAAGGAGGTACCTACCAGGTTTTCCACTGGAATAAAAATATTATACCCTCGATTTCATCTCTGTTCCCACAGGAGTCTCTGACAGTTTGCAAACTGTCAATAAGCATCGCCCATACATGTTTTCAATGCTGTCGTTACAAGATAAGGGCCCAATTAAAGTATATTTGCATCTGCAAATTTGCAGTTCTGCAAATATGGCTGACTTAATAAGTTTGTGCTCTATTTGCAAGAACGAGCAAATTACAGAAAAAATCTGCAATTGCTGATTTATCTGTTTTAAATGTCGAAGTTGTCAAAGTGATTGCAAAGACTTACGGGACCGTTTCACCATGCGCAAATTTCCAGGCGATCTGCAAGTGCATTCTGCTTCTGTAATACGAAAAGTCAGACTAGCAAGTCCTGCATTTGTATCTTGGTGTTGCAGAGCTTCTGTAATTCCGGGTTAAATCTGTTACTCATTTGAGCGATTGTTTCTGACAAGTTGCAAACAGTCAGAGACTCCTGTGGGAACAGACCTTATACCTCATATTGTGATTTGTGATAAATGTAAAGTCTGTTTTTTTTTTTGAAGATAATTCCCCAAGTCAAAAATTTAGTAACTATGTTGGCAACACAAGCCTTTTCTACATAAAAAATTTGAAAGCATTGACAATTTTACATTGTATTGCCAACATAATGTCATTTTGACTTTTATCTTTAAAAAAAAAAACACATTTTAAGTAGATTTGATATTGCCAAGAAAGTAGGAGATAAAGAGAAAATGCACACATTGTGTTGAGGAGAAGACCTTGGGACTTGCATTCTGGCTGTGCACCTGTGCTGGAAAAATTAGGGATATCGAGCAAAATCATGAGAAAATCTAAAGAAATTTTAGGGGGATTTTCGGTAAAAAAAAACAAATCAAAATGAAAAAAAAAAAGGAAAATTAATTTAACAAAAATTTAATTAAATTAATAAATAGAGCTGGTCAATAAATAAACCAACATGAGAGGTCTATAAACCTAGCAGCCCCAAGGTGGAAAAAAACTTCGGGAAATAGATAATAACTAGGTGCTTTTTAGGTGCTAATTAGGGCCTCTAATTAAAAATTAGGTGCTCCTTTAGTTTTTGAGAAAATTAGACATTAGACATTATTATATTACGTAAGGTTATATACATGTTCAAATTTTGTATCTTAATGGTAACAGGTTTATGATATGATTAATAACAAGTATATCCAGCACCTAGATGACTTAACATCCGTATGTGCCATTTGAATTTAACTTATTTGTAAGTAAATAATAATATGATAATTATTGTGTATTGTTTGTCAACAGCAAACAACATCACAATATTAATCCTAAAAAAAAGTTCATTTTATTTTCATAATCTAAGAACTAGCCTAATCTACTCCTAAATTAAAAACTAAACTAACATAGCCTTCCCATCAAGGAAAGGAGAATAAACTCCCAAGAGATTCAATCAAAACAGAATCATAATTTGCTGGAGATTCCTGAAAATGTATCTCTTACATTCAGCACAGAATTTCTTATGGTTCTCAATAAGTTTTATGCTACCAGGAAGCAAGTTATAACATCTTGGATCCAAATAGTTTATGAAGCGTAAATTGATATTTCTATTACTATTTGGAATAGCTAAGTGTCTGTTGACTTTAGTCCTAGTAGCATAAGCATGGTCTACATAGTTTCTTAAACAATTTTTTTTATGTACAAATGAGCATATATTAAGAATATAGAGGGAACGAACACAGATAATGTCCTCAGAAAAGAGTAAATGAGTTGGGTATCGCCTTTCTTTTTTGAAGATAATTTTTAAAATATATTTTTGAATAATTTCCAACTGATGTAAGGAATTTCTATAAAGGCCACCCCACACAACCACACCATATCTGAGTAGTGATTCTACAAGTGCCCTATATACACATATCAACAGCTTTGTACATAGTATTTCCCTTAAGCCATAAAATTTTCTGATAAGTGCTCTAATGTTATTAGTTACTTTGGAGACATGTTCTTTCCATTTAAGATTTTTATCTATTATGATTCCTAAATATTTTGTAGATGAAACCTCGTTTATTTCTTTGTCAAAGCCTTCAACTAGAATGTTGGTAAAAGGTGGGCGATTAGCAGCTGTTAAGGAAAACGCAATGTAATTAGTTTTATCTATATTTAGGGTGAGTTTGAATGAATCAAGCCAATTTTTGACTTTAGAGATACCTAACATTGCCAGATTTTTTACTTCGTCCCAGGATTGTGCTCTGAAGACAATAACAGTGTCATCCGCATAGGATATTACAAGACCGTTCTCTATTGTTAAGTTCGTTAAGGAATTTATATAGGTTATGAAGAGTAATGGACCAATCTTCACAGATAGAGGTTCACTGTAAGTGTCCTGAATCTTAACGACCTGGCTTCTGTCACGAAGATAACTCTCAAAGACTTCTAGCACAGCTCCCCTAACTCCATAAATGTTCAGCACATTAATTAAGGAGTCATGGGGAACTGTGTCAAAAGCCTTCGCAAGGTCCAGGAAAACAGCTAGACATTTGTTACCATTATCTAGATTATTTGTTACATTTTTGGTCAATTCGTAGATTGCATCTGAAGTGCTTAGACCGTTACAGAAACCAAATTGATGCTTTGACAAAATATTATTAGACAAGAGATAGCTTGATAATCTGTCTCTTAGGCATTTTTCAAACACCTTTGCAAAATTGCTTATTACACTTATAGGACGAAAATTAGTTATTTTAGATTTGTCTTTATCTTTAAATATTGGAGTTACAATAGATTTCTTGAATCCTGAAGGCACCACCCTTGTGCTAAATATAAGATTAATAATATGTACAAGTGGATCAATTAAATGCAAATGAAAATGTTTAATAATTCTTGATTCTACACCATCATAACCAGGAGCACAATTATTTTTTAGAGAATTTATGTGACTAATAATTTCATTTTTATTAACTGGTTTTAGGAACATGGAACTTAAAGAGTTATGATCAATCTGAAACATGTCATCAGGAGTCACTATTCTATTATGCATTTTAATACCGATACCGGTGAAAAATTCGTTACAGTAGGTTGCTATGTCTTTTTTATTAGAGAAAGAATTACCTTTGTCGTCAAGAATCTCAAAATTATTTGCAGAACCACATTTTTTTTCATCAACAGCCTCGGAGACAATCTGGTAGATTTTTTTCAGGTTATCTTTATTGTTTTCAATCTTTTTTTTATAGAATTCATATTTTTGTTTTTGTATTATTTTATTTAATTTATTTCTATAGGCCTTATATGCTTCACTATCCGCTGCATTTTTATTTAATAAAATATCTTTTTTCATTTTATCCCTTCGTTTTATTGCAGATATAATTCCATTTGTTATCCACGGCTTTAATTTATTATAGTCCCTAAAATAAACAGTTCTCTTTTCTTTAGATAGCTCGATGTAGTGACGCACAGTGGTAATAAAATTATCGGTGGCAGATTCAGCATCATTGTTGTTGATTATATGGACCCAATTTTCCTGACTAAAATGATCGCCAAGCGTTTCAAGATTTATATTTTCAACTATTTTTGATACTAGTTTAGTCCGACTGCCAACGGCTTGTTCCCCATAAAAATTTATCATTACCGGAAAATGATCGGTCAGATCACCATTCAATATGAAAGAATCAAATTTTAGAAGCCCTGACTTTAGCTTGTTTCTTATAAAAATATGATCTAGGCAAGTAGCACTATTTAGAGTCACTCGTGTGGGACCCTTTATTGTAGCTTGAAAGCCATAAAAACCTAGCAGAGATAGATACTGATTAGTAAGCAAATCATTTTTGTTCAATGTGTTTATATTAATATCACCTACAAATAGTTCAATATTTTCATTTAGATTGTCTGAAAAAAATCTATCTATGTCCTCAAGGAAATAGTGCGTGTTAGTTGAGGGTGGTCTGTATCCACATGTAATTCCATAGGTAATATTGTTAATGGCGAAATTAATTTTACTTATTGTAACACCAGATTTGTTTAGTTTAATATTTACGAATTTTGTATTAATCTTTTCACTTACATAGATTAGCATGCCATCATTTTTATTAATATCTCCATGGTTATAGTAAATACACTGCTCAACAATCGAACTGGATAATTGCAAATATACTAAAATCCTCATTTAAACAAATAGGTAATAAAAAGGTGTTTTATATTATCAATAAACAGTTAATTGATTATCAATAAACTGGTTATTGATAATATAAAACACGTTTTTATTTTCTATTTTTTTAAATGAGGATTTTAGTATATTTGCAATTATCCAGTTCGATTGTTGAGCAGTGTATTATAATTCCTAATGTTAAATAGGTTTGTATTATCAATGTGCCAGCATTCACTCAAAATAACAATGTCACAAAAAGCCAAACCATAACCATAAAATCAATAAGAACTATGGGACTGCCAGGTTTATAAAAGCTAGCAGTCCCCTATAGCAAAACATATTTTTTCAAATTTTTTCTTTGTATCAGAATTAGGTGCTTTTTAGGTGCTCCTGAATAGTCCAAGAAAAAATAGAATTGATTAATTATTAACTGAGTTACAGATTTTTTTTTAATTATTACGGGACTGCTGGCTTTACGTTTACATGTTGATGCGTCACAATGGCAAAAAAACTAATTAGGGCCTCTAATTAAAAATTAGGTGCTCCTCTAGTTTTTGAGAAAATCAAAAAATACTAAGGGATTGCTACTCGGATTGCTAGGTTTTTGAAAGCTAGTAGTCCCCTATAGTGAAAACTATTTTTCCAATAATTTCTTTTGTATCAGAATTAGGTGCTTTTTAGATGCTTCTGAATAGTCAAAGAAAAAATAGAATTGATTAATTATTAACTGAGTTATAAATTTTTTTTTAATTATTAGGGTACTACTGGCTTCACGTTTACTTGTTGGTGTGTCAGAATGGCAAAAAAACTAAGGGATTGCTAGGTTTATGAAAGCTAGTAGTCCCCTATAGTAAAAAATATTTTTCCAAAAATTTCTTTTGTATCAGAATTAGGTGCTTTTTAGGTGCTACTAAATAGTCAAAGAAAAAATAGAATTGATTAATTATTAATTGAGTTACAGATTTTTTTTTTTAATTATTAGGGAACTGCTGGCTTTACGTTTACTTGTTGGTGTGTCAGAATGACAAAAAAACTTCGGTATCTATATATTAATTAGGTGCTTTTTAGGTGCTAATTAGGGCCTCTAATTAAAAATGAGGCGCTCCTCTAGTTTTTGAGAAAATCAAAAAAAACTATTGCTAGGTTTATGAAAGCTAGTAGTCCTCTATAGTGAAAAATATTTTTCCAAAAATTTCTTCTGTATCAGAATTAGATGCTTTTTAGGTGCTCCTAAATAGTCGAAGAAAAAATAGAATTGATTAATTAATAACTGAGTAACAGATTTTTTTTTTAATTATTAGGGGACTGTTGGCTTTACGTTTACATGTTGGTGTGTCAGAATGGCAAAAAAACTTTGGATCTATATAATAATTGGGTGCTTTTTAGGTGCTAATTAGGACCTCTAATTAAAAATTAGGTGCTCCTTTAGTTTCTGAGAAAATCAAGAAAAACTAAGGGATTGATAGGTTTATGAAAGCTAGTAGTCCCCTATAGTGAAAAATATATTTCCAAAAATTTCTTTTGTATCAGAATTAGGTGCTTTTTAGGTGCTCCTAAATAGTCAAAGAAAAAATAGAATTGATTAATTATTAAATGAGTTACAGATTTTTTTTTAATTATTAGGGGACTGCTGGCTTTACGTTTACATGTTGGAGTGTCAGAATGGCAAAAAAACTTCGGGATCTATATAATAATTAGGTGCTTTTTAGGTGCTAATTAGGGCCTCCAATTAAAAATTAGGTGCTCCTCTAGTTTTTGAGGAAATCAAAAAAAAACTTAGGGACTGTTAGGTTTATGAAAGCTAGAAGTCCCCTATAGTATTTTTTTTTGTATCAGAATGAATTGCTATTCAAGTGCTCCTAAATAGTCAAAGAAAAACTTGAATCAGTTAATTATTAACTGAATTACAGATTTTTTTCATTATTAGGAAATTGTCGGCTTCACTTTTACTTGGTGATGTGTGAGAATAGAAAAAAAATTTTGGGGTCTATACCTATAATAATAATAATTAGGTGCTTTTTAAGTGCTAATTAGGGCTAGTCGAGGGGCTAGTAGTTAAAAATTAGGTGGTCCTTTAGTTTTTGAGATAATCGAAAAAAAAAAAAAAAAAAAACAAAGGGACTGCTAGGTTAATGGAAACTAGAAGTCCCCAGTCCCCTAAAATAAAATAAAAAATTTCAAATTTTTCGTTTGTATCAAAATTAGGTGCTTTTTAGGTGCTCCTAAATAGTCGAAGAAAAAATTCAAGTGATTGATTATTAACTGAGTTACAGATTTTTTTTTTTATTAGGGAACTGCTGGCTTTATGTTTACTAAGAATGGAAAAAAACTTCGAAACCTTTATAATAATTAGGTGCTTTTTAGGTGCTTATCAGGGTCTCTAATCAAAAATTAGGTGGTCCTTTAGTTTTTGGGGAAATCAAAAAAAACTAAGAGACTGCTAGGTTTATGAAAGCTAGCTGTCCCCTATAATAAAAAATGTTTTTACAAATTTTTCTTTGTACCAGAATTAGGTGCTTTTTAGGTGGTCCTTAATAGTCGAAGAAAAAATAGAATTGATTAATTTTCAACTGAGTTACAGATTTTTTTTTAACTATTAGGGGACTGCTAGCTTTCATAAACCTAGCAGTCCCTTAGTTTTTTTTTTTTTGATTTTCTCGAAAACTAGAGGAGCATCGAATTTTTAATTAGAGGCTCTAATAAGCACTTAAAAAGCACAATTATTATATAGATTCCGAAGTTTTTTTGCCATTCAGACACACCAACAAGTGAACGTAAAACCAGCAGTCCCCTTATAATTAAGAAAAAATCTGTAACTCGGTTAATAATTAATCAATTCTATTTTTTCTTTGACTATTTAGGAGCACCTAAAAAGCACCTAATTCTTATACAAAAGAAAATTTTGGAAAAATATTTTTCACTATAGGGGACTACTAGCTTTCATAAACCTAGCAATCCCTTAGTTTTTTTTTGATTTTCTCAAAAACCAGAGGAGCACCTACTTTTTAATTAGAGGCCCTAAAAAGCACCTAATTATTATATAGATCCCGAAGTTTTTGCCCATTCTGACACACCAACATGTAAACGTAAAGCCAGCAGTCCCCTAATAATTAATCAATTCTATTTTTTCTTGGACTATTTAGGAGCACCCTCGGGAGCAGCTAAAAAGCACCTAATTCTAAAGCCTAGTACTCATAACTGCGAACACAGATTAACCCGTACTAAAGATAGGAAACTTCCATGTAAAATGTTTGTTCGGAGCTGTCTCGAAAATAACACGTGTGGAGCTTCATGACTACCAAAGCTATGCGGCGCTAGTATACAAAGCCACAAGCAAATGTCATTGTGATCTGTGAATGGTGATATAATTTGTCAATGTGTTTGTCGTGTTTGTCATCAGTTACAGTTAGCCGTTTCATCTGTTAGTGTTCTTTTATTTAATTTCCTATCAATTTTTTATAAAACGTTGACTTGTTAATATATTTTTAAAAAAAGAGACTTTATGTTACATTCAAATATAGTGGAAATGCTCGTGGAAATGGGATTAGTGATGGTTTTTATTCGCCATTGTTTGACATTCACATGAAGTGTGAATTGTGCACCAAATAAGACCAAAGTTTCTAAAAATATACCTTCATTTATAGAATGAGTATTACTGCAGTGGAAGTTTCTGAATCCAGGCCATCACCACTTTATCCTAAGAGACTTTGCTGAGTGTGGAATTAGTGAATTTTATTTGCAGTATTATAAACTTTTTTTTTTTCGATACGTTTTTCTATTATTGTTGTGTTTAAGGCTGTTCCAATAAAGAAGGAGATGGTACTGAAATGTTGTTGTTTTATTTCAAAAAAAATTACAGATAATAATAAAATAAAATCGATTAGGGACAAATTATTTGAAAGAAGGTGGGAACAACAACTCATTGTATGAGTAAGACAAGGATAGGGGAAAAGGCACGAGTTTCCTATCTTTAGGACGGGTTAATCTGTGACTGCGAAATTCGCATTTTTTTGACATTGCTTCGACAAAGTGACGTTTGATACACAAATACACAATACAAATTTTCAACGCAATGTCAAAAAAATACGAATTTCGCAGTTATGAGTACTAGGCTTTATACAAAGAAAAAAATTGAAAAAATATTTTTTTACTTTAGGGGACTGCTAGCTTTTATAAACCTAGAAGTCCCTTAGTTTTTTTGATTTTCTCAAAAACTAAAGGAGCACCTAATTTTTAATTAGAGGCCCTAATTAGCACCTAAAAAGCACCTAATTATTATATAGTTCCCGAAGTTTTTTTCCACCTTGGGACTGCTAGGTTTATAGGCCTCAACATGAGACCTGTCAAAGCAGAGGTGTTTTGCAGGTAAAAATATTTACAAATGACAAGTTTTCATATATAATATCACAAGAGAAAAAATTTTGTCGGCAAAATTTTCGAAAGGTATGAAAGTTTGTTGCTTGGCAATTTCGCAAATGACATTTTTGACAAAATCACGAGCCGTCAGGCGAGTGATTTTATCAAAAATGTCATGAGCGAAATTGCTGAAAAGCAACAAACTTGAATAAAACCTTGAGAACAATTTTGCCTACACAATTTTTTCTCGAGTGGTATTCGTCATGACTATTTCACGTAAGATTTTGAAAATAAATAGAATGCAAAATTATTAATAAAAACTTCAAATAAAAAATACCAGTTTGACAATGTCAAAAAATGGTCGCTGAAATACCATGTTGTTGGTATTGTCCAGGTAGCATTATTGTCAGGTGAATACCGAATTTATTGCTGGTGTAATACACTCTAGTGAAATAGTCACAACAATCACATTTAAAAAAAAAAATCAAGAAAAAAATCATGGATTTTTGATTCTTTTTTTAAATAAAAATTATGGTTTTTTTCAAATTCTGTTTCCTGATATACCTACAGGGGGATTGTAGTGTAGGTGAGATATAAGGAGAAATCATATTGGACTACAATCAATGAAGTAGAAAGAAGGTTTGGAATGGGCTTTGCATCATCCAATTGATTCCAGAATGAGATAGCTCTAGTAAGGGCAAAAAATCTATTGGATCTCCCATATCTCTCACTCTAACCCTGAATGAGATAGCGTTAGTAAAAGTAGGAAAATCTCATGGATCTCTCCAATCTCTCCTGTTCTCTCACTCTCATGGTGGCCACAAATATATGTATTGAGTAGATACACAGCCCAGATAGAACCTTCTAACTACTTCATTGACTACAATAGGTCTGTTTCTGGTAGTTTTCTGATTGTTTCTGACTATGACTGTTTTTAACGAATGAAATTCGCTCTGACTGGTTTGTGATTTCCTCGGTGATTTTTGCAGAAACAGACCTAATAACATTACAAAACGAAAAAACAACAATGAACTCCAAACAACAAATTTCAACGATGTCATATTTGAAAAAGAAGAGTGCCTTAAAAATGTGACAATCAAGGTGACATTTTTAAGTAAAAAATTGTCACCTCAATCAATTATTGTTGAATGAATGGAACAAGCCAAATTAGTTACACTTGATAATTGATTTTAGATTTTTTTTATAAAAAACATAATTTCTTTAACCTTGTTTTTTTGATGCTGATTGTAGTAGTATAGGTTGATTAGATATAAGGAGAAATCATATTAGTGTTGTGATCCTTCAGTGTTTTGCCTTGGTTAAAACTACTTTTGTTTTTGGTTTGAAACTTGTAGCTTTATTAGGTAATGGAATGTAGAATGAAATTGAACTACAGCAAAAGTAAGACTTATTTTAGAGAGAGTTTTAACAAAATGTGTTACTACGACTGAAGCTGTCTTAAGACTGTCTTCTTGCTTCACTAGATCTCTTACAAATCGACCTTTACATCCCTTCTAAAACGTTTCTAAAACCTACATAATTACAACTGGAAAACCCTAAATAAATATTGGCAATAAATGACAGTCTGTTCGCCCAAAGAATGACCATTAAGGATATTTGGGAATTTTGGGGTTTATGGTGGACAAATGTTTAATTTATTTACATACAATATCTTTGGGTTCTTTAACAGAAAGTCTGGGTCATATAATAATATTGCTTTCGGCGACGGCGAGACATTATTTGGGAAAGTATTCGAGGGTCGTAAAAGGTACAATGTCATGATATTATGGAGGAATATGACATTAGACTGACTACAATAACATTACAAAACAACGAAAATAATACACTACAATAATAAACAAATGTCAAAAAGTTGTATTTATAACAGAGTGCCTAAGATTCAGAATGTGACAATTTTAAGTAAAAAAAAAAACAAAAATGCTGACAATTAAAATTAATCATTTTCAATTGTTAAATGAATGAAACAAGGCAAATTAAAAGTACCAGCATACATTTTTGCCCTAAATTGACATGAAATACAACGACCAACAACATGCAAAACAGACAAAAGACTACAACAAACAAATACCACCGGGTTCCTTGGGTACCTTTTTCCACTTGAAATACACAAAAAAAAAAACAAGGACTCACCACTTCTGAGACACAAAGTTGCAGTTTGCTCATCAACGTTTCGTTCGGCTCGTTTTCGATGTGAGCCAAATCGATGAGGTTCTTGTCGTATTTGAGGCACACACGACAAAAATTCGGCAAAGTAAACATCGTTCCAGCCAAGTTAATTCATTTAGTTTCACTGGAAATTTTAATTAAAAAAAAAAAATTACAAAAAAAAAACAACTCCGAAAACAACTGTCAACGGATGCGCCATATTTGACCACCATACCGGTAAATCGACAACTACTCGATTATTTTGCGTCTTTGTCTTACGCACGCAGTTGTCTATTTGAAATACTGCTCTTGAAGCACGTTGCCATTGAAACGAATGCAAAATAAACAAAAAACAACATTTTCATGTGTCACGCGTTGCCAACCTAAAAATAATACGGAACGGAACTGCAAGGAAATTTTTCAAATATTTTTTAACAATTATAATTAAAAATCATAGTAAACAGATTTTAAACGTATAAAAATGTTAATTTTTATTTATAGTTTTTATATTTGTTTGTTTTTAAAATGAATAATTCCTATATGAAACAAAGATAAAATATGTGGCTTTAATGAGAAAGAGTGAAACTGAAATAATAAATTGACTAAAGCAAAGGATAGCCTAGTTATATTTAATTACATACCACTATGACGTCAGTACAGATGCTCTCTGATGCTAGATTCGTTTGATTAGGAACCAATCAATTTGTGCGTCTGGTCTGTTATCCTTATTTCTTCTCACAGGCCTTTGGAAATCCCCTTTTTACCGAAATAATTTAGTTTTACCAAGTCAACTGCACTACACGCAAAAATTGAACTCTATTTATATAGTGCATTGATTTTATTTTAAAGTTTCCTTGAGAGCGGCTATTGGCATCCTAAATATAAACTTTAATCTTTCAAGCGAGAAAATATGAATGCGTTTGGAATTATCCGGGTTTGGTTGTTATTTGTTATCTAGCAGGTACTTTCTATTATCAAAATACCTGCTAGGTAACAACCAGACGTTTACCAGTTAGTACATAATTTGGCCCTAAGAGGGCAAGGTTCTACATCTACAGTATCAGTATTCTTCAGATCATCTACATTTCCCAACATTTGACTCTACTAACTCCTTTCTTTTTGTCATTACATAAACAACCCAGACAGGACACAAAGTCTTGAAGACGTCTTAGGTCTGCATCCTGCATTGTGTCTGAACATCTGAAGACCAAAAAGATGTTTAAAAGACGTCCATAAGATGTCAGTAAATTAACATCTTAAAGATCACTGATGAGCCACACACACTATAAATGTATTAGAAACAGATTCAAAGATTTCAAAGACGTCTCTAATATAGGGTTGCCAGATTTTCAAAATTGAAATAATGTTTCGCCGCAGGCGGAAATTTTTTTGAGGTGTTACGCCTTAATTTTGTCACATCTTATCATATACAGGGTGTCCCACAATCAGCGTTACAGGCCATAACTTTCTTATTTTTAGAAATAAAAATTTGAAAAAAAAAATTGACCAATGGCCAGTTTAGCTCTCTTCAAAAATATAAAAAAATCTTGCCCTGACAAAATCATCCCCTATTTACAACCCTTTAGTTTTTTTTTTTCAAATGGCATCCCTAATTTTATTTATTATTTTTGAGAAGTTCATGAAATTGTAAATTCAATGATGTGTGAAAAGTTTGTTTTTCCATGTTTCGTTGGAAAAAAAAATCAAAAATGAAAATAATAATAATGGGGTTCTATTTGAAAAAAAATGGCAAGAAATGTTTTTAGGGGATGAGTTTGTTAGGGAAGATTTTTTTAAAATGTGATTGCCTGTATAAGACTAAGGGTGGGACACCCATTTTTTTTCCCCCAAGAGACATGGAAAAACAAACTTTTTATACACCATACAAATTTGTAATTTCATAAGCTTCTCAAAAATAAAAAAAATAATAGGGGTGCCATTTGAAAAAAAAAAGTCAAGGGTTGTAAATAGGGGATGATTTTTTCAGGGGATGATTTTTTTATGTTTTTATGCTTAATTAGCCATTAATAATTTTTTTGGTTCAAATTTTTATTTTTAAAAATAAGAAAGTTATGGCCTGTAACGCTGATTTGTGGGACACCCTGTATAGAGTGTACGAAAAGTAACGGGACGGTCAATTGTCTCTGTAACCAGTGGTGCAATTTAAACAAATTCTTTTATTCAAGACGAATTCAAAAATTGTATGGACGTTGTTGCCAGATTTACCAATAATAGTTATTACAAGAGGAAAAGTTTTGTCGGCACTGGACTAGACAACTTATGCTTGGACCAAGTAAGTTGGCAGCCTGGGCTGGAACTCTGTAACGGATAGATATCGTTATCTCTATCGCTACGGCACTTGCTATCTTCTCCCTTTTCGAAATCAATAGAGAGGGGACGCCAGCAGAGATAGAGAAAATATCTTCAATCATTACAGAGTCACAGCCCAGTCTACTTATTTGGATGTTAGATGTTAGGACCTATCCTGGACTTGGATAAACAGTTAATACGAAAAAAGTGTCGTCCAAGTGAGGCGTGCGCAGCGTCCAAGACTCCAAGTATAGGTACTTGGACCGTGTCAACCGAACCTGGCTTAAATAAAGTGGAGCTTGGTAGAGGATTCTTGAAGCTCAAACTCCCTATGTACAATCTAGAGTCAGCATCACAACGAAGGTAGGATTGAGTAGTTCTGTCTTCGTTTGGAATTGGAAATAAAGGAAGATTCAAATAATATTACCAAAGTGCGCCCGCCTCTCGACGTTAAATCGTAAAGCTCCCTAGTTGCGTTGGGTTGCCAGATTTATAATGAAGTATTAAAATTAGGGTAAAAATAAATAGGGGCACCTAATTCAGAATTATATTTCATGTAATTTCTATTTTTGGGTTTGTTTAAGTGCGCGAGAGGTGGGAGGTTTAGTAAAAAAGCGGGAGACTCCCGCCTAAATCAAATCGGGAGGATTGGCAACCCTACTCTAATATAAGACATCTCGTCTGAGTGTCTTGGAAAAATGTCGTAGAGATGTTTTTTTTTTTAACAAACATTTACAAAACGTTCGGCTTTGTAAAATACGACGTCGACGTCTTTGAGACGTCTTTAAGATGTCCTTAAGACGTTTTGAAGCGCGGAGTTGGAGTGGAGTGAACAGAGCTAATGGAGTCACCCCTATTACGGTAAAAAGCAATACCTCAACCTTAACCCGAACGGCTGGAGTGCGAATGAAGTTACTTGGAGTGCACGGAGTGAGCAAGCCGAACCCACCTATGAATGTCGTTTGTGAAATTCTTTAAGATGCCTCTGTGCTATCGGGGTAATTGTAATTATTGGGGATGAAACGGATATCCAGACATTATCCGATATCCGGCCTGAATTAAATATTTGGCCGGATGCCGAACAGAAGCTCAATATCTACAAAAAGGAACAAAGAACTGAAAATTAAAATTATGTTAATCTTTAATACTCAAAATTAACAAGTGGTAAATTAAATTATGGTGAATAACGACCAAATTTTTAGAGTTTGCAGGCAAACTTACCAAAATTTTCAAATACCTACTACAGCCAATGAAGGTAAACGCAAAGAAATGAAAGTATTAGAGCCTCAGCAAACATTGATCGTGAATCGTGATAAAGCATCTGTAGAACCCAGGCCAAAAACAAGCCCAGGCTTGGTGAACTATATTCAAGTTTTTTATTTTCATCAGTATAAAATCCAGATAGCTCAAGCTCTAGAACTAGCAGACCTTCCAGCATGTTCACACCTTTTGATACGTGAAACTAATATTTTCAACATGAAGTGGTTCCAAGAACAACATATCCACAAAATTACTTGGATATATCATATCCAGACAAAACACAATGAACCAAATTGATATTCTAGGCTGCCGCAGCTAGAGGGGAGCCAATTAGATTTTGTCTACTATCTAATTATCGCCAACGTAAATAGTTTTAGCTTTGGTTTTAGGTAAATCATATCTCCGGGCCATGAGAATAACATTGTTATTGTCGAGAAAAAGGATGGCTCATCAAGATTATGCTTATTGAATCTACAAGATTTAAATTTAGAAATTAAAAGACCTGCATAATATGTACTTATTCCTACTCTTGAAGATAATAGTTGGAAGACTCAGTCACTCACAACTCATTTTTGTACTTTTGCCGCGCACTCTGGTTGTTATGTTTAGTCGAATGCCTTTCGGGCTCAATATGGAGCCAGAGTATTTTCAAGTTATAAATCAAAAAAAATTTGGAGAACTTAAGGATGTACAAGTGTATACATTGATGATCTGTTGATAGCTGCTGATTCTTCTAAGGAGCTTGATCAAATTTTGGATTCTGTCTTAGAAAGAGCTATTGCAAATGGAGTTATTGTTGATACATTTATCCTTGCTATTCAACCTACTCAGATAATCTATATTTTCGTTGTGTAGAACAACGAGATTTAATTTGCACCACGACTCAGTAAAGGATAAACAGCCTAGTTTTATCTACAAATATAAAATCAGCAAAAAAATCAACATTTTTACACTGCACTTTCAGCGAAACTACTTCTATGCTTCACTACACTACCACCAAATGCCTCACAGATAAAAATACTTCTTATTACAAGAGAATATATTATCTTGGCTGTTGATTATCTTCAATTGAGAACATTTATTTAGATGAAACTCATTTATTCTTGCTAAAAGAGATTTCATGTTCGGCATAAATTTACAGCCTTAGACAAGTCAAGACCTTCCACACATAGCAACCTTTCCTGTATGGCCTTGTCATGAATTCCTAAGAAAATTCTATCACGAACCATCTCATCGCCCAAAGCACCAAATTCACAGGATTGTGATACATTTCTTGACGTCTGGTCAAATCCTTGACCTTCTTGTTAATTCCTTACTATAAAATTTGAAACGCTTGAAAACTATATTTTTCCTAGGGCTACAATGATCTTCAAAAGCTACTCGACTGCGCCATGTTGTGTCCTTTTAGTATTAGTAATAATTGAAAGACGACATTTTATATTTAGTCTATTTTAAACTGAGATGTGTCGCAGGTAATATTACCAGCTCCAACAAGTTATATATTGAAAAAAAATCAAATATGTCTTTAAGACATCTCGTTGAAGACGTCTTTAGAATGTCTTTAGTTCCATAGTCTTTAGGCAGATGTTTTAAAGACGTCTTCAAGCTGCCTTGAGTTAGCAAAAAGAGTAACATCTAGAAGATATAAAGTTTCAAACAAATTTCGACTTATTTCCAGAATAAAACGGGCTCTGGCAGTGCACCGCCCCCACCGCCACCAATACACCGAGAAGACGCTAAAAAGGAAAAACATTCTGGCCACAATTTGGAGCCAGACTACGAAGTCATCGAATTTGGCCAGTATTCAAACGCACCGCCTTTGCACAAGAATATTCATCCAGCACAAAGTAAGAAACTTTTTCATTCTACTCCAAATGTTATCAAAGCTTTTCATGTGAATCCTTTCAACACTCTATGGTGATTGACAAATCAGTTAGATTTAATGTTTATCTACCATCTATCAGGTATTTTCATCCCTACTCCCTATAGCCCACCTTGTATCAGCAGCAAATATCCTGCTAACTTTCACAAAGTTGCTGAGAGACTTTATTATTATAGTAGACTCGAAATTTTCCACATCCTGGAAACATAAACTCTTATCGAGTCGATGTTTTTCTTAGAGTTCTTAAGTACATACCTACTATATATCCATCTTGACTTGATTTCAGCCTCAAAACATTGCCAACTATGCGGATCGACTTCCCCAAACGTCAGCGTCCACTGCGAACAGTGCAAACAGAATTTTTGCTTGTCTTGCGACGACATGTACCACAGACATCCCAAAAGGCAGAATCATGTCAGACGAGTAAGAATTAAATGGAAATTATTATGTAATAGAAACTAAATTGTTACTTATAAACATAGAGAATCGAAGAAAGAGGATTCCAGCCAATCAGGCCCCCATTGCCCCCCAAAGGCGAAGCCCCTCCGATTCCTGTGCCTCCGCCAAGAAGACGACGATCCGGCTCAGTAGGACCATCACCGTGCCCCTCACCGACACCCACCAGACAAAGTCAGGTAAGAAATTTCATTATATTATGTCGTTGCATGTTTTTCTTGCGAATTGGTGTGTCTCTAAACTCATTTTGTTTGAAAACACAACTAATATTTGATTTTAGTTACCTACAAAACTTTTTGTCAATATAAAACGAGAAGCGATAAAAAAATTATTTTCCAGGCACACTCCTCATTTACGATGCCGCGCAAAGACAACAGCTTCAGTTTAAAAGAAAAAATGAACAGTTTGAGAAGGGGGCTGACTTTAGGTAACAGGCCACTGCCTCCTACGCCTACCATTTGTAAGCAAAAATAAACTTACACTACTAGAATTCAATAGCTTAATATTTTTTTCTGAAGCTTCCAGATCCAATTCTCTAGTGTCTCATGAAGATTTCAGCCAGTTTCAACCACCCAGTCCTAGTCCAAGCCTTCAACAACGATACAGACAGCATCAGTTGGCAATGCGAGGCACTACTCCAAACTTACCAAGCACCGTATCCCAAGTAAGTTTTTGAATCAGCAATCACTATACAATAAAGTTTGTTTAGTCTTCCAGCAGAGATTCTTGGGAACAAGATCAATGGCAATTCAGAAACAGAGCTGATAGTGTATCAGGATCTGAAACTGGTACCAGCAGAATATCGAGAAAGCTCAGCAACACTTCTTGTCCACCGGTTGGAAGGAACTTGCCTCACAGCGCTTCAGTTTTCGATTTAAATAATCCCATGCCTCATCATCATCACGGAGGCTTTGTACCTGTACAACAGGTAAAAAAAACTCATTGTTTGATTAATTTATTGATTTTTGATTGTTGTAGGCCCATTCAATGGCCCAGCTCAACTATCCTTGTTGTCAAAACGCTTGGATGGAACAGCAACAGCCTTGTTGCTTCGATCCGGCTCACGGTAGCAACATGAGTTTGAATATGGCTCATGGTGGGTATCCGGGTAATCCTATGTGGATGGGTACCTGGCACGGACCGCCTCCTGGGATATATCCGTATGGATTACCGCCTGTTCACGGAAGGTAAATGGTCAGAGAGTATATGGCGTTTAACCAATTCAAATTAGTATTTATTCGCAATAACTTAAAACTCTTTATCCATTAGAAACTAATTTGGAGTATGATTTTGGAACTTGTATTTGTTTTTGGTGTAGATAAGTAGGTAATCCTAAGTTGAACCTTTTAAGTATCGTCTTAGCTGCTTCAACGCCTTTGTCTGGCAAGATATATTTTACTTCCTTTCTTTCCTACAGCGATGGTTTCCATACTCTTATTAGTCCTATTATAGCGCATATAGCTTTCTCTTATTTAGAATTTTCAATGCAAGCAGCTTTGGCAATGTCAGCCGCACCGCCAGATAATGCTCCCAGGGCACTGAGTCCAGCAAACAGAGATATGAGAGCAATTTATTTGAAAAGTGATTCCCGGCTCTTATGGCTATTACAGGGCTTATTCTCATTGCTCCTGTTATACAGAGACACGCGAGTCTTTGCACTTTTCCTAGGTTTTTCCTAGCTGTTACAAACTGGGTTCGACTATACCAGGCTACCGCTCCGTAGGTGATGATAGGTCTCACTATCATAGTATACATCCAGGGTTATAACCCCATGTTTTACCCGCAATGTTTTTGCAAACCATGAGTGCCGAAAATTGCTTTGTTTTTTGATTTTTCTACATGTCGGTTCCAGAGAAGTTTAGAATCTAGGGTTATTCCTAGGAATTTAACATTTTTTTTCCAATTAAGTCTGCTTCCATCGGGGCGAATGTTTCTCAGGTTTGGTTCTTTTGTAAATGTTACCAGTGTGGTTTTTGCTGAGTTTAGATCCAGCCCCACTGTCTGACACCATTTTTTCGTGGTTCAAAATGTTTTTTCTATAAGTTCGCAGAGTATTGCTTCGTATTTGCCTCTGGCCATGATGACAATATCATCGGCAAAGCAGATGAAGCCCTGCTGATCGGTCGATTACTACCATTCCTCTAATAACCCTTTTTTATAACTTTTAAAAGCTCCCTCAGTGTTGTCAGATCTCAAATTTAAAATTATCGGGATTTGCGAACAAAATTATCAGATTCCAAGAAAAACTACCAGAAAAAGTTCTAGCTGGAACTCTGGCAATTGTAGTTCTCAATAAGAACTTCAAAAAAGGTTATTCAAGACTTCGAGCCCAAGGGCTTCGTTTTCAAGATAATCGGCTTTGAAACTTCTGCAAAATTTGAGACAAAGTTTTAACTTTGAGCCTCAATATCTTCAAAAGTATTTGAGATATAGAGTTGAATCTTATTTTATCTTGAAGATTATTTAATTCTGATTCAGAATATATAATTTTACATTATATTTGTTACAATAATAACCGAGTATAACGGCAATTTTGTGAAAGAATGTCAGATTATTGAAATTTTTTGAGCCCAAAAATTGCAAATATTGTTTTTATTTTTTTACAAGTCTTAAAACTCTAAAAACAAAGTTGCGTAAATGCTTTTCCACTAATTTTCACCTCCTCTTTTGATTAGTGAAGTCAAAAATTGCAAAATCCAAGAATTTAAAAATTCGAACTTTTCCAAAGGGGTATTCATGGAAATTGGATTTTCAAATATTTCAATTGCTTGTATTTTGGAAACCAGTGGAGCTATTGGCATGAGTCTTTTGCCCAATTGTAGCTCTTAATAAGGGCCACAAAAAAGGTTATTTAAGACTCCGAGCGCAAGGGCTTCGTTTTCAAGATAATCCGCCTGGAAGCTTTTGCAAAATTTGAGGTAAAGTTTCAACTTTGAGCCTCAATATCTTCACAATTATTCAAGATATAGAATTGAATCTTATTTTATCTTGAAGATAATTTAATTCTGATTCAGAATATATAATTTTACATCATATTTGTTACAATAATAACCGAGTAATCAGCAATTTTGTGAAAGAATGTCAGATTATTGAAATTTTTTGAGCCCAAAAATTGCAAATATTGTTTTTATTTTTTTACAAGTCTTAAAACCCTAAAAACAAAGTTGCGAAAATGCTTTTCCATTAATTTTTACCTCCTCTTTTGATTAGTAAAGTCAAAAATTGCAAAATCCAAAAATTTAAAAATTCGAACTTTTCCAAAGGAAATTGGATTTTAAAATATTTCAAATGCTTGTATTTTGGAAACCAGTGAAACTATTGGCATGAATTTTTTGCCCAATTGTAGCTCTTGATAAGGGCTACAAAAAAGGTTAGTTAAGACTCTGAGCCCAAGAGCTTCGTTTTCAAGATAATTCGGCTGAAAGCTTTTGCAAAATTTGAGGTAAAGTTTCAGCTTTGAGCCTCGATATCTTCAGAAGTATTTAGGATATAGAATTGAGTCTTATTTTATCTTGAAGATAATTTAATTCTGATTCAGAATATATATTTTTACATTTAGTTGTTACAATAATAACCGAGTAATCAGCAACTTTGTGAAAGAATGTCAGATTATTGAACTTTTTTGAGCCCAAAAATTGCAAAAATCGTTTTTATATTTTTACAAGGTTTTAAAACTCTAAAAGCAAAGTTACAAAAATGCTTTTCCACTAATTTTGATCTCCTCTTTTGATTGGTAAAGTCAAACATTGCAAAATTCAAAAATTTAAAAATTCGAATTTTTCCAAAGGGGTCGCATGGGAATTTGATTTTCAAATATGTATTTCAAAGGGCCATATTGTGGAAACTAGTAAAGTTATCGGCATGAAACTTTGGCTCAATCTGGGACTAGTGTTTGGTGCTCGCAATATATGGTTGATTGTTTTTTGGAAAACAGCAGGTGCGTTGACTAACCCAAATGGCATCCTGAGGTAACCGTACTGGCCATCTGGACTCACAAAAGTAGGTTTCTCTCTGAATCCCCTTTCCATTTATATCTGTGGTGATAGCCGCTTGCCATATCCAACGTAGTAAAGAAATTACAGCCTTTCAAAACTTCCAACTGATCGTCGAGCAAAAAAAAACCTCAGGTTTTTGCAATAAAACTAATTTAACTCTACAGAATTATAAAAATGCCACTCCTCAGGCAGTTCATATACCGATTCGAAAAAGTGTGCAAATGCATTTGTTATGGCGTCCGTCGGATCATTATATGCTATATTATTATAAACCGTTTCCATTGGTACCCCATTCTGATTCTTTTTGCTATTGACAAAATTCCAAAAGGCCTTCGGTTCCAGATTGATGCTGTTTTCAACATGTCCTTGGCGTTGCTCATACCCATATCTTGTTTGAGCTTTTACAATATTTTCCTTATATATTCCGTGGATTTTGCTTACAACTTGTTCGACGTATTATCACAGATTTATGGAGTCGATTTCTTTCCCGTACATTACGTACCAGATCAGTGGAGTACCAGGAAGTTTGTGAGTTGTGATTCTTTTCACATTTAGAAATTGCTGAGTCCATGCAACAATACATTTTCTCATAGAACTTTGACAAGCTAATATTAATGTCATCACAGTCGACAAGTTCTGACCATAGAGATGGAAGTAGTTCCCTTTAGTGAAATCATATACATATTTCTTTGTTAACTTTACCTCTTCCTTAGCAGATTCAGACGTCATGTGAAGACACAGGGCAGGGTGATATACAGGTCTGGCAAGTCAACATCTTACAGGCCAATTTTGATGCAATAGAATGAAATGTCTAGAAAAAATCTAAGGTTAAATAGAGAACGACAACGATTTCCCCTGTTCCATTTCCAGCATGGAGCGCTGAGAATGCTCCTAAAGTATCAAATTTCTACATGTACTATTACAATCTGTCCTTAGATACACAAACGATCAAAATTACTTTCAGTTACTTAGCACGCACAAACAAAAGAAAACCTGATACTACTTTATGACTCTTACTGGACAATAGTCAATCGCAAACTTTGTTTTGTCCGAGGCAAAACATAAATGAAAAAATCTTTTTGGTGGAGACTCACTTACTGCCAATTTTCTTGATTCTTAAAATCTTACTATCAAATCAACTGCTGGATGTTATCTATTCTTTTTTCTGATTGTAACCTGCTTAAATAGTACTCAATTCCCACCGGTCATTTAGCATTTCTCGAACCAATCCT
Organism: Ceutorhynchus assimilis; assembly: GCA_917834065.1. Lineage (NCBI taxonomy): Eukaryota > Metazoa > Arthropoda > Insecta > Coleoptera > Curculionidae > Ceutorhynchus > Ceutorhynchus assimilis. The sequence goes on along the minus strand of OU892283.1, from coordinate 39,019,574 downwards.
CTTATTTGACCTCGTTTATCGAGTGATAAACGACATTGTTGTTTTCCAAGAATTGTTTTTTTTTTTTTAGTTTTTACTTAGGATATGATGCAACATCCGGCGGAAACACCGGTGTTGTAGTTATGACGCAATTAAATCACATGAGTATGGTCATTTCCGGTTTAAACGCGTCCTAATTTTATAATTTTTTATTGACTTTTTTTTATCGGAATGTCGCAAGAGTGTATTAATTAGGGGACATCGAACTCTGACATCCGGTCGCTTATTGCTTGTGATGGTGAAAAAATTGTTATGTAATTTGAGTTGAGCTTAGAAATTTCGTCATTTTTTATTTGTACTATTTTTATACGGAATTAGATGCTGGATTACTAAGAGATTTAATAAGTTGAGATTAAATTATCTTGCAACTGACGTAGGTACTTTTCTAATTAAAATGACTGCAAAATAGTATTTTAAGCACCAAGTTTAGTAAAGTAAGGTTTTACCAATTGAGTGTGGCCAGTTTTGTGTACGAGGGAGCGAAGCGAGCGTGTGCTCTAAGGCCTCACGAAATTGGTAAAATCCTTTGCTAACGCGTTGCTTATACTATTTTATCGCATTTTGTCTTCAAATCGTTAAAAATATGTTTTCACTTTTGACATGACATCAAAATAATTTTTGAAATGACATTCACAACAGATGGTGGTCTAGAAACCTCTAAAAATTATAGAAAAACTATCAAAAAGAACAGGTATTATACAGGTATTAGTTGCTACGTGGTAAAGTGTTGCTATTTTGGTAAAGTGGCACTTTACTAGTCTATGCACTTTACCACTCAATTTTGAATGCAGTTATGTATCACGTTACTGTCAAAAATGCGATAGTAATTGAGTTTATTTATATTTTCTGGGATTTTAGCAGTTTGAAATTTTTGGGGTCGTCAAAAATCCCAAAATCGTTCTTATATAGTTCTAAATAAATCAAAACGCTGTCATCACAGTTCGATTACGATTCTGAAAAAACAAAAACGCGTTTTATAACGTGCGCATATGCAGAATAATTCCGAACTAGTTTTGAGTGAAACCAAAACAAAGCTAAATGAGTCAGAATGGAATTAAGAGTACCTACCTATACTGGAAACATTCAAAAGACTCAAAAATGCATCAAAGACAAATCAAGACATTTACAAATAGAAAAAACACGCGCACATTCTCAGAAATATCAGTTTCCCATCTTTCTTCAAATTACTGGTAGTCTTGGTTGTCTTTGCCCCTTTTTTCTACGTCTGATGATAGAATTTAATTTTCAATTCCAGATCCTGTTCCCATTCTCGTCCAGCTTCGCCCACTCACAGCATAAAATCCCGCAAATCTTCAATGAGCAAAAAATCACGTAGAAAGTACCGCGACGAAACTTCGGACGAAGATTCCAACGATTTGGACGATAGACGATCGGTTTTCAGTCACACCGAAAGAAGATCAGTGGGAAGATGCGGAGTTCGAGACCGGACACCTTCAATGCCCAAAGAGACTTTGAATCGAAGACATTTGAGCGAAAGAGGTTCTGTAGGAGGCAGAAGTAGAACCAGTGTTGCAGCAGCTTCATCTAGCGAAACTGATGATGAACAAAGCCCTGATGAAGAAAATATCAACAAAGATCCAGCAATAATAATTGAAGAAGAGGAAACAAGTTCCAATAAAGAAGACCAAATCAAAATACCAGATTGTTCGTGGATTTGTGAACATTGCACTTTTGTCAATGAAGCAGGCACTAGAGTTTGCATTGTGTGCTGTAAAACACCTACAACTAAAGTAAAACTTGTTGATAAAACAACTAAGAAGATAGAAAGTTCTACTAAGAAAATTGAAAGTTTAAATAAAAATCCAAAGCCACCAGTGGGAAGGTCAATTAAACCAAAAACTAAAGTTGTGCAAAGTTTGAGCAGCGACGATTACAGCGCCAAAGACTACAGCGAAACTGAATCGATGCAAAAACTCAACATTTCTGAAGCTAAAAAAGCTACAGAAGAGAGCAAAGGTAGGAACATGAGAAAAATCAGTTTTTGGCCCGGAACAAAATTCACAGCCTCGTTTTACAAAAACAAATAGTTACCCTTTTAAAATTAGTGTATATTGTGTTATAGTGCTTTTTTACTAACTCAATTAGTGTTTGTGTTGTTTTATCAAATAGTGTTTAGTGTACCTTATTGTAGAAGCCGAGCTGCAAAATAATATAGAAAAAATTTCTACGGCATGCGGTACTTCGCCCCCAAAAGAAACCACTTTGACAATAAGTACTGGAACTTCACCTCCACCTCAAAGTATGTTCACACAGGTGAATACTAAAAATTTTTATGAGACATTATGATTATTGACCATTTTTATAGACCTATGAAGAAATACATCCAAAATCTATCCCCAAAAGTCCAAGTATAAGAGGCAGTAGACATCGCGATTTAAAAAGATCCCAATCCTTGCACACAAGCTCATCGAAACGAGGCTCGGAATGGTCGTTGCACCGGTCTTCAAGCCGACAAAGTTTTACTACAGATTCACAAGTAATTTTTGCCTTAATATTTCAACAATCACCAATCAATAATCACTTTTACTATAATATAGAGCCTTCCTGGTAGTAGAGAACCAAGTCCGATGCCCTACGACTACGAAGATGCAGCTTACATTGAAAAACCAAGACTACGCAAGCCTCAAACAGTGAGCCCAAGATTGTCAATGAGCATTATGGATCTTAGAAGGCCCGATTTGTACCACAGAAGGCCTCAGCAGGACTATTACAGGGTGAAGATTTTTTAGAAATCGAGTTTAGAGATGCACAATGTTGTTGTTTTGTAGTGGCATGATTGATTTGTGGTTTTTATATGTATCAAATTTTTGAAAAATTATGTTGATTTCAGGAGCCTCCAAGTCACCAACAGAGAAGCGAGTCTTTGCACCCTGAATTTTTCGATTCTGGCTTCGAACGAAGGGACGCCTATAAGAATCAGGGTATGGAGCTTGTGAAGTTGTTAAGGGTAAATTTGGAAAAACATGTTTTGGTGGTTTATTGTTTTTTTGATTTATTTTGCAGGAAGCTGAACAGTTTAAATATACTGCTGATGAAGTGCAGGCGGCCCTTTTACATTGCAAAGTAAGTGCAAATGGATTTAAATTTTTTCTACGTGTTGTGAGACCACAAATTCAGAAACTTGTCAACATGTTAAATTAGCGAACGGTGACTTTAATTTCTGAGTGAAGACACAGCTTAAAGTGGGTCCAATTTGTGGGTACAGAGTAAAACACAGAAATATTGTGGTCAATTTAAATAAAGTTTATTTTATTAAAATAAATAATGCTTGTTATTAGTTAGCAGACGCCGGTAATAAATAATCTTACAATAAATTTGTTAGATTTCTAATAAGCATTAATTGACTGTTGAGGAAAATTTATATGATTCCAAGTAAAAATTTTTATTTACAGTTTGACTCGACTCACACTCTTGCCTTCACAATTTCTGGCTGAACATAAAAAAACTCTACTTACATTTAATAATAATATATTTACTGCTGGCCACACCTTATTACATGGAATTCTTATTGGTCGAAGGAATTTACTTCACTTATAAATAATAATTAATAAAACTCGAATATTTTCGCGCTGTTATTTCACGTCGTGCTTCTTCTCTCGGTTAATTCGACAACTTTTTCACGCCGTAGTTCTGACTTTCTGGACACAGGATCTCGATTACTACTTGTTTCTTGATTACTCAACCGACACTGGTCTTTCACGCCGTAGTTCTGCCGGTTTACTCGCTCTTTCGCGAACACTGGTTTTCTCGAACACTGATTTTCTCCTGCCCAAAGTTGCCTTTTTATATCATTAGTCCCTCTATTGTCTTGAATTTTATTTATTTTTTTTGACCTCGATTTTTCATGGTTGAATCATCCGATCAATTAGTGTATTTGGTCCCCTTTTAATTGATTATCAAGGGCGTCGCTAAGTGGTTTGTCAAGTGGGTATCATCATATAGGCTCGTGCATGATTTATTGATCCTTTTAGAAAACTTTTGGCTCCTTTGGAATGTTAATTGTTGAAAGCACTTGAAAAAAAGGTCCATGAACTTCTGCTTTATTCACATTCCAATGTATTAGTCAATATAGAGTATCGGCTTTCAATTATTTCTGGATATCGATGTTCAGATAAAATTTAATTGAAGTTTCTGGTTGTGCTGTCTAAGTGATGATCTCTCTTGGGATGGTTCGTTGGTAAGTCCTTGTTATTCTTGATTAAAATTTCTGTGGTCACTACATAACCTAGACCCTACACACAACCATAGCAGTAAAGCTATGCTATAGCGACAAATTATTATCACAGACAAAGTCTTCAAGTTTTATCTTAAAGCTCAAATTGCTTTGAACTTGGGCAATCTCAGCAGGTAGCATGTTATGCAACTCAGTATGGAAAAGCTGCTTTGAAAAACTCCGTTTCATGCTTTGGAATATTTATGAGATCACTACGATGCTCAATCATATAAAATAAATATACTGGTATTCCAGTGCTTAAAATCTTATGAACTATAGGTTATACATGTGCATAAAACATTTCTGGGACACCCTGTATTTATAATAGTGTCGACACATAACTCAATCGGGGTAGGAAAAACGTGGTCGTCTTCCAAACTATCATAACAAAGTGGGATGTAGGCATGTTTGGATCGATTATGTACGTGTTATCGGAAATCAACCTTAGGGCAACCCTATACCTAGGTTCTCTTATCTTAAAGTTGAAATAACGAGTATTGTAACGTAACAAATTGGCGCCCAACGTTGGGCGCTGTGTAATTTCAGGTAAGACATCATACAGTGTTGACAGTTCACTACTTGACACATTTGGTGGACGATGTACTACTCTTACAGCTAGAAATAATTCATTACACTTGAAACCTGCCCAGACTGTCTCAATTCCATTGTTAAAATCTTCAAATACAACCACATTCCAACAAATCTCCCGATATCTCCAAACTTGTTGCACATTGATCGTACATTGATATGCACAGCATCAAGATATTTTCCTGTTATTTTCATCGTGCTAACTTGTTCCTTATCAGATACCTGAGGCGGTATAGTACTTATCGCTTGACTATTTTTAGCTAGGCATGAGGCTGAGGATCTACCTGTCCTTCTCTGTGTAGAGTCCTCTTTTTGTATAAAAACTGTGACACAAGTGAACCTAAAGCTATATTTCACGCTTCCAGGCCTCTCTAAAGTCCATCTGACGTATTCATGATGTATTATGACTTTCATTGAGGCATATTCAGGCATATTTTTGAGGGTATTTTGAAACATGCATTGTACACCTAACTCCTGGAAATTTATATTTCAGCATATCCTGGAGATCTTCAGGTTTGGTATATCCGGCTGTGATTTTGTGAAGTGTAATGGCACGAACCTCGATACTGCTCATACAGCTGCACCAGCATCTTCATTATGTCCTAAAGACGAATCGCCGCCTTCTCCTGTTTTGCACTTTTTTTCAATCAGAATTTCCAGCCTCTGATTGAGATTCAAGTGGGTTTGAATTAAGTTGCTGTAGCTGATTCATTTTTCTGAGCTTCCAGAATTGCTATGTTTACTTGATCTTTTTCTATGTTTCCATTTTGTGTTTTTTTACCTTTTCTTTTGAGGTTAGCGGCATATGTGGGAGTGGTAGACGTACCCGCTAATGGAAGTGCGAGCATTGAGTTATTCCCTGCTTTATTTTCATCTCTCTTTACTACATCGCTTCTAGAGAGAGAATTTTCTTTGTTGCCGGGACAGATGTGTGGAATTTGAACAACTGATTGACCTTTGTACTTACATTGTTCGCAATTTCTTGGAAAATTTCGAATATTATCTATTTCTTTTATGGAGATTAAGAAGATCAATATTTTCCATTAAAACGGAATTCTTTAATTGACTCTCTTGTACCAGCTGCCTTAACAGTACATTATCTGCAGACTAAACGTCGCCTATTGACTTCATGGTTTGTTTGTCTTTGCATAAGTTGATCCAAAAAACATTACCATTTTCGTGAATTAATTTGTACGCTGCGTCCTTAACGGAAACACACATCAAATGATACTTATTTTTACAGAAATAAAACACTGTATACCTTTACTGTTAACAATAAAATTGTCCGAGCCCTTGAAATATTCAATCACGTCCCTATATTTCTTAGGAGGTACTTACTTCCGTTATCAACATTATGGGAATTCAAGCATTTTCTAAAGAATTATTTTCCATTTGATTTTGCAATAATAAATATGGGTACCCAGTGGCACTTTATCCCCCCAGCCGCACCAAATTTTGGAGGAATATAAGAAGAAGGGGTCAAATCAATGAAATACCATATGAGGCGAGTGATTGGAGAGTGCATCCTGAGGAACTTACAACTCTGACATGCCAAATCGTAGCTGGTTTGAACTCGAGCGCCCACTTTGTCCGTTGACAGAAGATACAGAGATCAGTGTTATTGCTTTGCCACTTCCTAATAGGAAGAAAGTTGTTAGCACCAGCACAGCTGGACCATACAGAGATCAGCAGCTTATCCCAAAGATGGCGACTCATCAAAAAAATTAAGAAACCCCTTTGATATGCTTAGTGTACAGAATACCTTGCAAAACTACAGCATAGATAAAATGGAAAAGCCAAAGTAAAAACTTAATGACACTAAATTTTATAAGCGAAATCAGTGAATACAACGATAAATTACTGGATTTACATTTCAACAGAGGAACCACATACAATTTAACCTCACGAACGTATGTGCACTCTATCATTGAACAAATCAGTCAGAAGTTTCCAAGTACTTAATCTGAAGATTGTCGCATCCTCAATCACAACGACAAAGTTGAATGCCAATAAGACACACATTCTGATATTCGGATATTCCCCATTGCAGATGTTACTGAATTCGAGTTGATACGAGCCACACTTTAGAGTCTAGAAATGGAACCTATTGGACTCTGAACTTTCCAACAATCACAACACTCAAATATACTTTGAACTCCAAGAACAAGATTTGCATCAATGCATTCAGTCATATGATCACTACTTTATCTGCTCTCCAGTTTCAGTCAGAAACATAGAGACAAATCCGTCATGCATCATTGACGAAATTTATGAACGATTTGAACCAAGGCATTGCAAGATTCAAATGAACAATATTCAAAGGATCATATGGAAAAAGCTCCGCGCACCAAACACATGGATGTTCATTACGGGTTCCTCAACAACCATATTGTGACGGCCTGCGAGAAGATGTTGCAATAAATACAACAGGCATTATTCATATGTCTCAGGAGTGCATTATTAAAACAAAACAGAATACTTTAACTCCTAAACGAAGTAAAGTGTGTTTTTTTTTTAAAGATAAAAGTCAAAATGACATTATGTTGGCGATACAATGTAAAATTGTCAATGCTTTCAAATGTAGAAAAGGCTTGTGCTGCCAACATAGATACTAAATTTTTGACTTGGGGAATTATCTTTAAAAAAAAAAAAAGATTTTACTACCATTTTAGTACTGGGCAGCTACTCCAAAAGAGTTCCTATAGTAATAAATAGTACAGTCAGTGTGAAGCACCGTCAGAATCTACCCTTTGAGTCAGTTTTCAGACTATTGGCATTGCAGTATGGTATACGATAAAACCCATTCTGAAACACCAACAAATCAAACAGAACTAAAGAACGAATCGATGCGAAGACAATAAAGACGAGTTTGAACTACAGCCTCTGAGATCTTCTATTCTGCTCAATAAATCAGATTCAACCAGTGTACGGTGTCTCTTAATACTTGTAGTGACTACAGAAATTTTAATCAAGAATAACAAGGACTTACCAAACAACCATCCCAGGAGAGATCATCACTTAGACAGCACAACCGGAAACTTCAATTAAAATTTTTCTGAACATAGATATCCAGAAATTATTGAAAGCCGATACCCTATATTGACTAATATAATATTGGAATGTGAATAAAGCAAAAGTTCATGGACCTATTTTTTAAGTGCTTTCAACAATTAACCTTGCGTTCGGTATTTTGCTCAAAGAGCAGAGCGTGCTGAGCGGAGCCGTAATCACGTGACCAGCGAGCGAACAGAGCAGTTGAACGATGTATCGAAGTGCCAGAAATTTTAATAAACGAACGCGAATGAGCCTGCACCGAATACACTTTCTACATAAACGAACGGTAACTTCAAGCTCGGAGAACTCAGATCAAATTACCGAACGCACGGTAAGTAACATTCCAAAGAAGCCGAAAATTTTCTAAAGGATCAATAAATCATGCACGAGCCTATATGATGATACCCACTTAACAAACCACTTAGCGATGCCCTTGACAATTAATTAAAAGGAGACCAAATACACTAATTGATCGGATGATTCAATCACGAAAATTCGAGGTCAGAAATATAAAGAAAGTCAAGACAATGGAGGGACCAATGATATAAAAAGGCAACTTTGGCAGAAAAAAATCAGTGTTCGAAAAAGAGCGAGTAAACGGGCAGAGCTACGGCGTGAAAGACTGTTAGGTTGCAAATTGGGGCAAACCTAATTTATTAATTAATACACCAAAAGGTGGCTGAGGTACTCCAATAACCAACATCGAGCAAATGGAGCTTCGTTTTTAGGGTGTCCGACTAACTCTCAACAGCGGAGAGTGGTGTGGGTAAACATCGAAAAGGCGCCACCTGTTTTACTTCCCTGCAGTCAAACGAAGCTACCGATCATGAACTAAAAACAGGAAACACTCAATCCTAATTGGAAGCACTGCAAAAACCTAAATGGGCATAACAAAGTAAAGTGAAACGAAAGCGCTTAGAATTCACTCCGGTGCATGATTTTTATTTGCCAAAAGAATTATTTATAATATTTATTTTTAAATGGCAGCCAACAGCTGATAAGCACCAAATTTGAATTATTTATTTAATGACTTTTAAAAATAATGAAGAATCTATCAGTTAACTTAAATTAGACTGTGATAAAATTGGCCATAAATACAATACATAATCAATAAAAAAAAACTAAATATCTACTACCTTCCCAGAATTACGAAAAACAGTCTCAGTTCCCAAATCTTACCTTACATTCTGGTTCATTATGGTTATCAAAAGTTATAGTTAATTTCCTAAGTACATTCATTAAGTTCAAATAAGTGAAGGGTGATAATTAAGTACGGTTCACGCACCTTAAATCAATACCAAAATACTAAAAATACCGTCGTAAATAGATTCATTTTAACCTGGTGTACAGATCCACTAATTGCGGATTGTGAGCGTTATACGTATGTGTTTATACTAATTTGGACTACTTGGAATGTTACAGGAAATCAAAATAATATATGGTAAGTAAACGTAAAATTAACTTAACTTAAACCTAAAGGATTATAAGGTAATTTTTAAGACAGGTAGAGGTAATTCAGCTGGCTATAATATTGAAGAGTAGGTACAAGTGGTTGCAGGTGAAAGGCTCCAGCTCCCAAGGAGATGGTGAAACCCTTACAGACAGGGTGGATGACCGTGGATGGTTCCCAAAACGGCACAACAATACGCAAACCTGATTATATAGTTAGTTGATGGAATGATACTACTAGGAACCTCGTGGGGGACGATTGAGATTCACAGGCCCCAAAAGCTCCACAAGCAATTTATCAGGTTCAGGATTGAGCATCAGCAATTCAGCAATCAGGTGCCTTTGTGCATCTAACGACAGCAACAGCAGAAAGGGATGTAACGTTACCCAATATAAGAAAAGGCCTAAAAGAGAGAGTTCACACTTATACAATATTATCTTATCTCAAATCAATCTTATTTTCAGAGATCGCCAGAAGCTGTGGATATCTTCATGGAGAATAATTATTGTAACTGTTATGTGAAATATATATTAAAGATTTTATACTAGTAGTTCCCTTTTTTCAGTGCTAGGCAAATTCAGGCAATGACAGAGTAGTAAAAATCCAAAGGCAGCAAAAATATGTCGTAACTTGATTGACTGAAAATTCGACATGTAACAAGACCAGTGTCGGTTGAGTAATCAAGAAACAAGTAGTAATCGAGAATCGAGTGACCTGTGTCCAGAAAGTCAGAACTACGGCGTGAAAGAGTTGTCGAATTAACCGAGAGAAGAACCACAACGTGAATAAACAGCGCGAAAATATTTGATTTTTTTATTAATTGTTCATAATTAAAGTAAATTCCTGCGACTAATAAGATTTCTATGTATTTAGGTGTGGCCAGCAGTAAATATATTATTGTTAAATGTAAGTAGACTTTTTTTTATGTTCAGCCAGAAATTGTGAAGTCAAGAGTGTGAGACGACTCAAACTGTAAATTAAAATTTTACTTGGAATCATATAAATTTTCCTTAACAGTTAATTGATGCTTATTAGAGATTGAATAATTTTATTGTAAGATTATTTATGACCGATGCCTGTTATTTAATAACAAGCATTATTTATTTTAATAAAATAAACTTTATTCTAATAATTGATCACAATAATTCTGTGTTTTACTCTCCACCCGCAAATAGGACCTACTTTAAACTGTGTCTCCACTCAGAAACTAAAGTCACCGCTTGCCAATTCAACATCTTGTCAAGTTTCTGAATTTGGAGTCTCACATACTTTTACAATTTGCTGTGTCCTCCTTGGCCATAGCAAAGAATGAGGCTGCTCTTTGACAGTAAATATCCCAAAAAGTCCATACCATCCCGCTGCTTAACTCAAGCCATAGTGAAGCAAGTGTAATCTTCAGGCACACAGCCTGAACCATCTCAAATTCCGATAACAATAAAAATTTGAAACTTTGTGAGTCTATAGAAGAAGGTTAGGAATATCTTATATTTAGCAAAATCTCAAATTGATTTCTGTAAAATTGGAAAATATCCAAAAAAAAAATCAAGTTTGGTAAACATTCAAAGGAAAGAACGCATTATGAGATATTTGAATTTTTATGAACTTTTTCTCCACATAATGTTTTTTTTCCAGGATAAAAACCCCATAGAATGGCTGAAAGAACACTGGGACGCTATTATATCCAGCGTCCAGACGCTGGCAACCCAAATGGGCCGAGAAGGACCGATGAACATTGTCGGTACCGTCTCGGAAAAAGAAGCCAGAGACGCCTTAAGATCGAACAAAGGCGATTTGTGGCCTGCTGTCCAGGATTGCGTCGAACAACGACAAAGAAAGGTAAACACATAAACTGTTTATCTAATGGAAGTGTTAATTGTTTGATTTAGTACGCAGAATTGGCCAGTAGGGGTGAATTTGCCAGAGAAGATATAGTAACAGTCTTAACAATTAATCACGGTGACTTGGAGGCTGCTTATAGTGAATTGAGTAAAACTCAAATTAAACCGTTTTTAATGAGGATTTGGGGCCCGCCTACTGGGATTGAAAATGAGGCAGGTAACGAGGGGGCGACGCTGCATAAATTCAGGGGGAAAGGTAAGTAAAAAATACAATTCAAAACGATTTCCATACAAATTAAAATTTAAGATGTTTTAAGTGAAGAGGAAAAACAATTAAAATCCAAAGCCAAAGCGGTAAGTCTCGATAGTGATAGTAAGTCTTCCCCTGAAAATGTAAGTAGCCCCACAAACATCAATCAAGAAGATAAGCATCCTAATTACCAAAAAATAACCAAAGTAGAACCTCATCAAATAGTTTTTACGCAACCAGAAGTGCCCCAAAGCCCTAAAGTTTATGTAGAAAAAAGCAGCACAGTAATCCAAGTTGTAGACAGTGTCGGTTTCGATTCAGCAAACTTGCAAAGCCCTGCAGCTGATTCTAGTAGCTCAAGTGACGATATTTTTGGAGATGAACAATTCGAAGATGCTTGCGAAGATGATGAAATCAACCAAGCAGGTTCAAGTTTACCTGAACCCAAAAGAAGTATTAGTAAAGTTGCTATTCAGTTGATCAACACACCTATTCAAGTTGTTGATCAAATATGGCCAAAAATGGCTGAGATAAAAGAAAGTACTGCCCAAATTATGCTTAAAAAACCTCAGAATGAGACTAATTGTGAACCTTTGAAGTTTGTCGAAAATAAAATTTATGAAAATTCCATGCTTATTGGTGTTGAAAAGACTGTAGTGGTCGACTCAAAGAATTTAAAAATACGTGAAGATATTCCTGAAAGTTCTGAGGAAGAGCAAATAGTTAGTGCTGATCCAATCATTATTGATGAAATAAAAGATGAGGTTATTGAAGATAATATTGTCAAGAAATGTGAAGATAGTGCTTCTTTTGAAGCAGTTGGACAAATGAGTATCAGTGAGATTGAGTATCATGATGCTGTAGAAATTGATGATGTTGTAGATGTAAATATTGAAACTCTAAGTCCTAGCGAAGAAGTTGCAGCAAAAACGAATATCAATGTTGTTATAAATGCTGAAGAAATAGAAGTCAAGTATCAAGATGCTGTAGAAGTTGAAATCGAAGAGGATTCTACAGCAAATGCTGACGATAATGATAAGGAAAAAGTCAGTATTTTGGATGTCACATCAAAAATTGATGAGGTAGTTGAAAATAATGATGCCAATATAGTCGACAAAGCTTCAACTACTAGTAATATAATAACTGATGGATCAAAACTTGATGAGGATTTCATTATAAATTCTGAAATATTAGAAATCGAGTATCATGATGCTGTAGATGTTGAAATCGACAACGATGCTACACCAAATGCTGAAAGATTTGCAGATGATACTGTAGCAGTTGAAGTCGAAGAAAATACTAAGGAAATCAATGAGGATGTTGCTACAATAACTGAAAGTGCTGATAAATCAAAATGTAATGAGGCCTTTGTTGTAAGTACTGAAGCAGCAAAAGTAGAAGAAAATTCTACAATCACTGAACAAGGACGAATCAAAAAATCTCCTACTCCTATCAGAGATGTAATTGTTGAAGAAATTGTTGCTATAGCCAGTGATAACGTAGCAACAAATAAAAATGAAGACATTAATAATAATCAAGCAGCAATACAAAATATAGAAGGAAAGTTGAATCAACAAGAAGAACCAATGGTGTCAAAAGTAAAATTAGATATTGTTGCCCAAGATAAAAGTTCCTTATTGCCTCCCAGCGGTGCTAAAAAACAGAAAAAATCCCGAAGAAAAGCTCGTCAAAAGCACAGAAAAGCCATATTAATAAGAACAGAAAGTACTACTAGCAGTGCAACTGAGTCCAGTGATCTATCTCCAACTATTGAAGAACCCAAATTCAACCTTGAAATGCCACCAGAACCTGAAGTGATCGATGATAGAGCCAGCCACAATAAGTTAGAAAGAAAGAAACCTTTAAAAAAAACTGACAGCCAAAAGTATTCCAAATACAAAAACATGCCAATAAAACCAATACCTTACTCCCCACTAGAAGAAAAACCCGAATTTGTATTATCAGAATCTGAAAAGCTTCTGCCAGAAGAAAAATCTCTACTCAAATCGACAACGAAAATACAAATGCCGCAAAACAACCAAGCACCCAAAAAGAAACCATCGAAAATTCCAATAATTTCCAGACAAAATTCCCTTAGCAAAGAACCAAAAAGTCCTTCATTGAAAAGCAGTACCAGCAGCAAAATACCGGTGAGATTGAAGAGTAAGAGTCCACCTAAAACTACTGCTGAAGAAAATTCTGAAGAGACACCAAGTAGCTCAAAACCTATTAAAAGCATTGCTCAATCTTCATTTAAAAGCTCATTTGAATCAAACGCTAGCTCAAAGAAAATGTCTTACACCAAAAGCTTGGATTACGACAGCGACAGCTCAGTTTCAGATAGTAATATCGAAGAATTATTGTCTGACAATGAGAATTTTGATGATTTTGGTGACGACAAGTGTGATTCAGATCAAAATAATCCAAGGGAAACATTGAATATTAACTTGAATCAAATCAGTAAAACAGTGAATCAGCTGACGTCAAATTTGGATAGAAAAAATAGCTATTCAATTGAAGAAACTTGCGAATCTGAAGATTACGAGTCGGAATCTGAAATTGAAGTGGATGAAACTGAAAGTAGTGAAGAAGAGTTTATTGGTGATAGTTTTAAAAATGAACCAATAATTATCAGTGAAGCTGAGGTAAAGAAAAATGTTATTTGAATTTTTATGCATTATCCAAATTGATCCAATATTTCTTATGGTAGAGAGAAAGTTGTGGGTTGAGGAGGACTTAGATAGTTTGGGTTAGTTAACTTGTAGCAGACAAAAATGAAGGGTGGGTTTCTGTCTGACTGTTACTCATAGTGAAAAGTGTTTTTCCATTCCCACAAAATTGATGTTAAATGTGGGGCAGGTATAGTACTGTGTTTCACCGGAGCTTGATTTTGCCTATCAGGTTTTCAGCTATCAGTGATAGCTGAAAACCTGCGCTTTTGTTGCGTAATCAACACAGGTTCAGTGTAAGTCGGTTTATCTAACGGTTTGCCTCGGGCGCCACCCTCAGGATTAAAGTGGTTGAGGGCCCACATGCATCAGGTAGCTTGTTACAGTGGAGAAACGGTAATCCAGGGGTCACAGACGCTTGGCCTGTGAAATTTTCGGAAAACCTTGGATTGGGGAAAAGAAATAGACAACAGTCGATAAATTTAAATAAATATAACACTCTGTATTATCCGAAAATATTTACAGGAAAACCCTTAATTAACCCTGTGAAAGAATGAACGGGGATGCGGGAGATTTTAATTTTTCACTCATGCGTGTTTTCTCTGCAAATTTCACTCGTCCTACGGACTCGTGAAATTATAGAAAACACGCAATCGTGAAAAATTATCGGTAATTTTGAAGCTCTCGTGGTATTATCCCCGAAAATCGGATGTTCTGTTTTCAGAATAACATAACTAACATAAGCCTTGTCTTGTATATGACATATGTCATGTCTTGGTATATGACAGAAAGCCTTAAGATGTGAGGTCCGAGACCAGCTCTAAATGCACAGCCTTGGTGGCTAAGCACACAAAAACACATAGATATGCTTTAATGAATTTTCGATTCCTCAATTTTGAATATTTAATTAAAAAGAAACCTGCATAATCTACGCTGGTGTGCAGGAAGGGTCTGGAAGTTTTGACTCTAGGGGTAAATCTCCCATAAGAGTGGTCAATGGTTAAGGGTTAAGTGTGTAGCAATCTACCCATTTGCGAATGATAGCCTTAACTGAAGATTTACCATGTAGGTATAGGCCAAAAATTTTGTCTTACGAAAGATAAGGGTAGAATGGACTCCAGGGTGGAAATTACTTTCATGTTCATGAGTAATGATCAAACGGGTGAAAGGATGGGTTTGGAGCAATGACATAGGATGCTTAGCGTGGTAATCAAGGTTTGAATATTCAAGCCGTCCACCGACTCACAAAATTCCGTGGGCGTCAATAAATGGGTTAAGGGCTTTTAGTTTATAGATTAACTAATGGGGTAATGCAGGAGTTTTGAAACTTGGTAGGCAAATATTATGTATATGACCTTAGCTACATACTTCATTTGCGACTTTGGCAAGCCGCCGCTATATTGAAAAATGGCGTCCAAAATCAGTTGTTTCCCAGTTTTTTGACCGTGTTTGTCTACCAGTACCTCCCAGACAAGAAAATTCTCTAAAAGTTTCATCGGAGGTATTTTTTGCTGTGGTCAGTATTTTCGGAGTTATGTTGATATATATTTAAAGGGGGTGTGACCCAAAAATGAAAGTTTAAGTGTAGAAAAATCTAAGAATAAATATTCAAACCGCATCTTGCTACGATGGTCCGTTTTCGAGATAGGGCGGTTTAAAGTTGCAACTAGGCGTTTGTGACGTCACACTGGATTTTCAGGGACAGTATTAACACCTGTGAGAATTCTCCAGAACAAAAGATAATTATCTCCTAGAGCGAATTGCAACCACTCAAAGTATAGGGTACGGTTCACTGACGAATGAACGACCAGAAGACTGCGATTTCAGCGGTTGTGACATCATAATTTCCTGCATAATTGATTTTCACAATGTTTTTTCTCGGAGACTATTTTGACTACAGGGCTGCGGTTTTCACGAGAGATCTTAGAATTTATTTCTTGATTTAAGTAGCTTAAGTCGTTTTTTAGGGTCACACCCCCTTTAAGGGGTTTCAGTAAAATTGTATTGTATAATGCTTCCTCACTAGCGTGCGTAATCAGCTGATCTGTTGATCTTTTTCACATAATCAGTAATTATTACTTATAGGTATAGTCTTTTTAAAGTCAGTTGTAACAAGATAAAAATAAATTATAACTGGTGGCTGACTAGTGGCAGTGCATTTCTTATGGCAATATTCAATCACCAGTCAGCCACCACTCGTTTCCATACCACCTTGACGTAGAATAGGTACCGGCCGGCGCCTTTTTTTGTTGTTATAGTTTTGCCATAGTAGGCCTTGTCCACCTTATTTATATGTTTAATAAACATTCATAGTTTTCTCCGCTTCGGTATTCAGGATGGGCCAGGTGTGCTTTCGTCAACAGTGGGTTTGTATGTGTTGTGCACCTCTTCTGTTTCCTCTTCATCGGAATCTGCGTCCCTGACATCAGACGTCGGCAGTTCGATCATAGCTCTGTTCCAACCCAGCAGAAAACCGTAATATTACTGTCAGGATTCTGAGGAAAACTTAAAATGTTTGCATAGAAACCAAAATTCTTATACAGAGTGGTTTTGAACCATTCTGGGACGGGTTTTTGAAGGGTTGAAACAAACCTCATATCGTCTAGGTCTTCGTCATCAAAGCCACTTAAAATGTTAGAAACGTTCTTGCAAGAATCTCCGTTACAGTACATGCAAATGACCGAACAATAATGCAAACCCCCCTGCAAACTGCATGCTGACGGAGCATCCTTTTTTGCATTTACAAGAAATACATTTGAGGAAGCACTTGTGGCTTCTCCACAAGATCTTTCATGGTTTTAACAGTTTGGAGCAGAATCTTTCGTTGTTTTAACAGGAGTGAGTCCGACCTTACTACTTTCCAATCTCCATTCTTCTGGATTTTTTTTAACGCCGTTCCTGGTCTGCACTTGATGATAGGTTCGGAATGCATGCTGTTGCACCGCTGGCTGCTGTGGGAAAAAGTAAAGCAAGATTAAATTTACCCACTCTTTGTCGTTGGTCTCGTAATCTGCTTGTAGCAAAACGCACTCAAGTACCTACTCGATTTAATTAGTTAGATGGTAAATAACGAGCGGTATATTGATGGTGTTTATTTCCTTGAGCTGCTACCTATAAAATTGTGGTGGGGTCTATTCGCAAAAGAGAGAAACAAACTATTGAGGTTTACTGAATTATATTTTATTGTACTTAAAAATGTTCCCATGCTTATAATGATTTATTCTTTTACTTTTTGTGGTTCCCATCCTTCACTAAGCATCATTTTGAACAGAACAATTACTATACTCGGATTCCTAGCCAACAAACACAATTATTTAATTCTTATTAGTTCGTTACTATAGCCTTTAAACTTCAACTGGACAATCCAATTCAAAATTCTTTAATAATTTCTACTCAAAATCGATACTTGTTAAGTGCATTATAAATTCCCACTTTAAACTCTTTGCAAAATTAATTATAATGTCATTTTACTCGAAGGCAATTAAAGTTATGCAATAATACAACGGTCGAAATTTGATCGTGGCGCCATCTAAGACAAAACTTCAACACCAAGCAGCAATTTTCGCTGCAATATGGTGACTGAGTGTCTAATCGGCCGACCAAAATTCAGTTCGTGGGAAAACCCAAAATAGGAAAACCTATTATCCACTGATGAGAAAATATTTGGTTTGATTTTCTATGCTTTTCTATCCATAGACGCGGTTCGACCTATCAGGTCTCATCAGTATGGCTAGGAAAAGCAAAGAAAACCAAACCAAGATTCGTGCCTGTAGGCAATATATACATAGTACAACGGTCGAAATTTGATCGTGGCGCCATTTAAGACAAAACTTCAACACCAAGCAGCAATTTTCGCTGCAATATGGTGACTGAAGGTCTATTCGGGTTTGGAAAAAGTACGGTTCTAGAACGGTCCAGAAGAATCGCACAGTTTATTATTGAAATTTGTGATAGTCGAGTCGTTGTTATTTTGTTGACCAATAAACTGGACGATTGTTTTGAACCGTCCTTTTTCCAAACCCGAATAGGCCTTGAGTGTCTAATCGGCCGACCAAAATTCAGTTCGTGGGAAAACCCAAAATAGGAAAACCTATTATCCATTGATGAGAAAATATTTGGTTTGATTTTCTATGCTTTTCCATCCATAGACGCGTTTCGACCTATCAGGTCTCATCAGTATGGCTAGGAAAAGCAAAGAAAACCAAACCAAGTTTCGTGCCTGTAGGCAATATATACATAGTACAACGGTCGAAATTTGATCGTGGCGCCATCTAAGACAAAACTTCAACACCAAGCAGCAATTTTCGCTGCAATATGGTGACTGAGTGTCTAATCGGCCGACCAAAATTCAGTTCGTGGGAAAACCCAAAATAGGAAAACCTATTATCCATTGATGCACATGCGCCACGATCAAATTTCGACCGTTGTACTATACTATGTATATATTGCCTACAGGCACGAAACTTGGTTTGGTTTTCTTTGCTTTTCCTAGCCATACTGATGAGACCTGATAGGTCGAAACGCGTCTATGGATGGAAAAGCATAGAAAATCAAACCAAATATTTTCTCATCAGTGGATAATAGGTTTTCCTATTTTGGGTTTTCCCACGAACTGAATTTTGGTCGGCCGATTAGACACTCAGTCACCATATTGCAGCGAAAATTGCTGCTTGGTGTTGAAGTTTTGTCTTAGATGGCGCCACGATCAAATTTCGACCGTTGTACTATGTATATATTGCCTACAGGCACGAAACTTGGTTTGGTTTTCTTTGCTTTTCCTAGCCATACTGATGAGACCTGATAGGTCGAAACGCGTCTATGGATGGAAAAGCATAGAAAATCAAACCAAATATTTTCTGATGCAATAATGTTCCATAGTCAAAACACTCGAGTTATTCATATTTACGCAATGAAGTTCCAAAGTTAATTCACTTCATACTCATTCATCATTTATAGTCAAAAATAAAACTTGTCACTATAGATTACTTACATTTTCTCCATAAAACACTAAAGTAATCTTATGGTGCGATTCTGTATGCGATGTAACGTAATTCAAGGGATGCAACTTTGAGCGCTGTAAAGATGCAACTAAAAAGAAATTCTGTAACTTACATCGCGCTGTAAAATATTCTTACACCTACTGTAAATTTACGTCGCCAAAAATGGAGACATACTGTTACATTTTTGACGGTATGAAACAAAAAAGTTTCTATTTTTTTCACGAAGAAACGTTTTGAGTGAAATATTAGTTAATTATGGCTATAATACAGATTGGGCCTTTCATCATCACAATAGGCAATCACTCGATACCGAGTATGATGATCTTCTATTCTAATCTTCGTTGATTGTGCGTTTTCTGATGGCTATATAAACCAATTCTGGAGCCGCACAGTCTCCCACAATCTTGACACATCCAAAGCCTTTACGGAAACGCTGATCTGATTACAATGAATTCACCCGATCACCCAACTGATGTAGTTTGTGTCTATTTTCAATCGTGTTTAATGAAGAAAGGTGCAAAACATACAACTCAATGGATCAATCGGTTCAGCGTTTCCGTAAAGGTCTTAAGGTCTTATGTATCTGATGGAAGACGACGAAGCTGCAGAACACGTCCTATGCACGTGTCCGGCGATAGGCAAAATCAGACATGCTGTTTTCAGGGAGTCAGCTGTTCGACCCGAATACATAATGCATGCTTCCCCCATACTTATCTCCACCTTCATAAGAAGGGCTGGACTGATGGGGAAAATATAAACTCGGAGTGAGCCACAATCCACAATAGACCGTAGGTCACAGTGGAAGGGCCGACATCGGACCACTCACAAGAAGCCTAAAAACCTATGTATCTGATTTATCTTCACCTTTTTTCCTGTTTTTTCCAAAATATTTCAACTTCAAAAATTGTCAAAATATAAAAATATTAGGTTACGTTTATTACTATGATGTTGGAGCGCTATAAATAGGGCGCTGTAACTATATACTTTACAGCAGGTGTTACGGAATACGAGTTAAGGCCTTCAATGTAAGTTTCAGTTATACATCGCGATATAAACTTACGCACTTTAAAATTTACAGTGATGTAAGGCGATTTACAGATTAGGCACATTAATTAATTCTTTTGATTACTTAGAGCTCGCACATAATGTTGAATGACTTTAAATGTTCTTTCTTTCACAATTTTCTGTACTTTTACAAAGTTTGATTAAACACGTTTTTCCGAGGAAATAAAATAAAAGAAGCTCTTCGCGAATTTTATTCGGACTGTAGACTTTAAACTCAAAACCGGACTGCAGGCTGAAGACTAACAACTGGACTGAACTTAAACTAAACTCAACTCAACTGCCCTCCACTGCTAAAACCGCTGTATTTATCTTTTTCGATTCCCCCCATAATATTATTAATTACCAACCAAAATCGACAATGGGCGGTCGTTTGACCATCTATAATTTAATTCTATTGGTCGACCACACGACCTAGATATTATTTCAAAAACTAATTTCATCATTTTTAGAGGATGATGCAATCTGTTCGAAATTTTTGTCATTTTGGGTGTTTAACCTTGTAATTGATCTCTTCCGGGTTTTTATTTGTTTAAAATCGAATAATTATGTCGCAATTTCCTGGTTTATATATACAACAGATTTGGTTTGAGAATGTGAGGACAACACAAAGAAAACCGACAAACACGTGCACGTGCCATAAATCACCTATTTAATTACTTTTAACTCGCTTTTAATAAGTTCATTGATTTGATTTAGGAGATGACATCACGCTTGGTGACTAAATAATAAAATTTTAACGTAAATGTATATATAATTTAATTTGGGGTCAACGCTAATTTGTTTCATTTTCAATTTATCTATACTGATTTGAAATACCGGAAATTCAGTTTTTGATTATTTGATTACATTTAATTTTTACAGTAAAGACATTGTAAATTACGGGTCTATTTTACCGGGTCATTACATGCTCATAACGAAGAAAATCCAGAGATATATTCTTTTGAGATACTTCGTAAAGTTTAGTCGAGCAGTTTTCTCCTGCTGTTGCGATTACGTCGGCGTCTGCACTTTCTTGCTTTAGTACTTCTACAGTTTTATTTAATTCCGGAAATTTCGTAATCAACTAATACATTGTCCGCTGCTCTTGGGTCTTCTATACTTTGTGCAAAGTAAATTGTTTGTGCACTTGTTCCTTTGTCGGGCTTTAAGAAATATACATTTAGAGATGATTCTTTGCTATAGCGCCACTAAAAGTACGAGTAAGTCAATGTCTTCTCCAACGATAAACACAGAGTTAAACGATGAAGATTTGGTTATTGCTGACCTAACAATCCAGCCTGATAAACAGCGAAGTTTGACTCATTTAAATTTATTTTTCAGCAAGGGGATAAGACGACTCTTGTGTTCGTTGGCTAGGAATCTGGATTGTAAGTACCTATGTCAAGATCATCGATTCATCAAATAATATGTCCGCAGATGTTTGGTTTTTAGAACTGAGAAAACGTTCTACACTTTTCGTGTTCTTATTTGCTGCATCAGCTGGATACCCATCACAAATTAATTTGAAATTTGTTACTGACAAGATAACCTAGGGTCGTGGAATTCAAAAAATTAAGATAACGTGTAGCTCCTTTATGTGCAAATTAAATTCAAAATCCAACAAACAATTATTTTATTTTGTTCACAATGTTATGTAGTAACATGTAACAGTCAATGTTACTCTCTGTAAAATTTTAGTGTGACAGCTTGGTTTTTTCCGGTGAATCTGATACCATGTACCTTTCCAACCTGGAACTCTTCGTGTTGTTTCCTGTATCCAGGAAAGAGGATAGATTGCTGGGGTGACGTCACTCCAGCTGATCCAGACTCCAAACAGTGATCTTTATGTCGAGTAGGTACCCAGAAAAGAATAAGGCAATATCAAGTTCACCAATCACCAATATTTGGAATATTAAATACCTGAATTCTGTCAAAAAGTGAGTGTCTTGCAAAGGAAATTGATATTGAAATTTAATATAGGTAAAACTATTGTTGTACAGACACTCCCTTCCAACAGAATCAGGTACGAACAGCTATTGCAAATGGAAAAAAGATATTTTTATATAAAAAAAAATAATAGTAACATTACAATAATAACAGCAAGATTAAATAAAAATGCTCGTTATGATTTAGCAAAATGCTGCTTTTCTGACAGTAGCACTAGCAGGTAAAAATATGAACAAAATACGGTAAAACAATAAGAAATTAAATCTTTGGATTCTCCTCCAAATAGACGAAATTTTCCTTTCAAATAACGGTAGCTAGTATATATATACTATAGTAAAAGTATACTACAAGATAAACCTCAGGTGAAATCAATCAAATCCAGAATATGACAAAATTCTTGAGATGTTTTATTTAAAACTTTTTAACTGAATTTTTGACCTGTCTGGATTTCTATTAAAAAAAATACGCCCTTTAGTCGAGATAATAATTGATGGAGTCAAACAGAAAATGGCTATTCAGACCTCTGCCTGGATTCAATAAAGAGTTGATAGGGATGGACACACAAATTTGGTTTTCACCGACTCTATTTAGAGCAAATAGTCCAATATTCTCAAACTAACAATTAATTCTGAAAGCCAGAGCAACAGTACCTATTTATTAGTCCAAAAGTCTAAATTGACTTACCTCAGAAAAAACGTGGCACAACCAATCAGCACAAAATGGAAGCCAACAATTAAATTAAAAAAATTAGAATATAATATTTATATTTCAAGAATAGATAAGATAAGATTTATCAGGTAAAAACTTAACAATGATATGATAATATGAATTGATAGCGAAATATATTGAAAAATCTATGAGGGAGAATCCAAAAAATTTAAAGCAAAAATTACTAAAGATAAAAATGACTTGCCTGCTAGACTACTCGCGAGGAAAAGAGAACGTCTAAGAAACCAAACCCCACAGGAAAACGAATATGTGTTTTTTTATACTTAACTGCATTTAAACCAGTTCAACCAATCAGACGCCGAGTACACCCAAAAGATCATATTCACTTTACAATGAAATCACAATGAAAAACCACGTGGAATAATAGAGAATAGATAAAAATCCACTAGAATTATTTCAATTGTTTACATTACAAATTATAATAATTTAAATTAGGGTTATGTTAAAAATGAAAAACTGTTAATTAATTAGGTCATTGAGTCAAAAAATGATTATTTCAGAATCAGAAGTTAGAGAAAGACAGAAATATATCCATTTGCTAAAAGTGAGATAAATATAATTTCTTTCAATGAAAATACAAATGCGAAATAATTAAAATCATACTTTGAAAAATAAATCCATCAGGTACTAGATGGCAGTACCTTCATTTAATAGATATTTGCATTTTACGCACATGATGGATAGATGGCAGCACTTGTATTATTTTGAACTTTGTGGATATTTTTAGAATATTAGGAATTATTATTTTGCTGATTCTGGAATGGAAAAAAATACAACTTTATAATGAACATAAGAAGAGATGGAACATGTTACGTAAATGATAAATTTATCGTAACAAGTGTTTGGTCACGTATTGTATTTACTTTGCACAAATCGCTATAAAAGTCTCATAGCACTGCCAAACTTCAATTGTAATGTTGTTGTTGATAGCACCAAGAGGAATCTCAATATGCGAAACAAAGTTCAGTAGCGGGCTACAAGCAAATGTATTTCATCGATTTAAATAGTTTGTCCTTACTTATATCAATATAACTCCTAAATTATTGATCGCACGAACAAATGTAATTCAACAAAGTTGTAGGAAATTTTTCCCTCTATAAGTTTTGTAATAGCTATTATTTACGTAGGGCGTACTGAAAAGAAGATACTGCGGAAAGACTGATTTTCGGCACCATCTTTACAATACAGGGTATCTCACTAAGATCGACGAGGTACGATATTATGGAAACCATAGACCTGACGTAACTTGAACTTGAAAACGAATGCAGATATTGAATTGCGGTTTGCGCCACAATGTAGATATTTTCATCAATCCTTTTCACAGTTTTTGAATAATCATACAGTTTCCTATGTAGGTACAGCAGTTTTTCTCAATTTTCTTGGTCTATGGAGGTTAGGAACTGCTTTGAAAAGTTAAAACCATTAATTTCCAGTCTTCAGAGTTTCAAGAAGCAGAAATTATCTAAAACTGTCCCCCTTCCAAAGTCTGTATCCTTGGATGCTATAAATTCCTATAAAACTCTTTCACGCCCCTGAATTAAAATTTCTCAAAATGCAATTTCTGGAGTCAATATGAAGCAATAAATAGTTTAATTTCGTTCTAATTATGCCACCCCAAACATCTTTTTATGTAGAAACAGACATTACCAATTTATTCGGATGCCATTTGGTTTAAAAAATGTCTACGCAACATTCCAACGAGTAATGGATGATGTGTTATCTGGACCTCTACTGAAATTCGTAGATTGTTTGCCATCCCTGGTTGTAAGCAGCTCTATTTTGGCTATCAGTGGCGGTGCCACCACGTCTTTAACCAACAACTTCTCTCTACCATAATTGATATACTTTGAAGGACACTATATATGACTATATATAATATTTCTTTGCGAATTCCAAAAGGATCATTATGGATAATCTATCTACAATATCATTTTTCAAACTAGCTAATTCTTTAGAGACAGGCAAGAAGATTTTTGGCCGAAGGCCAAGTAAAAAACTATGAACAAGCTGAGCTAGCTGCGAGCCTCGTTGGCATGAATTTTTCTGCAGAAGAAGCCCTGGAAGCGGTCAGAGACTGTAGCAGTTTGGATGCTGCTATTGCTTACTTGCAGCAGGATTGTGAACTTTGTGCAGGCAAATATCCCATGAATAAGGCAAGACATAAAAATCTTCAAATGTTTAGACTTTTATTGATTCAATTTCAGATTATTTCTATGCTAAAATGCACTCATCGTTGCTGTCAAGAGTGCGCCAAAAATTACTTCACAGTACAAATCACTGATAGAAGTATAATGGAGTGTAATTGTCCGTTTTGTAAAGCTCCTGAACTAAAGTAAGTAATTTCAAACAAAAAGATAATATTTTATTGAACATTTTCCATAGTCACAACAGCGCAACCGAAGACGAAATTTCCGATTATTTCGGTAACCTAGACATTCTACTCAAAGGCATCATAGATCCGCAAGTTCACGAACTGTTTCAACAAAAACTGCGAGACAGGACTTTGATGCAAGATCCGAATTTCAAGTGGTGCGTCCAGGTAGGTCCAGCCTAAAAAATTGAATTGAATTACCGCAAGTTGTATGTTGTCTAGTGTTCGTCCGGATTTATTGCCCATCCCAGACAGAAACGACTCATTTGTCCCGATTGTAAATCTGTTACCTGTGCAAACTGTAGAAGACCAGTAAGTACACAATTGTCCATAAACTCAGATCAAAGGCATAAGTAGAAGTAGAATTAAGTCAAGTCTTACTAGTCCAAAATAAAACTTGGTTTCAAAAGAAGCTTCAGAATCTTTCGGAATCAGAAGCTAAATATTCATGGGGACTATTAGAATTTTAGTTATTTTTTTTCAGTGATAACTTCCAATTAACTTTGACTTCTGATCCTTACTTTATGAACCATGTATACACATAAGTGTTTTTGAAACAAAATTATTTCCAGTGGGAAAAACAACACGAAGGCATCACATGTGAAAAGTTCATCGAGTGGAAAGACGCAAACGACCCAGAAAACCAAGCTTCAGCTGTAGCCAAACATTTGGCCGAAAACGGTATCGATTGTCCCAAATGCAAATTCAGATACTCGTTATCCAAAGGCGGTTGCATGCACTTCACCTGCATCCAGTGCAAACACGAATTTTGCTACGGCTGTGGAAAACCGTTCATGATGGGTGCCAAATGTGGCGTGAGTCAGTACTGTGCCAAATTAGGTTTGCACGCTCACCATCCGAGAAATTGTTTGTTTTATTTGAGAGACAAGGAGCCTCACGAGTTGCAAAAACTACTCAAGGATCACAAAGTTAAGTTCGATACAGAATTAATCATGGATAAAGAAGAAAATGTTGGTGCAATCAAGAAATGTCCAGTTGCGCTGCAACGAGAAACACCTAGCGGATTAATTGATACTATTTGTAGTAACGAAGTTAATCCTGGACAAGCTGGATTGTGCAGGTAATAATATTTGCTGGTTTGCTTTTTGAACAAATTCAAATCTTTCCTAGAATGCACTACATAGAGTATTTGTGTTTTTTGATTCGTAAAAATAAAATCGAAACAATTGAGATATTGCAAGAGGACGATTTGGAAACTGTCGTGAGGAGGGCGAATAGAAAGTTGCCTCCTAACGCTTACGGTACCCCTAAGGGGATGTACCATTTTAGACTTAAGCAGGTACCATATGTTTTAAGTTGATGATGGGATGTGAGGGAATTTGTAGATTTAAAAAACAAAAACGTCTTTGACTTTAAAGGATTTTCAAGTTTTTTTCATGCGTAGAGTATGTTCTCTTGTAATAAATAGATAATATTTTAATAAAAAACATTTGCTTGAAAATCCTTATAAACATACCAGAATCTTCAAATAGGTAAGAGGCAGTTTGTTTTCCCCCTTTTTATTGTGTTGTGTATTTTACTGTCAAAATAAACTCCTCCTGTTTTCAGTTCCTCACAACCCATCACCAATCGTTTGTACAAATTTTCACTAACCCTAAGTTTTTGTGTGTGGCAGGCAGCACTACATCGAGTACTTAGTGGGGCTGATATTCAGACACAAACTGGACCCGATTTCGATTTTGGACTTGGTAGAAGTCAACCAGGAGCTGCGCAGACGAGGCAAAGAGTTGCCGGAACGAGGCCCCTGGTGCGACGACAAGCAGTATAGGGAAATGTGCGCTAAGGTAGGAAATTGTCATTTTCATGATTTCATGTGCCCACTAAGTGCTTATAAATCATTTTTGTAGTGCTGCTTTTGTGGTTTTACTAACTTTGGTTGTTGCAATTTATCAATTATCAATTGAATTATTTTAATTTTTAGATTGTTATGGACCAAATACCGTTGGAATGAACCCCAACCACTTATATTTTGATTCCTTCATATAAGCGCCTTGCAGAAGTTGAAGATGGAAATTTGTAATGAAGTTATTTAATTTATCATTTTCGCTGGATTGAAATCCATCTTTAGCTAAAATTCGGTATTTCTTATTTAGTTTGAAGATGTCTAAATAGGACAAACTGATTGTTCTTTTAGTGAAAGCCACAGTCTACACATTTTTTTTAAGATTTTTATTTTATTTACCTTTTAACTTTCCCTGAAATACATGATAAAGAAAATATGGATTAGTTTGAAGTTTTATTTGTTTCCTTGTTCAGGGTATTTTTCTATATATTGATCCCCCACTACAAAGGTTATGTAGAGATATCAAAAAATTGTAAATAATATCTAGGTCGACCAATAGAATTGAATTACAGATGGTCAAACGATCACCCATATTGTCGATTGTGGTGGGTAAATAATAATATAAAAGGGGCGAACATTCAAGTAGAGAAAATTATGGATCAATTATCGAGAATTAGACTCAATAATTAGTAGTATTCAGAAGTGACGAATTATCTTAAGTATACAAAGTCGGGCCTCGGAAAAATAAAAATTACAGTAAATAACTCAAATTAAGAAAGAAGTAAACCTTTCAGTTTTCATGTGGGTGCTCTAGCTATTTTGAAATGAATAATAATTAGAATAGTTAAGCGACGATAATTTAAATGTAAGTACTCTAGTGACAAGTTTTATTTTGACTTTATCAATGATTGAAATGACTATGAAGTGAATTGACTATGAAACTTTATTGCATAAATATAATTATCTTGAATGAATTGACTTTGAATATTTTTGTGCTTAGTATAGATAGAGAAATTTAATTCAAATGACTGTTAATTGAAATGAATTTTACCGAAGAGTTTGAATAATCGAATTAACTGTTTTGATCCGTTTAGTAAATGATTAGAAAAATAGGATTCAGGATTGTACCTGGGATTTCACACTGTGGTTACCAGTGCTTGGGTGGGGTTACACCAGGTGAAAAACAGGATCTTGTATTGGTTGTTTCATTCACACCTAGATGGGAAATTACTATTATTTGTTGACTACTTTACTACTGTCATGCATTCTATGATTAACTATGTGATCTACTAAAATGTGTGATGATGCCATGCATTTTATGATGTGTTTGGATTTTGTGTGCCTTTCAAATTTCAATGTTACCTATATACCTCTTAATATAGTCCATGATTTATTTTGCTTCTCTGCTAGTGGGGTCGTCGGCCAAGATTTCCTCTAACATTATTGGACCATTCTTGTATTTAACTATAGCTTTAAATACAATTCATCATTTTGCACAGTGTTGTCAGATCTCACGATTATTCGTAAGATTACACGATTTTGGTCAGAATTTCACGATCTCACGAATGAGGTAGCAATTCTCACGAATTCTCTTTATAGTGATACAAACCAGTAATTAAATATAATGTTTAATTGAAAATAATCGAAATAGAAATCTACTATACAATTAGGTCAAAAAAACGAATTCCCAAACGTTAAAATCGCCTTTTCTAAATTTAAAATCGACGAAAAAATTACCTCACAAGCACAGCTTGAGTCGCAAGCAATGCATATGGCATCACCACTATTATCGTCTGATCGTGGTGACGTCACTCGCAGACCAGCTGACAACTCGAGAATTGGCGAACATACGCCTTATTAGGATGAGCAAATCATGTTTACTTTATCAGAAATGCAGAAATCTAAAAAAGAACGTTGTTGTGCTTCATTTTCTTATAATATTATTAAGCAATTCTTGGTCTCACGATTTCTCACGATTTTCTTTCTCAATTCTCACGAAACTTTTTTATTATTTCTTCTGGCAACACTGATTTTGCACTCTTCTCTGTCTGCAATTCAGCAGGACGTAAGTGATGTCTCCCATTCCACCATATTTACATCTATCATTGGGAACTATGCGAATTTTATACAAATGTTGGGGTGTTTTGCAATGAGTCTTTCTCATTCTGCAGAATGCACTTATTTTATGCCTATCCTATCAGCCTTATTGAACTGTTCAAACCAGGGTATCTTTTGAGGTTCCTTCACTATGGAAAAGTATTTGCTATTACAGCTGTCTCCCTTTTCTCTGTAAATGTTGTTCCACTCTATCCATGCCTCCTCTTTAGCATTTTTGTAATATTCTGAGTAGTGCCTCTCATTATTAACATAATTGTCTGAGATCCTGCCCCTCAAGGTCAGCCTGTCCGCCATCTCATTTCCTGCAACACCCGAGTGCCCCGGTATTCATATCATTTCTATTATCACTCCAATTTCCCGCAGGTCCATTAATTAGTTTTCTAGTCTTCAACGTGTGATTTTGTC
The DNA here is from genome assembly GCA_917834065.1 of Ceutorhynchus assimilis. Taxonomy (NCBI): domain Eukaryota; kingdom Metazoa; phylum Arthropoda; class Insecta; order Coleoptera; family Curculionidae; genus Ceutorhynchus; species Ceutorhynchus assimilis. Next base: position 38,990,034 of record OU892283.1, on the reverse strand, counting down.
AGATTCTCTTCTGATTCCACTCCTAACTATTTTTTGTATTGCACTTTTGGAGTCTGCTATTATTAGAGCCTTTTTAGTATCTTCTCTTAAGGACTTGAGGGCCACGTATATAGCCAGAGTTTCCGCTGTACAGATGTTGGTATTGTCCATAGATTTCCCCATTATTTTGATATTTCTTGTTTTGTTAAATATCCCAATTTTGCATTCGCCCGAAGGGGGTTCTAGGGAGGCATCTGTGTATATTGTCTCAAACCCAGAAAATCTGCTGATGATTTCCTCCGTTCTTTTTTACGAGTCCTGTCCATGTTTTTCACCACACACATTGCCAAATCATCTGCATATTGTAGAATTGTTGTTTGTGTTCCTGCTACTTCTTGTATTTTATTGGTATACAGGTTGAACAAAATAAGACTTTGAGATCACCTTGAGATCGATGAAGACACATACCACTGTCTGGTTTTGTGTGAAAGCTGTGTATATTTCTTTCGCCAATATCACCAAGTTATCTGTAGGTAGTTCCTCTCCCTTTTCGGAATCCATTTTGTTGCGGACTAAAGAAATTCTTGATCTCAAAGAAATATTCCATTTTATTTTAAATGATTGCTTCCAAAATTTTCCCCAGGCATGATAGTCAAGACTATATTTGAGAAAAAAGCCTTCCTTATGAATATAGAAGCAAATCGTGTTACTTTTTAGCTAATGGTGTTTTTCAGCTAATTTGACCCCGCTGAATCCGTAAATGCTTGTTACCAAGTTGATATCTCAACCGGAAACGAGATATTCAAGATGGCGGCCGAAAACTGCGAAACCACATGTTTTTTGATAGTTAAGTCGCATGAGCGTGATCAGAAATACACTTATATATTTTTGAGAACAGAGAAATATGAAAAAAGCTTTTGACGTCGGTAAAATCATCAATCCCATATACATTTGGTCCAGTGGCATACTAAGCAGGAGTTATGATACCCTACCCTAGAACTTAAAATATTTTTCCATAATTTCGTCATGGTAAGAGAAATTTAATGATATATAATACATAATATAAACATATATTTATTTTCAAATTTAACATTATCATTTAAAAATGCGCCATACCTTATCTCTCGGACAAGGCGGTAAGAATATGCACAATATTTAGTGTCTATTTAGTTAAAGTTTGCAGGCGTTGTATTTAGAATTGTTAAGTTCAGCCGAAAATCTGCATTGATAATAGTTTTCTTCAACACGTACATGGTAAGTTATCTTTTTTAAAAAATATCCCTGAAATACGTCAACTATAATTTGAAGGGGGATGAGTTTTTATGTAAAATTTACATTCCCCTTTCAACGCCCTAGGCCCAAAGTTACCCACTAGAAAATCTTAAATTATTTTGGTGCATGCTCAATCTAGTTTTAACAAAATCTCCTATATACCTACGGACAAAAAAAAAACAAAATATGTGTGCAGTTCGCATCCGATAGAAGTGAAACCTTCATTGAACTACATACATTACACACATAACATACATACGTACAACGGTTGGTGTTGGTATACAAGAGTGGGGAGGGCTACGAAGCACCGCACAAAGAGGAGACGAAGAATAGGAATCGCTGTACTGTATTGTATCTCATTCTCTCGCAGGGTAAATCCCATAGATTTATATGTTTGTCTCTTTTTAGTGTCGCTTTTTCGTTTCATCAAGTCTCAAATCACTCCCAACGATTCTAAAGAAGTTTTCACTTCAAAAACTCATATTTCATTTAAAAAGCGGCTAAAATATTTTTTCCTTCTAGATACCGAAAATTTCACACTTTGCGCTGCGCAACGTGAAAGCGCATGCATCAGTTATACCGCTAGATATTGCCGTGTATTACTTGTATTTTGTGGATCTCAAATTTAAATTTTACATTGTGTGGATTGTGGATTAGTTCATGTGAGTTGCAATTGGGACTTAAGAGGTTATTTGCAACAAAGATAAGCTGTTGCCTGATGACGAAAAATGCAGTGAGGAGGCGATTCAGATTCCAGCCAGCGAATAGCAACTTCCACGCAATAGTTAGCGCTGCCCTGCGAGATGAACTGAAATCATTAGTAGGCCACTAGACACTCGAGGTTTCTAGAGCTGCATGTATCACAGTCATATCAGATCTACTACACTCATTTTTGAGTATCCTGATTAAAGTTGAGGATATTCTCGATACTCATCTACCTGATTTGTGCTCTGATGATCAAGATGTTGACTCAGAGGAAGCATTCAACTCACCAGTAGATGTTTTGCTTAGTAACGTTATTTTTTCAATCGACCAAGATATTGTGTATAGTGTTAGCAAGGAAAAACTTACACCCAAACATATTGGACTCAGTCTTACTCTTCATCAGGCCACAAGAAGCAAAAAGTTGGCAAACCGGTTCCATGTTGCTGGGCATACAAGGAGCTACAATAATATCCTACAAGCTAATACTTCTCTGGGAAGTCTTAGCCTTCAAGAATTTGATAAAGCAAGTGGTCCAGTTGTTCCCCCTAATCTGAAACCCTCTACAACCTCAAATGATAATAGAAGTAGTATATTACATATAACAGCAGATAACATGTATATCTTAAGAGATACTCTCGATGAAAAAGTAAATTTTCACGCAACACTGATGGTGGCTTTTCAGAGAGATGGGAATGACATTATTTGCATGCTGCCTAAAAATGGACTCTCCGAAGCTACTTCGAATTCCTCCTGAGTTAAATCAGTTTTGCGTCGTAAAATCATCCGTCCAACACGAACCTTACTTTACCAAACCTGTGAATGTTGGCTGCTTCCAATTGTCTGATCCGTCTGATTTTCCTGAAGCACAAAAAATGAGCTTTTAAATTCAAAAGTGGGAGACTTGACATTTGCAATGTCAAGAGGTGTCGGCAAAGAGAACATTGGATGAACGAAATTCAACGTAAAAAATACAACAGCGCCAATTGATTAATCCGCTGTTGGACTCATGCCAATTATTCTGCAGTAGCAGATAGTCTTGCAGGAAAATATATTGTACTGATTACGGATTAGGCTCTGTATCGTAAGCTTGTTGAGCTACCGGCAGCCTCAGATATTTACCAGGTGCGTATAATTTTGAGAATGGGTGGACTGCATATATCTATAAATTTTTTGCAAGCTATAGGTCAGCATATGGATATAAGTGGCCTGGCAGAGTTCTGGTATGAAAGTGTTTTGCTTATGTGGAGGGCTCAATACAAAAGGTTTTAGATGGAAAAACTTACGCTAAGGGAATAAGAGCGCACAAACTTACCTTTGTGGAAAATATTGTACCCACAGATATTGAGCAAACTAGAAGAAGATGATTTCGATGAAGCTGAAGAATTCAATAAAGCTGCAGGAAATGAGCCCATTTGCACTTACCTACCAAAAGTTCGAATTTAGTTTAAAGACTTTTTCAAAAAGCGCAAAGAAATACCTATATAAAAAAAAGAAAGAAATATCTTCCATAACAAAGACGGGTATGCGTGGAAATTATTTAGAAGAGATTCCTGCTTCCTTCTAACAGGCTTTGGATCAATTATTCCTCTGACAGATCAAGTCATTGCGAATGTAAAGGTATTAGGCATTTGTAGTTCAACTATACAGGGTGTCCCACGAGGTTTTTCCCAAATGGTATCTTCGGAACGCATCATCGCATGTTCCACTGTATAATTTTTTATCATTTTCTTTAACAAAGCCTTAACAAATATGGCATTGCCGATTTTGAGTTACATTTAAGATTTGAAAGATTACGTCACTTGACCGAAATTGAAGCGAAACTGGTGAAATTGGATGACAATGGTAGAAGCGGCACAAAAAGTTACCCAAATCCTCAAATTTTCAATTATATTGGATGACGCGTTCCGAAGTTATTACCTGGGAGAAACGTCGTGGGACACCCTGTATAAGGTATATATTGGTAACTAAAATGTTCCCTCTCCGGAAAACTGCGGCTGGAAAACTAACGGGTCTAGGCATCTCGCACCAATCCTCAAGAGGTTAGCGCCTATTCCGACCTCATAAAATGCCCTTCGTGCACGTGGTTGCAAAGAGATGCATTTATGCCAGGCTCTATGTTTAAATACACATAGCGACAATATTATTTAGGTACTAATAATGTTTGCTCACAAAAATAATAAAAATGCTTTGTCGACTTTATGTCTATTTTTCGCCCTTAAGAACATATAATTTGATGTCCTATAATCAAGTTCATTGGTCTGAAGACGAAAAATAAGTTAATTCCACGTTTCTGGCTGCCATCTCGAATATCTCACTTCCGGTTGCGATTTCGAATTGGTAACAGGCATTTATGAATTCTGCGTGACCAAATTATCTAAAAACTACCTTTACCTCAAAAGTAACACGATTTGCCTCAGAATCTAATTTTTTCGGTTTCTATATAGATTTTTTTATACCCATCAGTGTGTTAGCCAATCCTTTTCAGTCGCCTTTGTTATTAAAAACAGCTTTTTGCTTTTTAGCATTTTCTGCATCAGGTAGGTACTTTAATGTAAGGCATTTTGTTAATTTAAAATACGGTTTAAAAGTAACTGCCGTTTGACTTGCAGAACTTTGGAATTTATTCAACAATTCCAATTTGAAGTTGATTAGTACCAAATTTAAATTGTTTATTTCCAATTTGACTTTGTTTATTCCCATTTTGAACGTGTTAGTTACCAATTAAAAGTTGATTAATCCTAATTTGAAATTGCTACGTTCCAAATTGAAATTGATTGATCCCAATTTGAAGTTGAAAAGGTATAGTCCTGATGTCTATGAGGCCAATGCTACCGGTCTAAAAGCTGTAGGGTCATTCGGTTCCTTGATTCCAAGTAAAAATTTTTATTTACAGTTTGACTCGATTACACTTTTGCTTTTACAAATTCTGGCTGAACATAAAAAACTCTACTTACATTTAACAATAATATATTTACTGCTGGCCACACCTGATTACATGGAAATCTTATTGGTCGAAAGAATTTACTTTAATTATGAATACTTAATAAAAAAAACTCGAATATTTTCGCGCTGTTATTTCACGTCGTGCTTCTTCTCTCGGTTAATTCGACAAATCACGCAGGTCTCTCGATTCTTGATTACTACTTGTTTCTTGATTACTCAACCGACACTGGGTCTTTGACGCCGTAGTTCTGCCGGTTTACTCGTTCTTTCTCGAACACTGATTTTCTCCTGCCAGAGTTGCCTTTTTATTTCCTGTTTCCCTCAATTGTCTTGAATTTCTTTATTGTTTCTGACCTCGATTTTTCGTGGTTGAATCATCCGACCAATTAGTGCATTTGGTCCCCTTTTAATTAATTATCAAGGGCGTCGCTAAGTGGTTTGTTAAGTGGGTATCATCATATAGGCTCGTGCATGATTTATTCGTCCTTTTAGAAAATTTTCGGCTCCTTTGGAATGTTAATTGTTGAAAGCACTTAAAAAAAAGGTCCATGAACTTTTGCTTTATTCACATTCCAATGTATTAGTCAATATAGAGTATCGGCTTTCAATAATTTCTGGATATCGATGTTCAGATAATTTTTAATTGAAGTTTCTGGTTGTGCTCTCCAAGTGATGATCTCTCCTGGGATGGTTGTTTGGTAAGTCCTTGTTATTCTTGATTAATTTTCGGTAGTTGGATCCTAGGTCTTAAGTTGTTTAGAATAATCAAAATCTTTAATTGTTTTCTTGGTGGTTTACTTCCGCGTCACTACAATAGCATTAACTTTCGAACAATTCTGTACGCTGCTAGCACAAATCGAAGCTGTGTTGAACTCCCGTCCGATGTCACCCCTATCCTCCAACCCCTCCTGACATGTCTCCTTTGACGCCCTCCTATTTTCTTATTGGTCGGCCAATAACCGTAGCAGCAGATCTAGATCTCATGTCGATACCGAATAAAAGACTAGACCATTATCAACTAATACAATAATACAAGATGGTCTGTGGAGTATATTTCGGAAATGCAGCAAAAGCAAAAATGGTCCAAGGCTTCTAAGAGGCAACTTCAACTCAACGATCTTGTCCTAATCAAAGAGAACAACCAACCGCCCCTCAAAGGGGGTTAGGGCGCATAGTAACTCTACACCCAGGGTCTGACGGTGTTGTTAGAGTGGCCACCATCAAAACCCCAACTGGAAATTTGAAACGGTCATTCTCAAAGCTCTGTCTGCTACCAATGAACAGTGTTGATGTGTGAATTTTCTGTGTGACGAACATGAAAGGCTTGTGAGCTTTGTTTTTAGTATAAGCATTTGTTGTTTCTTATCATTTCTTTTTGGATTTTATTTCAGTTTTGAAAGTGGATACTTTCAAGGAGGGGGGAAATGTTATGTATTCTCTATTTTATAAGTTTATTTCTGTTTATATTCCTTATGCATTATGTGAGTACGGCCTAAAGTTTTGCACGGCCTCCTTCTTTAACTAGTTTGAGAGAGGGACACTTGGCGTTGAGATTTTGTGTCGATCGCACGCGCTTTTTCCAACTACCTGCTTTTCGCGGTTACGACCCTTAATTTATGTAAAAATTAATATTTTTCATATTGTTCTCTTTAATCGCAGTCCGCTATTTTCCGAAGTGAAACACAAAACAGCTGCCCAAGGAAATAACCATACACTCTTTTCAACTATGAAGTAATATATAGGGTGTTCCATAAAAAAAAAACAACCATCTGTCAAAATTTGACATTTCTGAAGGAACAAAAAAGTTTTTGACATCGAATTCGAAAAATTTCAGGTAAAATCCCGAAACTTTTGTATTTAAAATTTTTTGATATCTCTTCACATAACCCCTGTAGGGGAGGGGTCAATATATCCAACCAAATCAATGGAAAGAACTCAGTTGCTTTGTAGACGAAAAATTTTATTTAATAAAATATACATTCCTACTAAAAGCCAAAATATAAAATAACAATTAATAATATGCTGAGGAAATAGTTGTAAAGTTCCTCCATTAAACAATAATATAGCACAAAACAACAAAATATGACCAGAAAAAAATGCATTATTGCAGCTTTACATGGTAAAATTTTTAGTATAATCATATTCGATAGTCGGTATAATAGATTGCATAAACTTGAGAAAAATTATTATGTACATATGTACTCCAAGTTCACCTCCTCCTTCGGTGACTGTTTCGATAATGCTTTTCATTACTTCTGCGTGCCTTAATAAAAAAAAATCACGTGAGTCATATACGATTCATAATAATGCGTTTTCTAGAGAGTATTCATGAAATTCTTACCTGCAAGGATGCACTGAAGCTACTCTGGGCAAACTGATGTGAGGATGAGTCTCGAGCGTAACAGTTTTCATTGCGTAATCCTTGTTAATGTCTTGGAATAGTTCTTTGTTGGTTAAAAATTGACGTTTCTAATAAGAATTTTTCAATATTAGTGAAATAAGTTAACAAGAACAACAACAAAGGCTGCACATCTCTCCAGATTCCAGGACAATCTATAAATTTACTCCAGAAGTCACTCTACATAGCCCCAGAGATTGAGGGAATTAAAATGCACTTTACAATGCTACAACTCAACAAAGTTTCAGAACCTTGTAGAGTCGATATTTACTCCACAGTACTCCAGAAGCTACAAGAATTACTCTACAAAATTTAGGAACCAAGAAGAACCAATCCAAAGTGACAAAGATAACAAATGCAAAGCGATTCAGATTTACTCTGTCATAATAATCGTACGTGATATGAAATTTATTACCTCATTATATCCGATTATCCATAAACGGGGCGTTTGATAATATTTATCATAAGTGATGTGCAGATCGTAGGTGCGCGTCATAACGATTTCTCCACCCTCCTCAGTGCTTTTACCTGCTTCTGCCTTTAGTTGGGCTGCTGAGACACACTTTAAAATAAATCAGTTACTTTTATTAGATTATAATGACTCAGATGTCAAATATACAATATAAAACAATATAATAATTCTTACATCTTCATCATCAAACAATCCATTCTCTTCGAAAGCTTCCATATCTAAAAAGTCTCCATCATCATCATCTTCCTCTTCTTCATCATCGAACAAATCGTTTTTGACTTTGGATGCTGCTTCTTCCATGCTTTCTTCCCTTTCCAAAGTCATTTCGGAGGTTTTATCATTGGTGTGTTCTTTGTCGTAGTGATGAGTGTCCACCCAACCGTTGTCTGCGTCATCGGACACAATTACTTTTTCTAGTTCTTCAGAGTATTCCATTTGTTCACATCTAAATAAGAATGGGAATTTGATAGTAATGAATTTAATGATTTGTCTGCTTCAAGAATAGGCCACTTTAACATGCCAGCAATATGGTAAACATTTTGACGCAGATACATGAATGCAATTAAGAATAAACAATATTTTCTTGTCAGATTATTAAATTAATTGATAAATAAAAATAGTAAATTCAAACAAAAAAATCATGTGATTGAAAACGCCCTCTCATTGGCTAAAACCGATACTTTGTACAAATTCAATAATATACTTTGGTATTTTATGTAATAATGTGACGTAACAAATATGTGAGTATATAAGTAAATCTAAAATTAAGGTCATTGGTAGGTATCTCTTACTTAAACGATGAAATTTCAATTTTTTTTTGTGGAGATTTTGTGTCCTAATGGTTATTTGTGATCCCCCAAACTCCATACACTAAATTATTCTCAGATTTGGAGCTGAAATCTATGAATAAAGGCACTCAGAAAAATTGAAAAATTGATAAATCACCCCAAATTGCTTAACACGATTTTATCTCAGTAACTATAGGGCCAAATGAGTTGAAATTTTCAGGGATTGTGGTCCTATATCACAATAAGAATCGCTGAAAATTTCAGCTTTCTATCTTTAATAGAGAAAAGTTATGACCTTCGAAAGTTTTCCAAAATCTACATCATAAGGTACCTTCTTACTAAAACGATGAAATTTCAATTTTTTTTTTGTGGAGATTTTATGTCCTAATGGTCATTTGTGATTTCCCAAACTCCATACACTAAATTATTCTCAGATTTGGAGCTGAAATCTATAAAAAAAGGCACTCAGAAAAATTGAAAAATTGATAAATCACCCCAAATTGCTTAACACGATTTTATCTCAGAAACTATAAGCTCAATTGAGTTGAAATTTTCAGGGATTGTGGTCCTCTATTACAATAAGAATCGCTGATAATTTCAGCTTTCTATCTTTAATAGAAAAAAAGTTATGACCTTCCAAAGTTTTCCAAAATCTACATCGTAAGGTACCTTCTTACTAAAACAAGGAAATTTCAATTTTTTTTTTTGTGGAGATTTTGTGTCCTAATGGTCATTTGTGGTCCCCCAAATTCCATAGACTAAATTATTCTCAGATTTGGATTTTGTATCTAAATGATAATTGGGGATCTCCCAAACTCCATACACATTCATTTTGTTAAGCATCAAATTACAAACTTTGCCCTAGTGAAGTAAGGTAAACAGGGTCCTTATTCTTGAAACAGGGGACCAGCGTCCCCCGTCTTTGTTACTTATATTATCAGTTGTATATCACTGAGAAAGACGGAACACTCGTTTTCCTGGGAACACTGCTCCCCTGTTTGAAAAACAAGGACCCTGATATATGCAAAAAAATTAAGGGTGTCTCATTTAAGAAAAGCAACTTTTATTGAATCACGCTTTTTTGAGTCACCCTGTATAGGCACCCAAAAATATTTTCATAAAATAGTGTCTTAGGTATAAGTTGACATATGAACGAAATTCTAGACCGATGCGCGCTTAGTTGCTAATCCTGTATATTTTTTTATCTTCTTTTTTCAAGAAAAATTAACTTAATATATTTATCTTTATTGGTAAAGGTATCTTGAAAGTTTCAATACAGATTTTAAGAAAAATTTGGCAACATGGAGACAAATAATTAGGTTTACTGTACTAGGTAACAAGAGTTCATTAATTATTTTATCATGTATCCTTTATTTTTGTATAGGGTAGTAAGTAAAGGACATAAATAGGTTCTAGGTAGTGAGCTGTGAAATAATGATGTTTATTTTTAGTACATTTAACGATAGCATTGTCTTTGTTACAGTGTTAATAAAAGACAAGGAAGCAACCGAGGGGTGGTTAACTGGTGAAAATACTAGAAAATCTTATAAGATCTACATAAAATCACTAAAAATCCTAAAAATCCTTGAAAATTCAACAAAATTCTACAAAATCTCTTGAAATCGCATAAAATCCTACAAAATCTAACAAAATGTTATTGAAACTTGAAAAATCCCGCAAAATCTTAAAAAATCACTAACTTTCCTAAATATAGTTATTTATTTCCTTTAAAAATTCTCTGGAAACCTTAAAAATCTGTTAAAATTTCTAAGAATCCTTCAAAATCTTTAAAAACTTTCCAAAAACCCCTAAAATGCTCCAAAATCACCTAAAATTTTAAAAATCTAAAATCGTTTGAACTCCTGTGAAATTGTGTGAAGATTTTGAAAATTCCAGGCAAAAAATTCTAATCTTCACAGAAGCCATGATGAGTCCTAGTGAAAAAATTGAGATCTTCAGCTAAGTACTTTGGTCTTCAATGGAATTGAATAAATTTTTTGGGGCAAGAAAATTGAAAAGTTGATTAGGTACCTTAAAACAAGGAAATTGTGTTGAATACATTGGGATAGTATTCTTGAGACAAACATATATTTCTTTCCAGTAAAGTATTCAAACAATCCTATGACAAGAAAATATTCAGCTTTTTTGAAGAGAATGTTCACTTGGCCATATCCAAAGTCGTAATTTCATTGAATAAAGTGCGAATTTCTTTGAATTAAGGAATCTTTTTTTTCAGTGTAGATATGTAAAAGTGGCCTATTGTCTATTCACCAGTGTTGCCGATTTGCAGGTAATCACCTGCAGGATAGGAAAAAATAAAAACTATGGTTTTCCTTATAAATTATTTGAAAAAAATTTATAATTACATAAAACTACGTCTCGAACTAACCCAAAAAGTTGAGTGTGAAACGTTGGGTGTTTTGCTTAATGATAACGAGTAAAAAAAAATTTTTTTCTTCCAAAATTTCCCATGGGTAATGACAAAAATCAGATTGGCAACACTGCTATTCACCCAAAATCTTCTTATTATAAAACCTTGACTTTAGCAGTCTATGGTCTGTTCTCATAGAAATCACAAACCAATTGGAGCCCATGTTAATAGTCAGAAAACTGGTCTGAATTTATACCAACCAAAAACACTGGTTTGTAATCTTTGTGAGATAAGTACAGACCTTAGATCTACACAATATTTGATGATTTTTTAAAAAAAAAACACTATGAATAGATAGGTACTTAATGAATTCTACAGTAGTTTTATCCCAATAAAAATTTTTGTTTTTATAATATTTACCGTAAATGTAAACTTAAGGTTTTATATCCATTTAAGGAAATATTTCTGTTACTCCTATAAACCCTTTAAAGAGCTTAAATTGAGCGTTTATAAAGGTTTCGAAAACCTGTGTTTAGTAACGGTATATAACTTTAAATTATGTAACCATTGGTAATGGGAATATTGTGGTAACTACATTATAACTTTTTTCAATTCTGTCATCATTATAATTACATATTTTTACTCTCTCAAATACATTGTTTTAAATTGTCTCCTTCCATTCTATTTCCACAATTTTATTTCAAGATGTCTGTTACTAAATAAAAACAAATATGGAGTCCAAATATTAATAATATTTACCTATTAGAAAACGATGGTACTTTGTTATAACTTTACAGCATTGGTAGACTCAAAATATAGTTGGGAAACTTTTTCTACTGCAAAAGTAGAATTGGTACTTCGAAAAAACGCAGGGGCCCTTGAAATATTCACTTCTTATTAATTTCAAATCAGTTTTCTCACAAAATATACCTACATATATAAATATTAGTGAAAATGAGATTTAAGAACAAATTAATCTCATTTCCGTTTTACATATGCCAGTATTAAACAATTATTGTATTTTTTGCATCAAAATCAGCTAAACCCAGTGTTTTTGCAACACATCTTTTTAATTATTTTGATTTTGGGTAGAAAAATATGGCGGATCACTTTCGTAACAATATAAACTCTCGAAACTATAATATCACCATAGGTAATACCTATTTTATAACTATTAGTAACATTACATAACTTTTAACCAGATGCCTTCAGCGCCGCTATCGGCAATTTTGGTCTCAAAATAGTGTTATTTGCTATACCTAATCATCATGTTTATCAGTTCGCTCATGTAATTTATGTTCTTGTCCAGAAACTTGTGTATAGTGTCCTCATGGAAGATATTGAGGGCACTGAACTTGAGATTTTATCAAAGTTTTTTGAAATTTTTCGGCAAAATAATGTGCTGAACTTCGTTTTTTTTTTAAAGCACGATGCACAGATTTCTTATAACAATAATAAACAACAACAGACACCTGATTATTCTCATATCTGTGGCTTGGTCGAAAAAGGGTCTAAGTGCAAATTTTCAAAAAATGAGCTATTGGGCCTAACTAACCAAATAAATAGTGCTCTTCCAAATGAAAAAGGTCCTAAGCGGATAAAACTCTTAGGTTATTAAAATTTAAATGTAAAAAGGACCTAAGTGTAAAAGTTATAATGCATATTAACGACCTATGTTCAGTTAGGACCCATTTTCATTGGTATTATCTACCTATAAGAATAAAGTGTATTAAACACTCAAATGGGCATAAGTGGTTGATAGGCCTAAAAAAATTTGGTCTATGTGCTCTTACGTCTTTTTAAAATTCTATCTGGTTTTTCCCTATAGGACCTATCTGCAACTTAGATTAATTTAATTTTACAATTTTGGTTCTATATTTACTTAGGACCTTTTAAATTTCACCACTAAAAATAAAAGCAGGCCTAACTGAAACATAGATATGAATTATTCTCTAGTTGTCTATAGGTTCAAATGTTACTTAGGTCCTTATTAATTGGGAATTCGAATTTTGCTGCATTCTAAGTACGACATAGGCCCATATCCTCGAAGCAGATTCGATTCAAGCTGCAACTGCAGAAGCCAAAAAACTTCAATTGACATAGAAATGCTTAGAGACTGATCTACACTTATCAGAATTATACAGCGAAAAGGGGGAATTAAAGTGATTGCCATGTGGCAGGAGGATTTTTATACATGTCTTGTTCAAAAAGCTCATTTCACAATTCCCAAAAATAAAACAGAAGGAGAACCAGCATAACCCACTTTAGAAAAATTTCACAACTTATATCCCCTCCCCCTTCTCAAAAAGATACTGGATGAATCAGAAGTTTTTTGTGTTACATACATCCCAAAACCAATAGTCGACTTTTTTTATGAATTTAAAATCATTAAACGATACAGGCCAAGAAGATGAAGTTCTTCCAGCAGGCAGCAAGTTCAGTGAAATATGACGAATAATAGAAGTGTTTGCCTTTTCTAAAAAACTTTTTTTGGTGTTTTTTTTTTTCTTTAAAAATTGAAACAAATTTAATTTTCAGTCAAATTTCGATTAATAGTAGCTTTGAAAAAAAAATGAAAAAACCTTTTAAGTGAATTAAAGACGGCCTAAGTACCGTCTTACTAACAATAAGGCCTAAGTAGCACTTTTTAGGTCCCAAGTGCTACTTGTCATAAATGTATTATATGAATAATTCTGCTTTTTAGTAGACCCTACCAAAATTTTAATAAATTCGAAAAAGTAACAATGAAGTAATAAGCATTTCAAGTTTTCTCTCTCACAAATCCTCGATTATCTCAAAACTTGATTTTGTTAGATAGGCCCTTTTTCGACCAAGCCACAGATATGTCAAATTAGGTAGTTTGGTTTTACTCGAGGTTTTACTAAAGGTTTTATAAAAGAAATGATCGTTACCAAAAGTTTTATAACATATACTGCAAATACTACTTGTTTTCAGTTTTTATAAAGGTGATTGACAACACTTCTATATAACTAGGGGTATTTTAGTTATATAAATGAGGTTGCAGTAATCTTTATAAAGATTGCTTATAAATACTTTAGTAACGGGTACTAAAAGTTTTATAAAATGGTGATGGAAATAGTTACATCACCTTATTATATACCTGTAAGTTAGAGTAAACTTATAAATACTTTATAAAACTATGTTACCATAGGTTGCAGATTATAAAACTTGGAAACCTTCTTATATATCTTTGTTACTATTATATACCCATTATATAACTTGGCGTTACTATATAAGTTGCAAAAAATGTTTATTGGGATTATAATAACAAGATAAGGTACCATCTCACCTTCTAGAACAAGGCACATGCCTGGTAATCAAAAACTGCTTGTCTTTGGGCAAGTAAGGTTTGGCTTTGGAGTCGTCTCCACAGCCCCACTGCCAGGTGGGGCAGTGGTGCACCAAGTGGTCACCTGCAGCGACGAATTCTTCAGGTGTTAACACCCCTGTCTCGCGGAATTTAGATTCCTGAAAAGAAATATTAAACAAAGAAGATGTAAGGTGTTTTCTAACCTTACTTTTTTGAATATGTACTATAATAGTTTAGAGTATTATAAGATCTTTATTTTAATATATACAATAATTAGTTTCACACAAAACTAGTTAAGAACCTATTTGTTGTATTGATTTAAAGTAACATGCAAATCTCGACAAAGTACCTACAGAATCAAAATTGTATTTAAAGTACAAAGTACCACAGGAGGACCTTTTTTTAAAATCTATTAAAATACAAAACTAAGAACTTGACAGTCAAAAACAAACTAATGGTTCTAGAAATAAGACCATTTTGAAGGGTTTTTATGAAGCACAAGTTTAATAGATGCAATTTATATCAATTATTTTCAAAAATAAAAATATTCACCTTTAATACAGGGGTCAGGTATTCGCCAACAGCAAGGGCAGTGCCTTTAACGCTATTTATCACGTTCTGCATTATGAATTTTTAAAGATTTCAATGGAAAAAACACTTATGGAAAAATTTACAATCCAACCATAACGAATATTGATAAATTAGGATGGAAAAATGGACAAAAAACAGAGATAATTTTGTTTGATAAAAACACTGGAAAACAATAAATAAATGTTTTTGTTTGACAATCTAATGTCATAATCGATTAGGTAATTAAAACTACGATGCGAATGTATGTGCGTCTTTTTCTATCACATTTAAAAAGAAGCAGATAGATATACAATAACATATTCTTACTAAAATAATAGGAGTTCCTGACGTTTGTGTAGGCAATAGTGTCGCCACCTATTGCTAAATAGTAAAAGTAACAGCAACTTTTATATACCAAATTAAATCCGAAAAATATAAATACTAGCAGCTGTATGCAACATCCTCTTTTAACTTAAAAGCGCTTTTTAAAACTGGTCACTTTTAAAAATGCGTATTCTAAGCAATAGAAATTTCTAAAAGTACCAGTTTTAAAAAGCGCTTGTTAAAGAGGATGTTGCGGTTGCATCCGCCGTACTACAGTGACTCTATTACCCACAGTGGCGACAATTGCTGTCTTATTTTTGATTGGTTCTGAAATCCCATATATTTATATTGAAAACGCCGCCATCTTGTTCCCAACCTCTTATTCCTTTTAAATATGAATATATGGGATTTAGGTGAACATCCATCATAAAACAGGGAAAACAACGTATTTGATAGACCTAATAACGGTTATCAAATATATCGATTTCAATTTTTTATGATAGATGTCCATTTAAATCTTATATATCAATATTTAAAAGTAACAAGAGGTTGGGAACAAGATGGCGGCGGGACCTCTATTGTCTCCACTGTATGTAAAGGTTTATTTAGCCACTGTACGCCGTACAGTGTAGGCAGGGACCCGGACCGAAATGAAATATCGGTTCCGTTCCGGTTCCGGTCCACAGCGTCATGACGAATATCGGTTCCGTTACGGTTTCGGTTCTAAGAGAAATATTTCGATTCGGTTCGGACCAATAATTTCGGTTTTAACGGTTCATACCGGTATAGTTTTTCACAAATATCTAATGGCCATTTGCACTGACCATTTCAAGAAGCATCCCTTAAAACGGTCATTACAGAAAAATTTATGTTTCTATAATTTGTGGTTTATTTTTTTTGGATTTCTCTGCCTATCTGCAACAACTTTAATAATCATAAGGGAGTGAATCCTACGCCTACCGGTAGGTCCTTTGTTTTCCAACGGTCGTACGCCTACCAGTAGGTCCTTTTTCATCCACCGATTGTGCGCCTACTGGTAGGTAGGACCTTTTTCGTAAATTGATCAAGCGCCTACTGGAGGTGTTTTATTACATTAGAATCCGTATATCCTACCAGTCAGCTCTTGCTAGCTAAATGCGTTAATACAATTTTGTTTATTTACAAATTTGTCATTAGGAACTTCATCCACTGAGTAATAAGACTTTATTAGTACTTAACATCTTTCTAATTTGGACTTTAAACTTGTTGATGTTTGAAATCTGCGTCATTTTAGACGGCAACCTATTGAAAATCCTTCTGCATACACCTTGAAATCATTTTTGAGTCTTCGATTGCTCGCTATGCTGGCCAAACCTCGAATAGAGGATCCTCGGGAGAGCAAATCCATCAAAAACGAGAAAAACCTTTTTCAAATATATCACCTTCTTGTTCAAAATATTTTTGAGTCTGCGATTGCTCGCTCTGCTCGCCGGTGAATCCACCAAAAACGTGAAAAACCTTTATTAAATAGGCATAACCCCTTGAAATTTAAAATATTATTGAGCCTCTGGATTGCTCGCTCCGCTGGCCAAACTTCAAAGAGAAGATTCTCGGAAGCTTAAATCCACCAAAAACGTAGAAAACCTTTTTCAAATATATCACACATCGAACGTAAATGCACAAATATGCACAATAATAGCGTACAATAGGTAGGCGACGGATTCTTGAATTAATATGAACCTATCGGTAGGCTCAGGATTCTTTTTACAAACAGTACCTACCGATAGGCGTTATATCATGTGGCAATTGAGGACCTACCATAATGTTTGAGCGTTATACATACGGTAGGCACACAATCAATGAAACAAATGGGACCTACCGGTAGGCGCAGAGTTCACTCCCTAATCATAATAATTACTATTAAAAATAAATTTTTGTGTTTTCGATCAGTGATGACGTAACAGCGTGTCGTTTCTCGCCTTGACGTAGTGCTTGCACCAGTTGCACCACGGATTAGGAGGTGTTTTCTCGCATCTCAAAGTTTTGAAACATTTTCCAGAACTGGTTTAAATCAGTTTCACAATGACGTCATAATTTCTCGGCACGAGGAAATGGTTTTAAAACGTGGATTGGATTGTATTTCGAAACGGTTTAGAACCATAGTACATTATTTAATATTCTAAAACAACCCTTGTTTAGATCTCATTTGCATCTTCCTCTTGTCTATTGACTATTATGTTAATCAAATTTAATTTATATTTTTCATCATACATATATATTCTTAACTACGAACGCAAACCACTAACGAGACCGTTGATGACGTCAGCAACGGTGCAACACCATATGAATTTGACTCCAAACAATCCTGTAGTAGTATCTAAAATCCTTGGTGTTGGTGTAGCCGTGTAGCCTAGCCGAATTCAGAAATGCGCACTATCCAATGTCCAACGGTCTGTTTTTTAAAGTGTTAATTTTAATATGATAGAACCAAACAGCAAACAGCTTAATTTATAAAATCTTGGAACCGAAAAATACCGGTAAGAACCGATTAATTTATATCGGTTCCGGTTCTGCCTGTCCTACAACATTTCTCTGGAATATGGGTTTCGTTCCGGTTCCGGTCCGCAAAAAAAAAACGGTTTCGTTCCGGTTTTCGGTCCAATATCGTTCCGGTCCTGTTCGCACAGAAATCAAAAACCAGTTAACGGTTTCAACCAATGAAATTCAGGTCTATGTTTGTGATTTCTGTGCGAACAGATCTAATAGTGAAATCAAAAGAAGTAGCCGCCAAAGTACATAAAATGATCGAAAAGAAAGTTATTTGATAAAATTATAGAGGGCGCCACCATATATTTTCTCTCAAATAAATAATTATCAACTTTACATAATTTAAAGTTTACTATTGTTTAGAGAGAGAAAAATAATTATATAATCACATAATAAAAACAATAATTAGGGATTCCTAAAAGAAAAACTTCTTATTTTATTGATTTATACAAAATTACAAGAATATCTTTTAACATTTCCACAGTAATGTTTCCAGTTCATATTATGGGTAAAATTAATGTAAAATTAGGAAAAAGTAACCATTGACCAAAGGAAAAAAGCAATAATAATTGAACAATAAACAATACAAAATATAAAAAAATTAAAAAAAAATCTCAGTACTCAATCAGCTGGGGCGACAGTTCCGACGCAAGCGCACTCGCTCGCAAAGTGTAGAATCCGACGGGCTGCGCGTACACGAGAGCTTCGCCCTTAAAATTTCGTGAAAATTAAAACACAGAAGTTGTTTTTGTTTGTTGTTAATAACCTTAAAACCGAAGTGCTACTCGTGAAATGTACGTGGAGGACGCTGGAGGCGTCCCGGGACACCATCCCAGTCTCCTTTTCGGATCAATCGGGACACTGGATTAACCTCATTTTGGTAAGTTTTCGTTTGGCTGCCTTAACTACTTGATGTAGTGGTGACAGTTTTCGGTAGTTACGTGTGTCCTTGCCTTTTGCTACCAAAGGGTGTTCGAATTTATTATTCAAATCTAAATAAATGGACACTCTTTAGGACATTATTTATTTGGACAAAGGCAATTAAAAGTGTTTTCAATACATTTCTTGTACAAATGACAGGTCTGTATTTTATGGAATTTCAAATTTTTGATGTTCTCGGATTACAAACATTTATATAATTCTAATTTGTGGAATAATTATCACTGAAACGTGTCTGACGTACAATAGTAAAATGATTTCCATTTCCTTGTCTTTCCAGATGAGCATCGTTTCAAAGTTTTATTGATATCTTGAATTGTACAGGGGTAGATCGATAAGAATGTTTGTTCAGTTGTCGAATTGGTTCTCTCTTTTGTTTTGGTTGTATTTTCAATAATTTTCATTCTCAAATCTCAATTCCTTTATCCTAAATGCTTGGTTTGTTCTTCCAAATTAAGATTTTTTTTTTTTGAAAATCATTTATTTCCTTCAAACAATTTATAAATTACAATTTTATAAGTTTCTTAAATCAGTATATAAAAATACTGGCCACAAGAAAAACAAGCTAATCTAAATATACTAAATATACAGTGGTTTTTTTTTCAAATATTATTTCTCAATAATAACTTCCATCAAATACAGAAGCTCAACAAAACTAGGTTGTATTATATAATAAACATCCAAAAGACAACAATAACATACCCACTCCATAACACACCAGTGTAAAATTATGAAAAAAAAAAAAACAAAATAAAAAAAATAATAACAATAATGAGAAGAAAAAAAAAATAATAATAATAATAATAATAAATAATAACAATCAACAACTGATCTATGAAAAACACTTAATTCAACTAGTATAATATGTAGGTATATGCATTCTATTAGATTTCGTAGAAGTACAGTACAACCTCGAGTACAACAAACTATATGGGCAATTAAACTAATATCTATTTTATATGTTCTTTAAATCGTTTTGTAAACAGCTGCAGGGTAGGTATATTTTTAATATTATTGGGTAAATCATTAAATGTTCTAGATATGGATCCCAATGGACAATTCAGGCGTATATTAATTCTGCTGTGAGGTATACAGTGTCATTACTTAAGTGTGCAACATATGGGATTTTTTTTTAGTAATAGCACAATCAAAATACAAACAAGGCCAAAAGTTGGTGCATGTCTGATAATCATATTAGGTGCACTTAGAATGGTTGCAAGTCAAACATCATACAGGGTGGCTCAAAAAATATCAAAATTCTACTAATATTTACTTAAATAAAATAAAACTTTTGCACTTTAAAGAGAGTTTTTTTAATATGGCTATTATCATTAGTAATGTTTTAACTTGTTAAAAAAAAAAATTGCGACATTTTAAAGTTGTGTTGAATATCATTGCAACAAACATGAATTTTGTGATTCCATTAAAAATTAAAAATCTAAGTTAATTTTACAAATATGCTTGAATTTGAACAAATTTATGTAAAATTGATTTGATTTTAACTCGGATTTTAATTAATTTTTGAGTGTCTTAAGGGCGGAAATAAAAAATAAAAAAAATATAGAAATTATAGATTTTTTTCGAAAGAAAATAAAAAAAATCTCAGGAGGCTATGTTTTGGTATTTAGGCATAACTTTTAATTCCAAACAACTTTCCTCTATAACATTTTGCTGAATTTTCTAAAATAAGGGTACTTTACAGTACCAGCTTTGATATTGTTTGAGCTACCCTGTATGCTGTTTGACTTGCAACCATTCTAAGTGCACCTAATATGATTATCAGACATGCACCAACGTTTGGCCTTGTTTGTATTTGGGTTGTGCTATCACTAAAAAAAATTCCCATATGTTGCACACTTGAAAAATCACACTGTACATATAAATATTTTGTTCTGATCTAGTATGTTAATTATGTATCTCGTTCAAAAATACTATGGTAGAGTTGCATTTTTGCTGATTAATAATTATTTTAAACATTAATTTACATTGTTCAAAATTTAGGACCTGCTCTAGTTTATATACACCCAGCTCCCTGTATAACAATTCTGTATGCGTCAAGAAATCATAGTTAAAGAGAATTTTTAATATAATAGATAAACTCATAAGGAATTGAAAACAGCTTAGGTACCTACTTCACAATTTACAGAATATAAATATACATGAAAATATAAATGAATATTATATGCTCAAATATACTCCTTGACAAAATTATCGCACCACTGCTTATGTGCAGTGGTGGTGCGATAATTTTGTCCAGGAGTATATAACGAACTGCAGGACCGAGGTTTTCTTTTTATTCCTTTTACTGTGGAAACTTTCGGACCTTGGGGTAATGAAGCTAAAAGATTAATTAAACAAAGTACGACGCACTAAATACACAGAAAATCGGTTTCGGTCAAAATGTCTGAATTTTTTATATGATGTAGTCCATGTTGCCCTTATAGTTTACGTGCAAAAAAAAGGGGGGTACATCGAGTAGTATCCGAGATATAGAGTGTCAAAGTGGCGCCATCAAGCCTATGCTTTAGCATACTCAGCACCTATTTTTATCAGTTAAGTTAGCTATAACATTACAAAACTGAAAAAGATTAACCCAAAGGGTTAACCAATCTTCCGAAAAAAAAAAACTTTTAATTTCCCCTACCGCAAAAATAAGCCAGTGAACAAAAGTCAAATATTAATGTTAATGGCGTACGTAAAAATTGATATATTGGAAGTAGCTATGTTTACGCTCACCACATTTCCGAAAACAAAATAAGTGATCAGTATATTGTTTCATCTGAACAGAAAAAAATCTAAAGTCTTATTTTCCCCATTCATTTCTTACTTCTCAAAAGAAAAAAAAATCCATTTTTCCCAAAAAAAAAAAACGGATTATATAATCGGAAAGATAGCTTTTTAGTGGCATTTCCCATATCAGAAGGGCATATAAGCATTAAATCTTTACTGGAGAAGGAAAAAACAGTCTGTGAATTCAGTTTTAACTTGATAATACTGCACTGCTGCTGATCTTGTGCATATTATGGTGATTTTTATGGCATAAGAAGATTCATCTTTTTTTTTTTTATCCAAGGAAAAGGTGCATAACTGCATACATTCTTTTACCATATGTGAATGGATCATCAAAATATAAGTTTGATAGTTGCTGCACAGGTTGCTGCATACGTCTCTGACGTTACAAAAATAGCAGTTAGAAGTTATTTCAATCTTCTGCAAAAAAACTGCATAATTTTCCATACCTGGATAGCAAATAACAAAATCGCACTGGTATTTAGAGAAACTAGCTCTTCAAAAAAATAGCTGACTAAGGTCACCAACTTTTTTGAGGAGGATGATATTTTCATTGTTGACCGAGGTTATCGTGATGCCATCCTACTTTAAGATCAACTTGGTATTACCCATAGAATGCCATGCAGCGTGAGAGCGGGAGAACATCAGCTTTCAGTGGATGACGCCCATCAAAGCCGATTGGTAACGAAAACCAGATATGTTATCCGGGTGCGCAATGGTCATTACAAATCGATATTTCATTTTTTTAATCACAGCATATTAATACATCACACTGCTCATCTTTCTGATTTCGTAAACATCTGTGGAGCTATAATAAATCGGGCTTATAGATAGATGAGGTATCTCGGGTATAATATTTTATTTACAACCACATACGTAATGTTGACATTTCTGACTTTTCAAAAGTTTAAAAGTGACACTTTTTTGAATTTTACTTTCCACCCGGGTGGAAAGTGGTCCCGGGTGGAAAGTGCTCACTTTCCACCCGGGTGGAAAGTAAGTTCTCATTTTTTAAAATGTTTAAGACGAGTCCTGCATGTCAAACGTTTTTTTAGATGAGTCAGAACTTGTCAACAAATTTTTAAAATTTTTTTTAGTATTTAGTCGAAATTATGAGGGTTGTAATTGTTGTAAATAAAATAGTATACAAACCTCGGTAGGAAGTTTCATTCCTGTCTCGAGATTATAGTTAACTTCGACGCTTCGCGTCTCAGTTAACTAACTAATCTCTCGACAGTAATGAAACACTTTCCACCTCGGTATGTAATATACTATTTATTTCAGTAAAAAACCTGGTAACATAATATCCTCTCAAATATTCTCAATCATTAGAAAATAAAATTTTGAACGTGTGGAAGGTCTCACACAGTAAGATTTCTGAGAAGATTTCCTTCAGATTTCCTTAATTCTCCCATAGATTTCCTCAGATTTCCCTGAATCTTTACAGATTTCTTTCAGATTTTCCTGAATCTTCCTAAAAATTGGCATACACAAAATCTCATTTTGAAAACCCAGTGGGTTTATCAATATTGACCAGAACCCAGTCCATAGTGACCACCGAGGTGACCACAGATTGACAAGTATCAATTGAAAATCTAAAATTATTCTGAGCAATTAATTTATAAATAAATATACACAACATTTGGAGTGAAAAATCAAAGTAGTAAAAAAAAAATCCTGTAAAAACTAGAGTCCACTACACTAACTATTCTTGATCTAGATCTGAGGAATTCAAAACTTGACTTCAAAAGTTATGAGCCAATGAAGTTTCCTTTTAAATCTTCCTCTATATCTGAGGCTCAAAAAAAATAAGCAATTCATAGAATGCTGCTTGACATAGGTACTCAACAACTCTATGTTTGTCATCTTAGTTGTGTTTTAGCTCTAAATTTGACAGAATCAAAATAGAACTTCTGTAAATAAGATGAGCTTATAGAATCTTAAACTTTTTCTTGAATATTTCATATCTAGAATCTTCAAAATCTTGTCCATTTAAAATACACATCACTTTGCTTTAAATCTGAAATATCTGGAAATACATATAAGCAAACGCAGAATCTGAAAATAAATTCAAAGAAAACTGAGGTTAAGATTAATAGCAATAAATAAATAGCGAATTTTATAGGGTAGAAACCGAGGTAGAAACAATAACCTAAATTATTAAAATAAGTTTCCTATTCCAGGGTCTTAAATTTGTTCCGAATGTTCATAATTTATTGGCCTCAAATAGATAATTGGAATGAGAAATGAGGGTAGTAAAGAGAGAAAAACCCTCGGAAAAACCACTCCACTACTCCAACATTCTAACTAAGGGACTCTAGGTTTATAAAAGCTAGCAGTCCCCTATAGTAAAAAATATTTTTTCAAATTTTTTTTATTGTATCAGTATCAGAATTAGGTGCTTTTTAGGTGCTCCTAAATAGTCCAAGAAACAATAGAATTGATTAATTATTAACTGTTACAGATTTTTTTTTTAATTATTAGGGAACTGCTGGATTTACGTTTACATGTTGGTGTGTCAGAATGAAAAAAAAACTTCGGGATCTATGTAATAATTAGGTGCTTTTAAGGTGCTTATTAGGGCTTCTAATTAAAAATTAGGTGCTCCGCTGATTTTTGAGAAAATCAAAAAAAACTAAGGGATTGCTAGGTTTATGAAAGTTAGTAATCCCCTATAGTAAAAAATATTTTTCCAAAATTTTTTTTTGTATGAGAATTAGGTGGTTTTTAGGTGCTCTTAAATAGTCAAAGAAAAAATTGAAAAAATAGAATTGATTGCTAAATTTATGAAAGCTAGTAGTCCCCTATAGTGAAAAATATTTTTCCAAAATTTCCTTTTGTATCAGAATTAGGTGCTTTTTAGTTGCTCCTAAATAGTCGAAGAAAAAATAGAATTGATTAATTATTAACTGAGTTACAGATTTTTTTAAAATTATTAGGGGACTGCTGGCTTTACGTTTACATGTTGGTGTGTCAGAATGGAAAAAAAACTTTGGGATCTACAGTGTCATTACTTAAGTGTGCAAAATATGGGATTTTTTTTAGTAATAGCACAATCAAAATATAAACAAGGCCAAAAGTTGGTGCATGTCTGATAATCATATTAGGTGTACTTAGAATGGTTGCAGTCAAGCAGCATACAGGGTACTTATAGCTCAAAAAATATGTTTTTTTTTTGATTTTCTGAAAAATCAGAGGAGCACCTAATTTTTAATTAGAGGCCCTAATTAGCACCTAAAAAGCACCTAATTATTATATAGATCCCGAATATTTTTTTTCATTCTGACACACCAACATGTAAACGTAAAGCCAGTAGTCCCCTAATAATTAAAAAAAATCTGTTACTCATTTATTAATTAATCAATTCTATTTTTTCTTCGACTATTTAGGAGCACCTAAAAAGCACCTAATTCTGATACAAAAGAAATTTTTGGAAAAATATTTTTCACTATAGGGGACTACTAGCTTTCATAAACCTAGCAATCCCTTAGTTTTTTTTTG
Organism: Ceutorhynchus assimilis; assembly: GCA_917834065.1. NCBI lineage: Eukaryota > Metazoa > Arthropoda > Insecta > Coleoptera > Curculionidae > Ceutorhynchus > Ceutorhynchus assimilis. The sequence continues at coordinate 38,965,125 of OU892283.1, read as the reverse complement.
ATTTTCTCAAAAATCAAAGGAGCACCTATTTTTTAATTAGAGGCCCTAATTAGCACCTAAAAAGCACCTAATTATTAAACAGGGTGTTCCGAAATTAATGCACCAAATTTTTATGGCATATTCTACGTCGAAAATAAGCCCTAGTTTCCTGTATAAACATATGTCTGGAAGCGCTTCCTTTCCGAGATACAGGGTGTTGAAATTCTAAGAAAAAAACTATTTTTCTATCATAATTTTCAAACCACTCTAGATATTTCATTGAAATTTTGTACACTGCTTTCAAGCAGCAAAAGACCTTTTTTGATGTGAAATATTTGAAAAAAAAAAATCAGTGACGTCGCAGAAATAATTTGAAACTTTAGGTGTTTAATGTTTAGCATTTTAATCAGAAATTTCACGATTTTGCCATGCCCCAAAATGGTTCTTTATTTTTTATTTGAAAATGGTGCATCTTTCAGAAAAAAGTGTAGAGATCAAATTTGTTCCAAATTGAATGGAGATTTCAAAAATGATTTTTATTTTAGAAAAAAGCAGTGGCGCACCATTTTTTCTTGAAAAATATTCCATAGAAATCTGGTACGGATGTCTCTGGTAATTTTTTTTTTAAATAATTTCATATCAAAAAATGTCTTTTGCTGCTTGAAAGCAGTATACAAAGTTTCAATGAAATATCTAGAGTGGTTTGAAAGTTATGATAGAAAAATCGTTTTTTTCTTAGAATTTCAACACCCTGTATCTCGGAAAGGAAGCGTTTCCGGACATATGTTTATATAGGAAACTAGGGTTTATTTTCGACGTAGAATATGCCATAAGAATTTGGTGCATTAATTTCGGAACACCCTGTATAGATTCCGAAGTTTTTTTGCCATTCTGACACACCAGCAAGTAAACGTACAGCCAGCAGTCCCCTTATAATTAAAAAAAATCTGTAACTCAGTTAATAATTAATCAATTCAATTTTTTCTTGGACTATTTAGGAGCACCTAAAAAGCACCTAATTCTGATACAAAGAAAAAATTTGAAAAAATATTTTTTACTATAGGAGACTGCTAGCTTTTATAAACCTAGCAGTCCCTTAGTTTTTTTTGATTTTCTCAGAAACTAAAGGAGCACCTAATTTTTAATTAGAGGCTCTAATTAGCACCTAAAAAGCACCTAATTATTATATAGTTCCCGAAGTTTTTTTCCACCTTGGGACTGCTAGGTTTATAGACCTCAAAACTTGGCTTCAAGATTCATGAGCTAATGAAGCTTTTCCTCTCGCTTTTTCTCAAATCTCTCTCTGGATCTGAGACTCGGAAAAAATAGGAGCAAACTCGGGAGCAAATCAGCTATCTGAGCTGTATTTTAGCTCTAAATTTGACAAAATCCAAATAGCTTTAAATAGAATGGGCCTATAGAATCTGAAAATTTAATTTTTATAACTTTCAAAATCTTGTCCATACAAATGACATTGTTCTGAATCTGAGATATCTGGAAATATAGGCAAATCACAAAACACTTTAACATGTCTGAATCAATTTTTCCTATGCTATTGTTGTATATTTTGACCGTCTTTCACATTATTTGGCAGTTCGATGTACAGGGTCATCCAACGAGGACTCAACAGGAGCAAATTTTTGAATTACCCTATATTTTTGAGAAAATCCATGTTTTTTTTGGAGAATTCAAAAATGGTATCAAAATAACCAAAAACCAATGAGTTCCGCCATGGATGAACTGTTTTTTAAATGGAACACCTTGTTTTATTTATGATTTTTGGAAAATTCGCATTTTTTTACATCTATTCTGTTGAAAATATTTGATATTCCGATAGCTGTTTTTATTTTATTTTAATGTTCTATCCTTAATAATTTTGGCTTCACCCTTATGGCTGACTAGGAAACTATCAAAAATATGGGAGTTTCTTTTTACAAATAAAATTTTCTCGAATATTAAAACCGCAGGCAGTGTGAGAAGATTTGCAGATTTGAAAAGACCTCGGCAACTGCTTAGTGGTTGAGCTTGGTTTATTATCCTAAGGGCCATTTTTTGGTTTTTGAAGATAGCATTTAAATTTGAAGGGCTTCCCCAAAAAATTATACCATATTTAAGATATGAGTAGAATATTCCATAGTAGGCAGTTTTTATTGTTTTTAATGTATCAAAGTTTGAATGTTGAGCCAAAACCCTCAATGCATAACATGATGAAGAAAGCCTTTTAAGTAGACATTCAACGTGATTTTGAAAATTTAGACATGAATCAATGTTTACTCCCAACAACTTACAACTTAGGTGATATGGTGATGAAAGTATACCTACCTAATTGTTCTGTGTGAACAAGCTGAAATTATTAAGGATACCACATTGAAATAAAATAGCTATCGTAATATCAAATATTTCCAACAGAATGGATGAAAAAAAAATTTAACTTTTTCAAAAATTATACAAAACACAGGGTTTTCGATTTAAAAAACAGTTCATTCATGGCGTAACTCTTTGGTCTTTGGTTCAAATGATTTTTTGGTACCATTTTTCAATTCTACAGGAAAAAATATTCCAATTTGCTATTTTGAATTTTTTCAAAAATACAGGGAAAATCAAAAATACCTAATAAAAGCCCCTATTCAATCCTCCTTGGATGACCCTGTATGTACAGTTTGTCCCATTTTAGTTGAACATAAGGGATATTTCAGTTGCTATTGGAGTTAGAAGGATGCGGTTTTCGCAAACTTTAGCTACCTACTTTTTTGTCAAACGAAAGATGTTGTCAACAAAATTGTCATTGATCTTTTCCTTTTTCAAATACAAGGTGTTTTTGAAAATGTTGCATTTTGGGACATCTCTTGTATCTCGGTTCTGTCATAACTGTAAAAAGGTGACAATGGATTCTTATTAGGGATGTAAGCAAATTTTTCTGGAAATGTCATGTCACAGTCAAAATGAAAATGACGGTCACATTTATTTTTATGACACTCTTGTCATTTAGTTTTTTATCGATTAAATTTTCTGATAGTCAAAATAATAAGTGACCGTCATTAAAATATATGACCGTCGTTGAAATATATGACAGTGTCACAAAAATACCAGCTGACTTTCGATTTCTACTGTCAATTTTATGGAGGAGATGGAAGTGTACTTTCTTCTGAAGAAGAACTTTAGTCAACCAATCAGACGTCTGATTATTATTGATTTAAGTTATGTTATGTTTTACATTGACAGTAAATGACCATAAATGACAACAAATGACAAAAAAATGACTGTCAATCATCACAAAAAATAAATGACCGTCATTTTACATCCCTAATTCTTATAGACATTTTTATGTAGATTCCAGTGGAGTAGTCAGTTTTTCTCAAGAAACGATAGTTTTTAAATTATGAACCATACATACGTTTTTTCAAATGAGACACCCTATATGTATATTGAAATTTGTTTCTGTTTTTGTTATAAGAAACAATGGGTTAGAAAGGGGCTTTTTTTCATTTTCCTTGCAGATGCAAAGTCCTTTTCTGACACATTGTTTCTTATGTCAGCCTAGAATTATCGTGGGCATGACACTTTGTCCTGGCTCTTGTGTTCATTTTACGTCTTTTCAGAGTACTATTGTATGGTTTATTTAAATTATGTCTTATTTCCTATTGTTTCTCCCAATTTTTAACCCCCTATAGTTATCTAGTTCATTAAATGTTTCAAGCATTTTTAGCATTACTTTTATGTATTGAAGAACAATACATACCCCTATAAGGTCTCATACAAATCTATGCTTGATAGCTTTAAGTTTAAATCTCTTTTACAGAGAAAGAAAGAACAGGCTGTGATATATCTATACTATATTCTAAATATTAAGTTTAAAGATTGTAACTTAATCAATTTCACTTTAATGTACCAAAGGTCAATAATTGAAGAATTCCTAATAAACAAAAATTGTTTAATGTAGATCCAAACAATATATCTCCCTTTAGCAGAATGATGGCTGTTACTAACGAAAATAGATATATTCCATACCAATCTGAAAAAATTGAGGGCTGTGATTTAGAATTCATTTTGTAGATTTAAGTTATTTTATCAGGTTTTTATTTTGCTTACTAGTTATTTCGACTTTACATGTAATTACTATTATTGCTATAATGTTTGTGAAGATTTCAATAAATAAATAAACTTAAATTGGGTATAAATAGTTTCTCTAAATACGATGGTTCATCATACCGAGACTCATACATTTTCCCAAAAGTTAACCTCGGAGTTTTGGAATAATAACAATAATGGAACCTTGGCAAAGAGCCATACGTTAAGATTTTTCATTTTTTCTCAGAAAAGTTTGGCTAAATGCCATTTTGTCTTTACAATGCATTTTTCTGCTGGAAAACCATTTTATTCCAGTAACCAATGTTTTTCACTTTGACCCTGAGAACACACGGGAAGAAATTCGATATGCTCTATTTACATTTTATGAAGCAGTAAATATATTGATATTTTAAGATTTATTTTTCAATTTATAGCTTTTTAAACTGCCAATAATTCATATCCATGTAATTGATTTTTGTGCATTTCAACATCACACATAATTTTGTAAATAATTATTGTCTTGTATTTCATAGCAAGTTTCACTAATTGACGTTTTTAATTAATCGTAAAATTTCATATTCTTCGCAAGAGTATAAAACAATTATACAATAAAAAGTTCTGGTCCTTATTTTCACCATTATTAGTCCCTATAGAATGATATAGAAACTAGTAAAGGGTCTAGAATGGGTACATTGACCTTTCACAATTGAAATGTTAGGGGGGATTCTCGCACTAGAATAAGTTGAATTTGGGATTGAGAAACTTTCAAATTACTAAAATCAATTCATTGTACAAGGAATTCAGCTAATTAGATAAGTATTATTGGCTGATATAAAACCTTTTTATCTTAATTTGAGGTAGCTTATCAACAATTATCTCATACATTAATAAACTATTGGGCACTAATGACTAATGAGGAAGTAGTTAGTTACTGATCAGATATGTATGTATATATTTTTGCATAATTAGTACCTATCAAATTTGGTTTAGAAAAATAGGTAATTGTAGCTCAAAGAAATTGTCATCCACCATGTTTCTTTGTGCAAGAAAGAAATAGAAAGGTTTCCTTATAAGTAATTAAACTTCTAAGAGAAACACAAAATAGGCCTTTCTCCTCGAACCCTCCAAAGCAAAAGGAAAATCAATACGAGAAATATTAAATGTGTAGGTTGGATGTTATTTTGTCTTAGATTTGTTGGCATATTTTGTCAATAATTGCATTGCATCGATAACATTGTAACTGCTGAAATAGAAACAATATGATTTCTTCAAACAGAATTAATATCAAAGTCTAGCCTTATCACATCTCAGGGTATTATTATCTTAATGGAAAGGTTAATCAAGATATAGACTTATGTATTATGTATATATGTACTTATGTTATGAATTCTTGATTGTGAAAACTAGAAATAATCATTGGTGATTGGTGATATGTATTAAGGATTCTATTCTAATCAATGCTTTTAATCAGAAAACAAACTATTATTTTTGTCTATTACAGGTACATACTTGAAATATTATGTAATATTATACTATTGTTTGTTGATTTCAATTGGGATTGATAAAAAATAACTCCCACACTTTTTTGTATGTACGACAAAATCTTTAGATAACAGTGAGGTTATCAATTTGAAGGTATCTAACTTCCCATTGTGATTATACATAGTTTATTATGTAAATCAATGTCTTAATCGATTCGCCATAGGCGTCCCATATATTTTTCGAATAAGCTAATTTTAAAATGTATAGATAAAGCCGTATACACAAAAAAAGCGTACATGATTAGAATGAGAGGTATTTTTTTCCATGTATTGAACATAACAATAATAATATATCTTACTCTCTCTATACGTTTTTGTTAGGCAAGTTGGAAAAAACTTCATAAGTTTATATTTGAGCTTCAGATTGACTTCAAATTTGCCTTTGTTTGATGAAAACATCCTAGTGAAAGTTTGAAACCGATCTGATACTCGGAAGTATTTTTCAGGATTTTTCAAATGTGATTTAACGTGAATTGTACAACTTTTTCTAGTATTAAGATGGAAAAATCCTCATCATTGTATTTCTGAGCTTAGATTGACTTAAAATTTGCCCTGTTTGATGAAAGGATCCTAGTTGATGAATCCTGAAAATCTCAAGTCAATCTGATTCCTAAAAGTATTTTTTAGGATTTCTTAAACATGTTTTAATATGAACCCTAAAGATTCAGCTTTCTATCTATAATAAAAAAAAAGTTACGACCTATCAAAGTTTTCCAAAAACATCATAAGGGGGGTACCTTCTTACTAAAATGATGAAATTTCAAATTTTTTTTTGTCGAGATTTTGTGTCCTATTGGTCCCTCGTGATACCCTGAACTCCATACACAAAATTATTCTCAGATTTGAAGCCGAAATCTATGAAAAAAGGCACTCAGAAAAATTGAAAACTTGATAAATCACCCCAAATTGCTTAATACGATTTTATCTCAGGAACTATAAATGCAAATGAGCTGAAATTTTGAGGGATTGTAGTCCTTTGAAAGGGATGAAATTCAGTGAAAGATTCAGCTTTCTATCTATAATAGAAAAAAAGTTACGACCTATCAAAGTTTTCCAAAAACATCATAAGGGGGGTACCTTCTTACTAAAATGATGAAATTTCAAAATTTTTTTTGTCGAGATTTTGTGTCCTATTGGTCCCTCGTGATACCTTGAACTCCATACACAAAATTATTCTCAGATTTGAAGCCGAAATCTATGAAAAAAGGCACTCAGAAAAATTGAAAAATTGATAAATCACCCCAAATTGCTTAACACGATTTTATCTCAGGAACTATAAATGCAAATGAGCTGAAATTTTCAGGGATTGTAGTCCTTTGAAAGGGATGAAATTCAGTGAAAGATTTAGCTTTCTATCTATAATAGAAAAAAAGTTACGACCTATCAAAGTTTTCCAAAAACATCATAAGGGGGGTACCTTCTTACTAAAATGATGAAATTTCAAATTTTTTTTTGTCGAGATTTTGTGTCCTATTGGTCCCTCGTGATACCCTGAACTCCATACACAAAATTATTCTCAGATTTGAAGCCGAAATCTATGAAAAAAGGCACTCAGAAAAATTGAAAACTTGATAAATCACCCCAAATTGCTTAATACGATTTTATCTCAGGAACTATAAATGCAAATGAGCTGAAATTTTCAGGGATTGTAGTCCTTTGAAAGGGATGAAATTCAGTGAAAGATTCAGCTTTCTATCTATAATAGAAAAAAAGTTACGACCTATCAAAGTTTTCCAAAAACATCATAAGGGGGGTACATTCTTACTAAAATGATGAAATTTCAAATTTTTTTTTGTCGAGATTTTGTGTCCTATTGGTCCCTCGTGATACCCTGAACTCCATACACAAAATTATTCTCAGATTTGAAGCCGAAATCTATGAAAAAAGGCACTCAGAAAAATTGAAAACTTGATAAATCACCCCAAATTGCTTAATACGATTTTATCTCAGGAACTATAAATGCAAATGAGCTGAAATTTTCAGGGATTGTAGTCCTTTGAAAGGGATGAAATTCAGTGAAAGATTCAGCTTTCTATCTATAATAGAAAAAAAGTTACGACCTATCAAAGTTTTCCAAAAACATCATAAGGGGGGTACCTTCTTACTAAAATGATGAAATTTCAAAATTTTTTTTGTCGAGATTTTGTGTCCTATTGGTCCCTCGTGATACCTTGAACTCCATACACAAAATTATTCTCAGATTTGAAGCCGAAATCTATGAAAAAAGGCACTCAGAAAAATTGAAAACTTGATAAATCACCCCAAATTGCTTGACACGATTTTATCTCAGGAACTATAAATGCAAATGAGCTGAAATTTTGAGGGATTGTAGTCCTTTGAAAGGGATGAAATTCAGTGAAAGATTCAGCTTTCTATCTATAATAGAAAAAAAGTTACGACCTATCAAAGTTTTCCAAAAACATCATAAGGGGGGTACCTTCTTACTAAAATGATGAAATTTCAAAATTTTTTTTGTCGAGATTTTGTGTCCTATTGGTCCCTCGTGATACCCTGAACTCCATACACAAAATTATTCTCAGATTTGAAGCCGAAATCTATGAAAAAAGGCACTCGGAAAAATTGAAAAATTGATAAATCACCCCAAATTGCTTGACACGATTTTATCTCAGGAACTATAAATGCAAATGAGCTGAAATTTTGAGGGATTGTAGTCCTTTGAAAGGGATGAAATTCAGTGAAAGATTCAGCTTTCTATCTATAATAGAAAAAAAGTTACGACCTATCAAAGTTTGCCAAAAACATCATAAGGGGGGTACCTTCTTACTAAAATGATGAAATTTCAAAATTTTTTTTGTCGAGATTTTGTGTCCTATTGGTCCCTCGTGATACCCTGAACTCCATACACAAAATTATTCTCAGATTTGAAGCCGAAATCTATGAAAAAAGGCACTCGGAAAAATTGAAAAATTGATAAATCACCCCAAATTGCTTAACACGATTTTATCTCAGGAACTATAAATGCAAATGAGCTGAAATTTTGAGGGATTGTAGTCCTTTGAAAGGGATGAAATTCAGTGAAAGATTCAGCTTTCTATCTATAATAGAAAAAAAGTTACGACCTATCAAAGTTTTCCAAAAACATCATAAGGGGGGTACCTTCTTACTAAAATGATGAAATTTCAAAATTTTTTTTGTCGAGATTTTGTGTCCTATTGGTCCCTCGTGATACCCTGAACTCCATACACAAAATTATTCTCAGATTTGAAGCCGAAATCTATGAAAAAAGGCACTCGGAAAAATTGAAAAATTGATAAATCACCCCAAATTGCTTGACACGATTTTATCTCAGGAACTATAAATGCAAATGAGCTGAAATTTTGAGGGATTGTAGTCCTTTGAAAGGGATGAAATTCAGTGAAAGATTCAGCTTTCTATCTATAATAGAAAAAAAGTTACGACCTATCAAAGTTTTCCAAAAACATCATAAGGGGGGTACCTTCTTACTAAAATGATGAAATTTCAAATTTTTTTTTGTCGAGATTTTGTGTCCTATTGGTCCCTCGTGATACCCTGAACTCCATACACAAAATTATTCTCAGATTTGAAGCCGAAATCTATGAAAAAAGGCACTCGGAAAAATTGAAAAATTGATAAATCACCCCAAATTGCTTAACACGATTTTATCTCAGGAACTATAAATGCAAATGAGCTGAAATTTTGAGGGATTGTAGTCCTTTGAAAGGGATGAAATTCAGTGAAAGATTCAGCTTTCTATCTATAATAGAAAAAAAGTTACGACCTATCAAAGTTTTCCAAAAACATCATAAGGGGGGTACCTTCTTACTAAAATGATGAAATTTCAAAATTTTTTTTGTCGAGATTTTGTGTCCTATTGGTCCCTCGTGATACCCTGAACTCCATACACAAAATTATTCTCAGATTTGAAGCCGAAATCTATGAAAAAAGGCACTCGGAAAAATTGAAAAATTGATAAATCACCCCAAATTGCTTGACACGATTTTATCTCAGGAACTATAAATGCAAATGAGCTGAAATTTTGAGGGATTGTAGTCCTTTGAAAGGGATGAAATTCAGTGAAAGATTCAGCTTTCTATCTATAATAGAAAAAAAGTTACGACCTATCAAAGTTTTCCAAAAACATCATAAGGGGGGTACCTTCTTACTAAAATGATGAAATTTCAAAATTTTTTTTGTCGAGATTTTGTGTCCTATTGGTCCCTCGTGATACCCTGAACTCCATACACAAAATTATTCTCAGATTTGAAGCCGAAATCTATGAAAAAAGGCACTCGGAAAAATTGAAAAATTGATAAATCACCCCAAATTGCTTAACACGATTTTATCTCAGGAACTATAAATGCAAATGAGCTGAAATTTTGAGGGATTGTAGTCCTTTGAAAGGGATGAAATTCAGTGAAAGATTCAGCTTTCTATCTATAATAGAAAAAAAGTTACGACCTATCAAAGTTTTCCAAAAACATCATAAGGGGGGTACCTTCTTACTAAAATGATGAAATTTCAAAATTTTTTTTGTCGAGATTTTGTGTCCTATTGGTCCCTCGTGATACCCTGAACTCCATACACAAAATTATTCTCAGATTTGAAGCCGAAATCTATGAAAAAAGGCACTCGGAAAAATTGAAAAATTGATAAATCACCCCAAATTGCTTGACACGATTTTATCTCAGGAACTATAAATGCAAATGAGCTGAAATTTTGAGGGATTGTAGTCCTTTGAAAGGGATGAAATTCAGTGAAAGATTCAGCTTTCTATCTATAATAGAAAAAAAGTTACGACCTATCAAAGTTTTCCAAAAACATCATAAGGGGGGTACCTTCTTACTAAAATGATGAAATTTCAAAATTTTTTTTGTCGAGATTTTGTGTCCTATTGGTCCCTCGTGATACCCTGAACTCCATACACAAAATTATTCTCAGATTTGAAGCCGAAATCTATGAAAAAAGGCACTCGGAAAAATTGAAAAATTGATAAATCACCCCAAATTGCTTAACACGATTTTATCTCAGGAACTATAAATGCAAATGAGCTGAAATTTTGAGGGATTGTAGTCCTTTGAAAGGGATGAAATTCAGTGAAAGATTCAGCTTTCTATCTATAATAGAAAAAAAGTTACGACCTATCAAAGTTTTCCAAAAACATCATAAGGGGGGTACCTTCTTACTAAAATGATGAAATTTCAAAATTTTTTTTGTCGAGATTTTGTGTCCTATTGGTCCCTCGTGATACCCTGAACTCCATACACAAAATTATTCTCAGATTTGAAGCCGAAATCTATGAAAAAAGGCACTCGGAAAAATTGAAAAATTGATAAATCACCCCAAATTGCTTGACACGATTTTATCTCAGGAACTATAAATGCAAATGAGCTGAAATTTTGAGGGATTGTAGTCCTTTGGAAGGGATGAAATTCAGTGAAAGATTCAGCTTTCTATCTATAATAGAAAAAAAGTTACGACCTATCAAAGTTTGCCAAAAACATCATAAGGGGGGTACCTTCTTACTAAAATGATGAAATTTCAAAATTTTTTTTGTCGAGATTTTGTGTCCTATTGGTCCCTCGTGATACCCTGAACTCCATACACAAAATTATTCTCAGATTTGAAGCCGAAATCTATGAAAAAAGGCACTCGGAAAAATTGAAAAATTGATAAATCACCCCAAATTGCTTAACACGATTTTATCTCAGGAACTATAAATGCAAATGAGCTGAAATTTTGAGGGATTGTAGTCCTTTGAAAGGGATGAAATTCAGTGAAAGATTCAGCTTTCTATCTATAATAGAAAAAAAGTTACGACCTATCAAAGTTTTCCAAAAACATCATAAGGGGGGTACCTTCTTACTAAAATGATGAAATTTCAAAATTTTTTTTGTCGAGATTTTGTGTCCTATTGGTCCCTCGTGATACCCTGAACTCCATACACAAAATTATTCTCAGATTTGAAGCCGAAATCTATGAAAAAAGGCACTCGGAAAAATTGAAAAATTGATAAATCACCCCAAATTGCTTAACACGATTTTATCTCAGGAACTATAAATGCAAATGAGCTGAAATTTTGAGGGATTGTAGTCCTTTGAAAGGGATGAAATTCAGTGAAAGATTCAGCTTTCTATCTATAATAGAAAAAAAGTTACGACCTATCAAAGTTTTCCAAAAACATCATAAGGGGGGTACCTTCTTACTAAAATGATGAAATTTCAAAATTTTTTTTGTCGAGATTTTGTGTCCTATTGGTCCCTCGTGATACCCTGAACTCCATACACAAAATTATTCTCAGATTTGAAGCCGAAATCTATGAAAAAAGGCACTCGGAAAAATTGAAAAATTGATAAATCACCCCAAATTGCTTAACACGATTTTATCTCAGGAACTATAAATGCAAATGAGCTGAAATTTTGAGGGATTGTAGTCCTTTGAAAGGGATGAAATTCAGTGAAAGATTCAGCTTTCTATCTATAATAGAAAAAAAGTTACGACCTATCAAAGTTTTCCAAAAACATCATAAGGGGGGTACCTTCTTACTAAAATGATGAAATTTCAAAATTTTTTTTGTCGAGATTTTGTGTCCTATTGGTCCCTCGTGATACCCTGAACTCCATACACAAAATTATTCTCAGATTTGAAGCCGAAATCTATGAAAAAAGGCACTCGGAAAAATTGAAAAATTGATAAATCACCCCAAATTGCTTAACACGATTTTATCTCAGGAACTATAAATGCAAATGAGCTGAAATTTTGAGGGATTGTAGTCCTTTGAAAGGGATGAAATTCAGTGAAAGATTCAGCTTTCTATCTATAATAGAAAAAAAGTTACGACCTATCAAAGTTTTCCAAAAACATCATAAGGGGGGTACCTTCTTACTAAAATGATGAAATTTCAAAATTTTTTTTGTCGAGATTTTGTGTCCTATTGGTCCCTCGTGATACCCTGAACTCCATACACAAAATTATTCTCAGATTTGAAGCCGAAATCTATGAAAAAAGGCACTCGGAAAAATTGAAAAATTGATAAATCACCCCAAATTGCTTGACACGATTTTATCTCAGGAACTATAAATGCAAATGAGCTGAAATTTTGAGGGATTGTAGTCCTTTGAAAGGGATGAAATTCAGTGAAAGATTCAGCTTTCTATCTATAATAGAAAAAAAGTTACGACCTATCAAAGTTTTCCAAAAACATCATAAGGGGGGTACCTTCTTACTAAAATGATGAAATTTCAAAATTTTTTTTGTCGAGATTTTGTGTCCTATTGGTCCCTCGTGATACCCTGAACTCCATACACAAAATTATTCTCAGATTTGAAGCCGAAATCTATGAAAAAAGGCACTCGGAAAAATTGAAAAATTGATAAATCACCCCAAATTGCTTAACACGATTTTATCTCAGGAACTATAAATGCAAATGAGCTGAAATTTTGAGGGATTGTAGTCCTTTGAAAGGGATGAAATTCAGTGAAAGATTCAGCTTTCTATCTATAATAGAAAAAAAGTTACGACCTATCAAAGTTTTCCAAAAACATCATAAGGGGGGTACCTTCTTACTAAAATGATGAAATTTCAAAATTTTTTTTGTCGAGATTTTGTGTCCTATTGGTCCCTCGTGATACCTTGAACTCCATACACAAAATTATTCTCAGATTTGAAGCCGAAATCTATGAAAAAAGGCACTCAGAAAAATTGAAAACTTGATAAATCACCCCAAATTGCTTGACACGATTTTATCTCAGGAACTATAAATGCAAATGAGCTGAAATTTTCAGGGATTGTAGTCCTTTGAAAGGGATGAAATTCAGTGAAAGATTCAGCTTTCTATCTATAATAGAAAAAAAGTTACGACCTATCAAAGTTTTCCAAAAACATCATAAGGGGGGTACCTTCTTACTAAAATGATGAAATTTCAAAATTTTTTTTGTCGAGATTTTGTGTCCTATTGGTCCCTCGTGATACCTTGAACTCCATACACAAAATTATTCTCAGATTTGAAGCCGAAATCTATGAAAAAAGGCACTCAGAAAAATTGAAAACTTGATAAATCACCCCAAATTGCTTGACACGATTTTATCTCAGGAACTATAAATGCAAATGAGCTGAAATTTTCAGGGATTGTAGTCCTTTGAAAGGGATGAAATTCAGTGAAAGATTCAGCTTTCTATCTATAATAGAAAAAAAGTTACGACCTATCAAAGTTTTCCAAAAACATCATAAGGGGGGTACCTTCTTACTAAAATGATGAAATTTCAAAATTTTTTTTGTCGAGATTTTGTGTCCTATTGGTCCCTCGTGATACCTTGAACTCCATACACAAAATTATTCTCAGATTTGAAGCCGAAATCTATGAAAAAAGGCACTCAGAAAAATTGAAAACTTGATAAATCACCCCAAATTGCTTGACACGATTTTATCTCAGGAACTATAAATGCAAATGAGCTGAAATTTTGAGGGATTGTAGTCCTTTGAAAGGGATGAAATTCAGTGAAAGATTCAGCTTTCTATCTATAATAGAAAAAAGTTACGACCTATCAAAGTTTTCCAAAAACATCATAAGGGGGGTACCTTCTTACTAAAATGATGAAATTTCAAAATTTTTTTTGTCGAGATTTTGTGTCCTATTGGTCCCTCGTGATACCTTGAACTCCATACACAAAATTATTCTCAGATTTGAAGCCGAAATCTATGAAAAAAGGCACTCGGAAAAATTGAAAAATTGATAAATCACCCCAAATTGCTTAACACGATTTTATCTCAGGAACTATAAATGCAAATGAGCTGAAATTTTGAGGGATTGTAGTCCTTTGAAAGGGATGAAATTCAGTGAAAGATTCAGCTTTCTATCTATAATAGAAAAAAAGTTACGACCTATCAAAGTTTTCCAAAAACATCATAAGGGGGGGGTACCTTCTTACTAAAATGATGAAATTTCAAATTTTTTTTTGTCGAGATTTTGTGTCCTATTGGTCCCTCGTGATACCTTGAACTCCATACACAAAATTATTCTCAGATTTGAAGCCGAAATCTATGAAAAAAGGCACTCAGAAAAATTGAAAACTTGATAAATCACCCCAAATTGCTTGACACGATTTTATCTCAGGAACTATAAATGCAAATGAGCTGAAATTTTGAGGGATTGTAGTCCTTTGAAAGGGATGAAATTCAGTGAAAGATTCAGCTTTCTATCTATAATAGAAAAAAAGTTACGACCTATCAAAGTTTTCCAAAAACATCATAAGGGGGGTACCTTCTTACTAAAATGATGAAATTTCAAAATTTTTTTTGTCGAGATTTTGTGTCCTATTGGTCCCTCGTGATACCTTGAACTCCATACACAAAATTATTCTCAGATTTGAAGCCGAAATCTATGAAAAAAGGCACTCGGAAAAATTGAAAAATTGATAAATCACCCCAAATTGCTTAACACGATTTTATCTCAGGAACTATAAATGCAAATGAGCTGAAATTTTGAGGGATTGTAGTCCTTTGAAAGGGATGAAATTCAGTGAAAGATTCAGCTTTCTATCTATAATAGAAAAAAAGTTACGACCTATCAAAGTTTTCCAAAAACATCATAAGGGGGGTACCTTCTTACTAAAATGATGAAATTTCAAAATTTTTTTTGTCGAGATTTTGTGTCCTATTGGTCCCTCGTGATACCTTGAACTCCATACACAAAATTATTCTCAGATTTGAAGCCGAAATCTATGAAAAAAGGCACTCAGAAAAATTGAAAACTTGATAAATCACCCCAAATTGCTTGACACGATTTTATCTCAGGAACTATAAATGCAAATGAGCTGAAATTTTGAGGGATTGTAGTCCTTTGAAAGGGATAAAATTCAGTGAAAGATTCAGCTTTCTATCTATAATAGAAAAAAAGTTACGACCTATCAAAGTTTTCCAAAAACATCATAAGGGGGGTACCTTCTTACTAAAATGATGAAATTTCAAAATTTTTTTTGTCGAGATTTTGTGTCCTATTGGTCCCTCGTGATACCCTGAACTCCATACACAAAATTATTCTCAGATTTGAAGCCGAAATCTATGAAAAAAGGCACTCGGAAAAATTGAAAAATTGATAAATCACCCCAAATTGCTTAACACGATTTTATCTCAGGAACTATAAATGCAAATGAGCTGAAATTTTGAGGGATTGTAGTCCTTTGAAAGGGATGAAATTCAGTGAAAGATTCAGCTTTCTATCTATAATAGAAAAAAAGTTACGACCTATCAAAGTTTTCCAAAAACATCATAAGGGGGGGGTACCTTCTTACTAAAATGATGAAATTTCAAAATTTTTTTTGTCGAGATTTTGTGTCCTATTGGTCCCTCGTGATACCTTGAACTCCATACACAAAATTATTCTCAGATTTGAAGCCGAAATCTATGAAAAAAGGCACTCAGAAAAATTGAAAACTTGATAAATCACCCCAAATTGCTTGACACGATTTTATCTCAGGAACTATAAATGCAAATGAGCTGAAATTTTGAGGGATTGTAGTCCTTTGAAAGGGATGAAATTCAGTGAAAGATTCAGCTTTCTATCTATAATAGAAAAAAAGTTACGACCTATCAAAGTTTTCCAAAAACATCATAAGGGGGGTACCTTCTTACTAAAATGATGAAATTTCAAAATTTTTTTTCTCGAGATTTTGTGTCCTATTGGTCCCTCGTGATACCTTGAACTCCATACACAAAATTATTCTCAGATTTGAAGCCGAAATCTATGAAAAAAGGCACTCAGAAAAATTGAAAACTTGATAAATCACCCCAAATTGCTTGACACGATTTTATCTCAGGAACTATAAATGCAAATGAGCTGAAATTTTGAGGGATTGTAGTCCTTTGAAAGGGATGAAATTCAGTGAAAGATTCAGCTTTCTATCTATAATAGAAAAAAAGTTACGACCTATCAAAGTTTTCCAAAAACATCATAAGGGGGGTACCTTCTTACTAAAATGATGAAATTTCAAAATTTTTTTTGTCGAGATTTTGTGTCCTATTGGTCCCTCGTGATACCTTGAACTCCATACACAAAATTATTCTCAGATTTGAAGCCGAAATCTATGAAAAAAGGCACTCAGAAAAATTGAAAACTTGATAAATCACCCCAAATTGCTTGACACGATTTTATCTCAGGAACTATAAATGCAAATGAGCTGAAATTTTCAGGGATTGTAGTCCTTTGAAAGGGATGAAATTCAGTGAAAGATTCAGCTTTCTATCTATAATAGAAAAAAAGTTACGACCTATCAAAGTTTTCCAAAAACATCATAAGGGGGGTACCTTCTTACTAAAATGATGAAATTTCAAAATTTTTTTTGTCGAGATTTTGTGTCCTATTGGTCCCTCGTGATACCTTGAACTCCATACACAAAATTATTCTCAGATTTGAAGCCGAAATCTATGAAAAAAGGCACTCGGAAAAATTGAAAAATTGATAAATCACCCCAAATTGCTTAACACGATTTTATCTCAGGAACTATAAATGCAAATGAGCTGAAATTTTGAGGGATTGTAGTCCTTTGAAAGGGATGAAATTCAGTGAAAGATTCAGCTTTCTATCTATAATAGAAAAAAAGTTACGACCTATCAAAGTTTTCCAAAAACATCATAAGGGGGGGGTACCTTCTTACTAAAATGATGAAATTTCAAATTTTTTTTTGTCGAGATTTTGTGTCCTATTGGTCCCTCGTGATACCTTGAACTCCATACACAAAATTATTCTCAGATTTGAAGCCGAAATCTATGAAAAAAGGCACTCAGAAAAATTGAAAACTTGATAAATCACCCCAAATTGCTTGACACGATTTTATCTCAGGAACTATAAATGCAAATGAGCTGAAATTTTGAGGGATTGTAGTCCTTTGAAAGGGATGAAATTCAGTGAAAGATTCAGCTTTCTATCTATAATAGAAAAAAAGTTACGACCTATCAAAGTTTTCCAAAAACATCATAAGGGGGGTACCTTCTTACTAAAATGATGAAATTTCAAAATTTTTTTTGTCGAGATTTTGTGTCCTATTGGTCCCTCGTGATACCTTGAACTCCATACACAAAATTATTCTCAGATTTGAAGCCGAAATCTATGAAAAAAGGCACTCGGAAAAATTGAAAAATTGATAAATCACCCCAAATTGCTTAACACGATTTTATCTCAGGAACTATAAATGCAAATGAGCTGAAATTTTGAGGGATTGTAGTCCTTTGAAAGGGATGAAATTCAGTGAAAGATTCAGCTTTCTATCTATAATAGAAAAAAAGTTACGACCTATCAAAGTTTTCCAAAAACATCATAAGGGGGGTACCTTCTTACTAAAATGATGAAATTTCAAAATTTTTTTTGTCGAGATTTTGTGTCCTATTGGTCCCTCGTGATACCTTGAACTCCATACACAAAATTATTCTCAGATTTGAAGCCGAAATCTATGAAAAAAGGCACTCAGAAAAATTGAAAACTTGATAAATCACCCCAAATTGCTTGACACGATTTTATCTCAGGAACTATAAATGCAAATGAGCTGAAATTTTGAGGGATTGTAGTCCTTTGAAAGGGATAAAATTCAGTGAAAGATTCAGCTTTCTATCTATAATAGAAAAAAAGTTACGACCTATCAAAGTTTTCCAAAAACATCATAAGGGGGGTACCTTCTTACTAAAATGATGAAATTTCAAAATTTTTTTTGTCGAGATTTTGTGTCCTATTGGTCCCTCGTGATACCCTGAACTCCATACACAAAATTATTCTCAGATTTGAAGCCGAAATCTATGAAAAAAGGCACTCGGAAAAATTGAAAAATTGATAAATCACCCCAAATTGCTTAACACGATTTTATCTCAGGAACTATAAATGCAAATGAGCTGAAATTTTGAGGGATTGTAGTCCTTTGAAAGGGATGAAATTCAGTGAAAGATTCAGCTTTCTATCTATAATAGAAAAAAAGTTACGACCTATCAAAGTTTTCCAAAAACATCATAAGGGGGGGGTACCTTCTTACTAAAATGATGAAATTTCAAAATTTTTTTTGTCGAGATTTTGTGTCCTATTGGTCCCTCGTGATACCTTGAACTCCATACACAAAATTATTCTCAGATTTGAAGCCGAAATCTATGAAAAAAGGCACTCAGAAAAATTGAAAACTTGATAAATCACCCCAAATTGCTTGACACGATTTTATCTCAGGAACTATAAATGCAAATGAGCTGAAATTTTGAGGGATTGTAGTCCTTTGAAAGGGATGAAATTCAGTGAAAGATTCAGCTTTCTATCTATAATAGAAAAAAAGTTACGACCTATCAAAGTTTTCCAAAAACATCATAAGGGGGGTACCTTCTTACTAAAATGATGAAATTTCAAAATTTTTTTTCTCGAGATTTTGTGTCCTATTGGTCCCTCGTGATACCTTGAACTCCATACACAAAATTATTCTCAGATTTGAAGCCGAAATCTATGAAAAAAGGCACTCAGAAAAATTGAAAACTTGATAAATCACCCCAAATTGCTTGACACGATTTTATCTCAGGAACTATAAATGCAAATGAGCTGAAATTTTGAGGGATTGTAGTCCTTTGAAAGGGATGAAATTCAGTGAAAGATTCAGCTTTCTATCTATAATAGAAAAAAAGTTACGACCTATCAAAGTTTTCCAAAAACATCATAAGGGGGGTACCTTCTTACTAAAATGATGAAATTTCAAAATTTTTTTTGTCGAGATTTTGTGTCCTATTGGTCCCTCGTGATACCTTGAACTCCATACACAAAATTATTCTCAGATTTGAAGCCGAAATCTATGAAAAAAGGCACTCAGAAAAATTGAAAACTTGATAAATCACCCCAAATTGCTTGACACGATTTTATCTCAGGAACTATAAATGCAAATGAGCTGAAATTTTCAGGGATTGTAGTCCTTTGAAAGGGATGAAATTCAGTGAAAGATTCAGCTTTCTATCTATAATAGAAAAAAAGTTACGACCTATCAAAGTTTTCCAAAAACATCATAAGGGGGGTACCTTCTTACTAAAATGATGAAATTTCAAAATTTTTTTTGTCGAGATTTTGTGTCCTATTGGTCCCTCGTGATACCTTGAACTCCATACACAAAATTATTCTCAGATTTGAAGCCGAAATCTATGAAAAAAGGCACTCGGAAAAATTGAAAAATTGATAAATCACCCCAAATTGCTTAACACGATTTTATCTCAGGAACTATAAATGCAAATGAGCTGAAATTTTGAGGGATTGTAGTCCTTTGAAAGGGATGAAATTCAGTGAAAGATTCAGCTTTCTATCTATAATAGAAAAAAAGTTACGACCTATCAAAGTTTTCCAAAAACATCATAAGGGGGGTACCTTCTTACTAAAATGATGAAATTTCAAAATTTTTTTTCTCGAGATTTTGTGTCCTATTGGTCCCTCGTGATACCTTGAACTCCATACACAAAATTATTCTCAGATTTGAAGCCGAAATCTATGAAAAAAGGCACTCGGAAAAATTGAAAAATTGATAAATCACCCCAAATTGCTTGACACGATTTTATCTCAGGAACTATAAATGCAAATGAGCTGAAATTTTGAGGGATTGTAGTCCTTTGAAAGGGATGAAATTCAGTGAAAGATTCAGCTTTCTATCTATAATAGAAAAAAAGTTACGACCTATCAAAGTTTTCCAAAAACATCATAAGGGGGGTACCTTCTTACTAAAATGATGAAATTTCAAAATTTTTTTTGTCGAGATTTTGTGTCCTATTGGTCCCTCGTGATACCTTGAACTCCATACACAAAATTATTCTCAGATTTGAAGCCGAAATCTATGAAAAAAGGCACTCGGAAAAATTGAAAAATTGATAAATCACCCCAAATTGCTTAATACGATTTTATCTCAGGAACTATAAATGCAAATGAGCTGAAATTTTGAGGGATTGTAGTCCTTTGAAAGGGATGAAATTCAGTGAAAGATTCAGCTTTCTATCTATAATAGAAAAAAAGTTACGACCTATCAAAGTTTTCCAAAAACATCATAAGGGGGGTACCTTCTTACTAAAATGATGAAATTTCAAAATTTTTTTTGTCGAGATTTTGTGTCCTATTGGTCCCTCGTGATACCCTGAACTCCATACACAAAATTATTCTCAGATTTGAAGCCGAAATCTATGAAAAAAGGCACTCGGAAAAATTGAAAAATTGATAAATCACCCCAAATTGCTTGACACGATTTTATCTCAGGAACTATAAATGCAAATGAGCTGAAATTTTGAGGGATTGTAGTCCTTTGAAAGGGATGAAATTCAGTGAAAGATTCAGCTTTCTATCTATAATAGAAAAAAAGTTACGACCTATCAAAGTTTTCCAAAAACATCATAAGGGGGGTACCTTCTTACTAAAATGATGAAATTTCAAAATTTTTTTTCTCGAGATTTTGTGTCCTATTGGTCCCTCGTGATACCTTGAACTCCATACACAAAATTATTCTCAGATTTGAAGCCGAAATCTATGAAAAAAGGCACTCAGAAAAATTGAAAACTTGATAAATCACCCCAAATTGCTTGACACGATTTTATCTCAGGAACTATAAATGCAAATGAGCTGAAATTTTGAGGGATTGTAGTCCTTTGAAAGGGATGAAATTCAGTGAAAGATTCAGCTTTCTATCTATAATAGAAAAAAAGTTACGACCTATCAAAGTTTTCCAAAAACATCATAAGGGGGGTACCTTCTTACTAAAATGATGAAATTTCAAAATTTTTTTTGTCGAGATTTTGTGTCCTATTGGTCCCTCGTGATACCTTGAACTCCATACACAAAATTATTCTCAGATTTGAAGCCGAAATCTATGAAAAAAGGCACTCAGAAAAATTGAAAACTTGATAAATCACCCCAAATTGCTTGACACGATTTTATCTCAGGAACTATAAATGCAAATGAGCTGAAATTTTGAGGGATTGTAGTCCTTTGAAAGGGATGAAATTCAGTGAAAGATTCAGCTTTCTATCTATAATAGAAAAAAAGTTACGACCTATCAAAGTTTTCCAAAAACATCATAAGGGGGGGGTACCTTCTTACTAAAATGATGAAATTTCAAATTTTTTTTTGTCGAGATTTTGTGTCCTATTGGTCCCTCGTGATACCTTGAACTCCATACACAAAATTATTCTCAGATTTGAAGCCGAAATCTATGAAAAAAGGCACTCAGAAAAATTGAAAACTTGATAAATCACCCCAAATTGCTTGACACGATTTTATCTCAGGAACTATAAATGCAAATGAGCTGAAATTTTGAGGGATTGTAGTCCTTTGAAAGGGATGAAATTCAGTGAAAGATTCAGCTTTCTATCTATAATAGAAAAAAAGTTACGACCTATCAAAGTTTTCCAAAAACATCATAAGGGGGGTACCTTCTTACTAAAATGATGAAATTTCAAAATTTTTTTTGTCGAGATTTTGTGTCCTATTGGTCCCTCGTGATACCTTGAACTCCATACACAAAATTATTCTCAGATTTGAAGCCGAAATCTATGAAAAAAGGCACTCAGAAAAATTGAAAACTTGATAAATCACCCCAAATTGCTTGACACGATTTTATCTCAGGAACTATAAATGCAAATGAGCTGAAATTTTGAGGGATTGTAGTCCTTTGAAAGGGATGAAATTCAGTGAAAGATTCAGCTTTCTATCTATAATAGAAAAAAAGTTACGACCTATCAAAGTTTTCCAAAAACATCATAAGGGGGGTACCTTCTTACTAAAATGATGAAATTTCAAAATTTTTTTTGTCGAGATTTTGTGTCCTATTGGTCCCTCGTGATACCTTGAACTCCATACACAAAATTATTCTCAGATTTGAAGCCGAAATCTATGAAAAAAGGCACTCGGAAAAATTGAAAAATTGATAAATCACCCCAAATTGCTTAATACGATTTTATCTCAGGAACTATAAATGCAAATGAGCTGAAATTTTGAGGGATTGTAGTCCTTTGAAAGGGATGAAATTCAGTGAAAGATTCAGCTTTCTATCTATAATAGAAAAAAAGTTACGACCTATCAAAGTTTTCCAAAAACATCATAAGGGGGGGGTACCTTCTTACTAAAATGATGAAATTTCAAATTTTTTTTTGTCGAGATTTTGTGTCCTATTGGTCCCTCGTGATACCTTGAACTCCATACACAAAATTATTCTCAGATTTGAAGCCGAAATCTATGAAAAAAGGCACTCAGAAAAATTGAAAACTTGATAAATCACCCCAAATTGCTTGACACGATTTTATCTCAGGAACTATAAATGCAAATGAGCTGAAATTTTGAGGGATTGTAGTCCTTTGAAAGGGATGAAATTCAGTGAAAGATTCAGCTTTCTATCTATAATAGAAAAAAAGTTACGACCTATCAAAGTTTTCCAAAAACATCATAAGGGGGGTACCTTCTTACTAAAATGATGAAATTTCAAAATTTTTTTTCTCGAGATTTTGTGTCCTATTGGTCCCTCGTGATACCTTGAACTCCATACACAAAATTATTCTCAGATTTGAAGCCGAAATCTATGAAAAAAGGCACTCAGAAAAATTGAAAACTTGATAAATCACCCCAAATTGCTTGACACGATTTTATCTCAGGAACTATAAATGCAAATGAGCTGAAATTTTGAGGGATTGTAGTCCTTTGAAAGGGATGAAATTCAGTGAAAGATTCAGCTTTCTATCTATAATAGAAAAAAAGTTACGACCTATCAAAGTTTTCCAAAAACATCATAAGGGGGGTACCTTCTTACTAAAATGATGAAATTTCAAAATTTTTTTTCTCGAGATTTTGTGTCCTATTGGTCCCTCGTGATACCTTGAACTCCATACACAAAATTATTCTCAGATTTGAAGCCGAAATCTATGAAAAAAGGCACTCAGAAAAATTGAAAACTTGATAAATCACCCCAAATTGCTTGACACGATTTTATCTCAGGAACTATAAATGCAAATGAGCTGAAATTTTGAGGGATTGTAGTCCTTTGAAAGGGATGAAATTCAGTGAAAGATTCAGCTTTCTATCTATAATAGAAAAAAAGTTACGACCTATCAAAGTTTTCCAAAAACATCATAAGGGGGGGGTACCTTCTTACTTAAATGATGAAATTTCAATTTTTTTTGTCGAGATTTTGTGTCCTACTGGTCCCTCGTGATACCCTGAACTCCATACACAAAATTATTCTCAGATTTGAAGCCGAAATCTATGAAAAAAGGCACTCGGAAAAATTGAAAAATTGATAAATCACCCCAAATTGCTTAACACGATTTTATCTCAGGAACTATAAATGCAAATGAGCTGAAATTTTCAGGGATTGTAGTCCTTTGAAAGGGATGAAATTCAGTGAAAGATTTAGCTTTCTATCTATAATAGGAAAAAAGTTACGACCTATCAAAGTTTTCCAAAAACATCATAAGGGGGGTACCTTCTTACTAAAATGATGAAATTTCAATTTTTTTTTGTCGAGATTTTGTGTCCTACTGGTCCCTCGTGATACCTTGAACTCCATACACAAAATTATTCTCAGATTTGAAGCCGAAATCTATGAAAAAAGGCACTCAGAAAAATTGAAAACTTGATAAATCACCCCAAATTGCTTGACACGATTTTATCTCAGGAAATATAAATGCAAATGAGCTGAAATTTTGAGGGATTGTAGTCCTTTGAAAGGGATGAAATTCAGTGAAAGATTCAGCTTTCTATCTATAATAGAAAAAAAGTTACGACCTATCAAAGTTTTCCAAAAACATCATAAGGGGGGGGTACCTTCTTACTTAAATGATGAAATTTCAATTTTTTTTGTCGAGATTTTGTGTCCTACTGGTCCCTCGTGATACCCTGAACTCCATACACAAAATTATTCTCAGATTTGAAGCCGAAATCTATGAAAAAAGGCACTCGGAAAAATTGAAAAATTGATAAATCACCCCAAATTGCTTAACACGATTTTATCTCAGGAACTATAAATGCAAATGAGCTGAAATTTTTGAGGGATTGTAGTCCTTTGAAAGGGATGAAATTCAGTGAAAGATTCAGCTTTCTATCTATAATAGAAAAAAAGTTACGACCTATCAAAGTTTTCCAAAAACATCATAAGGGGGGTACCTTCTTACTAAAATGATGAAATTTCAAATTTTTTTTTGTCGAGATTTTGTGTCCTATTGGTCCCTCGTGATACCTTGAACTCCATACACAAAATTA
This sequence comes from Ceutorhynchus assimilis, assembly GCA_917834065.1. NCBI lineage: Eukaryota > Metazoa > Arthropoda > Insecta > Coleoptera > Curculionidae > Ceutorhynchus > Ceutorhynchus assimilis. The sequence continues at coordinate 38,940,333 of OU892283.1, read as the reverse complement.
TTCTCAGATTTGAAGCCGAAATCTATGAAAAAAGGCACTCAGAAAAATTGAAAACTTGATAAATCACCCCAAATTGCTTGACACGATTTTATCTCAGGAACTATAAATGCAAATGAGCTGAAATTTTGAGGGATTGTAGTCCTTTGAAAGGGATGAAATTCAGTGAAAGATTCAGCTTTCTATCTATAATAGAAAAAAAGTTACGACCTATCAAAGTTTTCCAAAAACATCATAAGGGGGGTACCTTCTTACTAAAATGATGAAATTTCAAAATTTTTTTTCTCGAGATTTTGTGTCCTATTGGTCCCTCGTGATACCTTGAACTCCATACACAAAATTATTCTCAGATTTGAAGCCGAAATCTATGAAAAAAGGCACTCAGAAAAATTGAAAACTTGATAAATCACCCCAAATTGCTTGACACGATTTTATCTCAGGAACTATAAATGCAAATGAGCTGAAATTTTGAGGGATTGTAGTCCTTTGAAAGGGATGAAATTCAGTGAAAGATTCAGCTTTCTATCTATAATAGAAAAAAAGTTACGACCTATCAAAGTTTTCCAAAAACATCATAAGGGGGGTACCTTCTTACTAAAATGATGAAATTTCAAAATTTTTTTTGTCGAGATTTTGTGTCCTATTGGTCCCTCGTGATACCTTGAACTCCATACACAAAATTATTCTCAGATTTGAAGCCGAAATCTATGAAAAAAGGCACTCAGAAAAATTGAAAACTTGATAAATCACCCCAAATTGCTTGACACGATTTTATCTCAGGAACTATAAATGCAAATGAGCTGAAATTTTCAGGGATTGTAGTCCTTTGAAAGGGATGAAATTCAGTGAAAGATTCAGCTTTCTATCTATAATAGAAAAAAAGTTACGACCTATCAAAGTTTTCCAAAAACATCATAAGGGGGGTACCTTCTTACTAAAATGATGAAATTTCAAAATTTTTTTTGTCGAGATTTTGTGTCCTATTGGTCCCTCGTGATACCTTGAACTCCATACACAAAATTATTCTCAGATTTGAAGCCGAAATCTATGAAAAAAGGCACTCGGAAAAATTGAAAAATTGATAAATCACCCCAAATTGCTTAACACGATTTTATCTCAGGAACTATAAATGCAAATGAGCTGAAATTTTGAGGGATTGTAGTCCTTTGAAAGGGATGAAATTCAGTGAAAGATTCAGCTTTCTATCTATAATAGAAAAAAAGTTACGACCTATCAAAGTTTTCCAAAAACATCATAAGGGGGGGGTACCTTCTTACTAAAATGATGAAATTTCAAAATTTTTTTTCTCGAGATTTTGTGTCCTATTGGTCCCTCGTGATACCTTGAACTCCATACACAAAATTATTCTCAGATTTGAAGCCGAAATCTATGAAAAAAGGCACTCGGAAAAATTGAAAAATTGATAAATCACCCCAAATTGCTTGACACGATTTTATCTCAGGAACTATAAATGCAAATGAGCTGAAATTTTGAGGGATTGTAGTCCTTTGAAAGGGATGAAATTCAGTGAAAGATTCAGCTTTCTATCTATAATAGAAAAAAAGTTACGACCTATCAAAGTTTTCCAAAAACATCATAAGGGGGGTACCTTCTTACTAAAATGATGAAATTTCAAAATTTTTTTTGTCGAGATTTTGTGTCCTATTGGTCCCTCGTGATACCTTGAACTCCATACACAAAATTATTCTCAGATTTGAAGCCGAAATCTATGAAAAAAGGCACTCGGAAAAATTGAAAAATTGATAAATCACCCCAAATTGCTTAATACGATTTTATCTCAGGAACTATAAATGCAAATGAGCTGAAATTTTGAGGGATTGTAGTCCTTTGAAAGGGATGAAATTCAGTGAAAGATTCAGCTTTCTATCTATAATAGAAAAAAAGTTACGACCTATCAAAGTTTTCCAAAAACATCATAAGGGGGGTACCTTCTTACTAAAATGATGAAATTTCAAAATTTTTTTTGTCGAGATTTTGTGTCCTATTGGTCCCTCGTGATACCCTGAACTCCATACACAAAATTATTCTCAGATTTGAAGCCGAAATCTATGAAAAAAGGCACTCGGAAAAATTGAAAAATTGATAAATCACCCCAAATTGCTTGACACGATTTTATCTCAGGAACTATAAATGCAAATGAGCTGAAATTTTGAGGGATTGTAGTCCTTTGAAAGGGATGAAATTCAGTGAAAGATTCAGCTTTCTATCTATAATAGAAAAAAAGTTACGACCTATCAAAGTTTTCCAAAAACATCATAAGGGGGGTACCTTCTTACTAAAATGATGAAATTTCAAAATTTTTTTTCTCGAGATTTTGTGTCCTATTGGTCCCTCGTGATACCTTGAACTCCATACACAAAATTATTCTCAGATTTGAAGCCGAAATCTATGAAAAAAGGCACTCAGAAAAATTGAAAACTTGATAAATCACCCCAAATTGCTTGACACGATTTTATCTCAGGAACTATAAATGCAAATGAGCTGAAATTTTGAGGGATTGTAGTCCTTTGAAAGGGATGAAATTCAGTGAAAGATTCAGCTTTCTATCTATAATAGAAAAAAAGTTACGACCTATCAAAGTTTTCCAAAAACATCATAAGGGGGGTACCTTCTTACTAAAATGATGAAATTTCAAAATTTTTTTTGTCGAGATTTTGTGTCCTATTGGTCCCTCGTGATACCTTGAACTCCATACACAAAATTATTCTCAGATTTGAAGCCGAAATCTATGAAAAAAGGCACTCAGAAAAATTGAAAACTTGATAAATCACCCCAAATTGCTTGACACGATTTTATCTCAGGAACTATAAATGCAAATGAGCTGAAATTTTGAGGGATTGTAGTCCTTTGAAAGGGATGAAATTCAGTGAAAGATTCAGCTTTCTATCTATAATAGAAAAAAAGTTACGACCTATCAAAGTTTTCCAAAAACATCATAAGGGGGGGGTACCTTCTTACTAAAATGATGAAATTTCAAATTTTTTTTTGTCGAGATTTTGTGTCCTATTGGTCCCTCGTGATACCTTGAACTCCATACACAAAATTATTCTCAGATTTGAAGCCGAAATCTATGAAAAAAGGCACTCAGAAAAATTGAAAACTTGATAAATCACCCCAAATTGCTTGACACGATTTTATCTCAGGAACTATAAATGCAAATGAGCTGAAATTTTGAGGGATTGTAGTCCTTTGAAAGGGATGAAATTCAGTGAAAGATTCAGCTTTCTATCTATAATAGAAAAAAAGTTACGACCTATCAAAGTTTTCCAAAAACATCATAAGGGGGGTACCTTCTTACTAAAATGATGAAATTTCAAAATTTTTTTTGTCGAGATTTTGTGTCCTATTGGTCCCTCGTGATACCTTGAACTCCATACACAAAATTATTCTCAGATTTGAAGCCGAAATCTATGAAAAAAGGCACTCAGAAAAATTGAAAACTTGATAAATCACCCCAAATTGCTTGACACGATTTTATCTCAGGAACTATAAATGCAAATGAGCTGAAATTTTGAGGGATTGTAGTCCTTTGAAAGGGATGAAATTCAGTGAAAGATTCAGCTTTCTATCTATAATAGAAAAAAAGTTACGACCTATCAAAGTTTTCCAAAAACATCATAAGGGGGGTACCTTCTTACTAAAATGATGAAATTTCAAAATTTTTTTTGTCGAGATTTTGTGTCCTATTGGTCCCTCGTGATACCTTGAACTCCATACACAAAATTATTCTCAGATTTGAAGCCGAAATCTATGAAAAAAGGCACTCGGAAAAATTGAAAAATTGATAAATCACCCCAAATTGCTTAATACGATTTTATCTCAGGAACTATAAATGCAAATGAGCTGAAATTTTGAGGGATTGTAGTCCTTTGAAAGGGATGAAATTCAGTGAAAGATTCAGCTTTCTATCTATAATAGAAAAAAAGTTACGACCTATCAAAGTTTTCCAAAAACATCATAAGGGGGGGGTACCTTCTTACTTAAATGATGAAATTTCAATTTTTTTTGTCGAGATTTTGTGTCCTACTGGTCCCTCGTGATACCCTGAACTCCATACACAAAATTATTCTCAGATTTGAAGCCGAAATCTATGAAAAAAGGCACTCGGAAAAATTGAAAAATTGATAAATCACCCCAAATTGCTTAACACGATTTTATCTCAGGAACTATAAATGCAAATGAGCTGAAATTTTCAGGGATTGTAGTCCTTTGAAAGGGATGAAATTCAGTGAAAGATTTAGCTTTCTATCTATAATAGGAAAAAAGTTACGACCTATCAAAGTTTTCCAAAAACATCATAAGGGGGGTACCTTCTTACTAAAATGATGAAATTTCAATTTTTTTTTGTCGAGATTTTGTGTCCTACTGGTCCCTCGTGATACCTTGAACTCCATACACAAAATTATTCTCAGATTTGAAGCCGAAATCTATGAAAAAAGGCACTCAGAAAAATTGAAAACTTGATAAATCACCCCAAATTGCTTGACACGATTTTATCTCAGGAAATATAAATGCAAATGAGCTGAAATTTTGAGGGATTGTAGTCCTTTGAAAGGGATGAAATTCAGTGAAAGATTCAGCTTTCTATCTATAATAGAAAAAAAGTTACGACCTATCAAAGTTTTCCAAAAACATCATAAGGGGGGGGTACCTTCTTACTTAAATGATGAAATTTCAATTTTTTTTGTCGAGATTTTGTGTCCTACTGGTCCCTCGTGATACCCTGAACTCCATACACAAAATTATTCTCAGATTTGAAGCCGAAATCTATGAAAAAAGGCACTCGGAAAAATTGAAAAATTGATAAATCACCCCAAATTGCTTAACACGATTTTATCTCAGGAACTATAAATGCAAATGAGCTGAAATTTTTGAGGGATTGTAGTCCTTTGAAAGGGATGAAATTCAGTGAAAGATTCAGCTTTCTATCTATAATAGAAAAAAAGTTACGACCTATCAAAGTTTTCCAAAAACATCATAAGGGGGGTACCTTCTTACTAAAATGATGAAATTTCAAATTTTTTTTTGTCGAGATTTTGTGTCCTATTGGTCCCTCGTGATACCTTGAACTCCATACACAAAATTATTCTCAGATTTGAAGCCGAAATCTATGAAAAAAGGCACTCAGAAAAATTGAAAACTTGATAAATCACCCCAAATTGCTTGACACGATTTTATCTCAGGAACTATAAATGCAAATGAGCTGAAATTTTGAGGGATTGTAGTCCTTTGAAAGGGATGAAATTCAGTGAAAGATTCAGCTTTCTATCTATAATAGAAAAAAAGTTACGACCTATCAAAGTTTTCCAAAAACATCATAAGGGGGGTACCTTCTTACTAAAATGATGAAATTTCAAAATTTTTTTTCTCGAGATTTTGTGTCCTATTGGTCCCTCGTGATACCTTGAACTCCATACACAAAATTATTCTCAGATTTGAAGCCGAAATCTATGAAAAAAGGCACTCAGAAAAATTGAAAACTTGATAAATCACCCCAAATTGCTTGACACGATTTTATCTCAGGAACTATAAATGCAAATGAGCTGAAATTTTGAGGGATTGTAGTCCTTTGAAAGGGATGAAATTCAGTGAAAGATTCAGCTTTCTATCTATAATAGAAAAAAAGTTACGACCTATCAAAGTTTTCCAAAAACATCATAAGGGGGGGGTACCTTCTTACTTAAATGATGAAATTTCAATTTTTTTTGTCGAGATTTTGTGTCCTACTGGTCCCTCGTGATACCCTGAACTCCATACACAAAATTATTCTCAGATTTGAAGCCGAAATCTATGAAAAAAGGCACTCGGAAAAATTGAAAAATTGATAAATCACCCCAAATTGCTTAACACGATTTTATCTCAGGAACTATAAATGCAAATGAGCTGAAATTTTCAGGGATTGTAGTCCTTTGAAAGGGATGAAATTCAGTGAAAGATTTAGCTTTCTATCTATAATAGGAAAAAAGTTACGACCTATCAAAGTTTTCCAAAAACATCATAAGGGGGGTACCTTCTTACTAAAATGATGAAATTTCAATTTTTTTTTGTCGAGATTTTGTGTCCTACTGGTCCCTCGTGATACCTTGAACTCCATACACAAAATTATTCTCAGATTTGAAGCCGAAATCTATGAAAAAAGGCACTCAGAAAAATTGAAAACTTGATAAATCACCCCAAATTGCTTGACACGATTTTATCTCAGGAAATATAAATGCAAATGAGCTGAAATTTTGAGGGATTGTAGTCCTTTGAAAGGGATGAAATTCAGTGAAAGATTCAGCTTTCTATCTATAATAGAAAAAAAGTTACGACCTATCAAAGTTTTCCAAAAACATCATAAGGGGGGGGTACCTTCTTACTTAAATGATGAAATTTCAATTTTTTTTGTCGAGATTTTGTGTCCTACTGGTCCCTCGTGATACCCTGAACTCCATACACAAAATTATTCTCAGATTTGAAGCCGAAATCTATGAAAAAAGGCACTCGGAAAAATTGAAAAATTGATAAATCACCCCAAATTGCTTAACACGATTTTATCTCAGGAACTATAAATGCAAATGAGCTGAAATTTTTGAGGGATTGTAGTCCTTTGAAAGGGATGAAATTCAGTGAAAGATTCAGCTTTCTATCTATAATAGAAAAAAAGTTACGACCTATCAAAGTTTTCCAAAAACATCATAAGGGGGGTACCTTCTTACTAAAATGATGAAATTTCAAAATTTTTTTTGTCGAGATTTTGTGTCCTATTGGTCCCTCGTGCTACCTTGAACTCCATACACAAAATTATTCTCAGATTTGAAGCCGAAATCTATGAAAAAAGGCACTCAGAAAAATTGAAAACTTGATAAATCACCCCAAATTGCTTGACACGATTTTATCTCAGGAACTATAAATGCAAATGAGCTGAAATTTTCAGGGATTGTAGTCCTTTGAAAAGGATGAAATTCAGTGAAAGATTCAGCTTTCTATCTATAATAGAAAAAAAGTTACGACCTATCAAAGTTTTCCAAAAACATCATAAGGGGGGGGTACCTTCTTACTAAAATGATGAAATTTCAATTTTTTTTTTTGTCGAGATTTTGTGTCCTACTGGTCCCTCGTGATACCCTGAACTCCATACACAAAATTATTCTCAGATTTGAAGCCGAAATCTATGAAAAAAGGCACTCGGAAAAATTGAAAAATTGATAAATCACCCCAAATTGCTTGACACGATTTTATCTCAGGAACTATAAATGCAAATGAGCTGAAATTTTGAGGGATTGTAGTCCTTTGAAAGGGATGAAATTCAGTGAAAGATTCAGCTTTCTATCTATAATAGAAAAAAAGTTACGACCTATCAAAGTTTTCCAAAAACATCATAAGGGGGGTACCTTCTTACTAAAATGATGAAATTTCAAAATTTTTTTTGTCGAGATTTTGTGTCCTATTGGTTCCTCGTGATACCCTGAACTCCATACACAAAATTATTCTCAGATTTGAAGCCGAAATCTATGAAAAAAGGCACTCAGAAAAATTGAAAACTTGATAAATCACCCCAAATTGCTTGACACGATTTTATCTCAGGAACTATAAATGCAAATGAGCTGAAATTTTGAGGGATTGTAGTCCTTTGAAAGGGATGAAATTCAGTGAAAGATTCAGCTTTCTATCTATAATAGAAAAAAAGTTACGACCTATCAAAGTTTTCCAAAAACATCATAAGGGGGGGGTACCTTCTTACTAAAATGATGAAATTTCAATTTTTTTTTTTGTCGAGATTTTGTGTCCTACTGGTCCCTCGTGATACCCTGAACTTCATACACAAAATTATTCTCAGATTTGAAGCCGAAATCTATGAAAAAAGGCACCCAGAAAAATTGAAAAATTGATAAATCACCTCAAATTGCTTCACACGATTTAATCTCAGGAACTATAAGTGCAAATGAGCTGAAACTTTCAGGGATTGTAGTCCCTTGGTTGGGATAAAATTCAATGAAAGTTTCAGCTTTCTATCTATAATAGAAAAAAGTTATGACCTTTCAAAGTTTTCCAGAATCTAAATCATAAGGTAGGTACCTTCTTACTAAAACGATGAAAATTCAAATTTTTTTTATCGAGATTTCATATTCTAATGGTCAATCAACATTCCCCAAACTCCATACACTAAATTGTTCTCAGATTTGAAGCCGAAATCTATGAAAAAAGGCATTCAGAAATATTGAAAAATTGATAAATCACCCCAAATTGCTTAATACGATTTTATCTCAGGAACTATAGATGCAAATGAGCTGAAGGGATTGTAGTCCCTTTATTGAGATAAATTTCAGTGAAAGTTTCAGCTTTCTATCTATAATAGAAAAAAAGTTATGCCCTTTCAAAGTTTTCCAAAATCTAAATCATAAGATTCTTACTAATGTTACGATTATTAACAAATACCCTGTTTTGAATGAGAAATTATTTGTCTCCTGGTACACACTTCCACCCAGTTTAGCATAAATCTACTTAAACCTAATGTCCTCCCTCAAACAAATAAACTATAAATTACCAATTTTCTTTTTTTCAATTTCAGGCCAAAACCAAAGTGAACCAGCCGGCAAATCCAGCATGGTGAATAGCGGCTCGTTCGATTCTGCGGACGGCAACCGTAATGGAAAGAGCCGTTGCGGCACGCATCAGCAAGTCGGCGGCGACGCCGCCCTCGGCTCTCAATCCTCCGACGCCGCCGACGACCCCAACAACAAAACTCCGACTCTCGAATCAGCTGACGGAGATTTGCCCGTATCCGCGATAGAGCCTACACCAACTAAAACGGAAATCAACGAATATGCGATTCCGTTAGAAGAAAAAGTCTTAGAAGAAAAACCGACAAGACAAGCGAGGAAACTGTTGTGTCTTTATTGCGATCGGACATTTGTCAGCGCTAATTTGAGACAGAAACATGTGGAACGGGTCCATTCTGTTAAACCCAACCGAAGAGTGAGTGCACGAAGGCAAAACCAACAATTATGTACGACTCCTTGTTCGCATTGTGATAAACTAAATACTGCTGAACACACTTTAAGCGATCTCTTTCAACATTTAGTCCAAGATCATCCAGCTAAATATTATGGATGCATTTCTTGCGAAGAAAGATTCCTCAACTCCTTCTACCTTTCCGAACACAACAGAAATAATCATTTTATGGAAATTAGTAATTTACCTGACCCATTGGAAACAAACGACAATGTTGAAGATACTTTAAAGGGTTCAATAACCCGAAGCAAATTGAGAAGCAAACCAGAAGAACCTTCACCAAATGAAGAAACTAATTTACCCAATAACAAAAAGAAAAAGAAATCCAAATTAAAAGACTTGAGAAACAAAAAAATCTCAATAAAAACCTCAAAAATAGCCATCAAAAGAAGCACAAGGCTACAACAACAAGCCAAGGAAATCGACTTGAACAAAAAACGAAAAGACAGAAAACTCACCAACAACACAAAACCCGAAACAATGACCAACAAATTAGCCGACAAATCCATAAACCCCTATCCAGAATTCGATAACTTTTACCGTGTAAAAAAAATCACCGACCATTCCATAGATAATCTAAAAATAAGCTCACTAACATTCGATGACGTTTTTGACAAGGCCTTTTTCAATCGCATCAAGTGCAATATCGAAGAAAACCTCCTACATCATATTGATGGTAAACTATTCAAAAACGAAGAATCAGAAAATAGAATTTCCAACTTTGAAAAAATCCCCACAGCCGCGCAAGAAATACAAAACCAAAACGCCGACAATTTCGGTTGCGAAATGTCCCTCAACGCCATCACTCCTGCGTCAGCTCTATCATTAAACTCTCAATTCGGTGAAGATTTCGAATCTCAAATAGAATACGGCTCTAAACCATCAAAGAAAAAACCGCAAATTAAAAGCGACGAAGTGCATTATAAATACTTCACTCGGAGAAAATATCAGGCAAGTATTTTACAACAAAAAGAAAATCGAGATCTTAGTAAGTTGGACATGTGGACACAAGTGCTCGTTAAAGAACGTCAAGAGAAGGTTTTAGACAAAAAGAAAAGTAGCAAAGAGCTTCAAGAATATACATCAGGCCAGGAATATAAAAGTAAAATAAAACGAGAAGAATTAAATAGGATTTTAGACAGGCGAGGCCCCTTTGAAGATCTCAAAGAGGAAGCAACTAAAAAAGCTGCCTTTGATAAACTAAACTCATCATCAGAAAATGATATTAGCCAAGAAGTCTTCACAGACGTAAGAGAGGTTCTCAACGACTTATTAAATCGCGTTTTTGAGGCTGTCAAGGAAGAAGACGAACCTTTAGAAGTATGTCTCAAGGAAATCGACAAAAGAGAAATCCCAGCCTTTTTGAATTTGCGTCGTAAAACTTCGCTAACTCAAGAAGAAATAGACAAATCGGATAAAATTGCCTTAATTTGTTCGTCGCAAGAGACTGAAAACTTCGAACTACCAACCAACGCTGTAAGAGGCAAAAACGAAACAATAGAACTAACAGGAGAATGGGCCAGGAGCCGCATGTACATCTGTGCCGCTTGCGGCGGCAAATTTTCCAACATGAAATATCTTTTGGACCACAAAAGTCTCTATCATCAAAATGTTTGGGTGCAACATTACGAGTTTGTGGGCAACCAAAGCGAATTGTACCGGCACTTGAGTATACCGAACTTAGGCAAAGTCGGTTTTGTTGAAGAAACGATTCCGTGCAAACAATTGTGGAAACGTAGCGAGGCTCGGTTGTGTACGAAGTGCGGGAAACGGTGCAATTCTTTGGGCGAGCTTCACAGGCATGTGCTGGAATGCGGCGGCGATTGGACCTGGATGTTGGCCAGGAAGAAATTGAAGTACAAACCTATGGGTGGGAAAACACGACGAAAACGAAAAGGTAGGTATTCCTATTCTATAGCTCTAAAATGTTTGTATTTTAACCGTGCTTTTCGTTTTTTAGTTTTTATTTTTATTATGTCCTAATAACGTTGGATTCAAGTGCAATAGATAATAATTCTTGTTTTGATAATTTATCAACACAAAATTCAAGGTCAAATGATGCTTTTTGGTTTTAGATTATATAAGGACAAATTTTAAATATTTTTTTTTGGTTTTTATCCTTTTTTATATGTATTGTATCTTATCAGTGGTTTTAAGTGCATTTTTCATTCTTGTCCAATAGTAGATATTTACATGGAGGTTTGTTTTCTATAAGCAACAAGCTTGAGAAAATGGTTCTAATTTTTTTGAGTATATTCAGGGTGTCCCCGTTCAACTGATCAAAAATGCTAGGGTATACAGGGTGTCCCACCGGGAACCAAATCGATCTATATATGAAAAACTGTATGCAGTAAATTTTTGAAAATTTGACAGTACTTATACCAACCAGCTAAAATATTTTCAAGATGGTGGCTCTTCCGGTTATACCGTAAGTAGACGTCAACTTGCTGATTTTAAATGAGATACCCTGTATGTGATTGCATATTTGGATTCTACATTAAATTCTGAGCAGATTTCATGTGATATACCCTATACCTGTTTTGGAAATTTTGACAGTTAAAAATTGACTTTTTGCCACTTTGACATGCTGTTAAACCTAAACGGTTAATTTAAGAGGAAAACCGATCTTATTTCCTATTTTAGATTTTCATAAACTATCATTTGACACTAACTTTGAATTTAACAGGAAAATAAATTTAACTGGAACTTACAATCATGGATTAAATTCAAAGTTGTTGTCAAATGATCATAAGCTACCTTCTTACTAAAACGATGAAATTTCCAGAAAAATTTGGTTGAGAGTTTGTGTCCTAATGGTCCTCTGGGATCCCCCGAACTTCTTACACTAAATTATTCCGAGATTTGGAGCCGAATTCTATGAAAAAAGGTACTCAGAAAAATTGAAAAACTGATATATCACCCAAAATTGCTTAACACGATTTTATTTCTGGAACTATAAATCCAAATCGGCTAAAACTTCCAGGGATTGTAGTCCTCTACTGGGATAAGAATCGCTGAAAATGTCAGCTTTCTATCTCTAAAAGAAAAAAAGTTATGACCTTTCAAAGTTTTCCAAAATCTAAATCATAAGGTACCTTCTTACTAAAACGATGAAGTTTCAATTCTTTTTTTATTGAGATTTTGTCTCCCAAACTCCATACACTAAATTATTCTAAAATTTAAAGCCGAGATCTATGAAAAAAGGCACTCGGAAAAATTGAAAAATTGATAAATCACGCCAAATTGCTTAACAGGATTTTTTCAGGGATTGTAGTCCTCTACCAGGATAAGAATCGCTAAAAATGTTAGCTTTCTATATCTAATAGAAAAAAAGTTATGACCTTTCAAAGTTTTCCAAAATCTAAATCACCTTCTTACTAAAACAATGAAATTTAATTTTTTTTTTATTGAGATTTTGTCTTCTAATGGTCATTTGGGATTCCCCAAACTCCATACACTAAATTATTCTAAGATTTGAAGCCGAAATTTATGAAAAAAGGCACTGAGAATCTGAGAAAAATTGATAAATCACCCCAAATTGCTTAACACGATTTTATCTCAGAAACTATAAGTCCACATGAGCTGAAATTTTCAGAAATTGTAGTCCTCTACTAGGATCAGAATCGCTGAGAATTTTAGCTTTCTATCTCTAATAGAAAAAAAGTTCCGACCTTTCAAAATTTCCCAAAATCTAAATCATAAGCAGCTACCTGCTTACTAAAACGATGAAATTATAAAAAAAAAAATCTTGAGATTTTGTGTTTTAGTGGTCCTTTGAGATATCCCAAACTACATACACTAAATTATTCTGAGATTTGGACTCAGATCCTATGAAAAAAGGCAAAGTTTATAAAAATCTGAGACAGGAATGTAAAATCGGTCTTCCTCTAAAAATAACCGTTTAGGTTTTACAGCCTGTCAAAGTTGCAAAAAGTCAATCTTCAACTGTCAATGTTCCCAAAACAGTTGAACTTAGGTATAGGCTATGTATATCACATGAAATCTGCTCAGAATTTTACGTAGAATCCAAAAATGCAATCACATACAGGGTGTCTTGTTAAAAATAAGCAAGTTGACGTCTGGTGGGACACTCTGTATAGAGGAACCATAGAGAAGTAGTTTGAGATAGGACACCGATGGTCGGAAGCGGAAGTGCGTCGTTTCCAAAATACAGGGTGTTGAAAACTTTTAGCAGAATTTATTGTCACTAAGCCATGATTTTTTTATGTTATTGCTGTGACAATCATATCTGGCTTTTTTACTATCATGGATATTGCAGTAGAAAAACAGGCTAATACTTAAAGGGATTGTGACCTTAAATAATGATTTAGGCTACTTAAATCAAGACAAAAAATCTAAGAAGTGAAAACCGCAGTCCTATATTCAAAATAGTCTCCGAGAAAACTCCTTGAGAAGATAAATTATGCAAGAACTCGAGCAAGAACTGGTAACTTCACAACCACCAAAATCGCATATTTTGTTCATTCAGTCGCCAGTGAACCGTATCCTATACTTTGAGTGGTTTCCGGCGTGACGTCACAAACATCTAGTTGTAACTTAAACCGCCCTTACTCGAAAACGACTCATCGTATGCGGTTTAAATATTTATTCTTAAATTTTTTTGCACTAAAACTTTAATCGAGACTTTAATTTTTGAGTCACACGCGCTTTAAAATTTAGGGCAATAAGTTTTAAGGTTTTTTCACCCGAAAGCGGTGCCTCAGAGAGCAAAAACTTGAGGGTCCTTTTTTGTTGAAATTAAATGATTATTTAAAAAAAAAAAAAAAAAATCGAAGAAACAGTGGCGTACAATTTTTTTTCAAAAAATTTAACACACATGTGCTGCAAGTTCGTCGCTGGACAAATCAAATCAACTGCAATTCCTTAAAAAGTTGCATCACCACCCATCATTTAAATCCTGGAAATTTCATTTAAACCGCTAAAAGCGTTTTTAATACAGAGGGAAAAATTTGATTTTTCTTGTAAAATTTCAACACCCTGTGTTTTGGAAACGACGCACTTCCGACCATCCGTATCCTATCTCAAACTACTTGTCTATGGTTCCTCTTTATACCCTAGCATTTTTGACCAGTTGAACAAGGACACCCTGTATCAATGTTCGAGGGTTATTCGGATCCAAGGCAATGTTATAGAGTGAAAACAACCCTAGGGCTGTTCTCAGTGTTTTCAGTCAATGAACTTCAGTAGCTGCATTTAAATTCAGTTTGAAGTCCGAGGGGGTTACAACTGGACCAAAATTTATACATGTATTGCGCATTAGATGCTTTTTTGAAGTAATTACGGTAATTCCAATGTGTAATGTTAAACATTGTTGTCTTTACATATTGGTAGAGTTTTCCAATGGTTAGAATTTTACGAGGGGTAGCTTACTCCCGAAATCACTGTACATTTTTATCCGAAATCGCGAACAGCGAAATCCTATCCAAAATCCCGGAATCCCAATCGAAATCCTTCTGAAATCCCAAAATCCGAATAAATTTATCGAAATTCTCGAAACCCTTAGTGGTATGGTGTTGAAAGTCGAATATCCGAAATCTTTCGAAATCCCTTGAAAATTGTCAAAATCTTATGCGATTTCCGAAATCGATTTACCTACAAATTCTAGTGAGTGAGCCGCACCTCGATAAAAATCTAAGTCAAAAAAGAATTTGAAGTTTTGCAGCTGCAAAACTATTGTAGTTGCATTAAAATCATTCAAAGGAAATTTGTAGATAATATAATTGGCTTCAAGTGAAGCTAATCACATTCAGATCGGATCAAAATTAACAAAGCTATGAGACAAAATGCTTGTTGGTGTCATTTTGGATAAAAATCTAAGTCAAAAAAGACTTTGAAGTTGCATTGAAAAATAATTCATAGGAGATTTGTAGAGAATTTAATTGGCATTAATTGAAGTTTAATTACGTATTGAAATTAACAAAGTTGTAAGTCAAAATGTGTTTTTCATTTTCATCCGAAATTCCTTGAAATTCTTTCGAAATCCTTTGGAAATCTCGAAATGCATTCGAAATCGCGAACATCGAAATCCTATCTGAAATCCTCATGAAATCCTAAAATCCTAACTGAAATCCTTTTGAAATCCCGGAATCCCAACCGAAATCCTTCTGAAATCGCGAAATCCCAATAAATTTTTCGAAATCCTCGAAATTCTTAGTGGTACGGCGTTGAAAGTCGAATATTCGGATGTTTCGAAATCCATTGAAAATTATCGAAATCTTATGCCATCTCCGAAATCGATGTACATTTTCATTTGAAATTCGTTAAAATTCTTTCGAAATCCTTTGGAAATCCCGAAATCTATTCGAAATCGCGAACAGCGAAATCCTATCTGAATTCCTTTTGAAATCCCGAAATCCGAACTGAAATCCTTCTGAAATTCCGGAATCCCAACCGAAATCCATCTGAAATCTCAACCGAAATCATTCTGGAAACCTGAAATCCCAATTTTATCGAAATCCTCTAAATCTTTAGTGGTACAACGTTGAAACTCCAATATCCGAAATCTTTCGAAATTCCTTGGAAATTGTCGAAATTTTATTTGATTTCCGAAATCGATGTACAGGGTGATCTATTATAAATGTCATTCCCTGCTAAATTTTTCATTTGAAGTTTTTGACAGAAGTGTCAAATACAAAAGTTTTAAGAAATTGTCAAAAGTTTTTAACGTAAGTCAGTTTTAGGCATACAGGGTGCGTCAAAAAAGTGCAGCAGTGTGAAGTTATATTTTTTTAAATGGAACATGCTGTATATTGTGCGCTTTTTTGTTAGTCCCCTTTAACCTGATTTCAACGATATATGGTTTGATATGTTTGTCTCTCGGTTTATCTCCAATAGTTATAAGGAAAAACGCGAAAACTCCTTCCTATAGGTCTCGCGTTATTTTTTTAAAAATAATAATAATAACTTAGACATCTGGATTTATTATAATATTTCACCTTGTATATTAATGAATAAAATTTGAACAATAAACTCTTTATGAAAAAAATTCTCTAAAGCTTAAATGGTATAATTTCTCCTTTTTCAATACGAAACCTTGAAAGGGGTTTTCATGTTTTTTCCTATAACTATTGAAGATGGACATATCAAACCTTATATCGTTGAAATTAGGTTGGAAGGGACTAACAAATAAGCGCACAATATACAGGGTGTTCCATTTGAAAAAATATAGCTTCACATTGCTGCCTTTTTTTGACGCACTCTGTATGCCTAAAACTGACTTAATTGAAATCTTTCGACAATTTCTTGAAACTTTTGTATTTGACACTTTTATCAAATATGTCAAATGAAAAAATTAGAAGGGGGTGTCATTTATAATAGATCACCCTGTACAAATTGTGGTGAGTGAGCCGCCCGCGCCCCTCGGAATTTTATTAGTTTATTAACCATCATAGGTTAATATTTTATCTCTGGATTTATCCTAGGTCAACAGTTGAAATGTTTCTGATCCAATGATTTTTGTTGATTCATAAAAAATTTAGGCTTTGTCCTACAGATTGTAGTACGTCCATTGTCGTAAGGCCATATGAAATTTTCTAGATCATATAAATAATTTTACATACCCAGGGTGAGCTAGACAAAAATTGTAGTAGGATATTTAGGTATTTGTTTTAAATGGGACACCCTATATATTGGCTCATATGAATGAAACAGGAGCAAATAGCAAATGCTCAATTACTCAAGTTTTTTGAGATAAACATATTCAGCTTTAATGCAGCAAAAAGAGATGAAGGTAGAGTGAAAGCATTTTGCTTTACTTTATTTATATGACTGATGATGTTATTTTTGGATTGTATGCATGGTGGTCTCGATGATGGTAGTATGGATACCAAATTTTGTACCACCATTATAACAACCTTTGAGTAACTCTCAAGTATAGTTGAGCTAGAACAGGAAAGTGAAATTCGTTTACTCCTATCTTCAGTTGTTTTCTCTGTGCAAATCGCTAATAACACACAAGCTTTCTAATTATTTTCTACCAATGTAATTCGCTCTGACTGGTTTGTGGTTTCTGTGAGAACAAACCTATATTATAGGGTGTCCCACTCGGTGTCCCATTTAAAACAATTACCTACATATTTTACGGTAAGTTTTTTTGCTCCACCCACTTCACCGTGTATGTGAAATTATTTTCATTTTATAGATACACAAACTTACCCAAAGATATTTTCAATATTAGGGTTGGTATTGTTAATATGAATATGATCTCTCAGTGAATATTTGGAAAATTCGAGGGTTAAAATCAACCGTAACTCCATTGAATGCGAGCGTAATTCCGCGATATTCGTATGTAATGCCTGTTAATGCCAACATAATCCCTGATTATACCCAGTAATGTCTCATGGTGCCAAAGTAATGCCACCTTAATGCCAGTAATTCCGCATTAATGCCAGTAATGCATCGTTATGCGCACGTAATGCTTTGTAATGCAATAAAATTTGTACAGGGTATTTGATTATATTTGGACCCATACCTTTACTATTTAATATAGAAAAAAAAATTAAATACAAAACTTGATAGTTTTTTTTTTATATTTTCTTTTAACGTTATCAGAAAAAACGAAATCGCATCGGAAAATGGAGAAACCTAGGCAAACTTTGGTTTTTTTTATTGGAATACCCTGTATATTTTGCAATAAAATGAAACATAATTATTTTCTTCCTGATTCCAAATATACCGGGTGGGGCACGAGCACGAAAAACTTTCCACCCAGGTTTTCTCAAGTGTTTAATCAAAAATCGCTCAGACACGTCAATTTTTGTTTTTTGGGGGACACATTTTATTGGTATTTTCACCCTCTACCTGTCAATCCCACAGGTACCTCCAAAATTTCAAATGGAAAGAGGGATCGAGTGATATATCATTTGGTAGCTATTTTCATTGAGATTATATCCCCGAAGTTTCAAGTTGCTACTATTAACGCTGCCGAAATGGCGGCATGTCAAAGTTAGGATAAATGCTTTTTTTCGATAATCTAAGCTGTATAGTTTTCACCTGTCACACCTATTCGTAGGTGTGACAGGTAAAAACCACACAGCATTTTTCCATTGATTTTTCCTAACTTTGACAAGCCGCCATTTCGACAGGGTAAATAGTAGCAACTTGAAACTTCGGGGATATAATCTTAATGAAAATAGCTATCAAATGACATATCTATCGACCCCCCTTTTCATTTGAAATTTTGTGGGTACCTGTCACCCCCACTTAGGGGTTCACAGGTAGGGGGTGAAAATACCAATAAAATGTGTCCCCCTAAAAACAAACAATGAAGTGTCTGAGCGATTTTTGATTAAACACCTAACACCTGAGAAAACCTGGTTGGAAAGTTTTTCGTGCCCCACCCGGTATGTACAATTCAATTTGTATAAAATCGATTCTAAGTCACATTTACCATCTATGTACCTGTTCCACCCGATCAAATGAGGTTTTCATCAAAATGAGAGTCACATTTAAATCTGGATAATTTTTTTTTGCAGATTCATTTAGACAATTGAAATACCTCTAAAACAAGGTATCACATGACCCATAGTGCCATTTAAGATTTTGAGGTTAGGGCAGCTACGGCCGGAGGGGTGATTCAGGGAGACCTGAAAAGTACCTTGTTTTGGTTCCCCCTTCCAACCCTCCAAACGGGTTTTTCTTTTTTTTATCGATTACCGTTTTCAAGATATGGGCCATTGACACTTTTCGGTGAGACACCTGGTATATACCGGGTGCCCACGAGATCACTTTCCGGCTGCCATTTTTTTATTTGTCCATTAATATCAACGAAACTTGGTAGGGTTGATATTCTATCCAAACGTCATTTTTATGCATTTATGACAAGTTTTCCTAACTTCCGGTTCCACCGGAAATGACCGGAACTTTTGCTTTTCAAATGGCACACCCTGTATATTTTTTGTTTTTCGGATTCTACAGGTCGTTTTACGTCCTAATGCACAATTTTTGAATCGAGTTGTGCCCAAATTTTGTTTTTAAATTAAGTTTTAATTTTTTAACTAGAGTGCCATGATCATCCTAAAATGACTCTACATACTTTACTTAAGTTCAGAAAACTACAAACTCAATTTTATCTTTGTAAACTTTTTTGATAGAGGGCTGTAAACTTCATTATTTTGGTATTTTTGCCCTAGCTCAAAAACTAGAATAGAAACATATCACTTTCATAACATTACTAAATGCAGTTTTTTAAAGCGAATCCAACCGAGGGGGTAACCACTCAGTAAATATGGTGTACAAGAACTGTAATTTTTTGTAAATTTTTGTAAATATCAGTAATTTTTAGTAATTTTAGTAATTTTCAGTAATTTTTGGTAATTTTTAGTAATTTTTAGTAATTTTTAGTAATTTTTAGTAATTTTTGGTAATTTTTGGTAATTTTTGGTGATTTTTCAATAATTTTCCAGTAATTTTTTATAAATTTTGAAGGGTATTTTACAAAAACGTTTCTAAAAAAATTATTCTGGAAGTTTTGTGGAAAAATAAAATCTATACCGAGTGGGTCAATGCTTGAGCTCAAGCCAATGAAAAGAAAACGAATTTTTCATATTTATCGTCAGTTAAGAAAAAAGGCTCCGAAATGTTAATTTTTATTTCTGAGGGGAAAACTTTTTGCAAAGAATTTTAACTCGAGGCCTAGGGGGTAGGTACCTATACGTCGCGTCGTATACGAAAAATTGTAGGTACGGGTGAAGGGTGAAACCATAGATAAGGGTGGAGCTCACCCCTCTAGGGGATGGTAGCAATGGATGGGAGTGATAGTGTTGAAAATACGCACAAAAGTGTTCCCCGCGATAGAAAAATTGACGATAACATATCGATACGGCTGGAAATCCCCAATAACCGGAAGGCGGTCTTCATTGACAACAACCTGGGGTTTTTGCTTTAAAAACTGAAACTCCACAACTCCACGTAAAATTAAATTTTTGAGGTTAATTACACTCTGGCTCTGGCACGTACCATCGTCACCAAAGGTAACTGGGACAGCATCACATTAGCTCTTGTCCTATTATATGAATTTTATTGTCAAATATTTGTCAAACTATGCATTAAATTCATTGAAATGAATGACAGTAGAATTAGTCCAGGAAATTATTATGCATTATTTGTGTCCCAGTTACTTTTGGTGACGATGGTACATGCCACAATTTGAAGAGCTCCATTGAGGTACAGAACCAAGGATGATACACACTACTACTACTGTACTACAGGACATAGAGCTACAGGATGGCCTATCCTCATAGGCCAGTGTGTAACAAATCCCCCACCTTACGCTAAACTACCAGTTGTGACGTAGACAGCATGTTATTTCTTGCCTTGACGTAGGCTCTTTAAACAGCTGACGACTTAATTATGACGTCGGAACTGGTTTATGACGTCGGAACTGGTGACACACCAATATGGCGACGATTACCAAAAACGACGCTGAAAAGCAATCCTGTAGGTGTGTATAATCCTTGCAGCTAACAACTCAATTATGACGTCGAAATGGTTACACACCAATATGGCGTCGATTACCAAAAACGAGGCTGATAAGCAATCTTGTAGGTGTGTATCATTCTTGGTATAAAAACGCCTTCTACAACTCAACTGTCAATATTACATTCCTTCCCATAACGTGTGAGCTGTGAACTAATATTAGGCGAGTTCGGGTAATTCTTTGCTAGTTAAAGGATGACATCATTGACGGAAGCTCAAGTGAGCTTCCATTTGAAGCCATAGAAGATCAAGAACGATAAACCATAAGACGATAGTCGCTTTTCGTAAGCGCCGCGTTCGCCAATTTAGCCGACCGCATAGGTTAATGACCAGACGCGTGACGTCGTACTCCGGCCCACCGATCCAAAAATTTGGTATTTGTTACATTGCTCGACATTCCTCTGCAATGAAAATTCGAGAAGTTTAATATAAAACTTATCGAAATTTATCGCATTAAAAGCCTATTTTGGCATTGGCGCATCATTAAATGGCTAAACCCAAGATTGTTTGAGAGAGGTCGGTTGCCTGATAGCTTTATGACGTCATCCGGGGTCCTTAACACAATGCAAATCTCCATAAGGCTCCGCAGACGCGTCATCAGGTTACTCACTATAAGGCAACTTATAAACTTCAGGATTAAACCATATTATCCTCCTATAGCAATAACAATAACGCATAAGACTTGTTTCGAGTGAGCCAGGTGACGTCCCTGGAGCAGCGCGTGCCCCCGCTAAACTGGCGGAAAAATATCATTGATGAAACCATTCTCTGTGGTTTATCTTTCTTGATTAAAGATCACCTGCTCTATCCAAGGCTCCTAAAGTTGATAGGTTGTCTGGTAATGGGCAACTTGATGACGCATCTGGGGTGCCTTATGGAGATTTGCATTATGTTGAAGCATCTTAAATGACGTCATGCAGTTATCCAGGCAACCTGCCTCTCTCAATAATAACCTTGAGGTCTATCGTCTTTTTGCTCACGCAGGATTAACTGAACTCGCCTATTCTATAAACGCGATGATGCGTTACCAACGGAACGTGCGCGCGCACGCGTATTTGTAATTTCTGGAGCCCTTATTTGAAATCATTGTATTTGTGAGTGTGCCTCTGGTCCCTCTTGCGAATTTTCCGCTTACAGTGCCATATCTTTATGCCATTTTGGTATTTTAGTTTTGGTAGGAATATTATTTTGTTTTTTTTGTGTGTATTTGTGAAATTGTGGAAAAGTACTCATGGAGAAAGCAATGGAGCAAGAGTTAGATTGCACCGGGGCTAATTTAGATTCGGACGATATTTTTTTACTCAATTTGGAACAAGAAATGCAATTTAAGATTCCCGAAACTTTAAGAAACATTTTAAAGGTGATGGGTTTATGCAATAATATCGCACTAGACAATTTTGAAGAGAGCCAAATTACTGAAATAGAAAATTTCATTAAAAACGAAGTTTGTAACATTATAGATAAATCTGAGATTCAGAAATATGTTGGACCTATTTACAAGAACCATCCAGAAAAGTTTAAATTTGTCATTGGTCATAAAAATATTTTGTTAGCAATAATCAAGCATCATCAAAAAAGGAAACTTAAACCCTCGTTTTGTAAACAAAGAAACGACTTTGGAAATAGCCAAACGAACAGCCTAACAAAAAATCGAGCAAAAAATGTTTCAACCGACGTTTCAACTGTAGACCGAGCTATAAACCTTACGCAACAAAATAAAGCCCTCTGTATTTTAATTAATAAATACTTCAAAGAAACATTTGAAAAGGAATCTAGAGATGACGTTAAAAAAAAAATTGTTGAATTTAGAAACGGACTTAAACATTACGACTACAATAGTTTTTTAGAAGGCGATTCGCCCGCCTGTAATATAGAATGCCCGAGATGTAAAAATACAATTAAGGTAATTATCACTTAGCAAGTCGCTATTCCAGTAATTTCCAAGGTAATTTATTAATATTTATAAATTCAATTTCAGGTAAAGCAGATTCAAAAATCCAACAAATTTTTTTGGATTGCATCAAATTTTTATACGCATGTACAGAAGCACTTAAATTCCGACGATAAATCAAAAGTAAGGCCCACAAAAAAGAAAAAAATTTCACTTGAGGTATCCCAAAACCAAAAATCGAGCCAAAAATCGATAACATCCTTTTGTATTCCTCCCGGTATTCCTCGATATAGTCAAAACAAAGATATTGTAAATCCTTCTAAATCTCTTCCCAATGAACCTACTCCTGGAACATCTGGAACAACCTACGGAATTAAAAGAAAAGTAGAAGAACCAGCAATGTTATTTAAAAAACGACCACATCCAATACCATCATCAAATTCTGAATCTGATACCGAGCCAAGTCCAGAGCGAAGCTATAGGAAAACTGCATCATCTCCTGAAATAAACGAGGAAATAACTATTAATTCCTCAGATAGTTCTGAATCAGAGCCTGAAAATACACAAAGCTCGATTACTCTGGGCTCAGAGTCTCATAATAGCATGAGCATGGATAGAGAAAAGCTCGGAGAGAAGATTGCAAGCAAGGCTACAAACATTGTTGATAACAATGATAACACATCATTGAGCCCGAGATTGAGCCCATCATCTACAGATTGTATTATTGATTGTAGTTCTGCAAAAAGTTATCAGATTAAAGAACCCGAGAAAAAATCTGAAAAATGGAAGCAGAAAAAATATTCTCGTACTAGTAGAACAAGAAGAAGCCGAGAAAACATTTCTGAAAAGTCACAAAAATCGCAAGAATTAATATCCAAATACTGTGAGCCTGTGAATAGAATAGCAAAACTTATAGAAGAAAATAAAAATTTAAGAGAGATGTTATTGAGCCAAGTAAATTTAAATACCGAAGATAAAAACCGAGATAAAAGCCAAGAAGGCAACAGTGAAGAAGACAACAGAGTTTCATGCTCGGTTTCATATTTGATTAAAACTCTTTATAAGACTGCAATCGATAATTCAAAAAAAAAGTCAAAGCAGAGTAATCGGTATGATGGGGACTTAAAAAAACTTTGCACCTATTTGTTTTTGGTGGGTGGAAAGTTATTATATGAAACGCTTTACGCTAATCTGCAAAACTCAGTGCCCTCAATTACCACCATAAGGAGATCACTAGAAGATGAATTCATTGAAGAAGGTGTATTGAGAATAAATGAGTTGGCGAAATTTTTAAAGAAACGTGGTCTTCCAAATGTTATTTGGATTAGTGAAGATGGGACCAAAATTACACCAAAAATCGAATATGATCCAAAGACAAATAAAATTGTTGGCTTTGTGATACCTCTCAAAGATGGCATGCCATTAAAAAAACATTTTCTAGCTACATCTGCAGCCAAAATTCAAAGTTATTTTCACTCAGAAAATAAATCTGATTACGCTTATGTTATGATGGCTCAATGTCCAGTCGATAAAAGCCCCCCTTTTTGTTTGGGACTTTTTGGTACCGATAATAGGTTCACATATCAAGATGTCCTAGATAGATGGAAATTTATAGAAACTGAATGTAAAAAATATAATATTAGTGTTTTAGGATATTCTTCTGATGGAGATACACGATTAATGAAAGCCATGCGTTTAACAACATTGCTGGGACATAACTCAAATATCTGGGAATGGTTCCATGTCTCATTTGAAAGAAAAATGTGTGTACAAGACACAGTTCATATTGGAACAAAATTACGAGTCCGATTTCTTAAAATCGATCAACCACTACAAATGGGAGAATATATTGCAACTCCAGAGCACTTAAAAGATGTCATTCAAAACCACAGCAAATCACTGCATTTTCTAACAGAGTCGGATTTGTCTTTAGATGACAAAATGAATTTTGAGGCAGTGGAGAAAATCTGTAAAGAAAATGTTAGAGAACTATTAAATAAAGGCCCAGATGAAAATTTGGGAACCATTATGTATCTCAAAATAATAAGTTATGTCCTGGAAGCATTTTTATCAAAAAATCTGTCAGTGAATCAACGAATACACTATATGTGGTATTCTGTATTTTTTCTAAGAATATGGCGTCAATGGCTCAAAAAAGAAAATGGACTGTCATCTACCAAAAATTTTATTTCAGCAAATGCATATCTCTGTATTGAAATCAACGCCCATGCTCTTATAAACTTAGTGAGGCTCTATAGAAGTAATATTACTTTTCAGGGAGTGGATTTTACTCCATGGTTATTTAGTTCACAGCCCTGTGAACAAATTTTTAGAGCCACGAGGTCCATGACATCCACGTTTTCAACGATTGTAAACTTTAGTTTACTGGGAATTATGAACCGGTTGGCAAAAATTGAAAAGCTAACAAGCATTATAAATGATCTAAAAAATACTCACATATTTCCTAGAGAACAATCTTCCAGACAAGGACGAGGAATACAAGCGAAACCGACTTTCCCTACAGCTGAAGAAATCGATAATATTTGCACCAACGCACTCAAAGAAGTTCTAGAAGATCAAAAGAGATTAGGAATTGATAGCACTAATAAAAGTCATTTAAACATAGCTCTTTTTGGTACGCAGTCAGATTATTTCCAAGGCGAAACTCGGGAAGATAACATTGAAAACGAAGAAGCGAACGAAGATTTATCTTGTAAGCCAATTTAACTCTTAAAACCTATCCGAGTATCTAATAGAAAATAATATTATAACTAATTAGAAAATTAATAAGCATGCTATACCTATTAGTTGTATCAACACAATATCAATAAATTTTGGAAATTGCATGTGATGGGGACTCGCTTTCTAGACCCAACCCTCAGATCTAGTTGATATATGAGTTGCATGCATTTTCTACTACGTTAACTATAAAATATTATTCTCTACTCACTAAATGACAAAGAAATAATCACTCAAAGAATCGTCTCTACATCCTGTGTTAGTTTAAGATTTTTTTAAAAATAATCAGTTGTGTTTTTAGTTTTCTCTGGAGGCTTTTCGATTTCAATAAATGAAGAAAGCGTTGCTAACCAATTGAATTTCGAAACCAATTGGGCTTTATCTAGATTGGATCAAGGACTTAATGAAGAATCTAACAATGATGAAGAGGGCTTGGAAGACAGTTCAAATATTGTACCTGAAGAGATTCTGAGCTTCGATTATAAAATTTCTCTAAAGGATTACCAAAATGCAGATGTTAGTGAGAATAGCCCATATGTACTATTAAAATTGGGAGAAAAAGTTTCCACAGTTAAGAAATCTACTCTCTGTTGGCTTTTCACAGACAAAATATCCAGGTTTGTAATTTTGGAGGCATATACGGGACTAAAGTGTCTTTTCATCCTCGAGGAATTTTCTCCCTCGCGTAGGCTACAAACCACAGTTTGTTTAATCAACTCACAATTTTTTGTCATATTATCATGCCTCATTTTTTATGATATGAACGTTCATTGCAATCATTGCATTAAGAAAGGTGTCATGACATGACATAATATTGCAAGATAGGTAAACCAATTTAAACAAACAGTGGTCACACCAGGATAAAAAGTGCAACTTGAATTGTTTATATACTCGTTTACACCTATTGTTTTTTAGTTTACATTGCATCATATCTTATCAATATTGTCTCACATTATTTTTGTAGAATAAGCAGTGATAGACTGCAGAGGTTTCGAAATCATGGCTCTATTTCATTAATACCACATACCCAAGAAATCGAGCAAGAAATCATTCCTGAAAAGTATTATGCAGTATACTACACTGAGCAGTGGTATGTTGGAAGGATTCTGGAAATTGAAGGAGTTATGTGTACCGTGAAATTTCTACATGCTTCATTAAATACATTTGTCTGGCCAAAGAGGGATGATATTGCAAAAGTTGAAAAAAAGTATCTCTTCTACGGACCCCTAAATATGGTTGGCATCAGCCCAATGGCAATATTGGAAAATGACAGGCAAGCAATCGTTGGAAAATATAAAGATTTAAAAAAAAAAGAAAATGCTCTGGAAAAAAATACCAATTGAATCGAGAACGTATTTGAATGTACCTATATGTGTTTGCTTCTTTACTACCTTTCCTTTAATTATATTTGTTTAAATGAATCATGGCCTATTATTTTTTTATTCACCTTACCTCAGATTTTTCATAGTAAATCAGAGAGTGCTTTGATTACAAAAACATATAGTCTGTCGATTTTAATCTGATACTCCAAAGGAATGTGAGCTGGTAGCTTCCTACATTAAAACGCGAATGGTTACCTAACGACTTACTTGTTTTTGCCTTATGAAACATTTCCTCGCTCCTCATACGGAAAGTGTCAGATTAAAAACGACGGACTTTACGTCGCATTATTATTTCTTTATTGGTCGAGATTTTTGACCAAGTTTTCGACATTACAAAATGCAATGACAAAATTGAAGAAAAATATTGCTGAGACATACGTTTAAAAAACCCGAGAAAAAACATAGCCATCTTTGATTTTTTTTTTGAAAACCCATCACAATTGACACAAGATTAATTTCTTCTATCATAATAAAAATTCTAGAAAAATTCAATAATAATGTTTTAAAACTATTTTGTCATTTTTCAAATTGACAGTAATTTATTTTACTAATGAAATAAAGTGCACTTTAATGTACAGGGTGGCCCGTTTAAGAGGGGCCTATACCTTATCTCGAAATCTACAAGGGCTGTAAAAAAAATTTAAATACAAAAGTTGTTTCTAATAATATTATCTACAACTTTTTTGTATTTTTTTTGGTGTCACTCTACTATATACAGGGTGGACAAATCAAATTTAATTTTTTTAAATGGAACACCCTATATTTTAATACATTTTTAAATAGCTATTTGAAAGACAAATTCAACGGTATACTGGTCATGTCTCTGTGATATACCGTTTCGAACTTATTAGCGACTATCTTCAGGATTTGGCGTAATTTTCAACAGTCATTGTTACGTTACTCATAAACTTTTTAAACTTTTTTTTGCATGATATTTTCTTTAAAATCATGCTCTTCTTCAGATTATAGTCAAATTTGAAATATTTGTTTAAAAAACGTGGTGTTGCCACGTTTTTCAGGCCGAAACGGTGCATCACAGACCCATTTCTAGTATATCGTTGAATTTGTCTTTTAAAGGGCTATCCAAAAACTAGGAGGTCCCATTTGAAAGAATTGTTGAAAAATTTAACATTTTGCAAAACGTGGCAACACCGCGTTTTTTAAACAAATATTTCAAATTTGACTAGTCTAAAGAAGAGCATTATTTTATAGAAAATATTATGCAAAAAAGAGTTGAAAAAGTTTATGAGTAATGTAACAATGACTGTTGAAAATGATTCCAAGTCCTGAAGATAAGTAAGCTAATAAGTTCGAAACGGTATAAAACAGACACATGACCAGTTTATCGTTGAATTTGTCTTTCCAAGGGCTATTTGAAAATGTATTAAAATATAGGGTGTTCCATTTAGAAAAATGAAATTTCATTTGTCCACCCTGTATATAGTAAAGTGACAACAAAAACAATACAAAAAAGTTGTAGATAATATTATTAGAAACAACTTTTTTATTCACATTTTTTTCACAGCCCTTGTAGATTTCGAGATAAGGTATAGGCCCCTCTTAAACGGGCCACCCTGTACTAGTAGGTACCTTCTATATAAAAACTACATATAAAATCAAGTTAGAAATGATGTTAAGGGGTTTTAAGTAATTTTGGTAAATGTGTGTAATTTCGGTAATTTTAGTAAATGTGTGTAATTTTTTTGTAATTTCAGTAATTTTAGTAAATGTTTGTAATTTTTTTGTAATTTCAGTAATTTTAGTAAATGTATGTGTAATTTTTAGTAAATATTGGTAATTTTGGTAAATGTTTGTAATTTTTGGTAATTTTGTAAATATCATTAAATATTTTGTAATTTTTTGTAAATATTATTTTGGTGTACACGATTGTTCGGAGTGGTTACCCCCTCGAATCCAACGATATAATACACTACGAAATTTTTCTTAATTTTCGTTCAAATATTTCTGTTTTATTATGTAGGTAATTTTTTTTTTCTACTTGAAATTTAATTTTGAAAACGAAATTTGGACAAAACTCAATTTAAAAGTGGTACCTTAGGACGTAAAACGATCTGTATAATCCAAAAAACAAAAAATATACAGGGTGTGCCATTTGAAAATCAAAAGTTTCGGTCATTTCCAGTGAAACCGGAAGTCAGGAAAAATTGTCCTAAATGAATAAAAATGGCGTTTCGTTAAAATATCAAGCCTACCAAGTTTCGTTGATATCGATAAACAAATAAAAAAATGGCAGCCGGAAAGAAATCTCGTGGGCACCCGGTATATATTTGGAACAGAGCTGGGCAGTAGCTAGCTACTAAGTAGTTAAGCTACTAACTTAGCTATTTTTTTGGTAGCTTATTCAAGCTACTTCTTAAAGAAAGTAGCTTGTAGTTGTAGCTTTTGGTAATGTGTTCCATGTATTCATAAGCTACTGTGAAAAATAGCTAGCTACTAAAACAAGCTACTTAAGTTCAAGCTACAATTATCATTTTTTTCGGAAAAATCTTAGCCTGCCTTGTTTAGACTAGTTTCGACTTATCTCTGTCTGTACCTATGTCCTATGTGTTCTGTTTTATTCTCGCATTCGCAGATCACTGTGATCAAAGTGAACTTAATAAATGTCCAGTGGTTTTTGTCATGAAAATATGAAAACTGCAGTTCCTAGAGAAAATTAAAATTTTATTTTCGTATGATGATATAATGAAATTAAATTAGGTAAAGTTCGCCTTACGAGTCTAGCACTATGGAAGGAATGCGGATAAAAAAATTGCAATATTGTCTATTTGACTTCCAATAGAAAATACCTTAATATTCATCTATGTTACACACCTACATTTATAGGAAAAAAGTAATATTTAAAAACGCGGCGCGCACGCCTATGACAGGCAGCATAAAGCTCGAAATGAATGGCGTTATTCCCCCTTGCCCTTCAGACGTCGTTGTGCTAGACTCGTAAGGCGAACTATAAGTTACATTGATGGTGGCGATTGTGCACGTTTTTTTGTTTTTATCAATTTAACTTTTAAAAAAGTAGCTTAAATAGTAGCTTTCACTAGTTCAGTATGTAGTTAAGTTACCAATAGCTTAGCTATTTTTTTTAAGAGGTAGTTGAGCTACTAAGTAACTTAGCTACCTACAATATAAAGTAGCTTGTAACTTGTAGCTATCTTTCATTGCATAATATACAGGGTGTTCCATTAAAAAAAGTAGAAATTGACTAAGTTTCTCCATTTTCCGATGCGATTTTGTTTTTACTGATACCGTTAAAAAAAAATAGAAAAAAACTGTCAAGTTTTGTATTTAAAATTTTTTTCTATCCTAAATAGTAAAGTAAAGGCTTTAGGTATGGGTCCAAATCTCAGAGTAACACTATATAAATAGAGAGGGCAAGTCATTCATGAAATCGTTTGGTTTCTGCGGCCAACAATCCTAAACGACAATAGTGGAATAATGAATGAACTACATGAAGTGGGGATAAGATTGCGGACAATGCGGACCAATTACAAACAAAACCCGTTTGACATTTCTTACTATAAATACTACGGCGCATTCGCGATTATGGTCGGGCTTGCTCTGGCAATATTTGCATCCTTTTTTATCTGGTTATCTTAACAAAGATAAAACGATTCAGGTGGGCGTTCTAGACGAATAGAACCAGACTCCGAGATTTTAGGCAGTGTTGCCATTTTCAGCTAGCACAAATTCCTATCCAAATTTTAATAATTTTATTGTGATAATAGGTTATTATTTTATATAATAATTATTCCTATTCCATTTTGGAAAGCACTGCGATATTTTATGTTATAATTGTATATACATATACCTAATGTCCGCCCAGCGACTCTGTGTCTACGGGGCAACGGTAAGGGGAATGCAGTTGTTAAAAAAATGGCTGATTTCATTCATAAAATACCCAGCTGCGTGCGGAACTTTTTGCGGAAATATAATATTGTATTGCAACTCGTACACGAAAATTGACAATGACCAAATCCCCGCCACTGGATATTTCAATATATATCGATATTCCAAGATGGGAGGATACAATGACAGGAGCTCTGGCCAATAGGGAGACGTGAGGTGACGTTAGCCCACTGACAACCGCATGGTTGCCCGTGGCAACGGCGATTCTGCCAAAAACTCTACCAATAGGTTCATCCAGGCTGAATGCTTGCCAAATTGACAAAAGCTGATGGTATCTTTGGAAAATGTTCATTTTGTTATTAGGCAAAATTGAAGAAATCAGTTATTAAAATAAGAATAGATCTTTAGCGTTTCATTATTGTTATCTATATTTTGTTATTAAAAAATGGATTTTCACATGAACTATACTTCATGCCTAGTATTTTTGCTTTTTTATAATTAAACGTGGCAACATCGCACATTTACGTCCGAATTCCTTTCGTAGACTCAGAACCGCTGGGCAGACAATATCTAGGTTTTTATATTTACGATATTTTTTTTTCAATTTACAATTCCATTTTCCCTGCAACTTAGGACAATTTATAAATATGGCACATCTGCAGTAAGTGTCCGCAAGTGATATTAGAATGGGAGTCAATGTTTGGGGCATATTTTAATCATAATAAACCTATCTATTTCATGTATTAATCTGAGGTCCAAATATAATCAAATACCCTGTACATGTATTGCCACCAGTTGTTACCCCCTCGTCGAAGTCCAATTTGTCTTGAAATTGACGTGCTTGCCATATGGCGGCACGAGTGGCGGCAGCACAGATCCATTTACATTGAAATAAATTTGAAGTTCACTTCGAAGTGCACTTTAAATTTGGGCGAGCTGCTTGTCGAGGGCAAACAGAAATTTGTGAAATGTCAAAATTCTCATAAAATTCTGACGTTTTGACTTGACGTTTTTTCTCAATTTCCAATATCAAATAAAGTGAATTTTGGTCTGCAAAGTAGGTAAATGATAAAATATCAAATATCACAGTTTGACGTATGATATTTTATCATTTGATTGCAGAACAAAAATGTCAAGTCAAAATGGCAGAATTTTATGAAAATCATGATGATAACCCCTCGTTTTTATTCTAATTGGTGACTTCACCGATGAGTTACCTATCTTTGTTTAGTGAATGGAAAATGACAATGACTGACATAGAATGGTGGATCCATTGGTAAAATTTGATGAGATACATTGCAGAAAAAAAATGGCAAGTCAAAACGTCAGAGTTTTATGAGAATCATGATGAATAATCTAAAAATTTGACATTTCACAAATTTCTGCTTGCCCTCGGCAAGCAGCTCGCCCAAATTTGAAGTGAACTTCAAATTTATTTCAATGTAAATGTGATGTAAATGTGAAGATTTTGACATTGAAAACTTTGAAACATAAACAATAACGCTTGACCCTGATTGGTCGCAAAATGAGGTGTTTCTGCAGGTTGACATCAGTTTTACAATAGCGGCCAATAAGTTTGCATTGCATTGTTTATGTTTCAAAGTTGACAATGTCAAAATCTATCTTGGAAAAAAATAAAGTATAGTAATTATGTTGGCAACACAAGCCTTTTCTACATAAAAAATTTGAAAGCATTGACAATTTTACATTGCATTGCCAACACAATGTCACTCGAAATGTCATTTTGACTTTTATCTTTCAAAAAAAAACAGACTTTATCTGTGCTGTCGCAATATGACAAGCACGTCAATTTCAAGATAAATTGGAGTTTGAACTTAAACATTAATTGTTGACCAGAGCTGCTTTCGGGTGCCACCCTTTAAGCATTCCCGAGTTACTCTGAAGTACTCCAGCTACAGATTGACCCGTTCGGTTTCAAGCGTTCGAGTACCAAACGCATGGAATAGGACAGGTCACTGACAGATGTGAAGTGTTCTAAGAGCACCCGAAAGCGGCTATGATTGGGTTATTGGGTGATATGTATCACATGACGAAAAATAACTCGCATATAAAACTGTCAAAAAACTTTCAATAGTAATATAACGAGTGCAATGGAAATTATTGATAATTGATAATAAAAGAGCACGAGTGCACGTAGTGCACGAGCCTTTTTCAGTTAAAAACGCATGAGTGCAAATTTCCCAAAAATTATCAATATATTTCCATTGCACGAGTTGTATTTAATGAGAGAATTTCATGTATCAAAAATTTAAATTTTTTGTCAAAAAATGTCAAAACACCAGTTTTCAGACCAGTTACTATGCAATGGCAGCAAATATCCAGTTAAGTTCCATAAAATTTTGTAGAGGGCGCGAGTGAACGGAGTGCTTTGAATTTTGGCGGTAAATGTCAATAGTTTTAAACCGATTTAATAAGTGGAAGGAAAGATGACTGCATATGAACAATGAACAGTGAATAAGTTAAAATATCTTCCAAAACGTTCAGTGGCCCTTAAAGAATATTTTAAAAAGTGTCAGCATCAGCTTGTCTCGAAACCACACATCAAATTAGACTTTTGAGGTTAAAATTACATTTGATTATTCACGCGCCAAAATTTAAAAAGCTCCAAGTACCTACAGAAGCGCCCTCTTCAATTCAACTGTCAATATTACATGCCATTATCTGATAATTTGCACTAGTGCAAATTATCGGTAATTCCAATCTGATTCGTTCAAATCAACAATCAAAACATGTCAGTTTATTGTTGAAATATCAGTTTTGACAGATGTATGAAATTCTCAGTGAAATTGATAGATTTCAATTTCATTTATAAATATTCTGTCAAATTTCAGTTTGTTGTTATTCACCGCGAAAAATGCCCTTTATAGTTTGTTTTTTCAATTTTCCATGAGTCTTTTCAGAGAAGAATCAGAAAATTCGCAAGGTAATGGAGATCCAAAGTTTGTAGAGTCTTTTCAAAAAGCACTAAAACATTGTCGAGGATCTCAGAATTCAGAATCCCAGGAATCGAAGAAAAATAGAACATTTTTTAAAAAACAAATCAGGATCTAAAGATCTCAAAAACCAGATAGAATCCAAAGATTATGAGTATCTTTTTTGAGGAGAATCGGGAAGTTTGCAAAATAATAATTCATGATTAAGGACTTTGAGAGTCTTTTCAGAGAAGAATCAGGAACATAATGAAGGAATGGAATTTTAAGTTCTTAGATTTTTTCAAAAAAGCACCAAAAAATTTTCATAATTCAGAATCTCAGGATTTTCTCAAAGAAAAACAGTACATTTGCAAAAAAACAAATCAAAATTAAAGAGTTTTAAGAAATCAAACAGAATCCAAAGATTCTGAGTAGAGAGAAGGAGTTTGAGGAAATTAGTAAAGCAATGAAGAATTGAGAATTTTAAGTTTTAAGACCTTCTCAAAAAAAGCACCAACAAAATTTTGAAATTTTCAGGAAACTGTACCTACAAAGGAAACTGTATGATTATTCAAAAACTGTACATAGGATTGAATTCATACTAACATGGAAAATCAGGAGCTTCCAGAACATTTGCAAAAGAACAAATCAAGATTTATGAGTCTTAAAAAATCAAACAGATTCCAGAGATTTTGGGAATCTTCCCATAGAATAATGAGGAAGTTTGGAAAATAATGATTTGCAAGTCTTCTCAGAGAAAAATCAGGAAATTAGTAAAGCAATGATTCAAGAATGAGAATCTTGAGTGTTTAGAACTTTTCAAAAAAGCTACAACAAATTGTTGAGGTTCTCATAATTCAAAATCCCAGGATCTTCTCAAAGAAAAACAAAACATTTGTGAAAAACAAATTAAGATTTGAGAGTCCCAAAAAATCAAACAGAATCCGAAGATCCTGAGAATCTTTTCTAAGAAGAACCAGGAAGTTTGCAAAATAATAATACACAATCAAGGACTTTGAAAGTCTCTTCAGCAAAAAATCGGGAAATTAGTAAAGCAATGATTAAGGCAATAATTCAGAATTGAGAATCTCAAGTTTTTAAAATTTTCTAAAAAGCACCAACAAATTTTCAAGGTTTAGAATTCAGAATTTAAGTATCTTCTCAAAGAAAAACAGGACATTTGCAAAGGAACAAATCAGAATCTAATTATTTTAAGAAATCATACAGAATTCAAAGATTTTGTGAATCTTCTCTTAGAACAACCAGAACCAATTTAGAATCTTAATTTTTTAGAGTTTTTCCCAAAAAAAACAAATTGTTGAGGTTCTTAAAATTCAGAATCCCAGGATTTTCTCAAAGAAAAATAGAACATTTGCAAAAAAACAAATCAAGATTTGAAAGTCCTAAGAAATCAAAGAGAATCCAAAGATCCTGAGAATCTTCTCCTAGCAGATTCAGGAAGTTTGCAAAATAATGATACTTGATCAAGGACTTTGAGAGTCTTTTTATTGAAAAATCAGAAAATTAGTAGAGCAATGATTCTTGAGTCTTTAGAAGAAACGAATGAGAATCTAGAAATCATAATAATCAGACAGAATCCAAAGACCCAAAGAATTTTCTCTGATAATAATCAGGAAATTTGCAAAATAATGATTCACGAAATTAGTCAGGCAATGATTCAGAATTAAGATTCTTCAGTTTTTAGAACTTTTCAAGAAAGCACCAACAAATTTTCGAGGTTTCCAGAATATCAGATTCCCAGGATCCTTTAGTCTTTTCAAGGAAAAACAGCAAAATTTGGAGATTCCAAGAACTAGACTGGATTCTGAGCTTGTGCGAACGAGGATGTTTGTAAAGTAATGACTTCAGGATCTGAGGTCTCTGAGTTTTTTTTATAAAAGCCTCAAGAATTTTACGAAGAAGAATTTCAACCAAATTTCAATATTTTAAAGGTATCATTATTGCAAAAAAAAGATTGAAATGTAAAGAGGATTGTATGTCTGTGATAGCAGATATAGCTTGTCAAAGTACGTAGGTCCTGCTATGCTATATGCATGGGAAATATCCCTACGTAGATTTTCTTGAATATCTCGAAAAATACTAATCCGATTTTGACTTTTTTGGAGTTTGATACCTAAAAAAGAACCCGAAAAACGTCAAAATCGGATTAGTATTTTTCGAAATATTCAAGAAAATTTATGTAGGGATATTTTCTCGGATATTTCCTATGCATAGCATAGCAGGACCTACGTAGTTTGATAAGCTCTATCTGATATCACAGACAAACGATCCTCTTTACGTTTCAATTTTTTTTTTTACAATAATGATACCTTCAAAATATTGAAATTTACGGGAGCCTATTTTCAATGTTAACTGTACCTCTTTCTTTCTCCTAATTTCTCTATAGGAAAACCTGAATATACGTAAAGGATTTTAGGCATATAAAATTTTATTTCTTAATGTTGTAGAATATTTGTGTTTATGAAATATTAATCAACCATTTATTTTGCAGTTTTCACAGGTTTCGAACCGAAAAACCCCAACAGGATCAAAAAGACTGAAACTACAGAGAAGAAAATTCTCAAGAAACCCATGGACGGTCCTCGGCAACGACCCAGCGATGGTAAGTTTCATTTTCCCCCAATACATTTTAGGCTTATAATTAATTTTCCAGCCGATACAATACAAAGAATGTTGGCTAACCTCCCAGCCAAACGCATGAGAAGAAACATAATGTCCCTTAGCGATGTTGTTTTCAAATCGAAAAAAACCAATAATACTCAAAAGCTTCCTCCTACCAAGGTTAAACGGGGTAGTAAGATGCAAACTGATAAAAATATTAAGTCAAATTCTTGTAGGGCTTTAAGGAGTTTTGGTAAAGTTTTATCAAGTAGGATTTTAGATATTAATTCGTCTTTAATGGTTAAAAGGAAAATTAAGGTTTTACGTAGTCAAAGGTTAACTAGGAATAATTCTAAAAATGAATCAGAGAAGGTATTGAGTGATACAGAATTGATAGAAGAAGATGCTAAAATTCCCTTGGAAAATACAAAGAAGTCAATAGGAAAGAGAATCTTAAATAGTCGATTAAATTTGAAGAATTTCTTTCCAGTTAAAAAACGAGCTAAAAATCTAGAAAAAATACCCCAAGAACCTGAAAGTGAAGAGTCAAAATACTTGGAAAATTTCGACCAAACAAAAAAGAACAAAAGAGGAGGTCTAAAGGGATTCGTTAGGGCTTTAAGTTTGAGGAAACGTAATTCGAAAGATGACGAAGACAAAACTAAAAAGCCTGAAAAAATTGAAGAAACACCCAAAAAACGTAAACTAACTTTTCGCAAAGTAATTAACAAAGTGAAAAAACTTAAAACAACATCAAACAAACCTACAGTAAATCAGGCTCCTTTTTTAGAAGAACCTGTACAGCAGGCACAAGAAACAACAGTGGAAGTCGAAGAAGAAAACATTCAAGAGAAAGAAGATCTTGTCCCTACTGTCACTGATTCTGAAAATCCACCGATACCTGAAACTATTTTTAATTTAGTTGAAAAGGAGGAGAAAGGTTTACAGGCCAAGGGTGAATTAGACTTTGATGATATCAGTAATAAAATATTAGAGCCTACTACTATAGATATTTCTATAAAACCTAAATCTGTGCCTTTACTTTCTCCAAATGTTAAAGGGAAAATTCGTAAACCCAGTCGAGGCTTGAATGATTGTATTGCAATGCTTACAACTAAATTGAAGCAAAAAGATGATAAACTTTCATTGTCTAGGGAGAGTTTATTTAGTACATCGTCTACAACTAGTGTAGAGCCACATGCAAATTTGCTTGTTCCAATACTGCCAACAGTTACTACTGTCAATGAATCTCCGTTGGATTTGAGCAAAAAGTCTGAAAGTACTCCAGATTTGTCTGAGAAAGTTTTGCCTGATGCTTCTTGGACATCAGTTGATGATATTATACAGAAAGTGATTGATGAAAATACAATAAATGGGTGTAATAAGTCTAATTTGGATGATACTATTGACTTTGTTGTCAATAATAGTTTAGATTGGTTTGAAATAAGACAACGTAAAAAACCAAGAAGGAGAAAGCATTCAGATGATGGTCTGATAACCAATATTTTATTCGGCAAAGATAAGTTGATAATTGCGCCTTCTAGTAATCCTAATGATGATGATCCTTTGATAGCCAAAATAAAAGAAAATGAACTTAAAATGTCTTCAGCCAATGCCCAAAATTTACTTCCTTTGCCTAATTTATTGGTAAATCCGTTTCCATTTTTATCAGTATTTGAACCAGAAGTTTTAGTTAATGAAACTCAAACAAAAGAATTATTAGTCGAAGAAGCAAAGAAGCCACCAAAAGTTCGTAAAGGCAGAAAACCTAAATTAATTGAAACAAATATTGATGATCAGTTGGATATTAAGGAAGTTCCAAACAATGAACCAGACATTGTTGCACTTCCGGCTGAAGCAGCCATTGAACTGAGTACAGAAAATGAGCCTACAGTTTTGGAAAATAAAATTATTACTAAGCAAGTGAGTGATTCAGAAGATGAAGTTCCTTTAGCTCAAATTGCAAAGCAAGATTCTATTGAAACTACATCTAAAAATGATATGGTTGAAACTCTTACAACAGATAGTTTGAAGGAAAATATTGAAACACCTAAAGATCCAGTGATTGATACAAAAGCCCCAACAACAATTAAAAAAATCAGAAGAAAGAAACGCAAGAAAATCTATGTTAGACAAAAAAGGCATATAAACAAGCCCAGCATTAAAGTTGATGCTTTATTGGAATCAAATACGAATTTGCCATCAGAAGATCCTCAACAATGTGAAGAAGTTGTTAATAAAGAAGCACCTACAAAACAAAGAACCAGGCGTAAGTCAAAAAGCTCCAAGAAAATTGACACTGTTGATAATGATTTATTTAAAAATTTCTCCTTGGTAATCAACAAGAAAACCAAAAGAATCCCACCTACAAGTATAGTGGATGATTCTGTTTGTGATGATATCAACTTTTTTGTAAAGCCTGTTGAGGTTATTGAAGCCAAACCAAGTGAAAATCTTTTGAATGACTCAATTGAAGAAATGGACATGGAACTTGAAGATTTACCTGTCAATAGTAGTATAATTATTATTGAAAGAGATGTGATGGGTGAGAAGGTTGTGGAATCGGAAGTGCAAAGCTTAGACGATATTATGGATCGAGAAGATTTGTCTGGAACTAATGAGGTTCCTGAAAGTCAAGATGTTTCAGTTTTGCCAATAGTTGACAAAGAGGAAATTGTTGTTAAGCCAATTCCAAGGAAAAGGGGCAGGCCAGCTAAAAATCAAAAGAAGCTTATTACAATGATAAACAATCCATTGAAAGAATCAACACCCAAACGTGGTAGACCCAGAAGGTCTAGAACAATCAACAATGAAATTGAAAGACCAAAATCACCTCTTGTTGAAGAAATCATTCATGCAGTATCTGAACCAGATTTGTCTGTCATTCAATTTACAGCTGTAGAATTAGTAGATGTTGAACAAAATAATTTAGAAATATCTGAAGAATATGTAGTAGATGTGCCAATAGAGACTAGTGAAATAGTTGAAGATGTAGATGAGAATACCCAAGAAACTAAAGATGAAGACAAGGTAACTTCAAGCTCAGAAATTCAATTGGTTCAGACACCAATAGCTGCAAAAAGGGGCCCCAAAAAAGGATCCAAAAATAAAAGAAACAATTTGAAACAGTGTAAAACAGATGAGACAAATGACATTCCTAAAAAAGATGAAGAAGGTCTTATTGGTTCAGATTCAGTATTGTTGGACGAATCAGAAAATTTAAAGATTTCTCCGGTTAAACGCCGTAGAGGAAGACCAAGTAAAAATCAAACTAATATTGAAGTTTTAAGGCAAACAGACATTGAGGTTGCTGTTTTGCCATTGAATGAACCAATTGCTGAAGATTTTGAAGATAAATGCAATAATGATATTTTAAAATTGCCCTTAAGCTTAGAATATAAAAGTGACGTAGATGAAGGTACTAAAAGTCGAAGATCTCGCAAAGTTATTGATTATAATGAAGATGTTTTAGCATTAAAGATTAATGAAGATGAAATATTTAAAACATCTAAGAAAAATGTAGATGAAGATGTAAATCAAGAACCAATAGTAACATCAGAATATTTGCCACCAGAAATTCCTGTTGAACAAATATCATCTAAAGAATCTGTAGTAGATGTAGAGACTAATGAAATAGTTGCAAGTATAGATGAGAATAACCAAGAAACTAAGGCAACTTCAAGCTCAGAAAGTGAATTAGTTCAGACATCAAGGGCCCCTAAAAAAGGAACCAAAAATAAAAGGAATAACTTGAAACAGTGTAAAACAGATGAGACAAATAGCATTCCTGAAAAAGACGAAGAATGTCTTGTTGGTTCAAATTCAATATTGTTGGAAGATTCAGAAAGTTTAAAGATTTCTCCGGTAAAACGGCGTAAAGGAAGACCAAGTAAAAATATTGAAGTTTTAAAACAAACAGACATTGAGGTTGCTGTTTTGCCATTGAATGATCCAATAATTGCTGAAGTATTTGAAAATGGATGCAATCAATTGCCATTAAACGATGACGTAGATGAAGGTACCAAAAGTAGAAGATCTCGCAAAGTTATTGATTATAATGAAGATATTTTAGCATTACAGATTAATAAAGGTAAAATATTTGAAAGATCTGGAAAAAATGTAGATGAAGCTGTAAACTCAAAAATAATGGTAGAGCAAATAACATCAGAGTATTTGCCACCAGAAATTCCTGTTGAATCTGTAGTAGATGTAGAGTCTAATGAAATAGTTGAAGATGTAGATAAGAATAACCAAGAAACTAAAGACGAGGATAAGGCAATTTCAAACTTAGAAATTGAATTGGTTCAGACACCGTCACCTGCAAAAAGGGGCCCTAAAAAAGGAACCAAAAACAAAAGGAATAATTTGAAACAGTGTAAAACAGATGAGACAAATAGCATTCCTGAAAAAGATGAAGAATGTCTTGTAAATTCAATATTGGTGGCAGATTCAGAAAGTTTAAAGTTTTTTCCGGTAAAACGGCGTAAAGGAAGACCAAATAAAAATATTGAAGTTTCAAAACAAACAGACATTGAGGTTACTGTTTTGCCATTGACTGAACCAATAATTGCTGAAGCATTTGAAGATATTTCACATTTGCCAATAAACGATGACGTAGATGAAGGTACCAAAAGTAGAAGATCTCGCAAAATTATTGATTATAATGAAGATATTTTAGCATTAAAGATTAATCAAGACGAAATATTTAAAAGATCTACAAAAGAAGCTGTGAATCAGGAACCAATGGTAACACCAGAATATTTGCCACCAGAAATTCCTATTGAACAAATATCATCTGTAGTAAATGTACCAATAGAAACCAATGAAATAGTTGAAGATGTAGATGAAAATAACCAAGACAAGGCAACTTCAAGCTCAGAAATTGAAACATTGACAGTTGCAAAAAGGAGCCCCAAAAAAGGACCCAAAAATAAAAAGAATAATTTAAAACCCGTATGGGAAGAAGTAATTCCCTGTAAAGTTTCAGAATTTTCTGAAATCCCCAAATTGGTAGTCGATATACATCACGAAGACCAAATTGAACTTGACAATATTGAACTAGAACCAACTTGTGACATAGTAAATATTGTTCTAGAACAACCAGAGGATGTTTGTAACTTAAAAGATACCAAAAAAGCTGAAAAAAAGAAGAGACGTTCGAGGAAATCTACAAATGCAGAAGAAACCAGTGTTATTAATGACCCAAGTGACAGTTTAGTAGAAGATTTAGTAAGTTTAGAGCAAAAACTGGAAGCTCTTGAGAACGAAAGTTATTCAAGGTACCAGAGAAAATCCAGGAAAAGTAGCAATTATAATGAAGACAATATTATTGTAGAAGACAAACCAGAAATTTTAATCAATGATGCAGAATTATCCAGTGCAATTGAAGAACAACCAATTTTAAACAACAATAAATCTCTAGATCTACTAGACAACATTGAATCTGTTAAAGATGTTTTTGAATTTGAAGAAAGCACTTCAAGTAAAGAAGTATTTTCGACTATAAATAACAATGAATGTACAGTTACTGAATTAGAATCCGTTCCAGTTTCGAAACCTAGAAAAGGTAGAGGAAAAGCTAGAAGAAACAAGAAGAATCATAGTGAAGTTAATGAGCCAATTCAAAAAACTAAAGGCAAAAGAAATAGAAGAAATAAGAAGGATGGTAAAGAAGTAAATCAGACAATAGTTGGGTTAGATTTAGTAAAAGATCAATTTGATAAAGATGAGGTAATTGAACCTGAAGCAAATCAAGACATTTCCATTGAAGCTCAGAACATTGATAGTTTGACACCATTAAAGGATTGTAACGAAGTTACTGATGAATTAAATAACGAAGTTGCACCTGAACCAGAATCTGATGAGGTTCAGAATGATTCATTGATAGAAATTGATGAAAATCCATTGACTGATTTCAAAACAAGTAACGATAAAGAAAAACAGCTCATAAATGAAGAAATTCAGGCAAAATTGAGTATTTCTGTGACAGAAAATGATGAAAATCTTCAAGTTGATGTTAACGAGCCGGAAACTAAACTTCAAACGGAAAATGAAGTAGTTGATGTATATGAACAACTAGATTTAGATGAAAATATTGAAGATGCACCAAAAGCCAAAAGCAGAAGCAAACCCAAGAAAAACAACATGGACATTGACATTACAAACATCTTAAATGTTTTACCCAGAATGCGAAAGTCGCGAAATAATATTACTGAAGACTTTATCAATGAAATGTCAGTACCTTTGACAGAAAATGTTTCAGATATCAAAAGTACTACAGTAGAAAAGTTAATTCCAGACGATAATTTACTAGAAGAAATAGTCCTTGAAACAAAATCTTTACCAACTTCAATACAACACAAGAAACGGAAAAATATCAGACAAAACATTGACGATGATCATCAGCAAGAATTAGCCAAAATCAATATTAAAAATCTACTTCTGAGCAGTTTTGCTCCACCAGATTCCACTTACGAAAGGGACTTTTCAGAATCCAAAATTAAAAAACCAAAAAACACAAGCTTTGATGCACTTAAAAATGTCTTAAACACAATAACTACCTCAGACAATATGTTTTCTGAGATACCGCCTTTAAGTGAAATAATTAGCAGCTCAGAAATGGACATAGCACCTGTGCTAGATGAAATAGACAAGTCATTAGAAAGTGAAGATATATACGATTTCAATGACGAAATAACTCAGAAAAAAACCGTAAAGAAAAAAATCAGAAATAAGCCAGTCAAAGTACAATCAACTAAACCTAGAAAAAGATCAAAATCTAGTGGGCATAATGAACAAGAATTATTAACAATAGAAAAAGAAGTTTCAGATATATTGAATACTAATGAAAATGATCTTGAGTTGAGAAGAAGTCGTAGAGAAAGCCGTAAAGTAGCCTCGTACAATGAAAACGACTTAATTGATCCTCTTATCGACGCCCTGGAAAAAACCCGATCCAGAACCACTAAAAAAGAAAAACCTCCTATTGAAAAGCCCAAATTAAACAGCGAAGAATTATTTGATCTTCTCAAAAAATCCTCTTGCGATGATGCTGAAGTTACTACAAACATAAATACTACATTTATTGATCAGCTTGATAGTTCAAATGGAGCTGATCAAGATTTACCAAGTGACGTTGATAGTATCGCAAGTCCATCAACAAAACTTCAAGACCCAGATAAAATATACGAATTCACCGAAGATAGTCCCGAAAATACAACTTTTCCAAAAAAGAAAAAATCTTTACCATCAGCTGAAAACAACTATTGCCAAATATGCAAAAAATCCTTTATAAGAATTGAAAATTTAATCAAACACAAAACAACTTTGACTCACATTTCAAAATTATCCGAACTAGAAGCTAAAGAAGCTGAAGAAAAAACTCGATTATTGGAAAAAGAAGCTGCAGAACCACTTCAAAACAATCACCATTCCCTAAAACTAGTAGACATTATAAGTGACGTCCTAAACAAACCAGTCTTGGAAAATTACAAAGAATCAAAAGACGTAAGACGTTACAAAAGCCTTGGAGAAAGAAAAAGCTTTGACTCAGAAGTCAATAACACACCATACATATTACCTACAACTATTCTAGAAAAACAAATCAACCTACTAGAAAACATCATTGGAAACAATAGACCTGAAAACAATTACATCGATGAAATATCTTCTTGTTCAAACACCTCTTGTACAACAATATTCAATGTAAATTCTGACGCAGACTTCATAAAACCCCCAATACAATACGAAGAAATCTCTGAAGATTCTGTAAACAACACTCGCGTTTATGAAGACCCAAAACAACGCAAAACCTTAAACCGTGACGAAGAATTATTCTTAGAATGTTGTAGTTTATTAAAAAGTGGCTCTGAAGTATCAAATTCTATTAAAAACCCCGCAACTGAACCGGAAAGCAAAAACCTCATTCAACCTGTGGAAGAAGCGCACGAGTATTCGGACAATTCGCGTACTCCTACACCTCTGGGGGACACTTTCGATGATGAAGCTTCTAATTCGAATACCATATCGTCTAATTGGCATTTGAACTCGGAAAAAACGGTGGACAAGAATCTGAGTTTGTCCTTTGAGGAGGTGAAGAATAAGGAGGCCGCTGGTATGTCTTTTGGGGAAATTTTGACGAAAGGATTGAAGAATCAGTTTGAGAATGTCGCCAAAGTTAATGAAAGGTATGTAGATTATTTTTAATTAAATTTTTATTTAAACTGATATTTAGTTGGGTAGAAAAAAAGATTATTCGCTGGATGTGAATGTTATATGTCAAAATTATTGTTTGGAAATAATTTGGTTCCCGGATAGTGTGAAGATGGTGGGACACCGTTTACTCGGTGCATTATGAAGATGTATTCGGTGTTACACCGCC
Organism: Ceutorhynchus assimilis; assembly: GCA_917834065.1. Classification (NCBI taxonomy): domain Eukaryota; kingdom Metazoa; phylum Arthropoda; class Insecta; order Coleoptera; family Curculionidae; genus Ceutorhynchus; species Ceutorhynchus assimilis. The sequence goes on along the minus strand of OU892283.1, from coordinate 38,896,014 downwards.
GATTCATCACGTGATATAACACTGCACTTAATTCCCATTTCGAACTCAGCGGTGGTTCTTCTAAAAGAAAATTTTTAGGATCTTCCAGCAGATTCTTAAGATCCTTAACTTTTCTTTTCTAATTCTTCTATTTTTCCTTAAAAATCTAGAAACCTTGAAATGTCTTGGTGTTTTTCTGAAAAACTAGAAACTTTCAATTCTCAATCTCAAGTTATCAATTTGCAATTTCCCTGGATTTTCTATGAGAAGACTTTTTAGAATTCCTATAACCGTACCAATCATTTGCTATGAATGTTCCTAAGATCTGAATTATTCTGCAAATCTTGAATATTTCTTGGTGCTTCTATGAAAAAACTTGGGAATCATTGGATTCTGAATTCTAAGGTTTAAGTAACTGAGAATTCCTGGATTTTTCTCTGGAAAGACTCTCAAGATCCTGATTCTTAAGTTATCACTTCTTGGTTCTTCTAAAAGAAAATTTTCTGGATCTTCCAGATTCTCAAAGGCTTCAGATCCTGGACTTTTCTTCTGCATATGTTCTGTTTTTCCTTGAGAACTCTCGTTAGATTTGGATTTAGAAACCTTGAAAATGCCTTTGTGTTTTTCTGAAAAACTCTGGAAACTTCCAATTCTCAATCCCAAGTCATGACTTTGCAAATTTCCTGGTGGTTCTATGAGAAGACTTTTCAGATTCTTATTACAAACTGTGTTATTACCTTCAGATCTTGCACTAGTCATTTGCTAAGATCTGTATTCTGCAAATCTTGGATATTTCTTGGTGCTTCTATGAAAAAACTCTGGAATTATTGGATCCTGAATTCTAAGGTTTAACTGAGAATTTCCAAATTTTTCTCTGGAAAAACTCTCAAGATCCTAATTCGTAAGTTATCACTTCTTAGTTCTTTTAAGAGAAAATTTTAGGGATCTTCCAGATTCTCAGATGCTTTAGATCCTGAACTTTCCTTTCGTAAATCTTATGTTTTTCCTTGAGGATTCTCTCTGAAGATCTGGAAATCATGAAAAAGCCTTGGTTTTTTTTATGGAAAACTCCTGGAAACTTCCAATTCTCGGACCCAAGTAATTCTTATAATTTTTATCATTTCCTAATAAGTTTCTAGAAAGTTTGCAACGAGTTTCTAGTGTTTCAACGTGTTAAAAAAAAACTCGTTGATATTTTTTAATTTTTTTTTTTTAAACTTTTGATGAATTTTTGTCATCTTTCAATAAGTTTTAAGAAAGTTTCCAAAAAGTTTCAACAAGTTTTTAGTGTTTCAACATTTGTTGAATTTTTTTTTACATTTTTTTTTTGACTTTTGATGAATCATTTTCATTTTCCAATGAGTTTCTAGAAAGTTTCCAAAAAGTTCCAACGAGTTTCTAGTGTTTCAACATGTTGAAAAAAACTCGTTGAATTTTTTTTAAATTTTATTTTGAACTTTTGACGAATTTTATCCTTTTCAAATGAGTTTATAGATAGTTTCCAAAATGTTCCAACGAGTTTCTGGTGTTTCAACATGTTAAAAAAAACTCGTTGAATTTAAAAAAAAAAACATTTTTTTGCACTTTTGATGAATTTTTATCATTTTCCAATGAGTTTCTAGAAAATTTCCAAAAAATTCCAACAAGTTTCTAGTGTTTCAACATGTTAGAAAAAACTCGTTGAATTTTTTTTTTTTTTGGACTTATGTTGAATTTTTATCATTTTTCAATGAGTTTCTAGAAAATTTTCAAAAAGTTTTAACGAGTTTCTAGTATTTCAACATGTAGAAAAAAACTCCTTGAATATTTTTTTCATTTTATTTTGAACTTTTGACGAATTTTATCTTTTTCAAATGATTTTATAGAAAGTTTTTAAAAAGTTCCAACGATTTTCTAGTGTTTCAACATGTTGAAAAAAACTCATTTAATTTTTTTTTCAATTTTTTTTGGAATTTTGATAAAATTTTATTATTTTTCAATGAGTTTATAAAAAGTTTCCAAAAAGTTCCAACAAGTTTCAGTGTTTCAACATGTTGAAAAAAACTCGTTGAATTTTTTAAAAATTTTTTTTTGGACTTCTGATGAATTTTTTAAAATTTCCCAATGAATTTTTAAAAAATGTCCAAAAAGTTCCAACGAGGTTCTAGTGTTTCAACATGTTTAAAAAAACTCATTAAATTTTTTTTTAATTTTTTTTGGAATTTTGATAAAAAATTACATATTATCATTTTTCAATGAGTTTCTAGAAAGATTCCAAAAAGTTCCAACGAATTTCTAGAGTTTCATCATGTTGAAAATAACTCGTTAAATTTTTTTTAAATTTTACTTTGAACTTTTAACGAATTTTATCTTTTTCAAATGAGCTTATAGAAAGTTTCCAAGAAGTTTCTGGTGTTTCAACATGTTGAAAAAAACTCGTTGAATTTTTCATTTTTTTTTTTTTACTTTTGATGAATTTTTATTATTTTCCAATGAGTTCCGGTTTCCAAAAAGTTCCAACAACTTTACAGTGTTTCAACATGCTGGAAAAACTCGTTGAATTTTCAAATTTTTTTTTTGGACTTCTGATGAATTTTTTAAAATTTTCCAATGAGTTTCTAAAAAATGTCCAAAAAGTTCCAACAAGTTTCTAGTGTTTCAACATGTTGAAAAAAACTCATTTAATTTTTTTTTCAATTTTTTTTGGAATTTTGATAAATTCTTATCACTTTTCAATGAGTTTATAAAAAGTTTCCAAAAAGTTCCAACGAGTTTCTGCTGTTTCAACATAAATTTTATTTTGAACTTTTAACGAATTTTATCTTTTTCAAATGAGTTTATAGAAAGTTTCCAAAAAGTTTCTGCTGTTTCAACATGTTGAAAAAAACTCCGTTGAATTTTTTTTGAACTTTTGATAAATTTGTATCATTTTTTAATGAGTTTCTAGAAAATTTTCAAAAAGTTCCAACAAGTTCCTAATTTTTCAACATGTTGAAAAAAACTCGTTCAATTTTTTTAGGACTTTTAATGCATTTTTATCATTTTCCAATGAGTTTCTAGAAAATTTCTAAAAAACTCCAACGAGTTTCTAGTGTTTTATCATGTTGAAAAAAACTCGTTGATTTTTTTTTTTGGACTTTTAATGATTTTTTATCATTTCCCAATGAGTTTCTACGAAGATTCTAAAAAGTTCCAACGAGTTTCTAGTGTTTCAACATGTTGAAAAAAACTCGTTCAATTTTTTTAGGACTTTTAATGAATTTTTATCATTTTCCAATGAGTTTCTACGAAGATTCCAAAAAGTTCCAACGAGTTTCTAGTGTTTCAACATGTTGAAAAAAACTCGTTGAATTTTTTTTAATTTTTTTTTTGGAATTTTGATGAGTTCCTATAATTTTCTAATGAGTTGCTGGAAAGTTTCCAAAAATTTCCAACGAGTTTCTAGTGTTTCAACGTGTTGAAAAAACTAGTTGAATTTTTACCAAAATTTTTTTTTTAACTTTTGATGAATTTTTATAATTTTCCAATGAGTTTCGAGAAAGTTTCAAAAAGTTCCAACTAGTTAACAGTGTTTCAACATGTTGAAAAAAACTCGTTGGCTTTTTCAAATTTTATTTTGGACTTCTGACGAATTTTCATCATTTTCCAATGAGTTTCTAGAAAGATTCTAAAAGGTTCCAACGAGTTTCTAGTGTTTCAACATGTTGAAAAAAACTCCGTTGAATTTTTTTTTTGAAGTTTTGATAAATTTGTATCATTTTTTAATGAGTTTATAGAAAGTTTTTAAAAATTTCCAACGAGTTCCTAATGTTTCAACATGTTGAAAAAAACTCGTTCAATTTTTTTAGGACTTTTAATGAATTTTTATCATTTTCCAATGAGTTTCTAGAAAATTTCCAAAAATTTCTAACAGGTTTCTAGTGTTTCAACACGTTGAAAAAAACTCCGTTGAATTTTTTTTTGAAGTTTTGATAAATTTGTATCATTTTTTAATGAGTTTATAGAAAGTTTTTAAAAATGTCCAACGAGTTCCTAATATTTCAACATGTTGAAAAAAACTCGTTCAATTTTTTTAGGACTTTTAATGAATTTTTATCATTTTCCAATGAGTTTTTTACGAAGATTCCAAAAAGTTCCAACGAGTTTCTAGTGTTTCAACATGTTGAAAAAAACTCGTTGAATTTTTTTTAATTTTTTTTTTGGAATTTTGATGAGTTCCTATCATTTTCTAATGTGTTGCTGGAAAGTTTTCAAAAATTTCCTTCGAGTTTCTAGTGTTTCAACGTGTTGGAAAAACTAGTTGAATTTTTACCAAAATTTTTTTTTTTAACTTTTGATGAATTTTTATCATTTTCCAATGAGTTTCGAGAAAGTTTCCAAAAAGTTCCAACTAGTTAACAGTGTTTCAACATGTTGAAAAAAACTCGACTTTTTTCAATTTGTATCATTTCTTAATGAGTTTATAGAAAGTTTTTAAAAATTTCCAACGAGTTCCTAATTTTTCAACATGTTGAAAAAAACTCGTTCAATTTTTTTAGGACTTTTAATGCATTTTTATCATTTTCCAATGAGTTTCTGGAAAGTTTCTAAAAAACTCCAACGAGTTTCTAGTGTTTCATCATGTTGAAGAAAACTCGTTGATTTTTTTTTTGGACTTTTGATGAATTTTTATCATTTTCCAATGAGTTTCTACGAAGATTCTAAAAAGTTCCAACGAGTTTCTAGTGTTTCAACACGTTGAAAAAAACTCGTTGAATTTTTTTAAATTTTTTTTTTGACTTTTGATGAGTTCCTATCATTTTCCAATGAATTGCTGGAAAGTTTCCAAAAATTTCCAACGAGTTTCTAGTGTTTCAACGTGTTGAAAAAACTAGTTCAATTTTGACCAAAATTTTTTTTTGGACTTTTGATGAATTTTTATCATTTTCCAATGAATTTCGAGAAAGTTTCCAAGAAGTTCCAAGGGGTTTCTAGTGTCTCAACATGTTGTAAAAAACTCATTGAATTTTTTTCTTGAACCTTTGATACATTTTTATCATTTTCCAATGGGTTTCTAAAAAATTTCCAAAAAGTTCCAACGAGTTTCTAGTGTTTCAACACGTTGGAAAAAACTTGTTGAATTTTTAAAATTTTTTTTTTGAACTTTTGATGAGTTCCTATCATTTTCCAATGAGTTGCTGGAAAGTTTCCAAAAATTTCCAACGAGTTTCTAATGTTTCAACGTGTTGAAAAAACAAGTTGAATTTTTTCCAGAATTTTTTTTTGGACTTTTGATGAATTTGTATCATTTTCCAATGAATTTTGAGAAAGTTTCCAAGAAGTTCCAAGGGGTTTCTAGTGTCTCAACTTGTTGAAAAAAACTCATTCAATTTTTTTCTTGAACTCTTGATACATTTTTATCATTTTCCAATAGGTTTCTAAAAAATTTCCAAAAAATTCCAACGAGTTTCTAGTGTTTCAACATGTTGCAAAAAATTCTTTATTTTTTTTTTTTTTTTGGACTTTTGACGAGTTTTCATCATTTTCCAATAACTTTGTAGAAAGTTTCCAAGAACTTCCAACGAGCTTCTAGTGTTTCAACATGTGAAAAAAACTCGTTGAAATTCTTCAAATTTTTTTTTTGTACTTCTGATAAATTTTTATCATTTTCCAATGAGTTTCGAGGAAGTTTCCAACAAGTTTACAGTGTTTCAAAATGCTGAAAAAAAACCGTTAAATTTTTAAAATTTTTTTTTTTTGGGCTTTTGATGAATTTCTTAAAATTTTCCAATGAGTTGCTAAAAAATGTCCAAAAAGTTCCAACGAGTTTCTAGTGTTTCAACATGTTGAAAAAAACTTAATAAATTTTTTTTCAATTTTTTTTGGAATTTTGATAAATTTTTATCATTTTTCAATGAGTTTCTAGAAAGATTCCAAAAATTTTCAACGAGTTTCTAGTGTTCCAAAACATGTTGAAAAAAACTCGTTAAATTATTTTAAATTTGTTTTGGACTTTGGATGAATTTTTATCACTTTTCAATGAGCCTATAAAAAATTTCCAAAAAGTTTCAACGAGTTTCTAGTGTTTCAACATGTTGAAAAAAAACTCGTTGAATTAAAAAAAAAAAAAAAAAAATTGCACTTTTGATGAATTTTTATTATTTTCCAATGAGTTTCTAGAAAGTTTCCAAAAAATTTCTACGAGTTTTTATTTTTCAACATGTTAAAAAAAACTGGTTGAATTTTTTTTTGAACCTATAAAGTATCATTTTTTCAATGAGTTTATTCTAGAAAGATTCCAAAAAGTTCCAACGAGTTTCTAGTGTTTCAATATGTTGAAAAAAAATGGTTGAATTTTTAAAAATTTTTTTTGGACCTTTTATGTATTTCTAACATTTTCCAATGAGTTTCTAAAAAGTTTTCAGAAAGTTCCAATGAGTTTCTACTGTTTCCACATGTTGAAAAAAACTCGTTGAATTTTTTAAAATTTTTTTTTGGACTTATGATAAATTTTTATCATTTTCCAATGAGTTTCGAGAAAGTTTCCAAAAATTTCCAACGAGTTTCTAGTGTTTCGATATGTTGAAAAAAACTCATTAATTTTTTTTTTCAATTTTTTTTGGAATTTTGATAAATTATTATCATTTTTCAATGAGTTTCTAGAAAGATTCTAAAAAGTTCCAACGAGTTTCTAGTGTTCCAAAACATGTTGAAAAAAACTCATTGAATTATTTTAATTTTTTTTTGGACTTCTTGCTGATATTTCATCACTTTTCAATGAGTTTATAAAAAGTTTCCAAAAAGTTTCAACGATTTTCTAGTGTTTCAACATGTTGAAAAAAACTTGTTGAATTTTTTTTTAATAAACTTTTGACGAATTTTATCTTTTTCAAATGAGTTTATAAAAAGTTTCCAAAAAGTTCCAACGAGTTTCTGGTGTTTCAACATGTTCAACACATAATCTCTGTCAAAAATTAGTGAAAAGTGAATAAAATTTCCGGTTAAAAATCAGTAAAATTTTTCGGTAAAATATGAGTAACATTCCCGGTCAAAAATGAGTAGAGTTCACCGGTAAAAAATAATTCTGATAAAAAATTGATAAAATTAGTAAAGTTTGCGATCAAAATTTAGTTAAATTCGCGTTCAAAAATGAGTAGAATTCGAGGTCAAAAATGAGTAAAATATGAGTAAAATTCCCGTTCAAAATTTTGGGAAATTCTCCTGTCAAAAATTTGTAAAAAGTGAGTAAAATTCAAGGTTAAAAATTAGTAAAATTCGCGATTAGAAACCAGTAAAATTCGCGGTCAAAAATGAGTAGAATTCGAAGTCAAAAATGAGAAAAGTTCTTCGGTAAAAAATGGATAAAATTTGTGATAATTCGCGATCAGTTAGTAAAACTTGCGGTCAAATATGAGTAAAATTCGAAATCAAAAATGAGTGAAATTCTTCGATAAAATATGAATGAAATTTCCAATCAAAATTCAGTGAAATTTTCCTGTCAAAAAAATTAGTAAGAAGTGAGTAAAATTCTAGGTCAAAAATACTTTAGTAAAAAGTCAAAAATAATTCCTGTAAAAAATGGATAAAATTCCCGGTTAAAAATTAGTAAAATGCGCGATCAGTCAAAATTAAGTAAAATTCTTCGGCAAAATATGAGTCAAATTTCTGGTCAAAATTCAGTGAAATTCTCCTGTCAAAAAAAATCTTTGTTAAAACTTACTAAAAAGTGTGTAAAATTCCCGGTCAAAAATGAGTAGAAACAATTCCGGTGAAAAATGAATGAAAAATTCGCGAGCAAAAGTTAGTAAAATTCGCGGTCAAAAATGAGTAAAATTCGAGGTCAAAAACGAGTAAAATTCTTCGGTAAAATATGAGTAAAATTCCCGTTTAAAATTAAGTGAAATTCTCCTATCAAAAATATTCTGTCAAAAATTAGTAAAATTATCGATCAAAAATTAGTAAAATTCGAAATTTGCGATCAAAATTGAGTGAAATTCGCGGTTAAAAATGAGTAGAATTCGAAGTTAAAAATGAGTGAAATTCTTCGGTAAAATTAAGATATGAGTAAAATTCCTGGTCAAAACTCAGTCAAATTCTCCTGTCAAAAATTAGTAAAAACTCAAAGAACATTACTCATTTTTGACAAGGAATTTCACTCACTTTTTACTCATTTTAGGTATTTTTTTGACAGGAGAATTTCACTGAATTTTAACTGGGAATTTTTGCTCAAATTTTACCGAAAAATTTTATTCATATTTGACCTCGAATTTTACTAATTTCTGATCGCTAATTTTATTAACTTTAAAAATTTCACTCACTTTTTACTGATTTTTGACAGTTATTTTCTACTCATTTTTGACAGAGATTATTCAATTTTTTTCTGAAGAATTTTATTTATTTTTTACCACGAATTTCACAAATCCTGAATTTTGAGCTTTAACTGAGAATTTAATTTTTCTCTAGAAATACTCTCAAGATCCTGATTTTTGGTTCTTCTAAGAGAAAGTTTTTAGGATCTTTCCAGATTCTTGAAAATCCTTTGTTTTTCTTCAAGAAAATTCTGAAGAACTTTACAAAACTCAACTAAGGATCGCTGGATTTTTCTCTGAGAAGACTCTTTAAGATCCTTAAGTTACCTTATGATTTGGATTTTCGAAAACTTTCCCAATCGATTAATTATTGATCATTTTCAGGGTCAAAGAGAACAATGATTTTCAAAAAGATCCAACTCCCGAACAAAGTCCAACTCCAGAAGACCGAAAAGATGACAGCGACGGTTCGATTGTCAGCAAAAAAGTGGCAACCAAAGGTGCAAGAAAAGTCTACGAAGGCTTAAGAGTCTCAATACCAACGGAAGATTTGAATTTAGACGTCCTGAACGCCAAGAAATGTGAAATTATCAAAACTGCACCGCAAGTAGAAGAACAAACAAGTCCATCAAAACCGAGATCCATGAGAAAATCTAAGCCAGTTAAAAAGTCTCAAGTTGGCAGCAATTTACTTTTTAAAGTGAATAAAAAGAGGCCGATACAAACTGATATATACAATTTTGAAGAGACTCAAGATAATGTTGATATTTTCATAAAGCCTACTGCCAAGGACATTAACAAAAAGATAATTCCTAGTGACAATGAAAGTTTAGGCTATGCTGACTCAATAGGTGCTGACGCAAAGTCAGTATCCAGTTTATCGTCGATATCAGCAATGTCAACTAAAAAACCTCTCGAGCCAACAAGCCCTCAAAATATCACCAAAAAGAAATCGAAAATTATGGGCAAAATATTCAAAAACGCGGCCAAAACTAAAACCGACGATATCGACGAGGAATTACGCAATATACCTGAAATACCCGAAATTGACAATTTGGAATTGGTAGAGAATTACGTGCGCAGCTGTCAGAGGGTGCAAAGTCCGTTTTTGCCACCTCCACCACCTCCTGCACCACTGGACCAAGTCCCCAAAAAACCTAAAATGACCGAAGAAGAAATGAATATGCTATTTGATCAGTTATTAGGCAAAGACATTGAAAAGCCCAAACCAACAAAAAGGAAAAATCATAACAATAACAAAGTAAAACATCGCAAAAGGTCACGCGTAAATTCGGAAAGTTCAGATGAATATAATCTTAATAAATCAACTAAAAAGAGAACTAACAAGAAAAATAATCCCGATGATTCAGGTATTAACATGGAACAGGAATTAAAGGAATGCATTGGGGTTGCTAGTAGGAAAAGTCAACGCACTTGCACTAGTGGCAAACAAAATATTTTAGTGGAACATTGGAGCTCGGACGAGGAAGCCTTTGAAGCAATGCTGGAAACCCATAAACTACCAGTAGAAGTTGAAAAGGTTTTTGAAAAACCTCCAAAACCCAAAAAGCTTGTTAAAAAACCTAGAAAACCCAAACAGGTTCCAAAAACTTTAGAAGAAATCGCTGTAGCAACTTCAAATAGACGTAAAAGAACAGCAGCTGATCCCCTGTACCATTGGAGTTCCAGCGAAGACGATTCTGAATCTTTAATCGAAATTAAACCAATTAGAGAAGAAGAAGATGAGGACGACAGGCCTGTGCAACATGGTTGGATAGTGGGAGATTCACCGAAAAAACTAGTAACCATGTTGGCCTTAACTAAAGGCAAAAAAACTGATTTCGACAGTGTCAAAGAGCAAGGCAAAAGGAGGACTTCTAATGTTGCCAGCTGACGGTAAATTGAGTATTTTGTAAATAATCGTAATTGATATTCTTGTGCAATAGTGTACGGTTTTTTTTTGGAACTTATTCTTGTCAATAGGGGACTTATGTCCATTAAGTTTTTTTTGTTAGTAACTGGAACATTGGGAAGGTAGTTTTTAGGTGTGAATTTGCATGTGACTCTTGAAATATATACATAATAATGGCCTCATACACTTTATGGTCGAGAGAAGGGATGTGATGTTTGTTGGCCTTTTCCTAGTTTTTTGAAAATTGTTTATTTTATAGAAAAACATCATTCTTACATTTGTATTGTTGTTTCTCAAAATTTTTTAATTAAAATTCTCGGGCACTCACCTAATGAAACTTTTTTCTTCTTAACTTCATTCATTTTCCAGCATTGTTAGTAGCAGTAAAGGGTGGCAAACATCCATTGTAAAATGATTTTGAATCACCCCTTCAAGGAATAAAGTCCCACGAATAAATCCCGGGAAAAAAGCCGCAAGGTTGCAAAGTCAAATGAAAATTAAATGTTCTGGTTTCAATAGGAAATTGCATTTTCAACAAGCGAGCAAATTTCTTGTTATTAACCCCCACCTTTGTGTATTTGAATATTGTCCATTATTGTATAAAAAAAAAAATTAAATATTCTTAAAAAAATACATATATCGGAATATAATATAAATAAAAATAATGTTAAATAGATTTTTGTATACATATTAGGTGTTCAAGTGTCATTTATGTGGGGCAGGTTCTATCACTTAAATTTATACATATATGGATTGTATCAATTCGTTTAATAAAATAATGTTTGTTAATTTAAGTTTAGGTTTGTTCTTACAGCAATCAAAAATCAGTCAGAGCGTCAGAAAACTAGTTTCAACCAATGACTGACTGGTTTGTGATTGCTGCGTGAACAGACCTATTTATTCTTTTCTAATCTATCGAATTTAAAGCAAAAAAAAAAATATCAATACATGTCCTGTTGTGTTCGTTTTTTTATTATTATTAATAATAATGATTATTCGTGATTATATTGTAATGAAATTTGTTAAATAGGTAGGTTAAGACTTTTTACATTAATAAGAAATATACAGGGTGTTTGTGGTATATCAATAGGGAGTTTGGAGTTTGTTTGAACATTTATGTAAAGTTTCGTTGTTTTTGAAATACATAATTCAAACTATCTAAAAATGGCAAAACTTTGTAATATGGTGAAACTTTTCCAAATGACCCCAATTCTCACACACTGAAAACTCCCTATTGATGTACCAAACACCCTGTATATTGAGATTTTAAGTCATATTTCAGACAAGATAGAAGTGCACGATTCTTGTCAACTGTGATAAAAGACCTGTTCCAACACAATATGACTTAAAATTTTAGGTCTCATTTATATAGTCTGTGGTTGTTATGATTTTGGTGCTTTTTATTTCTTCAAATTTTTCTAATAGGTATATAATTTTATAGGATAAAAAATGATCTGTCTGTTTTTGATTGGTGCAAATCCGCGACAACTGTGGGAACATACCTTCAAATAGTACAGATCTAATAAATTGTATAAAATAATTAATATTGGCTTAAAAATAATTTTGTTTTGACTGAATATATAGAGATTTTATTTTTTTTCTTTTGCTGCCAAGAAGCCATGCATATTTTGTTTTTTTTTTTTGTATTAGGATTTAGTAAGTCTGTTTCCGCAGAAATCACAAACCAGTCAGAATGAATTTCATTGGTTAAAACTAGTTGTCAACCAATGAAATTCGCTCTGACTGGTTTGTGATTTCTGTGCGAACAGACCTAGTGTTTGCACTATTTTGAATTTTTCGTGTACACTATATTTTTTTAAGGTGCATTGAAATTAATATCGTAAGAGAAACAATTTTTTAATTTGGCGTAGATAGAATTGTAAAATAAAAAACTATTAGTAAATTTAGGGTATTTATTTTGTTTGGTGTTTTATTAACAGGCACAAAATGAAGGTCCGTGAAGTTGTTAATTTTGTTTTGGAAAAATATGTTGTTTGTTAGTGCTTCGTTAGTGCTTCTTAGTGCTTCAATTGTTTTCGTTAGTGCTTTTTTCGTTTTCTGTATATCGATTTTTTTGTAGTTTCAAGGTCAGCCCTGACAATATGTCAAAATGAACGAAATTTGTTACTATGTTTTAGTCCTTCGTTAGTGCTTCTCTGTGCTTCAAATAGTTTCGAAAGTGCTTTTCTTATTTCTTAGATATTTTAGATTTTCACTTCAAGGTCAGCCCCCATAAATTTTCCGAATTACCCAATTTTGGTGTCAGTTTTTAGTGCTTCGTTAGTGCTTCTCAGTGCTTCAAACAGTTGCATTCGAGAATATTGCCTTTTTGAGATATTTAACTTTAAATTTTCAAGGTCAGCCCTCAAATTATATGGGATTGAGTTAAATCTAGAGTCGTTTTTTTGCGCATCGTTAGTGCTTTTCAGTGCTTCAGATAGTTTTCTTAATGCTCTTTCCGTATTCTGAGTTTATTTTAAAATTACCACCCAAATTTGTTCCAAAATGTACAAAAAACAGGGACGCCACTAGAGCCAACATTGGTTTATAGTATGGAGGTAATCTAAGGTGAAAGGTGCCGGTACTGCCGGTGCGCTCTCTATCTCTCTCTTTTATGGTTATTTAGTTGTTTTGGAAAGGTCTATTTTAATTGGTCACTGTTTTAGCTGGCGCTATTTCGTTCGTTCAGACGCAGTTTTGACTGGCGCTTTTTTAGCACCGGAGCATCTCACTCCGGGGTAACTCGCCTTTGTTTTAAACAGAATGGCTCTGTCATTAAATAGCGCCCAACGAGGAACCGCACTTTACAAGTTGGAAAATGGCATATTTTTAACTATCAGTAAGTCAGTATCAGTAAATTTGATACCTGTGTCATATTCGATATATAATACGACTCCTGGGGCCTTATTCTGTAAAGAACGAACCGTTCGATTCGGTAGAATTTCTTCGATTGTGACGTCATTTTCGGAATAGCTTCCGCGCTAGCAAACCGAAAATGACGTTACAATCGAAGAAATTCTACCGAATCGAACGGTTTGTTCTTTACAGAATAAGGCCCCTGGGCTGGGATCACGACGAGTAGAATTCTACTTTCATGACGTCACTCGCGACCTATTTATCGCGTACAGTACGATGATGATAGTTGCTAGGCAACCTGACGTCATGAAAGTAGAATTCTACTTGTAGTGATCCCAGCCCTGGGTTATATTCTGGCCAATTTACGCCGAAAACTCACGCACTGGAGATCGTAGCTTAGAATAATTCAAATTTATGATAAAAAAATATTGTTTAATATTGTTCAATATAATAGGCAAAGAGGAAGATGAAAACGAGATCTACATAAAGGGTTGTTTTAGAATGGTAATTATTAATGTAGTAAAACCGTGAATAAAATCAAGTATGCATGAAGCCAAAGCCCGCGGAATCATAACCTGTAGTGCAAAAGGCCTATGTCCATCCGAGAAAGGACATGTCTACGTCACAACTGGTGATTTCGTGTATCATCCTTGCTATGAACCGATGTTGGCTTCAGTAGCGTTCCTGTGTTTTTTGTACATTTGGAATAAGTTTGGGTGCTAATTTTAAAATAAAAAATACTAAATAATCAGAATACGGAAATAGCATTAAGAAAGTTATATAAAGCACTAACGATGCGCAAAAAAACGACTCTAGATTTAACTCAATCCCATATAATTTGAGGGCTGACCTTGAAAATTTGAATTTAAATATCTCAAAAAGGAAATATTCTCGAATGCAACTGTTTGAAGCAATGAGAAGCACTAACGAAGAACTAAAAACTGACACCAAAATTGGGTAATTCGGAAAATTTTTGGGGGCTGACCTTGAAGTGAAAATCTAAAATATCTAAGAAATAAGAAAAGCACTTTCGAAACTATTTGAAGCACTAACGAAGCACTAAAACATAGTAACAAGCGAGGGGTGAATAGCTGACCCAAAATTTGTACACCGACTGCCAAATTCCACAATCTTTAAGGAAATTTGTTAAGATTGTGAGTGATTGTGTAAGATTGTGAGTAATTGTGTACAATTGTGTAATGATTGTGACTGATTGTGTAAGGATTGTGAATCTCGATGATTGTGTAACGATTGTGAATAATTGCGAGTGATTGTGACTGTTTGTGTCACAATTGTGAGCGATTGTGAGTGATTGTGTAAGGATTGTGAAAGATTGTGATCACTATGTATAATAATTGGGTTAGAATAAAACAACAAAATATCAAAACTAAATTTTTCTCTGTAATTTTGAAAGGTTTTTTAGAAAATGTTGCATTTTGGGACGCCCCTTGTATATTTCATAAGTGTTTTATGGAGATTCCAATGGCGAAGTCAATTTTTCTCTAGAAGTGATAGTTTTTAAATAACAATGTGTTTGAAGAGGACTTTATATCTGTAAGGAAAATGATAAAGGTCTTTTTCTAACACATTGTTTCTGTTTCTGATGACAAAAACAAAACAATTTTGCTCGGAAACTGTTAGAGATAGATTTATCGAACTTTATATCATTGAAATCAGCAAAAGCAGAGCTATCCAATGAGTTAATAATATACAGGATGTCTTATTTGGAAAAACGTATGTTTGGTTCATTATTTAAAAACTGTCACTTCTCGTGTCATTTCTAGAGAAAAACTGACTACCCCACTGGAATCTACGTAAAAAGATCTATAAGAATTCGTTTTCACCTGATCACTTGTGAGAGAACTGAGATACAAAGGGCTGTCCCAAAATGCAACATTTTCAAAAACACCTTGTATCTTGAAAACAAAAAGGGCGATGACAATTCTGTCGGTGGCATCTTTTGGCGGGCAAAAAAGTAACCACTATTCGGGAAAACCGCATCCTCCTAACTCTAATAGCAACCGAGTTACCTATCCCTTATGTACAACCAAAATGGAACACCCTGTACAGGGTGGCGCAGACGAGGATGACAAATAAAAAAGAATTTGGTGTGAAGTAGATACTTGGTTTCAAATTAGGATTTCAGGTACTTGAAAATTGTGTTAATTTTTTGTGACTTGATGGTATACTGTAAATGGATAGTTTTCAAAATGGATTGAATTTCTACAACATCCAGGTTTGGATTTTTAGGCCATCTCAAGACTTCTAAAATAGTTATATGTCATTCTACTTTTGTCAATTTTCCAATTTGGTATTTGTTAGAGAAGGTAACTGCATAATACTTTTCTACTTCAAGCTCTTCTTCAAGCTGCTGTTCTGGATCATTGAAATATTCCTCTCCACTTTCTAGAGTTGTTTATGTTGGAGCTGTGATACCCGATAAAAGCAATGATACTAATGTAAAGTATCATTAGTATTGTTGCTTTTATCGTTTATCACAGCTCCAACATAAACACGGCCTAAATCATGAAGGCTAATTAATGAATTCGGTTGACAATTAGTTTACATTTTGTACTTTTTGCATATTAGCTTTTTTGCGGTTTTAGTATTTTTGAAGTTTTTTTCTTTTCTTAGTTTTTACTATTTTTCTCTCTATTTTTTTTCTCAATTTTTTTATTACTTCTTTCATTTTTTTCAATTTGTTTTGTTGTCTCTTTTTTTGGCATTTTTCTCCCTCACCCTTAGTAACCTATCTGATGATAATTTCTCATAATTTTCTGAAAATAGCCAATATAAAGAAGTTTTTTTTACTGTTAGTAGTTTTTTATTTCTCGATATTACTTGGATTTAGTGTGAATTCTTTTTGGTTTTTAAGTTAAACTTTTTTTCTTTTTATTGATAATTCTTTAATTCAAGATTGCCAACTGAAGCAAGTAAAGATAGGTCCTTTTCGATAAGTATATACATATTCCGATTCTTCCTCATATATTTATGCTTGTTTTAGGGTTTATGGGAATTTTCCTATTCAGTACGACAGAGTTCAGAAATGTATGCTGCAGAAGTGGCAGACAAAAGTTAGCTAATCAAAAGGGCTTATTAGCTCATTATTATAAGCGAGAATAAAGTGAATAAAACTATTTGGAGGGACTCCACGTGCGACCGGTGGTGGTAGATTGTGTAGCGATTGTGAGATATTGTGCAACGATTGTGGGAGATTGTGACACGATTGCGAGAGATTGTGACACGATTGTGAGAGATTGTGTTACGATTGTGACAGATTATGTGAGATTGTGTAAGGATTGTGACAGATTGTGTGAGATTGTGTAACGATTGTGAACGATTGTGATCTGATTGTGAATGATTGTGTGAAGATTGTGAGGAATATGTACACCGACTGCAAGAGCTATTCACCCTTCGGTAACAAGTTTCCTTCATTTTGACAGATTGTCAAGGCTGACCTTGAAACTACAAAAAAATCGATATACAGAAAACGAAAAAAGCACTAACGAAAACAATTGAAGCACTAACGAAGCACTAACAAACAACATATTTTTCCAAATAAAATTTAACACTTTAGGGGCCAACTTCACGGACCTACAAAATGATTGTTTTCAACCTTGAAGACTCTTATCAATCTAAACAATTTTCAACTTTGCAAAATCATAACTTTTTTCTATTATAGATAGAAAGCTGAAATTGAAAATTCAGCCATTCTTATCCTAGTGGAGGACAAGGAAATTTAGGGTGAATTTTTGAATTTTCCTGACGTCTTTTTTACTAAGATTTCAGTTTCAAATCCCACAATAAATCATTGTCTTTATTATACAGGTTGTTCCAGCCAAGAGTGACCCATTTCAAATGCTCATAACTTTTAAACCAGGTGTGCTAGCTGCCTGCGGTTTGAGCCAGTTGATTTCTCTTGGTCTACAGTTTTTTCTAGTGGGCTGCACTTTTTTTTTAAACATATGCAGGGCAAGTGAAAAAAATCAATTTTTCAACAAAAAAATTGAAATTTGACCATCATTTTGAAAGGAGAACGACTTGAATTTTTAAGAACTATCAACGCTTTCATTTATTTGAAATTTTTTCGGAAACTGTACTTACCTGTTTTATTTTTGACGTTGTTCAAATTCTTGAAATATTTCCTTTCAACCCGACATTTATTATTGAATCTTTTTTAATTTTCTAATTGGAAATTACAGGGTTCTCTTCCAATTTCCCTTCTTGCTCCAATTCCTTTATGTTTGGAATACATTTCTCCCTTTTCACTAAATCTAAAAATCCTTTTCTTCTTCTGTGATATGTGGATGAGTATTTAAGCTCCTGTTTTGTCCCATATCATATATCAAAAATACAAAAGGAAATACCTCGGGAAATACTTATACAAATTGTTATTAGTACCTATATTACATAGGTACCGAGCAGGGGCGGATGGGGACAAAAAACCGGCCCGGGAAATTGATAGCACCGGCCCGGCCTGCCAGATCAGTATTTTATTTTGGGGGCTGTTGTGAATGAATCGCGCCGAAGCCCTTTTTTTTAAAGTTTAAGGTCACGCAGCTTAAAAACCTACTGGTCCCAATTTTTTTTTGGTATTATTTTATAGGGGTAACACAAAAAACTCTGGATGGAACTTCCTGACTCAAGTAGTCCAAACTCTTCATATAAAGACCAAAACAGAAGAAGGGAATTCTCATGAGAAATAAATATGGTTCATTTTGTTTTTATGGTGCACATTTTTATGTTAAATATTGAATATGAGCAGCTTTGCATTTAATTTATCGATATTATTCTTATACGACAATTATTAGTTTCAAATTGAGAAGTTTCGCGCGGAAAAGCTACGTTCAACATGGCCGCTTTTGGTGACGTCAACTGATTATAAACCAAGATTAAGGGTAGTTTACACTGACCGTGAATAACGAACGTGGTCTATACTTTATTTTTTCCCAAGATAGATTTTGACATTGAAAACTTTGAAACATAAACAATAACCCTTGACCTTGATAGGTCGCAAAATGAGGTGTTTTTGCAAGTTGACATCAGTTTTACAATAACGACCAATAAGCGGCATTGTTTATGTTTCAAAGTTGACAATGCCAAAATCTATCTTGGGAAAAAATAAACTATACGCTTTTATGGTTCACTCTTGGGTTCTGAAGAACGATTAGTCCACGATCAGCTCACGCCACCTCACGACTGATATTGAACCACCATAAATGGGTCTATAGAGGGAAGATTGTCAGACTGTGCTTTTATAAATCCTGTATGAATCATGACAAACTTGAAACACAAAATGTCGCAATACGCCAAATACAGAAACATCACGTAAAAACCACATTCCATGCATGCAAAGATTTAATGCAGTCGATGGTACGAGCGATTTTTTCTGACAGTTTGCAAAGTGTCAGGGACTCTTGTGAGAACAGATCTTAACGTTGTATTTACAAACAGTTGACGTCACAAGTACCGACATCTTGAAGGTAATCGTTTTCGCGCCAACGGAAATAATTTGAAATTTTATAAATTCTTTTTATTTTAATGAGGACATAATAGAAAAGAAAACATATGTATTTTATATTTGAAAACATAAACAAAAAGAAAAAAAATAATTTGAAAAATATGATTGTTCCCTATTGAGAGATGTGGTTGGATTGTTGACAGGACACTACCCTCTCAGAAAGCACGACAACCCAATGAAGCTGGCAGAAGACTCGATGTCAATGTCCTAACCTTATGCCAGTTTTCCACCAAACGGACTGTTGAGTTTTTGTTTTAAAACATGTTTTAAAACTCGAAATTAACCCGAAAAACAAAACTCCAAATGAGCAAAACACGCTAATCTTGAAAATGTTTGGGAAAAGTTGGAGTTTTGTCTGAGTTTAAGTTTTGTTTTTGTTTTGTCGGTTTGGTGGAAAACCGGCATTAGATGGCAAACACAGCGGCACTTTGGGACACAGAGTATCCGAAACCAAAGGAAATCGTGAAAGCGAATATCGAGGACATCCTAGGTTTTACTAAGGGAGTGGACCTAATATGAAAACTTCAGGGTCCTTATTCTTGAAATAGGGGAGCAGCGTTCCCAGGAGAACGAGTGTTCCGTCTTTTTCAATGATATGCAAATGATAATACAATAAGTAACAAAGAAGGAACACTCTGGTTCTCCTGGGAACTCCGCTCCCCTGTTTCAAGAATAAGTACCTGAGGGGGCACAATGAGCGACGAGCTACAGTGCAGTTGTCCGCAGACCTCAGAGAGAATAGAATAGAATAGAGATGGGTAGGTGGTACCTATTTGGAAATAAAAATATAAAATACTCATATTTCAAACAAATTGTATTTTTATAAATTTTAGATCAGGAAATTTCGTGGCTCGATTTAGGATAATAAATTAATGAATAGTGGGAATACGGCCCCACGATGGCCAATTTGAATTTTTTCAGAAGCACACAAAAAATAGAAATAGACGTGTCCGAGGAGAAAGTCAGGAAAGTGTTAATTTAAGAAGAACAGGGCCAGTAAATAGTTTCTTATTTATCCAATGGCAACTTTGACATTGAATATCTTGAGAACTAATCAATCGATCTTCAAAAAAAGTACGCAGTTGTAACAAGAATCAAAATACCTTTAAAACAAGATAGGTACTACTCGCCCCATCTTTCCTAAAAAAGTGGGGTGAAAGTCACCCCACCCAGGGGGTGGACTTTATACCGATGGCAATCAAAAAGTTTCCCCCTTGAATACAAAAATGACGTGTCCGAGCGTTTTCTTTTAAATCGACCCTAAAATACCTTCTGTTTCGACGTCCGTAAAACACCCTGTATGCTTCCGGGCCGGTCCAACCGGCCCGGAAGTAAGCGGACCTTCGGGAAACTTATTCCCAAAATCCCTGTTGGCCCATCCGCCCCTGGTACCGAGGTGGGAGATGTTTCATTACTGTCGAGAGATTAGTTAGTTAACTGAGACGCGAAGGTTTGTATACAATTTTATTTACAACAATTAAGACCTTAATTAAGACCATCACAATTTTTGATTAAATGCTAAATAAAAATTAAAACATTTTGTTGACAAGTTCGGACTAAAAAAAATTGACATGCAGGACTTGTGTTGTGTTTAAAAATTTTAGAAAATGAGGGGTTACTGTCCAACCGGGTGAACAGTGAACACTTTCCACCCAGAACCACTTTCCACCCGGGAGGAAAGTAAAACTCAAAAAAGTGTAACTTTCAAACTTTTGAAAAGTCAGAAATATCAACATTACGTATATGTGGTTGTAAATAAAGTCTGTTTTTTTTTAAAGATAATTCCCAAGTCAAAAATTTAGTAACTATGTTGGCAACTCAAGCCTTTTCTACATAAAAAATTTGAGAGATTGACAGTTTTACATTGTATTGCCAACATAATGTAATTTTGACTTTAATCTTTAAAAAAAAAAACAGATTTTAGAAACTTTTTATAGAACGTCATATCTATTGTTTGTTTATGTTTTTATTTGATTTGACTGACAGTTTATTACCGAACGACGCAAAAAGTATGAAATGCTGCACCAAATTTTACCTGTGCTTTTAAAATGTTGGCCGGACATTTTTCTAACACCTCTATCTGACCTTATGATTGGTCGTGTCAGACAATGTTTTTACAATGTTACAATGCAACGCTGAATTTGTTACAATAATATGACTACCATTATTTTACGATTTTTATCTTACCTTATTATGATTGATCGTCTTAGACGATCATAGAGATATACAAGAGGACTACGGATTGACGTCAGCAATTTAACGTTAAAACTGGTTTTCATTTATTACGTCAAAACTGAACCAGATAAAGGTCCGATTTCTTGGCCACATGTCAAAATAACGTTGGCGTTAATACTGCATGATGCTATTTGGGTTACCGATATCTCTCTGTTAAAGAAGACAGCACGACGTAATTTTAACGAAAAATCATTGACGGTCACTTATTATATCTGCACTTCTGGCGACGTTATATTTTGTTAATATGTAGTCGCAGGGACATGTATGTGCTTCTTGGGCAGTTTACTCGTTGGATTGGAAACTCACTCAGGGTACTTGCATGAAAAATTAAATTGATTATTGTTTATTGCAAACTGTAGGAAATCGAAAAAAAAATCGTAACTTTTTTTTTATTTCGCCCAAATATGATTATTCCGGAAGTTATTCAAATATTAAGTTTTATATATATATATAGATATACTAAGCATGTGCAACGTCACTTATTTATTAGATAAGTGACGTCATAGGCAGATTTCATAGTGTTGTATCTCCGTCAATTTTTGACTAAGAAGAAAAAGAAAAAACACGTGTTGATTTATTTTTCATGGACTATCGAAATCAGCAATAAAAAAATTTGATGCAAGGAGCCTATTATCAATTCATCACCCATCAAATCATTATTGAGCTGCGATATTCAAGATGCTGGCTTAATATTGAATGGACAGGAGGAGTGAATTTCACATTCGAAGACATCTTTGAAACATCTTCAAGATGTGTTAGAAAAATGTTATAAATACCTTTCAAGTAGACGTTGGGTTTTGTAACATATAACGTCTTTAAGATGTGAACACGTAAGCGGACGTCTAAAACACGTCTTGAATGTAGTTTGTGGACATCTTAGGGTCGCTTTTAAGAAGACAAAAACTTCTCACCTTCCTTATTCAATTTCAGAAGTTACTGAAAACTATTTTGAAATGCTACAGAACACTTTAAAACTTTAATTTGAATTATGACATTCATATAAAGGATTATCTTTATAAGCACCTTATCAGTGGCGTAACTACAGGGGGGCTTGGGGGGGCGGCGGGCCCCCCAGACGTCGCTAGGCCCCCCCCAGAAAAAACTTTAATAATTTGGTATTTTATGAAAGCTACGTTACCTATTATAATTTTATGTTATTATCTACTAAATTTGAACGGTAATGCGCGGCGATCCTGATCGACCCTATCCGATCCTCCCATCCACCAACGAACGGGCTGTGTGCAATTGTGCCACCCAAAGGTCAGTGCAAATTGCAATGTGCAGAAGTGATACAGTATACCAAAGCCATTAAATTAGCATTAGCAATATAACAGATTAGTTTGGGAGTTTTTTTTAAATAGGTATAAAAAAGCTGCTTTAATATGTAGAAGTAGATATAAAAAAGAAAACAATTTTCAGAAAACTCTGGTTAATTAGTCACACGACGCTCGATGCACACGACAAAAATAACTTACATACTTGAGATGAAATGAACTTAATCTTTCAGTAAACTTAGCTGGGAATGTTCTAGAATGTGACAATATCTACAACTTGAACCAAAAGCAACAAAAAATAAGTTATCAATTCACAATAATATCCATAAGGAATGCAAAATACTTACACATCATGATCATGACTAAAATGCTTAGTTTCGAAAAACTAAACACCAAAAAAAAACTCACTAAATAAATAATAATAACAGGTATAAAATAATAACATATGCAACAAATTATTATACATAGAATAATAGGCTAGAAAAAAATATACTGAAATATACTTCTTCCGGCTCTCATTATTCCCAACAAAACAAATATCTAAGGAAAAAGAAGCACAAATTTCTTATAGTTCACATCATGACTAGAATGTGTCAATAGGCCGGCATACACACACGTTATTTCGCGCGGTTTATCGTGTCATCTGCAAAAACCTGTGAAAAATCATGTACGTGAGTGAGGAGGGCCGCACGCTGATAGGATGGGAAGGGATTTCTTACGTGCATTCATCTGGCGCCGTGACATGATAGTGCAGTTCACATCCGTGTCCACACGCCATTCCACGTCACGGTTTTGAGGCTAGTACGGAGACATAAACGCCGCCTAGCGAACTATCACGTTGAAAATTAGTACATGCACTTCCAAACGACACGATAAATAACACTTTTTACCCATACACATACGGTTTTTCCTTTCCAATTGATATGCCGCGCGTAATCACGTGCTAAATCATTTGAATACTTTGTCAAGTGTAGGTCGGCATACACACACGTTATTTCGCGCGGTTTATCGTGGCGAGTTGGGATGCAGCGGTTTGCACGCGCGAAAGAACGGCGTGGCAAAAAAAGCGTCATGTTCCATACACTTGACAAAGTATCTAAATGATTTAGCACGTGATTACGCGCGGCGTATCACTTGGAAAGGAAAAACCGTATGTGTATGGGTAAAAAGTGTCATTTATCGTGTCGTTTGGAAGTGCATGTTGTCATGTACTAATTTTCAACGTGATAGTTTGCAACGCGGCGTTCCTGTTTTTGTACTAGCCTCAAAACCGTGACGTGGAATGGCGTGTGGACACGGTTGTGAACTGCACTATCGTGTACTTGAGTACTGAGACGTCACATTCCAGATGAAACCACGTCTGAAATCCCTTCCCATTCTATCATTGCGCGTAGCTCTCCTCACTCACGCACATGATTTTTCACAGGTTTTTGCAGATGACACGATAAACCGTGCGAAAGAACGTGTGTCTATGCCGACCTTATCGAACATGACACTTTTTTTGCCACGCCGTTCTTTCGCGCGTGCAAACCGCTACAGCCCAACACGCCACGATAAACCGCGCGAAATAACGTGTGTGTATGCCGACCTATATGGGTACACTACAAATGTAACAAAAAAACATAGTTTCTAATAATAGGAAATCAACAATGGCACAGTTTTAAATTTGAACAACTAAAGCTCGGTTTATTCACCTTCGGATGAACTTTCAGGTACCTATATTATCTGGCGGAGGTGGACACGACGCAGCAAGCTTGGAAGCAAAACACAAAAATCATCAATAAATTGATAATCAGTATCACTTCCACGGCACACAACTTAACAAATTTAAGAACAACGGGGATAATGCAAAGAGAATAAAAAAATTCTTAAAGAAAGAAAATATATTATTATTTTCGAAAAAAAAACGAAAAGGCAAGATAAGCTGAAAGCAAACACAACATAAATGATATGGACGCCGCGCCGCGATGACAACAGGTAAGTAGTTATTCGGTTAGAGAAGAGGGACATGAACGCCCTCTGAATGGTCCGAGTTGTTCATGAACCAAGCGAAATTCAATCGCGCATGACACGCAGTCCCAGAGCGGTAAACCGCTTCTTAACCGTATGTGGTCCGGAAGATGGACTACGTAACTGGCAAACCGTACTGCGGATCTGCTTTGGCACGAAATAGGGCCTCCCGGTAGTGAGTTTCCAAGTATTAGCCACCTTCGGCCTGAAAGCGTAAAAACCGTTTCCGGTATACCCGAACTGGACCGATGGAGGTCCAGATAATGGCTACATCAGCCACCAGAGTACCGAACGTGCCGACTGGCGGCCGCTCATTTGCCGATTGCGTTTGGTTTGTTGGGTTTCTAGTGAAATTTTAGCTCGATAATTTTCAGTGATATTTCGCTTCCATTAGTTTGCGATACTTGTTTTTAAAATTTCGAAATAACGTATTTCTATAGGATTCCTGTTAATTTACAGAAGGCAGCATATTTTTCAAGGATGATACACACCTACAGGATTGCTTATCGGCATCGTTTTTGGTAATCGCCGCCATATTGGTGTGTCACCATTTCCGACGTCATAATTAAGTCGTCAGCTGTTTAAACAGCCTTCGTCAAGATGAGAAATAACCTGCTGCCTACGTCAAAACTGGTGATTTGGCGAGGGAGGGATTTGTTACTCAACACACATCTTATGAGGATAGGCCAGCCTGTAGTAGTAGTGTCGTAGTGTGTATCATCCTTGACATATTTTTTTTGTGGGCTTTTCATATTGTAGGTATGTCAATATTGTCAATGATGCTTTCAGTTCAACTGTCAACATTGTCACTTTCAAAATTCAAGTCATGTAAATCCGGCGTTCATGCTTCAATAAACATACTGCTGTAACATAATCTATAAGGGCCGGTTTCTCAATAGCAGGTCACCCCCGGGTTAAGGATAACTCCAGCATGAACATAGCAACTGGACACGCTCACCCTGGAGTTAAAACTAAACCGGAGGTTACTTCATATTGAGAAACCGGCCCTACCAAGAAGAAACAAAGAGAAGAAACTAACACAACATGGTAGCTAGATGATACAAAAATTTCAAAAAAGAGTGGGAAAAATTTAGTAGATTTTCCACTGGTTTAAAAATTTTTCGCCTGCGGCGCCATTTTGTTTTTCTCCTAGTGGACTTTAGTGGATTTAAATATCTTTTCTAGTGGACAGTCCTGATTCAGAGTTGGCAACACTGTAGCTAGGTAAGTGATTTAGGCCCGGTTTATTCAGCTAATCGCCAATAATTGCACTGTTCTACTTTTTTAAAGATTCCAATAAGTCGCAATAACAGGCCCTAGGCGCTACAAGGCGGCATTGGGCAGGTGCTCCCATGAGCAACCTCTCATGGGTGCTCGGAGCTCTCGTAGGGAATGCGAAAGTACAAACGTATTTAATGATCATTCCGTTCCGTGTGGTAGTATCAGTATCACGTATGTAATTTAAATTGCACAACTGTATAAGAATTAAACAAGTCGTATTAGTCTTAGATAAGGGAGGTATTAGTATTCTGTCCTTTCGTTATTTGTGGTCAATTCTAAATTCTACGCTCTATTACTTTATATTGCTAATGTTGCTATTCTCCATCTCTATTCTTTGATAATAATCGGGACATAAGGCATTTAGGACATAAAAGTACCAGGCATAATTATTTTGATGATGATGTGATATTTTCATGGCCTAAAATGCGCGCAGAAAAAAGCACTTTTCGCACGCTCGTAGAAAAAAAATACAAAAATATATACACTATAAAATAGACGTTTTAAGGCGTGGCATCCGGAAAAAAAATTTCGCCTCCGCCGGCACCTACGGCGAGCATCCCCCTCCCCCTATAAACAAATTTATAAAAATATTATCCTGCGCCTATGAGCACTTTCAAAAATCGGCGTCTCTGCCAGGCCCGCCCTAGGCCCCCCCCAGGTCAGATGGCTAGTTACGCCAGTGAACCTTATACCTGTATGTACAGGGTTATTGGTTATAAATGTCACCCCCTCTATCTTCTTTATTTGACATTTTAGAAAAAAGTGTCCCAAATAAAAGTTTTATGGTTGAAATTAAATTTTTTGAAAAACTCACTTTCACATATACAGGGTGTTTCAGAAAAGCTGGTCGTGCTCCAAATTTTTTATTTCAAATTGTTGCGGAAATAACCCACAACAAGTTTAAAATGTTATTATTTGTAGTTTATCAATATAATCTCAATTTCTATTATTTATCATAAAAATAATATTCTAAAAAAAGAATCCTGTAAAACTGGCAACAGCAGCCCTTTTGAATCGGTAAAATTACAGATTTCTTCATTACCCTATGAGCAATGGATCTATTTTGTTGTTGTGATTGGTCAGTTGCCACCCAACATCCCTGATTTATGCGACCTGCTCCGAAAAAGGCAGTCGACTCGACGCACGGCACGGTACACAACAGTAGTAATCAAGAAGCAGAAGAGTAAGCAAAGACTCTGCACCCTCTCGCCTCTGAACGCTCTACAGAGGAAAAAACCCCCAGAAAACCCCCGTTAGTACGCGAATTATAGTAAAATACTACTCCCAGTGTCTCAAGGCCTGACATGGTCTATATTATCAACGATATTATTGATTACAATTCATGTAATTAACCCCTAAATTATTGCAAGTCATCTCGGACCTAGCAAAATTCTCTACTACGCCTGTTTAAGGTTATTCCTGTCTCACTCTCGACGGGCTCCAACTCTGTATATCATTGTGTTCTCTCTCTCTCAGTGGAAAATCCCTTAGCTGACAGTGCAAATTACTACGAATAGTGATAAATGGATAAATAATCACTATATGGATTTACCGGTATGAACTGGATTAAGCAAGTAAGACCGTTTCAATTTCTCAAAACAGTCGAACAATAAATTAATAAATACTGAATACCGATTCGGTTGAAATGCACTATAAATTGAAGTGTTTGTTCTAACCTTTAATACAGAAATTTGGTTTTCAAACTCGTGAAATGAACATTAATTTGTAAATTTGTATATAGAAACTGAGCATATATATATATAGACTTTTCTTGCACTTATTGTTTACACACTTCAGCAGAAAAGTGCTCAAATTATTAACTCTCAATAAACAAAGGAACTTTCAAGGATAAATAAACATTTTGTGAATACAGTGAGCTGATTGAATTTCACGATTTGTGTTGTGCTCTCGTAAATCTAATTAGTTAATTTGTGTTCTCGTTCATTGAACATTTAACCATAAATGATATTATTATTATGAAATTTCACTATTTCTTATAAATCAAGATACTTATTTACTCGCTTATTTACTTTAGATTAGTATAAAATTTGTAGTTCGACTGGACGTCCAAATAGGAATTATTAGATAGGATTTGATTGCTGATTAAACCGAATTAACTTCATTTATTAATTAAATTGATAACTATTCTATTTCAGCGTTTTATTTGTATAAATGAGAATCAAGGCACCCCTAGTTCAATACAAGGCTTAAATGATCCAACACCTAATGGTTAATTTTTACAGTCAGTCAAAGTAAAAACTTTTGACATCCCTGGTGCGGTAATGACTAGAGTCCACAAAAGGGTAATAGCTAGTTCCGTCACATTGGTCCTTCGAGCCGGATTAAAGCCTTGATTGAAATGTAATTAATTAAAAAATTTAATGTTTTTTTTATGCCCCTATCTCTGACTGCTTTAAGATTCTCATTTCTACACTGCTCAATAAAAACTTGTGTTTTTATTATATATTGAAATTTGCCTACTCGAATCCCTGTATTGCTCGTACTTGGTAAGTACATTCTCTGTTGTAAATATTCTATATTGTAAATAGGTACATTGTGTATTGATTTGTATAGGTACAATTTATTAATTAGCTTGTTTGGCTCTCTTAATTCATTTTAAATTAATTTATTATTGGTGGAGTTATTTAAAGGCTATTTCTCAATATGGATTTTGATGCTATGAAGCAAGTCCGTACTCGCGCAAAAAGCGCTATTACTCGCATTGCTAATTGGGTGAAAAACAATAAGGATGTTGAAGTAGACCCAACTCAATTTGAAAATCGTATAGTTAACTTAAAAGATAACTTTGAAAAATACTCAATGACTCAAGATGAAATTGAAACTTATCTTGAAGAATTCACTGCAAATGATAACGAAAATAGAGATATTGTTGAAAATCAATTCTATGATACTCTCTCTCTGATACAAAAATGTATTAAAACATTGTCTCCGGTTACCCTGAACACTCCACCAATAAGCCAAACTAGTTTGCCACAGCTGAATTTGCCACCACATATGGAAGTGAAACTCCCTCAAATAAATATAAACCCCTTTAAAGGTGACACCGCTGAGTGGACTTCCTTTTTTCAAATCTTCTCTGCTCTGATAATTGATAATACTCACCTGAGTAAAATACAAAAATTTATTTATTTAAAGTCATTTTTGAGAAACGAACCATTGAAATTGATCGAAAACTTGGCTGTGACAAACGATAATTTTGATATCGCTCTAGAAATATTGCAGAAACGATATGAAAACAAAATCTCTGTAATAAACGCTCATTTTGTTGCTCTCTTGGAACAAAACACACTCAGTAAATGTAACGCTCAAACTCTCAGAGAGTTTGTTACAAATTGTAGAAAAAATTTACTTTCTTTAAAGAATTTGCACTATTCTTACGAACAGCTTTGGGAATTTTTGATAATATATTTAATGGGAAAAAAACTTGATTTTGGCACGCGCAAGGCGTTCGAGAATGAGCGCGATTTAAATCAACTCCCTCAACTTGATGACCTTTTTGAATTCCTCGAAAAAAGATGCTTAGCTTTGGAAAATCTCTCAAGTACGGAAGTGCCTTCAGCACAAAACGGGCAACGAAAAGTAAACAAAACCCCAAACTCTGGCGCTGCTCTGTTCGCTCAAAATAATATAAGTAAAGTCACTACACACTGCTTATATTGCAATCAAGACTCTCACAAAATTTATATTTGTAATAAGTTTAAAGGTTTACAGGACTCGGAAAGGAAGACTTTTGTTTATTCAAAACAACTCTGCTTTAATTGTCTTGGTTCCAAACACACTCTTGCTAATTGCCCAGCAACCAAAGGTTGTTTTATCTGCTCTCAAAGGCATCATACATTGCTCCACAATGCTTTTGTCCCTCAAAATCCTCCAGCTCAAGGTCACAGACCCCAACAAAGACCCCATCATAATAACCCTTCGATTGCTAGACCAAATTATTCTAATGGTCAGCAGCAACCGTCTCAGCATCCTCCCAAGACACAGACACAAGGTTCAAGACCACAAAATCAAGCTGACTCACAACCAAACCAAAATGAACTTTCCAAATCTTCCCAAAGTCTCCACTCCGTCTCAGCACTCTCTACAAAAAACTCACAAACTCTTTTAGCAACCGCATGCGTGACACTTTATGACGCAGACAGGCGGCCCCTTCAAGCCAAAGCCATTTTAGATAATGGCTCGCAACACTCCTTTGTAACAGACAAACTAGTTAAAAGGTTAAAACTAGTCCCCTATGTCAAAACAACATATGTGTCTGGCATAGCTCTTAGTAACAATGTTACTAATAAGATGATTGATTTGAAAATATACTCAAATTTGTATCCTCATAGGAAATTTGAGATTTCCTGCGCCGTTCTCCCTGTAATAACAGGACCCCTCCCCTCTATACAAATAAATGTCAGTTCGTGGAATATACCGAGCGACATTGTTCTTGCTGATCCTAGTTTCACTCGTCCTTCGGAAGTTGACCTTCTGATTGGTTCAGACCTCTATTACAATCTCCTGACAAAAGGCCTGATTCATCTAGGTCATGGCCTGCCCACAGTCTTAAACACTCATCTCGGTTGGATTCTTGGAGGAACGTTTCCCCAAAATTCACACCATAATAACTGCTCTCATTTAGTCACTAGTAGCCCTGCACAACAAGTGCACTCCTCTATCTCTATGTTTGTTCAAAGCCCGGACAATAGCTCTCTCGAAAATATAGTGACTAAATTTTGGTCCATGGAAGAAATTCATACCAAAGCCCCTCTCTCCCTTGAAGATGCAAAGGCTGAAGCTTGTTTCAAGGAAACAACTCAAGTATTAGAAAATGGCTCTTATCAAGTTAACTTACCCTTGAAATCTCCCTCTGAAAATCTCAAACTCGGTGATTCTTTGTCTATAGCCACAAAAAGATTTCACAATCTCGAGAGGAAATTTGTAAAGGACCCAGATTATTTTCATGAATATCAGAAATTTATTCATGAATATGTTAACCTTGGACATGCCAGGTTCGTACCCCTTTCCTCTGCTAATGAAAATCTGGAGCTCAAATGCTTCCTCCCTCATCATGCTGTGGTTAGAGAAGGTGCGTGCTCAACGAAGCTGCGTGTGGTCTTTGACGCCTCTTGCAAAACCACAACGGGCCTTTCCCTAAATGACATAACTCTCAAAGGCTTTCAGGTCCAGCCTGACCTTTATGACATATTGTTACGCTTCAGATCTTTCAAATATGCTCTCACCTCTGATATTGAGAAGATGTTCAGACAAATAAAGATAAATCCCACTCAGACCTTTTTATTAAATATTTTATGGAGAGACGAGCCTGAAAAACCACTTCAGTGCATCGAATTGACCACTGTCACGTATGGCACTAACAGTGCTCCATTCCTCGCAACTAGAGTCTTAAACGATGTTGCATTAAAAAATAGCTC
The DNA here is from genome assembly GCA_917834065.1 of Ceutorhynchus assimilis. Taxonomy (NCBI): domain Eukaryota; kingdom Metazoa; phylum Arthropoda; class Insecta; order Coleoptera; family Curculionidae; genus Ceutorhynchus; species Ceutorhynchus assimilis. The sequence continues at coordinate 38,865,241 of OU892283.1, read as the reverse complement.
AGATTATCCCCTCGCGTCTCATTCTCTATTGAAACAATGTTACATGGATGATATCCTAAGTGGATGTGATGACCTTAAGGATTTAGAAATACTCTATAGCGAACTTATCTCTTTATTAAAGGCTTCTGGATTTGAATTACACAAATGGTGTTCAAATTCAAAGGAATTTCTAGACAAAATCTCTCATAAAGAAAAAATAGTCGAAGTAGATATGAATTTTGACGAAAACCCGAATAAGGTACTTGGCCTTATTTGGAACCCAATTCTCGACTTCTTCTGCGTCTCTATTCCTGAAGTAAAATTAACAACCCCTATTACGAAAAGAAAAATTGTCTCTGTAATAGCTCAATGTTATGATCCCCTTGGTTTTTTATCTGTAGTCATTGTGACAGGAAAAATAATTGTACAAAGACTTTGGACTTTGAAGTTGGATTGGGACACCCCAATTACTGATGACTCACTCTTGCAAGAATGGAATGGTTTCATACATGATCTTCCTCTCCTCAAAACGCTCAAGATCCCTAGATACCTTTTTTCTGACAAAACATTAAGTTCCATGGAATTCCACGGATTCTCTGATGCCAGCCTCAAGGCATACGCCGCTTGCGTTTACGTTCGCGCCCTATATACTGATGGAACAGTATCTTGTCATTTGATTACCTCTAAATCTAGAGTATCTCCTCTGAAAACAGTTACATTGCCTAGGCTAGAATTATGCGCCATGGTTTTGCTCTCAAAGTTGGTTTCAAAGTTAATCGCAATCTTCGAAGATCGATTCTCATTGAGTTCTGTAAATTTGTGGACAGATTCGCAAATTGCGCTCTGCTGGATAAATTCCCATGCGTCGCGCTGGACTGTTTTTGTGGCTAACAGAGTAGCACAAATTCAAGAACTCACCTCAAATCACAAATGGCGTCATATAAATTCTTCAGACAACCCCGCTGATTACCCATCTAGAGGTTTGCCAATACCCCAAGTCCAGGAGTGCCATACTTGGTGGCAAGGCCCTAAATTTCTTCATGACCCTGAATTAAATCTCTCCCAATTTGGCAACACTCCCAGTTTGTCTGATGTCCCTGAGGAAAAGAAAATAGCTCTAGTAGGAACTGATAAGAAAGATCTGTTTTGGCCCGGAATATTCAATCGAGCTTCTAAATTTCGTAAGCTCCAACGCACAGTAGGGTACATGTTGAGATTTGCACATAATACAAAATGTAAACATCTCGATAGAACAAAAGATTCTCTCGAAGTCCAAGAGCTGAAAGCAGCCTTGAACTTGATCACAAAAATTCTCCAGTCAATTCATTTTTCAAAGGAAATCTCAGAGTTGAATCAAAACATATTTTTGAGCAACAAATCACTGATTAAACTCAAACCCTTCTTAGATAAGGATGGTTTTTTAAGAGTGGGTGGAAGATTAGACAACGCTAATGTCTCCTTCGATCAAAAACACCCCATTTTGCTCCCTTCCCATAATCATATTGTCTCATTAATGTTAATCCAAGAACATGAGCGTTTAGGTCATGCAGGCGCACAAACAGTGTTATCGAATTTTCGCCTAAGGTTCTGGCCACTCGATGGTTTAAGAGAGACAAAACGTATAATCAACAATTGTATTACCTGTTTCCGATTCAGAGCTCAACCAGCAGAGCAAATTATGGCAGCTCTGCCAAAGGAGCGTGTGAATGTCTCCCGCTGTTTCAGCCAAGTTGGAATAGACTATGGCGGACCCTTCTTAATAAAATCGTCCAAGCTACGCAAAGCTCCCCTAATTAAATGCTATATTGCAATTTTTGTCTGCTTGGCCACCAAGGCAATTCATATTGAATTGGTGACAGGGCTCTCTACCGAACACTTCATCATGACATTGAAAAGATTTATTGCCCGGAGAGGTAACCCAACCGTGATACATAGTGACAATGCCACCAATTTCCAAGGCGCCCAAAATCAATTGAAGGAATTGCATAACTTTTTTAGAAATAGAACCCATTTGAACTCAATCAGGGACTTTCTCTCTCAAAATGAAACTGAATTCAAGTTCATCCCTCCAAGAAGTCCTCATTTCGGTGGCATTTGGGAGGCAGCAATTAAAAGCGCCAAATACCACATCGTCAGGCTGGTTGGGGAAACCCGCTTCACGTTTGAAGAGTTCTATACAATTTTAGTGCAAATTGAAGCCATATTGAACTCACGTCCCCTATGCGTTCTTTCAAACGACCCAAACGACTATCAAACTCTAACCCCTGGTCACTTCTTAATTGGTTCAAGCCTTACGGCTCACCCAGATAAGGATTTAAGTCATCTTAATGAGAACCGCCTTTCTATGTGGCAGAAAATTTCACACATCCAACAAGTGTTTTGGAAGCGTTGGTCAGTGGACTATTTGAACAGACTCCAAAATCGACCTAAATGGTTCCGGAATTCTCTAGATCTAACCCCCAATACATTAGTACTTTTAAAGGAAGATGACACTCCACCTCTAAGATGGCCTTTAGCCAGAGTCTTAGAGGTATTCCCTGGACGAGACAATAAAACCAGAGTGGTAAAATTGAAAACACAAAGTGGTGTTTTTACTCGAGGAATAGCAAAGGTATGTCCTTTACCAATTCAGGATTAAAACCTGCTACTTTCTCTATTGTAAATATGTTGTTTATTTTTTTTGTTAATGTTTCGTCTCTCATTGAAGTTTGGAAACTTCAAGGGGGGGAATATGTTGCGGAAATAACCCACAACAAGTTTAAAATGTTATTATTTGTAGTTTATCAATATAATCTCAATTTCTATTATTTATCATAAAAATAATATTCTAAAAAAAGAATCCTGTAAAACTGGCAACAGCAGCCCTTTTGAATCGGTAAAATTACAGATTTCTTCATTACCCTATGAGCAATGGATCTATTTTGTTGTTGTGATTGGTCAGTTGCCACCCAACATCCCTGATTTATGCGACCTGCTCCGAAAAAGGCAGTCGACTCGACGCACGGCACGGTACACAACAGTAGTAATCAAGAAGCAGAAGAGTAAGCAAAGACTCTGCACCCTCTCGCCTCTGAACGCTCTACAGAGGAAAAAACCCCCAGAAAACCCCCGTTAGTACGCGAATTATAGTAAAATACTACTCCCAGTGTCTCAAGGCCTGACATGGTCTATATTATCAACGATATTATTGATTACAATTCATGTAATTAACCCCTAAATTATTGCAAGTCATCTCGGACCTAGCAAAATTCTCTACTACGCCTGTTTAAGGTTATTCCTGTCTCACTCTCGACGGGCTCCAACTCTGTATATCATTGTGTTCTCTCTCTCTCAGTGGAAAATCCCTTAGCTGACAGTGCAAATTACTACGAATAGTGATAAATGGATAAATAATCACTATATGGATTTACCGGTATGAACTGGATTAAGCAAGTAAGACCGTTTCAATTTCTCAAAACAGTCGAACAATAAATTAATAAATACTGAATACCGATTCGGTTGAAATGCACTATAAATTGAAGTGTTTGTTCTAACCTTTAATACAGAAATTTGGTTTTCAAACTCGTGAAATGAACATTAATTTGTAAATTTGTATATAGAAACTGAGCATATATATATATAGACTTTTCTTGCACTTATTGTTTACACACTTCAGCAGAAAAGTGCTCAAATTATTAACTCTCAATAAACAAAGGAACTTTCAAGGATAAATAAACATTTTGTGAATACAGTGAGCTGATTGAATTTCACGATTTGTGTTGTGCTCTCGTAAATCTAATTAGTTAATTTGTGTTCTCGTTCATTGAACATTTAACCATAAATGATATTATTATTATGAAATTTCACTATTTCTTATAAATCAAGATACTTATTTACTCGCTTATTTACTTTAGATTAGTATAAAATTTGTAGTTCGACTGGACGTCCAAATAGGAATTATTAGATAGGATTTGATTGCTGATTAAACCGAATTAACTTCATTTATTAATTAAATTGATAACTATTCTATTTCAGCGTTTTATTTGTATAAATGAGAATCAAGGCACCCCTAGTTCAATACAAGGCTTAAATGATCCAACACCTAATGGTTAATTTTTACAGTCAGTCAAAGTAAAAACTTTTGACATCCCTGGTGCGGTAATGACTAGAGTCCACAAAAGGGTAATAGCTAGTTCCGTCACACAAATAGAACACCCTGTTTATTAGTAAATATTCGGATTCTACGTAAAATTCCGAGCAGATTTCATGTGATATACCCTTTTACCTAAGTTCAACTGTTTTGGAAATATTGACAGTTGAAAATTGACTTTTTTGCAACTTTGACAGGCTGTAAATCCTAAACGGTTAATTTTAGAGCAAAACCGATCTAACATTTTTATCTTAGATTTTTATAAATCAGTTGACACCAACTTTGAATTTAATCCATGATTGAAAATTCCAATTGACGTGTCTGAAAAAGCGAGCTTAATTGTAATAAATACAAGTTAGAAAGCGATAAAAAATGACATGCGCGCGCAACTCGTGGTTGCAGTGTAGCCAGATTGTATTGTTGCACAACAAATGTAGACAATACAAATCGAACATTATAACATTAAAGAAGTGATATATTGTCAAGTGTTTTACAACGCCTTAAATCAGACAAAAGAAGAGCTTTAAAGTGTATGTTAACATAGATAGCACTTTTATTTTGATAAATGTTCCATTCGGCAACATCGCACAATGAAAATACGTCAAGTATAATCTAACATAACCTTAAACGACATTGGGATAAGTTCAAGTAATACGTAAAGTATTAGTTTGCTCTTTGTCGAATTACACGTTACAAAGAAAGAAGAAACGATTAATTCTAACTTTTCCCTGAATACGAATATGACGCAAGCCCGTAACAAACTCGATTTTCATTGGACGCTCACCTGCAACCCACGAGTTGCGTCCGCACACCAGGTATTACGAGACACGTTAATTAAATTTAATCTTCGGTTAAATTCAATGTTGGTAAAATTATAACTTGTAAAAATCTTAGAAAAAAATGTAAGTTCGGTTTTGCTCAAAAGTTAACCGTTTAGGTTTTACAGCCTGTCAAATTTGCAAAAAAGTCAATTTTCAACTGTCAATATTTCGAAAACAGTTGAACTTAGGTATAGGGTATATCACATGAAATCTGCTCAGAATTTGACTTAGAATCCGAATATTGAATAATATACAGGGTATTCAATTTAAAATAAGAAAGTTGGAGAACGACCAGCTTTTTTGAAACACCCTGTATATACAAAAGTGAGTTTTTCAAAAAATTTAATTTCAACCATACATTTTTTTATTTGGGACACTTTTTTCTAAAATGTCAAATAAAAAAGATAGAGAGCGGTGACATTTATAACCAATAACCCTGTACAGGTGAACTACCTGAAATCGCTATGAGAAAATATGTGTAACGGTGTATAAATCAGAGATGTATAAATGTTAAAATCCGCTGGAGTATAACCAGTTGTACAACTCTCCATATTTGTTGAGGCCAAATTCTCCAACCAATAGGAGCATTTTGTCCCATATCATACGCATGCGCTCAATGAGTGAACAAATCTCTCAAATTGAAAAAGCAGTTCGGCATATACATGTCTCTTTCCAATCCTGCACGCAAAAAAGAGATAGAGATAGCTTGGGTGAGAACCCGCGAGAAATAACTGTCAAACGAGACACGCAACAGGATTGTATTACAAAAAAAGAAGAGAAGTTTTTTGACTGAAATTATTCAGGAAATTGAAAAGTAACCGGAAAATTCATCAATTTGAAATTCGGCTCAAGAGTGTCTTGCTTTCCGTGTTATTCGCGATTTTTGTGTACTTGACTGTTTTATCGTTTATATATTGTGTATTATCATGGTTGCTTCCTGTTTTGTCTGTAAAAACAACACTAGAACTATAAGCCCAGGCTTAGGATATTTTAGTTTCCCGAACGATGAACGACTGTAAGTATTTATATTTACATATTTCATATTAGGTCTACTCTATACATTCACATAATCTTTGTTTATTATTATATGATCCCGTTATATTCTCAATGTTAATCCACAAAAAATCCTAGTCCGACTCTTTCCACGGCCCAGGATTCGTTGTTTCCGATGAATAATGCGCAAGCGCGAAATATAGGGACATGGAATTTGGCTTCAAAAAAATCTATGGTTTGTCAACGGAGTTGAACAACTGTATCGGTACGGTATAAACTGTGGTATAACATTTATACAGCGCTCAAGCTGAAATGAAAGTCATTGAAATGACTCTTATACCTTGTCAAAATGATCACAAAAATACCTGTTATATGACGTTTGAAAATCAGTGGCATACCCCAGACATTGGTCTTAGGGGGGGATAAAAAATAGCGAGGGCAACAAGAAGCAAATTTTCAATGAACTATCGGATTAAGCTTTTTGTAATGCAGAATATAGTCGCCTAGGTCTTTTTGTCAGTTCATCTATGATTTTATCTTCACTCGCCGATAGTTCTCTATGGATTTGACATCATTGCCAATCCATTAAGCCTGTTTTGACAAGTAGCGTTGCGACAATAGGTTTTTATTCTTTCAGCCATGTGCAGGTTTAAAAATTAAAAAGATTGATAAGGACAGTGACATAATTGACTAATCAAAAAAAAGGTACAGAACTTGGATCAGTCTGTCATTAGTGAAATCTTTCTGGTTTATTCCGCCCTTTTCTAAATCATGCCCAATTTTTGAATAAAATTTATACTCCTCCTAGAACAGTTAAAAAAATTTGGTCCTTCGAGCTGAATCCAGTTTCAGCAGCAAAAAACAATAGATGAAAAGAAGCCCAATAATTGTTGTAAAACAAAAAATAATTAACTTCAAGAAGCATGTGAGCCCTTCCACGTTAGAACAAACATTTCGAAGATTTACCTTGAACTTAAACGTCATAAATTATCTCTACCTTTTCTAGAATTTAAAACAAGTATTTGTGTCAATTCATTGGCGGGCTTTTCATGCAAGTTATTCCAAAAGTTTTTTCACGATAATAGTCCAACTTCAATATCAGTGACTCCAATCAGTATAGAAATGACAGAAATCGATACTCTAACGAGAAAACGTACTCACTAACTTTACAGTCAAACCAGACATAGGAAAGTCAGAATTTCTTCAGTTACAAGATAGGAGAGCAAGGGTAGAGAGAGCACTGTCTGATTTTCAGGAAATTTAGACTGAAATTGAGGCAAGCCACTGTTGAAAATCAAAATAATTGATTTCCGTGAAAACTTTCTAGAAGCACTTATTTAAGCAGAATCCAGAGATGACGTTCTCAGTTTTTTTTCTATTTGTTCCCGAATTCGAGATATTATTAACCAGAGTCCGATTTTTTTTGATGAGACACCCTATATATTAATTTCCTATCAAAAGTGTCCATACATTCTTTAGCGTATAAGTAAAGTAAATATAAATTTTCAAAAAATCATTGTTGAAAATATTTCTAAACCTGCGTTCCCCCTTGAAGAAAATCCTGAATCCTCCACTGGCCATAATAAGTGCCTAAAACCGTACCGATTTTGAAAAAAAAATGGACACTTTGATAAAGAAAATAATAATCACCTGTCAAAAGATGAATGTGGAACCCTACGACAATGAATGTATTTCATGCAATAAATGCAGTTAAATTTGTACGTGCTCTGTTATGATTTCTACAGTCCACTCAATTCAAGAGGTGGTGCAACAGCAGCCAATCTTGAAATGTCGAAATTTTGACTTTGGTTTTTGGAGGAAACTCTGAAAATGACGAAAATCGAAATTTCAACCGGCCATAACTCTGTAACGATAAGTCATAGAGGAAAACTCTTTGAGGACAGATTGTAGAACTCATCGAGATCTACAAAAAAGCTTTTCGAGTCTTACCTCTGCGACTTACCATTTCCGAGATATTTCACTTGGAAGTTTCAAACTCATTGGGTTAGTTCAAAAACAAAGTCAAAATTTTCCAAAATAAAAAATCCTATTTTGATTTGTTTATCTCATTTTGATAAGACGCCCAACTTTTCTTTTATGAAAATTGAGAAAACAGGTAGCTAACAAAGTGCGCAGGTGTAAAACATGTTAGAAGCTGCGGAAGAAGAAATTTTGATTAATATCAACTTAAGAGTTGCTAATGATCATTTGAAATTTTGCTAATTATCGGCTCTTGAGGTTTGAATGTCCTTACAAAAATTCTCCAGCGAGTTAATAAAAGTTCAAATTGTGACTATTAGCGGCTCTTGATTGGCTCTAGGAAGGTTTTTCCAAAGAATCAAGAGCCGGTAATAGTTCAAATTTTGACTATTTATACAATCTATCTATAAATATTATAGGTATTCTTAACTTTCGACTTTTCATCCCATGATAATTTCCATCTTTCAGAAAAACAAAAATGATATATTTATTTCAATAGAAACCAATTTATTCAAACTGACTTCTAGATTTAAGAATGATAAATCCAATGTAACTTAATTATCTCTGAAGTTTTCTATAAGCAGTGTCAAGTACTTTTATTCATCTCACATCACATTTTTTGCGAAACCAATTAAAAATTCCTGGTTTTGGTCCGGATTCTCAATGGCCTAATAATTGATCTCAAATGAAACATTTCAAAAAAAAAGTTAAAACAACTTTATATTTATTATCAAAATAATTTCCAATTAAATCTAACAAATGTAAAAATTAATAAAAGTGACAGGTTCAAAATTTTCAATAAAAACCATGCAAAACTCTCAAATAAACAAATTTTCCAAAGTTAAAATAATAAAAAAAGAAAATGTTGAACATGCATTCACATAAAAACTAAAATACATACATAATAAACTAATTTTTGTTGGCCCTCATTTTCATCAACAACTCGAATCTTCTATTGGTCCTCACTTCAACAGTGTTTTTCCTATTCTGATCAGTCCTGCTCGAGTTCGGAATGAATTTCGATTTGGTACACACTGCTTTGATTTGCTCTTCTTTTGTGATGTTAACTTTGTCTGTTTGCATTTTGAATCCAAATCTAAATAATAATTTTTGTTAGTGGGATTTCATTATATATTCCTGGACAAAATTATCGCACCACTACTGCACATTAGCACCATAAGCAGTGGTACAATAATTTTGTCCAGGAGTATATTTCTGTTACAAAAATACTTACCTAGAAATCACTTTTCCACTAGGCCCAGCAGCAGCTATTGCATTTTTCTTTTCCATGGGTACTGGTTTCTTTATTATTTGAGGAGTTGTTTTTTGTGCAGGCGATTTTGCAGTTTTCTGCTTCTTTTCTAAAGAAGCCCGTTTCTTATTGATAATTTTCTGCTTCATTTTGGTGACTTTAAGTACAGGCAATCTAGAAGCTAAGACGTTTTTCTCTTTATCTTCATCGCCAAATAGTTTTTTTTTGGATTCCTTATCAGCTTTTTCTTTGGCCGCTACAAGGCTTTTACCACCTGACATCAAATATTGAGCCCTTTGAGCTTTCCTTTCAACCAAATCTTGAATGCTTTCCAATTTTTCGTTGCGACGTTCGTGGATTTTTGCAAAGTTGGGCATTTTAACTCGAGAAGAAGTGTTTTTGAGCATTTTTTCGGCTTTATTTTTTTCATTGGTAAGCACTTTCTGTAAAAGGCTTTTATTTTGAATCCTTGGAGTGCTTGTAGAACCGGGCGGTGACATATAAGCGACTGGGGACACACAATTTTTACTTATTATTACACTATCATCAGCGCTAAATTTGGGCTTTGGTGTTTTTTTGATTAACATTGGGGCATGCTTTCCTTTGGGCGTGGTCAAAGGACTATTGATTTTGACAGATTTTTTTGGGGTTTTGGTTGCTTGAACCTCTTCTTGGGCTTCTTGAAGCTCGAACCTAACTGACCTGTTAACAGAGCTCAATGAAGTTTCAGCTAATTTATCTAAAATTGGGGTTTTTTTAGACTGAGACCAGCGTCTTCTTGACGACCTGCGACGCTCTGGAGAAAATGGTTCAGGTTTAAGTGAAACCTTTCCCATGCTGGCAAACGTGTCAATCAAAAAGTCTGGTTTTTCGTTGTCCAGCATGAAATTGTCTTAAAATAAATTCAGTTATTGTTTGTAATGTATCAAATCAAAAAATATTACCTAATTGTTCAGCTGGCATATTGACGACTGCTTGAATATCATTTTTAAAGTCTTTCGTAGATTTTTTCAAAATACTTTTTTGTACACTTTTTGGAGGCAATGGAGATTTTACTACAGTGACGGTTTTATTGTCGTTATTTTCCGAGCTCAAGTTTCTCAGTTCTTCAAATGCAGTTGGAGTTTTTGACCCAAATAACGGCGTACTTTGGTTCAACTTCGCGGTGGCATTGCATCGGCGTAAAGTGACAAAGTTTGTACGTCTTGTAGCCTCATCTTCGCTTCCTATGAAAATAAAAGCGAAATTTGCTAGTAAACTAGAAAATTGTCAGGGTGCCCTTAGATAAACTGACACATATTGTAGGTACATAAATATCTCGATTTTCATTGTATCTGAGTGAGAAAAAAATCATAATTCCATTTCTGAGCCTGAAATCCATACGCGGTTTATTTTGGTTGATAAAAAGACCCTACTCAATAAATCCTGAAAGTTTGAAGTCCCTTTACTTAATCGCTTGAAATATTTTTCATTTTATCATTCATTTTGTTTACCAAAATCTACACCATAATAATTAAAACGATGAAATTTCATTTTTTTTTGTGTGAAGATTTTGTGTCCTAATGGTCATTTGTGATCCCCCAAACTCCATATACTTAATTATTCCCAGATTTGGAGCCGAAAACTATGACAAAAGGAACTCAGAAAAATTGAAAAATTGATAAATCACCCCAAATTGCTTAACACCAATTTATCTCAGAAACTATAGGTCCAAACGAGTTGAAATTTTCAGGGATTGTGGTCCTCTATTACAATAAGAATCGTTGAAAATTTCAGTTTTCTATCTTTAATAGAATAGTATATTGTGTATTTAGGTGGAAAAGTGACACATTCTCAGCCGACGGTGTAAGTTGACGGACGAGGCGTAGCCGAGGCCGGCAATCACCGAAGGCCGAGAATGTGCTTTTCCACCGAAATACACATACTTTTTGTTCTGCGATCGGTTAAATACCTGTTAAATGTTTGTCTTTTAGTTCCAATTATTCAGCAATACGAGAATCACTTTCCCGGCCTAGGCCGGAAAAGTGTTTCCCGTATTGTTATTCATTGATTCCTTAGCAACTATTGAAACATAATTGAAATACCAGAATATTGAGTTTTGCGACCTGTCATCCGGTCAAAAATGCTGACATTTCTTGTCAATCGCAGAAAAAAAAAGTTATGACCTTCCAAAGTTTTCCAAAATCTACATCATAAGGTAAGGTACCTTCTTACTAAAACGATGAAATTTAATTTTTTTTTGTGGAGATTTTTTCTCCTAATGATCATTTGTGATCCCCCAAACTCCATATACTTAATTATTCCCAGATTTGAAGCCGAAAACTATGAAAAAAGGAACTCAGAAAAATTGAAAAATTGATAAATCACCCCAAATTGCTTAACACAATTTTATCTCAGGAACTATAGGTCCAAACGAGTTGAAATTTTCAGGGATTGTGGTCCTCTATTACATTAAGAATCGCTGAAAATTTCAGCTTTCTATCTTTACTAGAAAAAAAGTTATGACCTTCCAAAGTTTTCCATAATCTACATCATAAGGTAGGTACCTTCCTCGGTACCTTCTTACTAAAAAGATGAAATTTCATTTTTTTTTTGTGGAGATTTTGTGTCCTAATGGTCATTTGCGAGGGGTGAATAGCTCTTGCAGTCGGTGTACATATTTCTCACAATCTTAACACAATCATTCACAATCGTTCACAATCTGTCACAATCGTTACACAATCTCACACAATCTGTCACAATCGTTACACAATCTCACACAATTGTGTCACAATCTCTCACAATCATATCACAATCTCCCACAATCGTTGCACAATATCTCACAATCGTTACACAATCGCTACACAATATACCACCATCTGTCGCACGTGGGGTTCCTCCAAGGGCCGGTTTCTCAATAGAAACTCACCCCCAGTTTAGGCATAACTCCAGGGTAAACATTGCAACTGGACACACTTACCCTGGAGTTAAAACCAACCCGAAGGTGACTCGCTATTGAGACACCGGCCCCAAATAGTTTAATTTACTTTATTTTTGCCCGAAATAATAGGCTCTTTTGATGAGCTAACTTTTGTATGCCACCTCCTGCACCATAGATTTCTGAACTTCGTCGTACTGAATAGGGAAATACTAAGGGGAATACCCATAAACCATAAAACAAGCATAAATATTGTAGGATTGGTAATAGACCTATCTATTTTTACCTGTATGCGCGCGCAACACGAGGCAATGCATTTTTATTGGCTGACTAGTATAGGTGTAAAGTAATCCTTTTGCACGCTGGGCATCTCCTTGTCCTTGTTCATTGCCCATGGTTTGACAAGGATAAAATTATGCTTGATATTCAACTCGACGTAGCTTGACAAGTGTTCGATTTTCAATTGTTTGTGTTTTTGATTGACAAATATGTTGCATGTCACGCGGTTTTCCTCCTTCCTTTTTTATCCCGTGCAAATAATAAGAACGGACTGCTATACGTAAGTCTAACATAATTTGGTACGTTTTGCCTCGTCTTGCGCAGTAAGCGTTTTGCGTCTTTTTCTATTTAATAAAGTTTTCGTATTATTACCTCTTTGTCTGGTAAAATAGATAGGTCTATTCCATATTACCTGCCAGCATTCCAATACCTGTGTTCACCTAGTTTACCGTTTACCTAGTTGATAGTACCTTTGTTAGTTTTAATTAAGTACCAGTGTTGATTGGTACCACCAGTTGTTAAATTGTTATGTCAGAGTGAGTGACGAATAAAAATAAGTCTGTCATGAATGTGCTAGAACTGTGTTGTTTCATTCACCCCTAGACAACTACAAAACCCTACAATATCTGAGGAAAAATCGGAGTATATCAAGAAGGACGTAGGTTTTTCTACTTTTTTGAGTTGACAATAAGTTAACAATCTTTATTTAAAGAATTATCAATAAAAAGCCAAAACGTTTCACATAAAAACCAAAAAGAATTCACCCTTAATCCAAGTTATATGGAAAAAAGGGAAACTACTAAAAGTAAGGAAATAGTATATTGTGTATTTAGGTGGAAAAGTGACACATTCTCGGCCGACGGTGTAAGTTGACGGACGAGGCGTAGCCGAGGCCGGCAATCACCGAAGGCCGAGAATGTGCTTTTCCACCGAAATACACATACTATTTTTTCTGCGATCGGTTAAATGTTTGTCTTTTAGTTCCAATTATTCAGCAATACGAGAATCACTTTCCCGGCCTAGGCCGGAAAAGTGTTTCCCGTATTGTTATTCATTGATTCCTTAGCAACTATTGAAACATAATTGAAATACCAGAATATTGAGTTTTGCGACCTCTCAACTGGTCAAAAATGCTGACATTTCTTGTCAATCGCAGAAAAACTTCTTTATGTTGGCTGTTTTCAGAAAAATATGGGAAATTACTAAGGGTGAGGGAGAAAGATGCCAAAAGAAGAGAAAACAAAACAAATAAACAAAATGAAAGAAGTAATAGAAAAATTGAGAAAAAAAATAGAGAGAAAAATAGTAAAAATTAAGAAAAAAAGAAACTCAAAAAATACTAAAACTGCAAGAAAAGCTAATCTGCAAAAAGTACAAAATGTATTGTCATTGACTAGCCTTTATGATTTAGAAGGTGGAGAGGAATATTTCAATGAGCAGAAGAGCAGCTTGAAGAACTTGAAGTAGATTGGTAATATGCAGTTGCCTACTCTAACAAATACCTCGACAAATACCACATTGGAAAATTGACAAAAGTATAGAATGTCAGATAACTTTTTTAGAAGTCTTTAGATGGCCTAAAAATCTAGACCTGGACCTTGTAGAAAAAATATATATTATGTATGGTCTAATGTCCAATCCATTTTAAAAACTTGAGTCGCAAAAAATTACCAACATTTCCAAGGAAATAAAATCCTAATTTGAAACCAAGTACTTATGTATCTATCTCACAACAATTTTTTTTTTATTCGTCATCATCTTCCTGTATCATTAATTAAAACTTTTATCTGTCACTACGTAAGATGATTTTTTCAAATTCAAACACCCGGTATATATTTGAAAAATTTCGATTCCATAGGTGGCACAGAGAAAATTCATGTTTCAAGTGTGATGCACAACTTTCAAGAGCGGTTGGAGATGTGCGCTCACAAAGCAGGGTGACACTTGACTGACATTATTTTCCATCATTAATTTAAAAGCGCACTATTATTACTTCATTTAGCTCTAGTTGAAAATTAAAAATGTTATGCTTGTAGGTACCTACGTGAAAAACATGCGTTTCCTCTGGGCCACCCTGTATAGGGTGTCCCATTTTGGTTATACGTAAGGGATAACCCGGTTGCTATTAGAATTAGGAGGATGCGGTTTTTGTGAACGGCGGTTACTTTTCTACCAAACAAAAGATGCCATCGACAGAATTGTCATTTTTGTTTTTCAGATACACGGTGTTCTTGAAAATGTTGCATTTTGGGACAGCCCTTGGTATCTCAGTTCTGAGTGATCAGATGACAACTCGGGTGACAATAGATTCTTATAGATCTTTTTATGTAGATTCCAGTGGCGTAGTCAGTTTTTCTCTGGAAGTGATAGTTTATGAGACCTTTATCATTTTCCTTACAGATTTAAAGTTCTTTTCAAACACATTGTTGTTTATAACAAAAACAGACATAATAGAGATAGACCTATCGAACTTTATATTATTGAAATCAGCAAATGCAGAACTATCCGATAAGTTTTAAACATACAGTGCGTCTCATTTGAAAAAAGTACCTTGGTTTGGTACATAATTGAAAAACTCTAACTTCTAGAGAAAAACTGACTTCGCCATTGGAATCTCTGTCGAAAGATCTATAGGAACTCGTTGCCACCTTTTGGAACACTTATGAGAGTATCGAGATAAAAAGGGTGTCCCGAGAGGTGTCCCAAAATGTAACATTCTCAAAAACACCTCAAAAAACACCTTGTAACTGAAGAACAAAAAGAGCGATGACAATTTTGTTGACGGCAACTTTCGTTTGACAAAAAAGTAGCCAACGTTCGCAAAAGCTGCATCCTTCTAACTTTAATAATAGCAACAGAGATATCCTTTATGTACCTACAACCAAAATAGGACACCCTGTACAACTTCTCAATCCGAGTAATGTGTAAAAGAGAGATAAAAATACTGAATATTCTCAACACATTAGGTCTGTTTCCACAGAAATCACAAACCAGTCAGAGCATTTTTGATTGGTCCAAATCGCCAACAACCAGTTTCCTGAGTATTTTCAACCAATGAAATTCGCTTTGACTGGTTTGTAATTTCTGTGGAAACAGACCTATTGATTATGGTGATATTTTTTAATTTGTTAAAATTAGAGAGAAAATGTAGTTTTGATATTTTGTTGTTTTGTTCTAACCCAATTAATATACATAGTCTTTACACAATCGTTCACAATCCTTACATAATCAGTCACAATCACCCACAATCGCTCACAATTGTGACACAAACAATCACAATCGCTCACAATTATTCACAATCCTTACACAATCAGTCACCATCATTCACAATCATTCACAATCGTACACAATCACTCACAATCTTAGCAAATTTCCTTAAAGATTGTGGAATTTGGCAGTCGGTGTACATATTTTGGGCCAGCTATTCACCCCTCGGTCATTTGGGATCCCCCAAACTCCATACACTAAATTATTCTCAGATTTGAAGCCGAAATCTATGAAAAAAGGCACTCAGAAAAATTGAAAAATTGATAAATCACCCCAAATTGCTTAACACCATTTTATCTCAGGAACTATAAATGCAAATGAGTTGAAATTTTCAGGGATTGTATTTCTCTATTACAATGAGAATCGCTGAAAATTTCAGCATTCTATCTTTAATGGAAAAAAAAATTATGACCTTCCAAAGTTTTCCAAAATCTACATCATAAGGTAGGTACCTTCTTACTTTTGTGGAGATTTTGTTTTCTAATGGTCATTTGTGATCCCCCAAACTCCATATACTAAATTATTCTCAGATTTGAAGCCGAAAACTATGAAAAAAGGCACTCAGAAAAATTGAAAAATTGATAAATCACCCCAAATTGCTTAACACAATTTTATAACTATAGGTCCAAATAAGTTGAAATTTTTAGGGATTGTGGTCCTCTATTATAATAAGAATCGCTGAAAATTTCAGCTTTCTATCTTTGATAGAAAAAAAGTTAAGACCATCTAAAGTTTTCCAAAATCTACATCATAAGGTAGGTACTCGGGTAGGTAGGTACCTTCTTACTAAAACGATGAAATTTCAATTTTTTTTTTGTGGAGATTTTGTGTCCTAATGGTCATTTGTGATCCCCCAAATTCCATATAGTAAATTATTCCCAGATTTGAAGACGAAAACTATGAAAAAAAGGCACTCAGAAAAATTTAAAAAATGATAAAACACCCCAAATTGCTTAACACAATTTTATCTCAGGAACTATAGGTCCAAACGAGTTGAAATTTTCAGGGATTGTGGTCCTCTATTACAATAAGAATCGCTGAAAATTTCAGCTTTCTATCTTTAATAGGAAAAAAGTTACGACCTTCCAAAGTTTTCCAAAATCTACATTATAATGGTCATCTCTGATCCCCCAAACTCCATATACTAAATTATTCTCAGATTTGTAGCTGAAATCTATGAAAAAAGGCACTCAGAAAAATTGAAAAATTGATAAATCATTTCAAATAGCTGTAGATCGACAAAAACAGGTTATAGTGGTACGAGTATATTGATAATATACTCGTATAAAAGTATTTTTGAATTTTCATTGGCATATAATAAGAAAGATAATAATATCTACCTATATTCTCTGTGTATATCGTCCTCCTGTTACAAATTCAACTGGTTTTTTAATAAGTTTAGAAATCATTTTATTGGTAAAATTGTTTGTACCGCTGATTTTAATTTAGATTGAAATAGTGATAACTTGACTAGTACAGAAGCTTTAAAAAATCTAATACTTTCCTATGACTTAAAAATGTTTGTTAACTCCCCAACTGGAATAACTGCCACTACTATAGATTACTTTTGTATCAACTTTAGTCATGACAATATAAAGTGTGAGGTTCTTCCTAACAATCTTTCTGATCATGGGGCATTATTTTCCAGCTTTCCCATACAAAAAGTATCTCAATGTATAATGTTAGAGCATTTTTTCAGGTGAAAACTTTGGGAATTGGTGCTCGACTTGGACAGGCCTATATTCATAATTCCATTACCGCGCTTTAGATCCATTTTCGGTTTGTTTTTTTTGATAAAAACACCCTACTTTAATAAATCCTGAAAGTTTGAAGTCCCTTTAACTGCTTTTTTTTTGGCCAGTTGATGGCACCCTCCTTCACAAATGCAAAGTGCAATTTTCACAATGTGATTTCAAAAAAAAAAATAGTTTTTTTGTAAAAGTAGAAAAATTGGGCTCGCAATGACAAAATATACAGGGTGTTTCATTGAAAATAAGGCAGTCATTTTAAGAGATATTTACCTGCAAAATGTGTCAGTTTATCTAAAAATAAATAGATCCATTACCTGTTGAATATTTGAATGAAGATGCTCTCTTCTTGAAACTAGTTTTCTTTGATTCCCTTCTTGTAATATTCAAATGCTCCAAAATGTCTTCAGATTGAGGCAGATTGAATCTGCCACCAAAAGAGCTTCTTCTATTTTTCTTATTACCATCCAAAGGAATTTTATTAGGGGAAGGAATTTGGTCATTTGTTGGTGATTTCTCGAATGTGCTTCTTTTTGGGTTTTTAATGGGTGTGGGCTCAATCACTTGATAATTAAATACTGGAACATCCAACAAAGTAGGTTCAGTTTTTTCAAAAGTACTTTTCAATTTTTTCTTTGGACTTGGGTTAGTGATTTCATTCACAAAAGAATCAATTTCACTTTTGTCAAAAGTAGTTCTTAGCTTTTTCTTGGGACTCTGACCAGTACTGTCACTTGAAGATTTTTTTTTATTAGACCTTTGCTGGTAAATTGAATTATCATCGATGTCATTTTTATCAAAAGTAGTGTTTAGATTTTCTTGATTAATTTCCTCTTTATCAAATGTATTTCTCAGTTTTCTAGGGCTCGGCCAAGTAATTTCTTCATCAACTGACTGACTTATTCCAAATTTTCTAGTTAAAACTGGCTGACTAATTGAATCATAAAATACTTCATCGCTTCCAGTAGTGTTGTCAACTTTTGATTTTGTAGTCAAATGACAAATTGAATCATAGAATATGTCGTCGCTCATAGCAGTTTCTGTTGTTAATTTCTTACTATTTTGGAAAACTTCATCATTTAACGAATTCTCAAAGGTTTTATTGGGGCTTGATGTAGAAGAATCACTAATTACAATGACAGATGCCTCACTTTTTGATGAAGTTTTACTATTTCTAGAACTCAACCGTCTTGTAGGCTTTTTGTCTCCAATTTCAGTAAAGTCAAAGGTGAAACCATCAAAATCGAAAACGTTTTCTTCGGCTAATGGCAAAACTGTAGTGCTAATGTCAAAAGTATTATTTAGAACTTGTTTAGTTGCTTCTGGAGATTTGGTTTTTGAAGTAGTGGCACGTTTTGCTTTATTTGTAGGTGTATAAGTGGATTGTTTCTTTAAATTTTTAGGCGCAGGAGTTTTGCTTAGTTTAGCAACAAAACTTGTCTTTGGTTTTGGAGAATTGACAACCGAAACTGGAAAAATAAACTCACAAATCCAGATAAGTTACAATACAAATACATACCAGATCTATTAGGTCTTGGTGAATTTCTCAATACTGAGTTCTTTCTTAAATTGTCTACTGCAGTATTTTTCATAGCTCCAATAATATCTTTTTCCTTAATTTCAACTTCTTCTGCATCTTCATTGAGATTCTCGAGGGCAGAAGTGCTGCTTAATTTGGAAATCAGTCTTTGCTTTGGCATTGGAGAATCAACAACTAAAATTTTTAAAAAATAAATAAATTATGCGAAATTTGACAAAGCTACATACTTGGGGAGTTTTTGGATTTAGAGTTTTTCTTTAAACTGTTAACAACTTTAGCTTCAAGCACATTTGAAACTCCTTCTGTAAATACTTCATCTTCATTTACTTTTCCAAGGGACGAAGCACTAACTAAAATCAGTTTCAATTACAGAAAATTCACATATAGCACCAATACATACTTGATCTATTTCGTTGCAATGCAGATTTCTTCCTCACTACATCAGAAACTGCAATTCCTTGATCTTCATTCACTGATGGAGAATCTACAACTAAAATTTCAAATAATAAAGTTAGTCGAGAGCATTATTAAATAAGTACTTACTTGATCTTTTTGGTTTAGGGGAATTCTTAAATGCAGGGGTACCAATCACTGGCTTTTTGAATAGTGCAGGAGTGCTGCTTAATTTGGCAGCAACTCTTGGAGAATCTAAAACTGAAATTTAAAATAATACAATTTATTGAAAAATCTAAAAAAATAAGTACCAGATCTTTTTGGTCTTGGCGAATTCTTCATTATTATTGAATTGAGACGTTTTTCTTCTTTTCCATTAGTCACATTCAAAACATCTTTATCTTCATCCAGCTGTTTTTTAGGAATATCTCCAGTTTCAATAACTGCATTTTGCTTGATTGATTTACGCTTGGACTTTCTCTTAGATTGCCGTGGCATTTCCGCATTTTCCTTGTCCAATTCAACAGCACTTTCTTCAGATACTGACAGCATTTTTGTTAAATTTCTAGAAGTTTTTTGGGAACTTCTTGAACATCCGCGTCTCAAATTTCTACCCGAGGTTCCAGCATCTTGTGAGTCAGATTCAGCTGATTGTGAACTACCTTCGAGCTAAAAAAAAAACACTCTAGTTGATACACGAAAATGATTATTTTAATTCGACTTACAGATGGTAAAAAATCCAAGCGCTCGCCTCTTTTCGTTTTAGTTTTTTTGGCTGATTTGGTCACAGGATGGTCATCGGTTAAATCCAAGAAATTGTTCAAACCCAATGTTGATCTTATTTTCTTTCTGCTTTTGCCCTTTTTGATCTTTTTTTGTTCGCTTGCTATTTCATCACTTTCCATAGAGGAACAAGACGAACTTTTGAGTTGTTTTGAGCTTAGTGAAGCCATCTGGATAAAAAAAAAGTGGAACTGAGATTTGAACCAAAAATATACTTGAAGTAAGAACATTCAGTACATTTGACAATTGAAGTATTTTACCTAAGTACTTTTAGAAGAAGAGTACTTTTTTTTTTCAGAACACAAGTTATAAAGGGGTGTTACAAATTCGTAAGTATGAGGATCTCTGTAACAATTTTACAAAGTTACACAAATTCTAGCTCACCAAAATACCGTTTCAAAAATTGCTTAAAGATAATAAAGATAAAGGAATATTTCCACAAATAATAAAGATTTCTCTTCAATCAATTTTTGTCTATTCCCGGCTCTTCAATCAATTTTTGTCTATTCCCGGCTCTTGAAGTTAATTGTCAACGGTCACTTCTGTCAAATTATACAAGGAAGTATTTGTCAAATAATTATGCATGTGTCAATCCATGGCCAACTTGATGGCAAATTTTTCCAAAAAGTCTCTTATCATTCTCATTGATTGGAAAAGAAGGGCTGATGACGGACTGTCAATTCCACAAATAATAATGATTTCTTTTCAATCAATTTTTGTCTATTCCTGGCTCTTGAAGTTAACTATCAATGGTCACTTCGGTCAAATTGTACAAAAAAGTATTTGTCAAATAATTGCGCATGTGTCAATCCACGGCCAACTTGATGGCATATTTTTCCAGAAAGTCTCTTATCACTCTTTTTGATTAGAAAAGGAGGGCCGATGATGGATTGTCAATCCCACAAATAATAAAGATTTCTTTCCAATCAATTTGGAATGGTTAATAAGCATTTAAATCAACGGGATTCATAATTAGAAATGGCAAGTCTTTTGAGTTGTGAACGATTGTTAGGCTTTATTATGCTCTGGTGAGACCACATCTAGAATATGCTGCCCAAATCTGGATGCCCACAGCCCACACACATGTAGACCATATAGAAAAAGTTCAAAAGAGGTTCTTAAGATACCTTTATGTCAGGAAAAATAACATGTATCCATATATGGTCTCGTATAGAAGCATGCTTGGGGGCTTTGGGTTTGAAAGTTTGCAGAGTAGAAGAGATAAACAGGCTGTGATATTTGTATTCAACCCTATTAATTATGTAAAATATGAAGACTGTGATTTAATTAAATACTCGATTAAATATATACACCTAAACATACCTAAAATTAACTTGAGAAATCTAAACTATGAGTTATTTAATAGAGATCTAGTCAGTAGGTACATCACCCATAAATACAATGACAATGTTATCAATATGCAACAGAATACTCATGAGAGTCAATATAGATATATTTAATACAAATATTGAAGAGTTACAGAAGATCTAAGTCAACCTTACTGTTTCTGTTTGTGAATGTATGCTTTTTTGGTTTATGTTAGGTTTAGTCTAGTGTAGTGTAGTAATTTGTTAGTTGTAGTTATTCTTTACCAACCATTACTTGTAGTTTCACCACATCGTAATGTTTGTAATGTGAACAATAAATAAATAAATACATTTTTGTCTATTTCTGGCTCTATCAATGGTCACTTCTGTCAAATTGAACAACTGAGTAGTTGTCAAATAATTGCCCATGTGTTAATCCATGGCCAACTTGATGGCACATTTTTCCAGAAAGTCTTTTGTCACTCTCATTGGGCCGATGACGGACGTCAATTCCCCAAATAATAAAGATTTCTTTTCAATCAATTTCTGTCTGTTCCCGGCTCTTGAAGTTAAGTGTCGATGGTCACTTCTGTCAAATAGTACAACAAAATATCTGTTAAATAATTGTCCATGGCCAACTTAGGATATTTTTTTCAGAAAATCTCTTGTCACTTTCAGTGATTAGAAAAGGAGGGCCGATGACGGACTGTGAACTCCACAAATAGTAAAGGTTTCTTTTCAATCAATTTTAGTCTGTTCCTGGCTCTTGAAGTTCATTAAAGTTCTATCAAGTATTTGAGAATAGATTTGCTGCTTTATAAGTAGTAAATTGTATTAAAATTATGTTTAAACCCTGGTTGGATATTTTGAAAACATCAGTTAATTGACGGTAAAAACACAGCTTGTAAATATCCAAGGGGCAAACAACCTAGGAATTCTTTGCAAAAAATGTGAGGAATTTAGAGAAGTTTGTGGGGAATTTGAAGCAACTCATCGAAGTTTATGAGAATTTGGGGAATTTATAAGAGAAATTTATGGGGAATTTGTGAGGAATTTATGAGGAATTTAAAGGAAATTGTAGAGTTATGACATCACCGAGATTCGCATTCTAGTAAATGGTAATTTAAAAAAAAGAATCTAGTTTTATGTTGAGCGTTGGACATTCATTTTCATCGAAAAAATTCTCCCAAAATTTCTCACCTTCCTTTTCACATGCAAAAAGTTTCAAAATTTACCCTTTACTAGTTTTCCAGGAAAACTTTGAAATGTGTGAGACTGTATTTTCAATTATTTCAGTTATTAGGAGTTGATTTCTAAGATTCTTCACGTTGTTATTTTCCACTGGAATTTGAAATTTTGGGAAAATGAGCCTCTGACTTCCTTTTCACATGTAAAAAGTTTCAAAATTTTCCCTTAATTAATTTTCCAGGAAAACTTTGAATTGTGTGAGACTACATTAACAATTATTTCAGTGTTTGTAAGTTGATTTCCAAGATTGTTCATGTTGTTATTTTCCGCTGGAAAAATTTGGAATTTTGGGAAAATGAGCTTCTACCCTTTCTCTTTACGTGCAAAAAGTTTCAAAATTTCTCCTATTTGAAATTTTGGGAAAATAAGCCTTCAACCTTTCTACTCTTCACATGCAAAAAGTTCGAAATTTTGGCCTTCACTAGTTTTCTAGGAAAACTTTGAATTGTGTGAAACAGTATTTTTAATTAATTCAGTTATTGTAGGTTCTTTTCCAAGATTTTTCATGTTGTTATTTTCCACTGGAAAAATTTAAAATATTGGGAAAATGAGCTTTTTCCCCTTCCTCTTTACATGCAAAAAGTTTCAAAATTTTCCCTTCACTAGTTTTCCAAGAAAACTTTTAATTGTGCAAAACAGTATTTTTTATCAATTCAGTTATTGTAGGTTGATTTCCAAGATTCTTCATGTTGCTGTTTTCCACCAGAAAAATTTGAAATTTTGGGAGAATGAGCTCCTCCCCTTTCTCTTTATTTGTGAAAAGTTTCAAAATTTTTCCTATTTGAAATTTTGGGAAAATAAGCCTTCAACCTCGCCTTTAACCTTTCTACTTTTCACATGCAAAAAGTTTGAAATTTTGGCCTTCACTAGTTTTCTAGGAAAACTTTGAATTGTGTGAAACAGTATTTTTAATTAATTCAGTTATTGTAGGTTGTTTTCCAAGATTTTTCATGTTGTTATTTTCCACTGGAAAAATTTAAAATATTGGGAAAATGAGCTTTTTCCCCTTCCTCTTTACATGCAAAAAGTTTCAAAATTTTCCCTTCACTAGTTTTCCAAGAAAACTTTTAATTGTGCAAGGCAGTATTTTTTATCAATTCAGTTATTGTAGGTTGATTTCTAAGATTTTTCATGTTGTTACCTACTTTTTTTTCACTGGAAAAATTTGAAATTTTGGGAAAATGAGCTTCTCACCTTCCTCTTTACATGCAAAAAGTTTCCAAATGTCCACTTTATTAGTATTCCAGGAAAACTTTGAAATGTGTGAAACTGTATTTTTAATTAGTTCAGTTTTTGTAGGTTGATTTCAGAGATTCTTCATGTTGCTATTTTCCACTGGAAAAAATTCAAATTACGGGAAAATGAACCTCTAATATCCCTCTTTACATACGAAAAGTTTCAAACTTTTCTATTCACTAGTTTTCCAGGAAAACTTTTGTTGTGTAAGACTGTATTTTCAATTAATTCAGTTATTAGTAGGTTGATTTCCAAGATTCTTCATGTTGCTATTTTCCACTGGAAATACTGAAATTATGGGAAAATGAGTTTCTAACCTTCTTCTTTACATACAAAAAGTTTCAAATTTTTCTTTTCACTAGTTTTCTAGGCAAACTTGGAAATGTGTGAGACTGTATTAATTTTCAATTAAGTAATTCAGTTATTGTAGGTTGATTTCTAAGATTCCTCATGTTGTTATTTTCTACTGGAAAAATTTGAATTGAATTGAATAATTGGATAATTGAAAAACATAATAAAAGTAAACATCGAGGAGTTTTTTACCTAGCAAAATTTGTACACCGATTAACAGTACCAACTGAGATATTTCCATGTATTAACTAGGGTTTCCATACGTCCGGATTTACCCGGACATGTTTGGGTTTTTAGGGTGTCCGGGGAAGTCCGGCCGGAATTCGGAACAATGTCCGGAAAACTCGGAGATACCCAGGGATGATACACACTACTACTACTACTACTACAGGATGGCCTATCCTCATAAAAGCCTGTGTGTAACAAACTTACGGCCATTTCCACCAACTATTTTAGGGAAGCCCTAACGATAGGAATGCCTTGAACTGACATTTCTCCATGTAAAAATGTCATTTTAGGGAATACTTATCGTTAGGGCTCCCTTAAAATAGTTGGTGGAAACGGCCATTAAAGTAACAAATGTCCCCCTAGCCCAAATACCAGTTGTGACGTATGCAGCATGTTATTTCTCGCCTTGACTTGGGCTGTTTAAACAGCTGATGACGTCAGAAATGGTTTCACACCAATATGGCGGCAAATACCAAAAACAAGGCCGATAAGCACTCCTTAGAGTGTGTATTCTCCATGGGAGATGGAGATACCTACCAAAAATTCGAAATTTTGTATCGGGGTGGCAAGTAAATTGCATCCTGTATCCATTTATTCTGGGTTGCGTATAGGATTGATACACGTGTTATTATATTTTTGTCTCTTGTCATTGGTAGGTACCTTGTATTTGTCATTGTGTCTTCAGTCTAACGAAAAAAATGCTCAAAGCGTACCTATCTATTAATTAATTCCTGTAGAAATTTATTTTTGCAAAAAATATACAAAATTCATTCTTTATAAAAAATTTATCGGCGAAGTCCGGATTCTGTCCGGATTTCTTGACTCCTAGGTCCTGGATTCCGAAAAACCTTTATGGAAACCCTAGTATTAACAGATATTTCTATATACCTAATAACAAGTTATTGCCAACTATTTCCATGCATTAACAAAAAATTTCCACGTATTGCCAGGTATTTCCCTAGAATTATCACATATAACCAGGTATTGCCATGCTATTGACAGACTAAAATCAAATATTTGTTTTGCCAGAATTCTAGGTATAGACATATCCACA
This sequence comes from Ceutorhynchus assimilis, assembly GCA_917834065.1. Taxonomy (NCBI): domain Eukaryota; kingdom Metazoa; phylum Arthropoda; class Insecta; order Coleoptera; family Curculionidae; genus Ceutorhynchus; species Ceutorhynchus assimilis. Next base: position 38,839,736 of record OU892283.1, on the reverse strand, counting down.
ATATGTATTTACATGTTATTAATGGGTATCAACCAATGACAATAACATATAATATCTCAAGCCATTCTTTCAGTGGATTTCTAATACACATATATAACGAAAGGTCCCTTATCAGACAAATGACTGAAATGAGAAATAACGAGAGAAATAACAAAGGAAATAATTTAAAAAATCAGTTTTCATTATCTTTATTGTTGTTCTGTGGTGGAATATCCACGTAAAGAATAGTCAGTTTGAGAATTATTATTGCAGGGGGGCGCACCCTAGACCTTAGTACATTCAATTTACCTAAAAAACCCCTTACTAACCAAAACAAAGTAAATGTAATTGAAAATTCCAAGCAATGGGATGACAATGCTAATGCTAGATACTCACCTGTCTCACCTTACCAAAAGACAAGAAAACCACAACAAATTAATGAGAATGTCCAAGTCCTCAAATGGCAAGTACTTAACTCGTCTACAGCGGGGTATAGGTAAGGTTTAATTTCACAATACACAAATACAAAAAAATAAATATATGAATAATTACATTACAATTACCTAGTTTTCTCTATCCAATTTCCACTTTTTCTTGCAACAAAAACAGCACACCATTACCAAAGTAGTTTACCAGTCAGTGTCCACTGCACTGCAGAAGAATTATTAATTTTTGAATATTTTTTGATAAAATTCCAGTTTTTTACTCGGTTTTTTATCAGTAGAAATTAAAATTAGAGATAAATTCGTTACGTTTGATTTTATTTTGACAATTGACATTAGCTTGACAGTAGCTGATTGAGTACTGTGGGTGAGTTCGGCTTGCTCACTCCGTGCACTCGGAGTGACTCCATTCGCACTCTAGCCGTTCGGGTTAAGGTTCGGGTATTGCTTTTTAAGGTATTAGGGGTGACTCCATTAGCTCTGTTCACTCCACTCCAACTCCGCGCTGAATAGCCGAACTCAACTCAGCTTCTGTAGCCGGTTCAGGGGTGCGATTTTCGAAACCATTCGTACACGAAAGGACCCCGCACATTTCTTATATGGAAAAGTGATCTATGTGGAATTTTGCTGAATTTTTGATATCGTGTATAGGGAGTCGTCCTTAACAAAAGTGATCATTGCGCTAATGTTCAATACCCAACAGTTTTCAAGATATCAATTAAAAACTTTTTTAATATTATACTCTTCAGTATGACGTCACCAGTATGCTCACACTTCTCAGCACCGAAAATTATAATACTTATTTGTCACTAATCGCTATCGCTATCTTTTTTTTTTGTTAATGTTAAAAGGAGAAGATTAAAATCAAAGTCAAAAGTGGAAAGGATAGTAATAATTTTCGTTGCTGTGAGCATACTGGTGACGTCATACTGAACAGTATCATATTGAAAAAGTTTTTAATTGATATCTTGAAAACTGTTGGGTATTGAACATTAGCGCAATGATGACTTTTTTTAAGGACGACTCCTTATACACAATATCAAAAATTCAGCAAAATTCCACATAGATCACTTTTCCATAAGAAATGTGCGGGGTCCTTTGACTGACATCAATGTAAATTAAATGGGGAGCAGTCAAATTTCGTGTACGAAATGTACTCGAATGGTTTCGAAAATCGCACCCCACAGAACAGTTGTTTATTTAATTCAAGCAAGGGTGACGGTTTTGACACCAAAATTTAAATTTTAGTGATTTTGTGAATTGAACTGCTTTAGTTTTTCTTTATTTGTATAGCACTGGCGGCGGTAGATTCTTCATACCTTGCGTTCGGTATTTTGCTCGAAGAGCAGAGCGTGCTGAGCGGAGCCGTAATCACGTGACCAGCGAGGGAACAGAGCAGTTGAACGCAATATAAAAGTGCCAGAAATTTTAATAAACGAACGCGAATGAGGCTGCACCGAGTACACTTTTTGAATAAACGAACGGTAAAGTCATGCTCGGAGAACTCAGACCAAAATAACGAACGCACGGATAAACGAAACCTAGTTGAATCGGTTCAAACAATTTCGGAGCAGCACTAGGAATTCTCTTGTGGTTCCAGAACTGATAGTTCCGACACCTTATCGCGAACAAAGAGGTTTTATCGATATTCATAGGAGGTATCGATGCGATAATTTTTTACTTTTTTGGAAAATCATTCATCAAAAGGGTAAACTGGTAAACTTTACATTTTTATTCTGACATTGGCAATACTGTTTTATGAGAAATCGCTATTGTTGTTTTGACATTTTACAACAGCCTGTAAACTGTCAACTGTCACCTGTCAAAGGGAAATGGAAACTATTCAATTTTCAGCAGCGTCTCGTTCCCTTTGAAAAATGTTTATATTGGTAACAAAAGTGCCGAAAATTAGGAAAAAGTCCATATAAGTATAGAATAAATATAATTGTTTAATTTTTAAAAAACCCTATTGTAAAGTTAATTTTTCTAAGCGTGCAATGGAGCAGCCTTTTAAAAACATTTTGGACTACATAAAGAGCTTATTTTCCATAAATCCGCTCGAAAGAACCCGTAAAAGAAGGTAGAAGCAGTTTTTGTAGTTTTCTTTTAATGGTTTCTTATCAGGGTATTAATTTTTAGTGCTGCTGGTCCAATATTTGAATCAAGATCAAAGTTGTGTCGATTATCTCCGTATAGTAAGCCTACTACTACTACTACTAGTAGATATATTCCTATTCATCGAGAAAGTGAGGGTAAGTGATCACTTTTGGCCAGGGTTGGCAGGTATTAGGTTTTTTGAAACACTTACCACCACACTATTTACCTAATATTGTTAAGTACTTCTTTCCAAAATTCTATATCTATGTTTTATTCATTGGGTTTAGCTATCAATAGGGTTGCCAGATTGATATATCTACAAATCGGGTATACCATTCAAAAAGCTGTTAAAAAATCGGGACACTTTTTTTTAAAGGAATAATTTGATATAAAAATAAAACTGAACAATAAAATTTTTCCCAACCGTCAAAAAAAGTTGACATTTTTAGACTACTTTGAGGTGCAAAAGCTAACAATTCTTGTAACGGTCAAAAATACATATATTCGTTGCTTTCTACTTTCAATCTGGAGGATTAAAAGTAACCACCAGTAACTTACTTTTAATCCAGCGGATTAAAAGAAACCACCAGTAAATTACTTTTAATCCGTTGGAATTAATTCAATTCAAAAAAAATTTCCAACTTTTAAAAGAATTTCGTGAAATCGGGACATTTAGCGTCCCGACGTATAGTCCATTAGGACACGGGTCAAAATCTCCAATATCGGGACTGTCCCGTTAAAATCGGGACGTCTGGCAACCCTAGCTATCAATGCTATCATTATGTGAATAATTTAACATACCTACATCACCAATAATGTGTTACAACTGTTAGGTACTGAAAAAACCTTAAAAAACTTTAACAAACCTTAAAAAACCTAAAATACCCCAAAAACCTCAAAAAACCTATAAACCTAAAAAAAATTTTCCCAAATCGTAGGTTTTTTCCAACCCTGCTTTTGGCTTTTTTTTTGAAATTGTTTATTCAACTACAATATCTATACCGAGGGGTTTTTCACCTTGTTAATCGGTGTACAAATCACTGGTTAATATATGTCAATACCAGGTAAATACTATGTCACTAGTGTCAATACTCAATACTATGCAATACCTACTTGTTAATTATGTAGGTAATATATGTCTATACTTGTAGATATCTAGGCAATATTATGTTAATGTCATTGGTTGATACCCATTAATAACATCTAAATTCCCGAGTAAATACCTGTGGATATGTCAATACCTAGAATTCTGGCAAGACAAATATTTGATTTTAATCTGTCAATAGCATGGCAATACCTGGTAATATGTGATAATACTAGGGAAATACCTGGCAATATGTGGAAATATTTTGTTAATACATGGAAACAGTTGGCAATAACTTATTAAGTACAGGCTGTTTCCTTATATATATTAATCCTTTATTTAGCACCTGGCTAATTACAAAAATAAATGAACATACAAGTCAAATTAATTATTACATACTACATTATACGCCTACTAAAATAAAATAAAAAATAAAATATCATGCAAGTAAATACAAATTACAATAATGCAAAACACAGTATAAAATATAAAATAAAAATATATAGCAACAATTTAAAAAAACTGCAATAGAATATAAAATATAATATGTCACTTGCGTCATTATCCTACATGTTCATTACATATTACATAATAAAAAACAAAAAAAAATAGAAATCCTAAGTTTAAAATGTGTATAGTAAACAACAAATATAATGATTTACAAACAACATGCAAGTCTTGAAAAACACAGAAATCAAAGATATACAAAATTCAACAAAAACAACAAAGATGAAACAAGTATTACTGTATTATTCTCCCATAAGATGAATCTTTAACTTTCTTTTAAATAAATTAATATTTGGGGCGTCCTTTATTTGTTGAGGCAAAGCATTAAAATAAATTAAACCCTTATGGTATAAACCATTTTCAGTTCCTTTTTTATTTTTTGTTGTAACATAAAAATTGTTACGATTCCTAGTAGGGTACGAATGTACAGAAGAATGACTTCTTAATTTTTTAGTCAAATATGAAGGTGTTAGCTCATTTTTCATTTTATAAATTAACAACATATTTTGGTAAATAAGAAATTTTTCAACAGAAAGCCAATTTAGTTTTCCTAACATATTCTTTATAGGCGTTTCACGCCTTTCACGTAAAATAAATCTCATTGCCCTATTTTGCAATTTTTGCAATCTGTTCTGATCATTTTTGTTACACAGGTACAGGATCGAGGAACTAAAGATATAATGTGGTAAGATCAAAGTATTATAGATAGTAAGCTTGGTCCATTGTGACAAAAAAGATGTGAATCTAGACAGAAAATTTACACCTTTGGTAATTCTTTCGATTGTATACAAAATGTGATCCCTAAATGTAAGTGAGGAGTCAACAACAAATCCAAGATATTTATGTGTCTCTACTCTCTCAATAATATGACTACTGATTTTAACATGAAGATTATTTTGTGTAATTGATTCTTTATCTGCTCTACCACCTATTAACATAAATTTTGTTTTAGATAAGTTCAATTTAAGAGAATTAATATTGAACCATACATGCAGGTGTTCCAAATCAATGTTCAAGGTCTCAACTAGGTCATTCATATCTTTAGACTTGAAATACAACAGTGTGTCATCTGCAAATAAATGGACTGAACATTTTTTTATTGATCTGTTTATATCATTAATATAAAGGATAAATAGCAGTGGTCCCAAAGTGCTACCCTGCGGAACGCCTACGTCATTTAAAATTTCGGTCGAAGTATGTCCATTGATTTTGGTTACCTGCAATCTTTTGTCCAAGTAGTTACAAAGCCACTCCAATGCTTTATCAGCTATACCATATCTCTCCAATTTGGCTATTAACATAGACCTATTCACTGTTTCAAAAGCACGTTTCAAATCAAGAAAAACAGCACCAATTGCATAATTTTCATCCAGAAGATTTTTCCACTCATGAAGAATGTGCTGAATTGCAGTTTCACAGCTATGCAATTTTCTAAACCCAGACTGATTTTCTATCAATACATTATTTGCTGTAATAAAACTAACTAGTTGACCATAGACCACTTTTTCCAGTAATTTTTCGATAGTTCCTAACATATTTACTGGTCTAAAGTCTTCAACTTTAATAGACCCTCTAACTTTTTGTATAGGAATAACAGTTGCCACCTTCAACAATGATGGAACCCTGCCAACCTCCAGTGAGCTATTAATAATATGTAATAAAGGATTTTTAATATTTTCAAAAGTGTTTTTTATGAAATCTAATGTTATATCGTCAGGGCTACCCTTATTTGGTAAGCTAAATAAAACCTCGTGAAGTTTTTCATGATCTATCATCTTGAACGAACTAAGGGTATCTTTAGGTTTATCAAATACATAATTTATTTCTGAATAAGTATTATCTATACTATCAACTATGTGAAGCACACTATTAACAAAATATTTATTTATCCCATCTGCCATTTCTTCTGAAGAAGTATAAGTTACCCCTTCTATATCTATTTTTTTCATTTTATTCCCTTTTTTGTCAGAAATTACTTCACTCAATGTCTGCCACATTTTTCTTGGATTATTCTTTACATCATCAATTTTATTGTGATAAAATATTTTCTTTTCTTCCCTTATTACCATTAAAACCCTATTTCTACACTGTTTATAGATATTTTTGTTTTCCTCCGTTTTACTTATTTTATAATTTCTGTATCTATTATCTCGGTCCCTAATTGCTTCTTTAACCCTTTCATTAAACCATTCTTTATAATAGTATTTTATCAGTTTTTGTTCTCTTGGTGCTATTTCATTTAGCACCTTTAAAAGTTGACTATAAAAGATGGTATATTTAATATCTATACTATTATTTACCCGATAATCCCAATCAATTACACTAAGAGAATTATTTATTCTAAAATAATCAATTTTACCTCTTGTATTTATTACATTATTCTGCCTTTTAATTTTATTTAAATTTAAATTCATTACAACTATAAAATGATCACTTATTCGTGGAGTTTCCTCTACAGTACAACTTAAAATCTCCTTCTTATTTGAGAAAACCATATCTATAATACTTCCACCCACCTCTGTAGAATGAGTAACTTCTTTAACCAATTGTTCCAATCCTACATCAAGAGCAATTTTTTTTAATCTTGTAGAATAAGTGTTGTTATTTAACCAATTAATATTAAAATCACCTACTATTATAACTGGATGACCAATATCAAGCAATTTATCGCATATCTGTTCGAAAAACATCAAAAAATCAGCATGACTAGAACTAGGAGAATGATACAGATTTCCCAAAATATAAACCTTATTGAACAAACATATATGTATCTCTAGGAACCAGTAATTCCTTAGGTAGTTATACTTTTTAATTTGTAGAATACTGATTTGATCCTGTATAAATATCAATACCCCTCCCGTATGTCTATTATCACTGTCCTCTCTTATTATATTATAACCTGGTATATCAAACTCAAAATCACCAAAATCCCTAGTCAGTCTTGTTTCGGTCAGACACGCGGCAAGCACTTGTGTTTTTTGTATATATTCACTTATTTCATCGAATTTTGATGGCAAACTTTGTGTGTTTAATAAAATGATATTATTTTGCGATTTATGCGTATCTGTATGATAGTTATTTTTCTCCGACACTAGAAAACCAGTTCTTTTTTTTGTATTTGATCTAAAAAATGCTTGTCACAATCCGACACGAAACAGTTATCAGATAAGATTAAAGTGTTACTGGTTGGTTCCAAGATACATGTTGATCTCCCCATAACAGGTGGAATATTTGTTTTTTGTATGCAAGCATCACTATGATTGTTAGAAGACGCTGTAATGTTTGAGATGTCTTTATCTCTATTTGTAGTAGTTAATACAACAATATTATTTGGCCTGACCAAATTACTATAGGAAATATATTGCCTGAAAAGGCTACATAGTTTGTTTTTATTTAATCGATAACCTTGCTCATATTTGACGTTTTCAATTATTCGTACTGATACATTACCTTTCTTAACAAATGAACTGCAAAACATGTTCATTCTCCTGTACATATTTTTAACCTTATAATTTTGTGGCGAATCATAGTTTAAACACAAAATAAGATTAGTGTACCTTCCAATAGATAAAACATCTCTTATATCTTTAAACCTTAAATTTAAATTATCATCAATTATCAAAGAAATTATTATGAAATCATTATAACTGAATTGCATAGACATACTAAACGTACTACTTACAATTTCACTTATTGGAGCTAATTTTTTTGTTATACCAAATACCTGGAAACTGTCATTTAATAATGATTTTAGGATTTTTGCACAATCTTTTGCAGATTCATCACCAGAGATTAATACGTTGATTTCTTCTCTAACCTTCCCACTTGCTGGCAACCTGTCTATTTTGTTAGTGTGATTTTCTCGAGGATTTTCTTGATCCTGTGCATATTTTATTTTCCCATAGACACTCCGCTTATCACTACTGTTTGTGTTTTGAAAAGTGTTCATTCTTGACGGAAGATTACTACCATCAACTTGGCCATCATTTTCTTTGTTAACACCTATGGAAACACCCTTGTTGTCTTTATCTGTTATTTGTGTACTGATGTCTTCATCCGAAACACTCCATATCTTGGTTTGAGTCTCACGTGATACTTTAATAGTAATCATGTCATACACGAGTAAGGCCTCTTTTATTAGATCGTCATCAATAGTTGTCATTGTATGAATATTTCTCAGGTTACTACTATCTGTTTGTGCTTCCCCTACATTAAAAGTTTTAGATTTGTCTATGTCTATGTTTAAGGGGTTAACTGATGTTTCAGTCTCACAAGATTTCAAGAACTTTGGCAGTGTCTGTGTTTCATCAGAATGATGGATTGAAGTTTCTTTACTGTCTGTATGTTTTTCTTTTCTAGCTTCTGACAAAGCTTTATGTAGCTGTACAATTGTTGCTTCAAGATGTTGAATTTTATTTCTATAGTGGTCTTCCATGTCGAATACCTCCTCTTCAAAAACACTTGAACGACGTTTTATTTCTTCAAAATGTTTACTGTGGTGATTCAACTGTTGTTGTAAATCAGCATTTTCAGCAGTTAGTTGTGCAACTATTTCCAGTGTGTCGTTCATTTCTTCCCCTTTTTCCATACATAAAGTGGAGCAATATATTTTATGTCCCTCCAACAGTTTCCAGTTCTTTTTTCTAGACCAGCAGGATTTGTGCATTATTGAATTGCAAGACACGCAACAATATAAACGAATCTTTTGCTCCTTATTAGGACAACAGGGAAATATCACATTTTCACTGTCGCTTTCTGACATTACTCTTCTCGTTATTGCTTGCATTTTTAGGCAGCTGGTTTTAATTTTGTCAGTATAGAGACAAAATGCTTTAACACTGAATACGGTCCTGTCTAATATTTCCAAAATAAACAATATAAACAATAATACTCAAGGGGATTCCACATAAACACAATAAAACGTTTAGGAATTCCGCTGGTCACCAAAAAAGTAGTAAACAAACTCTTTAGCTGATAAGAATCCTTTGTGCTACAAGTAAACGATTAAACGATTTTCAGACAAAGTCTACACTAAATTTAAAACAAGTATTAATATTAACACTTTCACGCTTTTATTTTAATGTTTATGACGTTTAGTTTACCGCCACTGTATCACATACATTTTTACGAATACACCAATACCAAAGAAGGATTAAATTGATCCAAATATACTTGAAAACCATATTTTGACCCCTACCTACAGCTTTAGCTATATGAGGTAGAAAAAAACTTTAAATATGAAAGTATTAGGGTTTTATGTCTATTATCTTTTGAGAATGTCAAAACGGGCAAATGACAGGTGCCAACTGTCACAATGACAAACACTTGCATTTCTCAAATATATTCGGCTAGAATGATAGACTTTTTTCTTCTGATTCCAAATATACCATATATGTTGATATTTGGTCGAGTATTTGGTTCAGCTGTTTTTACGCTATTCAAGTTTAAAAATACATTTACATTACCCTTAATTTCAAATAAAAGAAAACTAATATCTTCACTCCAATATAATACAAAGAACTATACTGATTTTTGGTCTCTTTTTTTGGAATTATTAACAACTCATGTAAGTTTTTTGTCAACTACCACATTTCAAAACATTTTTGTCTCAATATTCGCCTTTATGCTGTGATAAAACTATTCATATTTCAAGATAGGGCCATGTGTTTTCTCACTTTTTTAACGAAATTACCTGATTTCAAGATAAGACCCTTGGCTAAAAACAAGTTTACACTAAATACAACATATCTATGAACTTAACTCATTTTGGCCCTATCTCGAGATAGGGCCTTATGTCATGAGACCGACGATTTAATCTGTCTGGGCTGGGGCTCTGTAATGAATAGAGATATTTTCTCTATCTCTATTGATTTTGACAGGAGAGAAGAAGACAGCAAGTGCCATAGCGATAGGGATAACGATCTCTATCCATTACAGAGTTCCAGCCCTGGTTTCTTATATCAATGATGAGGCTTGCTCAATGCAAATTTAAAATTGAATAGCGCAAAACCAACTGAACCAAATATCAACATATATAGTATATTTGGATTCAGAAGAAAAAAAGCTATCATTCTAGCCAAAAATATACAGTATATTCCATTTGAAAAATGCAAGTGTTTGTCATTGTGACAGTTGGCACCTGTCATTTGCCCGTTTTGACATTCGCAAAAGATAATAGTAGATTATACCACGAGTCAATAATGATAGCTATTATTCTCGAGGAATATTTACGAACTGAGCCGCGTTAGCGGCGAGGGAGTAACATTCCGAGGGAATAATAGCCATTATTGCGAGTAGTATACTCTACTTTATTTACGACAAATTAATTTATTTGAGATTTTCAATGAACAAATTTCATCCGTCTCATAATTTCCAATACAAATTCACAAGCACTACACGTTTGACACTGACACTTTTGTAGAATAATGACCATTAATCCCGCTATTCGTCATTAATCCCTGGAGGAATAACATATGTCATTATACTGCCAAAATCACAAATATAATACGCACATTATACATTAGTCGTAAATAAAAGACATAAAACCCTACAACTTTCATATTTAAAGTTTTTTTCCACCTGGTATAGCTAAAGCTGTAGGTAGGGGTCAAAATATAAGGAAACACCCTGTACATAGAAATATCTTTTAATACATGGAAATATCTCAGTTAGTACTGTTAATCAATCGGTGAAGACATTTTGTTAGGTGAAAAACCCCTCGATCTATACAAAAATTTTAATCCATTTTAACAACACTTGTCTAATCAGTGCTTGTGAACACTGGCCCTGAGACTAACAAAACAAAATTAACATTAATATACACTGCAATGTTGCTTATAATCAATCAATATTTCTATTTATTTATTTATTGATACTCATTCAAACACCTCAATGGTAATTACAAGTAAGAGAAATGATACCTACTTACAAATCTTACACTACACCAATGAAAACAATATACAAGATGGCACTGCTAGGTACTACTCAACCCAGGTATTTATAAAATATTTTACATAGGGTTTGTAGTCCCTTTATTGAGACAAGATTCAGTGAAAATTACAGCTTCCTATCTATAATAGAAAAAAAGTTGTGCCCTTCCAAAGTTTTCCAAAATCAAAATCATAAGGTTCTTACTGAAACAATGAAATTTCAAATTTTTTTTTTGTTGAGATTTTGTATCCTAATGGTCAATTAACATCCCCTAAGCTCCATACACTAAATTATTCTCAGATTTGAAGCCGAAATCTATGAAAAAAGGCACTCAGAAAAATTGAAAAATTGATAAATCACCCCAAATTGCTTAACACGATTTTATCTCAGGAACTATAAGTGCAAATGAGCCGAAATTTTCAGGGATTGTAGTCCCTTTATTGGGATAAGATTCAGTGAAAATTTCAGCTTTCTATCTGTAATAGAAAAAAAGTTATGCCCTTCCAAAGTTTTCCAAAATCTAAATCATGATAACCTTACTGAAACTATCAAATTTCAAATTTTTTGTTGTTGAAATTTTGTATCCTAATGGTCAATTAACATCCCCCAAACTTCATACACTAAATTATTCTCAGATTTGAAGCCGAAATCTATGAAAAAAGGCACTCAGAAAAATTGAAAAATTGATAAATCACCCCAAATTGCTTAACACGATTTTATCTCAGGAACTATAGGTGCAAATGAGCTGAAATTTGCAGGGATTGTAGTCCCTTTATTGAGATAAGATTCAGTGAAAATTTCAGCTTTCTATCTATAACAGAAATAAAGTTATGCTCATGAAAAGGTTTTGGAATTGCCGTTGAAGGATCAGTTGCTTCATTATTTACATGCAGGTCATATTTTGGCAAAGCAACAATCAGGATACAGACAAAAACATAAATGCGAAACGGCTTTTCAGTTTTTTGATATCAGGTTGGAAATCTCAAATACAGAAGAAAAAAGTCATGGGTGTAGTATTTTTGGATCTCAGTAGAGCTTTTGAGACAGTTAACATTGATCTTTTGTTAATAAAACTGGCAAAGTATGGTATTCGGGGCAAAGTACTAAAATGGTTCAAAGGATATTTACTTAACTAAAAGATTTCAGAAGGTTAAATTTAAAAATGCCAATTCAATTCTAATAACATAGGGTTAGATCAAGGGATTTCTTAGGGTTTTTTAGTGTTGGGACCTATTTTTGTTCCATCATTGATGATATAGTTCTTCATGTCAAACACTGTCAAATAAAATTATTCACAGATAACACTTTGCTATATTTTGTCTGTGATATTGATGAATTACAGTAATGAGAAAACTTTTAAACGAAGATCTTGAAAATATTAATGTGTGGCTTACAGAAAATGGCTTAATACTAAATGTTGCAAAGACAAAACTCATGATTCTTGGTTCTACACACTGCCTCAATAAACTTCAAAGACAAGGTAGTAATGCAGTAGTAATAGTATATTATATAATAAGTGTGGTAACTAGGTTATTACCGCACGCGAGAGAAATTTGCAAACCGAGCCGGTGAGGTGAGGTTTGCAATCTCTAAGGGCGGTAATAACCTAATTACCATACATATTATATACAGTATTTTATCTACAAGCGTGCGGTAACAAAATATCAGAAAAAAGTTAAAAAAATTATAGAAAATAAAATTGCGTCCGTCACCTTTGGCAGTGAACCAGTAGAATTCAGGTGTAGGTAATTTATCTCTGGTAGGTAATTGAAGGTATGTACCTATGTAGGTAGAGAGTGCGGTAATAATATTACCGCACGCCGTGCGGTAATAGGGTACTTACCGCACGCAAAATCATGTAATATACCTTAGTTACCGCACGCTTGTAGATAAAAATAATTATAAATAACGGTATCTTAGAAAACGCTAAATTTTCAAGTATTTGTGTGTAATGTTGGATCCTGAACTTAATCTATACTTGCACTGAGATCACATGAGGAAAAAAATAGCAAAAAAGCAGGTTTTATGCACAGTAACAAGATCTCACTTTTCGCTAAGCCCACAATTTATGAGTTAATAATTGCTCCTCATTTCGAATATATCATTACCTTAATTTGACTCACTCAAAGAGACTGCAAAATCGTTGCATAAGAACAATACTACTGCTATGCAAAATCTATGCTGGCTGGAGAAATTTAAACCTTATGAATGCACAACAAAGATCTACTTACATAATGCTAACTTTTGTCTTGAAATTAAAACATAATATGTTAACATCATATTTATCTGATGAAGTTACTTATGTGCGAGATGTTTATACATACCAAACGAGATCCATTGTAGTAAATAATTTTCACATTAATGATTTTCAGAGTGAGGCTCAAGAATGTCTAACAGTATACCCTTGAATATCCAATAATTGCAATGTTTGTATTCTTCCAGATTTATCTCCATACTTTCCACGCAATTTCAATCCAGTCAAAAGACTGTCCCGTTCAATGCAAAGGTCACCTATGAAACCTGTTAAAGTTCAAGAAACGGTGGTACTGGACGATGACGACGACGACGATGTCATAGAAATAACTAAACCGGCAAGGAACGGAAAAAAATTCACTTCAACGCCCCTTGAAAGACGTAAAAGTTACGCAAATGTTAAAAAAGACCACGAAAATAGCGATGACATTGTTTTCATCAAAACCTTCAAATCACCAAAAGAAAAACAGAAAGAAGCTAAATTGGCCGGCTATGATTACTTTAAACCGAGAACTTCATTGGACAAGCCTCTATTCACTATAGGTAAGTAGTTTTTAGTTAACCAATTTAAAAATTACATTAATATTATTAAGGCTCCACTCACAACGGAACAAAACCCAAAGCCAAACCAACAAAATACAAAACACTGCCACTCAAATCTAGAGGAGCTTCCACTTCAAACTACTCCTTCAGGCTAGACGACAAGCTCAAATACAAACAACTCTTGGACTGTGTCAGTGGCAACGACTCCTCGATTTATGGCACGCCTATTGGTAAAATATCTTCATATGATTTTGCCAACAAACCAAAAGAATCTACAAAAGATAGGATTAATAGGGTGCTGGACAATTGGGACAGCGATTCGTTGGTTATAAAGGATTCAGATTCGGAGGGCAGCGTTGTTATGGTCAAGCCTCCATCTCCCAAGCCGGATATCAAAGTGGATCCTGTCAATAGTTTTAAGCATTATGTTGATTCGTCTAATGCTACCAAAAAGGATTGGTTGACTGAAGTGTAAGTAGAATTTTATCTATTTTATTAATGGGAAAAAACATAACAATATCAACAACTTCTTTCCATTGTCATTTTTTCTGTTTCAATTTTCATTTTTTATTATGAAGAAAACTTATTGCACCTTGACGCACAGTGATAAATAAGATGTTCTAACCTACTAGTCCAGGAGGTGGCGCCAAAAACATGCAAGAGTTTTCGCAAGGCGGATATTTTCAAAATAGGTCGTACTTTAGTGCTAGAATGCTAGTGTACAGTCAGCACTCACAGTTCCGGGACAGCTGGCTCTGGGACGCGAGCAAAGTTGTAATTTTAAGAAGCATCTAAACTGTTTTCTCAAAGCTCAAAATTTATAGAAATTTTGCACATTATCAGTTTGAAAGTCATAGATAACGTATGTAAATCGTCAGACGTCTAGTTCATTGCAAAAAGGGGGTCAGACGTCCTCAAAGTTTTTATTTTATGGCATTTTCTTCGGTGTCCTGTCAGAATATATTTTTGCAGGTATTTGACAAATATATTTGAAGAAAATGCCATAAAATAAAAACGTTGAGGACGTCTGACCCCCTTTTAGTAACGAACTAGACGTTTGACGATTTACATACGTTATCTGTGACCTTCAAACAGATAATGTGCAAAATTTCTATACATTTTGAGCTTTGAGAAAACAGTTTAGATGCTTCTTAAAATTACAACTTTGCCCGCGTCCCAGAGCCAGCTGTCCCGGAACTGTGAGTGCTGACTGTACACTAGCATTCTAGCACTAAAGTACGACCTATTTTGAAAATATCCGCCTTGCGAAAACTCTTGCATGTTTTTGACGCCAGCTCCCCAACTATACATGTATGCCATAATAGACATCTGATAACAATAAAAATATTTCTCTGGCTTTTTTCCTAAGAAAATTAAGGGAGAAAAAAATGTAGTATTGCCACTTTTTTTCAGGTAAAATAACCATCAATCATTTTGACAATATATTTATTTAATTCTTTTACAATTTCAATGGGCAATATAATCACATATTTCCTGAATACATTTTACAATTCACTACTATTTAGGTAACCAAAAACCATCGAAAATCGACATCCTAATTTCGAAATTTCAGAGTCGAAAATCACAAACAGTATGTCAAAGACCGTCAAAAAGAAATCGACAATCTACGCGTTTGCACCGAGGCCACCTCGAAAATCAACAAGGATATAAATATCGAGCTACTCAGACGGAAAGTCGATAATTGTCTGCAAATAAAAGATGTCGTTCTACCGGAAACTGTTCTGCCGGAAGAAGACGAGCTACCGGAACTCACCGATGAACATTTATCCATGGTTTCTAGAGCCCATAGAGGCGATCCCAATGAAGTTTTGGTCAACAAATTCAACTTACGTGTAACCAGAAGAGATCTGATGACTTTGGCCGGTTTGAATTGGCTCAATGACGAAGTCATTAACTTTTACATGAATTTAATTATGGAACGAGGAGAGAATTCTAAATGGCCAAAAAGTTACGCTTTCAATACGTTTTTCTATCCAAAACTATTAAAAGACGGCGCCCAATCTTTAAGAAGATGGACAAGAAGAGTTGATCTATTCTCCTATGATCTTATTTGTGTTCCTGTCCATTTAGGAATGCACTGGTGCATGGCCATGATTGATTTCAGGAATAAATCTATTAAGTAATAATTGTTTCTATTGATAATTCAACTATACTTACTTGAATAATTATTTTAGATACTACGACAGTATGGGCAGTCCGAATAGTCGTTGCTTGGACGCCCTAAGACACTATTTAGAAGCAGAGCATTTGGACAAAAAAGGTTCAAAGTACAACACGCGTGATTTTAAGCTGGAAAATCGAAACGATATTCCACAACAAATGAACGGTAGCGATTGCGGCATGTTCGCTTGTACGTTTGCCGAATTTCTTACCAGAGATGCACAAATTAGTTTCAAGCAAGAAGACATGCCGTATATGAGGAAGAAGATGGTTGTCGAAATTATGACTGGACAACTTTTGATTCAGTAAAGACTTATTATAGGAAGTAAGTTTATGTGTGGTAATTTTTTTGATACTGTCTGTGCAAAGAAGATTCTAGTTTGGAACAACACCAATAGTAATTATTATTACTGCACTAGTACTTTTTTTGAATTTGTTGTTTTGTAAATAACAAGCATAATTTATTGTCGAAATAATCCTGACGGACAATAGGTTTATTTTCTATGATTTATTTATTACTTGAGTTATTTTTCAGTAACAATAAAATAAAGTGATCGTTTTTCCATAAGTTGTGTTAAATGAAGATTTGATTTTTTATGTCAAGATTTGAATAAATATTTCTCTTTTTTTAGCTTAAAATATTGTTTTTTTGACATGCACAATTCCTAAGTATTTGTTGAATCCTAAGAAAATATCATATTTTGCTAGAAATCATGGCAAACTTTCTTGGATTATTTCTGATTCAGTGTAAATTGTGTTTATTTGTGCCAGTTACGTACAGGGGTATGATTTCTCTCGAAGTTTACTTCTATTTAAGGTGGGTTCGGCTTGCTCACTCCGTGCACTCCGAGTGACTCCATTCCGAGCTCCATTCGCACTCCAGCCGTTCAGGTTAAGGTTCGGGTATTGCTTTTTACCGTATTAGGGGTGACTCCATTAGCTCTATTCACTCCACTCCAACTCCGCGCTGAATAGCCGAACCCAGCTTATATTTCCCTATGGTCTGGGTGCAGTCAGGTGTTTCACTTTTTATGTTCACAACTGTACGTGCCATACGCACTGCGCGGTGATCCGCACTCTTCTAGCAAACAGGATTCAACCAAAGGGTACAACATACATACATCGTTCATGAGCTTCTTCTTCATTAAAATCTTCAAAAATTCCACATTGAAAAAATCGTTTTAAAAAGAAGAAATTTATTTTTAAAAAATATATGTATATATTTTGAAGTATAAACTGACACAAAAAGCTTAAAAAAATAGAATACCTACTTGAGTAAAAAATAAAAAAAAAATAATATAGGGCTTCTAGAATCCCTTTGGATAACAAAAGAGTATTATTTATCACTAGAAAAAAATTTCATTCATCATCACTACTCTCTGACAACCCAGCATCAGCTTTCGGCAATCTCCTATTCCTACCCCTTTTCGGTACAAATCCAGGCCCTTGTTTACCCTTCCTATAAACTTCTATTGCTTTCAATTTATTCCTCAAAACTGTACTTTTGTCTTTTTCCTTTTGCGGTATCACTTCTTTTTTGGGAACCCTTGTAGGACGAGAGTTACTTGTTGATGGTTCGGAAACCTAAAAATAATATACACAATAATTTTGGCCCTTTAAAATACGGCTTAAGTCTTACCTGTATTGTTTTGAGTTTTTCCATTAGGTTTTTGTTAATTTCTTCAACTTTTTGGCTGGATTGTTGTACAATTTTAGGCAACAATTTTACTTCTTTGTCTGATTGTAATTCATCTGGAATAGTTTCAATTAGTTTTTTCTCTTTGGGCTTTTTCACTTTTGTTTCATTAATTTTTCTTCTTTGTCTTATTTTATTGATTTTTTCTGTAACATCATCAACAGGATTTTGATTATTTAATTCTTCATTGGCCAACTTTGTCTTTTTGGATTTCTTTGTTTCAGCTGTTTTGATTTTCCTTTTTTGTTTACCACTTTCTTTATTGGTTTCAATTTTTTTATTAACTGTTTCAGATTCATCTGATGTCGATTTCAATTTTTCCAAATTCACTTTTGATTCTCTACTAGTTTTGTCCTTTTTAGTAGGGTTTTTACTAAAGCCTGGAGCCTCAGTGTTTTTCTTTTTTCTCACCTGTCTTTTTTTAGGTTGTTTCAATTCCCCCTCAATTTCTTCTGCTAAAATTTCACTTGGATCCCGTCCCATATTATTGACAGCAGTTTTTACTCTTTTACTCATCTTATCATCGACATTAGTTGAATGCACCTTGAATCTAGTTTTAAAATAATCCTTTATCGTTTTCTGATGTTTGCCTTCTTCAAGCTTCTTCAAAACAGGATTAATAATTTCTTCGGTTTTACTTCTAGTCCAACCGAATTTTTCTCTGGCATATTCCAGCAGAGCTCCAAAGTTGGGCCTGCCCCAAGAAAACGCCTCTTTGCTCGTTTCCACTGACGGATCCAAATAGGCTTGAACTACTTGTAAACTGGGAAAGTTTTCAGTGAAAATCAAGTTGGTTAGCTTGCTTTTCAGGGAGGAACGTCCAGGGCCTGGAGATTTTCCTTTGGTGAACCAGGAACGGAATTCTTTTAGACCTGAAAGATTTTTTTGATAATGGGTGGTATAAATAAAAACGAAGTACCTACTAGTACTACTACTACTACAAATATTAGTGGGTGGTATGAATAAAAACGAAGTACCTTATTGACCTTTAAATAGCCTGTAATTTACAATATTTTCAGAGTGATAGTTTTTCAGCAAATTGAGTTTTTGAAAAATTTTGGACTAGAAGTCAACTTTCAGTTTTAATTGCTCAAAAACTATTCGAGCTATCAAACTCAATTTTGCACGGATTTATAGAGAATTTAATGCTCTTTCCAATGATATATAGTTTATTTAAATTTGCTTGTAATTTAACAAAGATATGGACAACTGCTCATGACCATGTCAAGATTTTGAAAATTTTCCAGGGCCAAAAATAAGATTTCCTTTTTATTTATTTTTTTTGCTAAAAATGGCTATTTGGAAATAATGCCTAGGTTGTTTTCCACTAATTTTAACCCGCTTTATCGATTAGTAAAGTTAAAATTGAGCAAAACTGGTAAATAAAAAAATCGAATTTTTCATAAGGGTACACCCTTTAAATTTTAATTTCAAAATATTCAAACCTCAATTGCTCGGTAATTGTTGAGCAAATTGCATTGAAATTTTCAGCATGTGTAGCTTTTATTTAGCTCAAAATGGCCTGTTATTTACAATATTTCCAGATTTAAATTTTTTGAGCAAATTGAGTACAAAACTAGAGAATTCAATGCTCTTTCCAATGATATATAATTTATTTCAATTTGCTCGAAATTTAACAAAGATATGGGCAATTTAGGTAGAATTCCATTTAAATTATGAGAAATGTTAAAAAAATTATGCGAACTTGTAATTATATTGGAATTATGTGAAATTTGATAGAAATTATCCAAAAATATATTGTAATTTCTTTTGGAATTTCCAGGTATGACGTGGAATTCCATTTAATTTCAAAAAATCATCTGAGAAATGACAAATTTTAGAAAAATTACATAGAAATTATGCGGAATTCCCTGGGTTGGCAAATATCATGATATTTATATAAATATCCAATTATCCGATATATATCGATATATATCAGATATATATCAAAATTTGGATATTTATTTATATTTTTAATTACTTCAATTAGTTCATCTGTTTTCTGTTACCTATCTATAGGTAATAATATTAAAATTCAAAATATTATAGTGAATTTAAAAAAATGTTACAAACATGGGAAGTTGGTATGGTGATAACAAGTTTTAGTACTCCTATCCTATCTCCTAAATATATGTGTAGGAATGTAAAGTGTAGTAGGTTAATAAAAATTTGAATTTAAGAATATGAAAACAAGTATGTCATCATTTATACTTGTTTGCCTTAAGCCGTTGTTTAATAACAACAAAAAAATGACAATTCTAAGCTCAACGACAAAAAGAAAACTACAACTTAGGGCGGGTATTACAAAACTATTCCGTCCGACAGAATAACTAGAAGTTAACTTCTGGAATGACGGTACTTCTCATAGTAATTCCAGAGGTTAACATTTAGCTATCTGTCAAAATAGATTCATAATACCCGCCCTAAAAATGTTGATATTTCTTATACAAATATAAATAATAATTGATAATTGACGTAATATAGAGTGTTTTGGCCAAGATCTCTATGATTTTTTTTTCATAAATATACTACTACGGTCGTTAAATTTCTTAACATAACATAATAAAACTATAAAATAAGAAAAGAAGGCGATACAAATAATATTGATATTTATCATGATATTTATAGCATAAATATCATGATATTTATCAAGATATATATCAGGATATTTATCGCTGATATATATCCTGCCAACCCTGGAAATTCCATAGAAATTATGCGGAATTCCCTAAGATTTATGTGGAATTTCATTGAAATTACATAGAATTTCAAATAGGTATGCTAAATTCTATCAAAATTATGCGGAATTCGAGTGAAATTGAAGAAGTAATGATGTAAAATTCCAAAGAAAAAATAATTAAGTTTAGAAAAATGACATGGAATTCTAGGAATTTTGCAAAATTATGCGAAATTACAGTAAAATTAAATGGAATTAAATGAAATTCCGTAAGAAATATGCAAAATTTTATTGAAATTATGCTAAATTCTATAGAAAAAAACGTTTAATTTTTAAAAAAATTACATAGATGCAAAATTCTATAAAAATTATGCGAAAATCCAGTGAAATTGAATGGAAGTATAAGAAAATGGCGTAGAATTCCAAAAAAATCGTTGAGTTTCAATTAAATTACATAAAAACCCATAGAAATTATGTGGAATTTCATATAAATTATGCAAAATTCCATAAAAGTTATGCGAAATCCCGTAGAAATTATGCGAAATCCCGTAGAAACTAACAGAAATTCTATTGAAATTATGCTGAATACCATGAAAATGATGCCTAATTTTATACAAAGTATGCAAAATTTCATTGAAAATATGCCAAATCCCATTAAAATTATGCGAAATTTTAGTGAAATTAAATGGAAAACGACATGGAATTCTAAAAAAAGCATTGAGTTTCAAAAAAATCAAAATCCCATAAAAATTATGTTGATTTAAATTGTATGGAATTCCATAAAAATTATGCGAAATTTCATAGAAACTATGCTAAAGTCCAAAGAATTTCTGCGGAATTCTATAGAAAATATTCAATATTCTATAAAAACTATGCAAACTTCTACTGAAATTATGCGGAATTACGTGGAAATTATGCGGAATTTTATAAAAATTGTGTGCAATTAAATAAAATTCCAGTAAAATTTAATAAAATTCCAGGAATATGACAAAAATATGTGGAATTATGAAATTCGATTAATTTTCCTGGAATTCCAAGTAATTTCTCCAAAATTTTAAATTATTCTCGTGAAATTCAAAAAAAAAAAAAATGATATTATTTAAAATTCCTGTGAATTTCCGAGGAATTCCTGTGAAATTTCTTGCAATTACAGAAAATTTCTTTGAAATTACATGGATTTTTGGTAAAATTCCAGAGAATTTTTATGGAATTACGAGGAATTCAAATTTTGCTGAAGTCAAATAATTTCAGGAGAAATTCAAGTAATTTTATTTCAGTAAAATTACCTATGAAATTTCAGAAGAATTTTTTGGAATTTCGAGTTATTTTACAGGATTTTTTCGAAATTTCAAGCACATTATTCCATGGAAATTTTATGGAATTTCTAGTTATTCCGTAGAGGGTTTTTTTTTCAATTCCACATTTTTTTTTTAAATTCTACTAAAATTCCGATTTACTCCACAGGAATATTGCTAAAGTATTAAGTAATTTCACAAGAACTTTTCGGAATTTCAGGAGAATTTCATATTATTTTAGAATTTCATTTAAATTTTGAGTTATTCCACGGGAATACCATGTAATTTCACGAAGAATTCTTAGGAATTCAATAAAAAATTTAAAAAATTTCACAAGAATTTTATGTAATTTACGGAATTTTTTGCAATTTTTCTTCCTTTTCAATTTAACGAGAATTCCAAGTGATACCATAGAAATTCTTTAAAATCCCACTGAAATTACAAGTAACCTCAAGGAATTTTTTTTTGGAATTTTACAAGGATTCCATGAAATTCTACAAGATTTTTTTTTAAAACATAGCCAAAATTCCACATAGGTTTTCGTAAATATTTTGGAATTTCATGGGAATTTTCTGGAATTTCACGAGAATAACTTAAAATTCCGGAGGCATTGAGTCGAATATTCGAAAAATTTCGTCGTAATTCTTTCGCAGTATCACATAATTTTACCGAAATCTCACGTAATTCCGCTATAATTCTAAATAATTTCAGAGAATTTTTTAAAGAAAATTTAATGTAATTTTTACGGGAATTTTTTGAAATTTTACGAAATTAACTTGGAATTCCGGGAGAATTACGTTAAATTTTAATTGAAAAAAAAAACCCTTCCTACGGAATAACTAGAAATTCCATAAGATTTCTATAAAATATTGTATTTAAAATATCATTTAAATTCCGAAAAAATCCTGTAAAATTACATGAAATTCCAATTTTTTTTTCTGAAATTTCTTAAGTTATTTTACTGAAATAAAATTACTTAAATTTCTCTTGAAATTATTTGCAATTCTAGCAAAATTTGAAGAAATCCCTGTGAAATAAATCGTGAAATTCCAAAAAATTCACAACAAACTACTTAAAAAATCGTATAAATAATAATTATGAAATTCCAGAAAAAAAATCGTGAAATTATGTTTTAAATTTCAGCAAAATTCCATTATGAAATAACTCAGAATTTCAGTGGAATCCCAAAAAAATTTACGTGAAATGACCTGAAATAAGTACTTCATGAACTATCAAAAAGTAATTTGTGAAATTACATGGAATGCCTAAAAATTCCTGTGAAAATACGGAAGGTTTCTTTGAAACTAATTGAATTATCAGTGGAATTCCGAAGAATTTTTAAGTAATTCTGGTGAGCAATCTATGAATCTAATAAGAATTTCAGTGGAATTATGAAAAATTCTTGTAAAATTACACAAAATTCTCATGAAATATCAGAAAATTCCTATGAACATTCCTGAAACATTCCCCGAATATTCTTCAAAAATTTTCCAAAAAAAAAAACCTGTTGAAACATTCTATAAACATTCTTGGAACATTTTATAAACATTTCTAAAATATGCATTGCAAATTTTTCAAAAAAAAAACATGTTGAAACATTTCTGGAATATTTTATAAACATTCCTATAATAGATGAATTATTTCAAAAATATATTGAATTTTTTTTGTCTTGATGGGATATTCTACAAACATTTTATAAACATTCCCCTTTGAAATCTAATTTCAAAATATTCTAACCTCAATTGCCCAGTAACCGTTGAGCAAATTGTATTGAAATTTTCAGCATTTGTAGCTCTTATTAGGCTCTCTAAATGGCCTGTAATTTACAATATTCCCAGATTTATAGTTTTTGAGCAAATTCAGTTTGAAGTTCTCGTAAATTAACAAAATCAAGTTTTTCATACCCTTTGAATTTTGATTCCCAAATAGGTACTTAAACCTCAATTGCTTGATAACTGTTGAGAAAATTGCATTGAAATTTCCAGCATTCGTAGCTCTTATTAGGCTCTAAATGGCCTGTAATTTACAATATTCCCAGATTTATAGTTTATGAGCAAATTCAGTTTGAACTTTTTGACGAAATTTGGACTACAAATCAACTTTGAGGGTTAATTGCTCAAAAACTATTCAAGCTTTTAAACTCAATTTTGCACGGATTTATAGAGAATTTAATGCTCTTTCTAATGATATATATTTTATTTCAATTTGCTCAAAATTTAACAAAGATATGGGCAATTGCTCATGACCATGCCTAGATTTTGAACATTTTCCAGAGCCAAAAATAAGATTTCCTTTTTAATTTTGTTTCTGCTAAAAATGGCAATTCAGAAATGATGTCAGGGTTGCTTTGCAATTTCCAACTAATTTTGACCCGCTCTATCGATTGGTGAAGTCAAAATTGAGCAAAACTGTAAATTAAGAAAATCGAGTTTTTCATACTAAAAGTCAAC
This sequence comes from Ceutorhynchus assimilis, assembly GCA_917834065.1. NCBI lineage: Eukaryota > Metazoa > Arthropoda > Insecta > Coleoptera > Curculionidae > Ceutorhynchus > Ceutorhynchus assimilis. Next base: position 38,815,601 of record OU892283.1, on the reverse strand, counting down.
TTTGAGGCTTGAATGCTCAAAAACTATTTGAGCTATCAAACTCAAATTTGCACATATTCATAGAGAATTTAATGTTCTTTCCAATGGTATATAATTTAATTTAATTTGCTTGAAATTTAACAAAGATATGGGTTTGATGGGTTTATTTTCGATAAAACTCAATGGATATGATTTATTTTGAAGTGAAAACTTCTTTGCGGCGATCTGATAATTGGAAGAGAATGAAGAGTGATCTGAAATACGCGTCACGTTTTGGGAAATTTCGTTAGCAGCAAAATAGGCTGTGACAATAATAAAGAATTTGTTTCAGCTTGTTTCTTACCAGACAATAAATCTGAATGCATCAAATTGAACTCCCGCACTTCTTTGCCTGATGGAAAAGCTGCCAAAATTTCCATAGCGGTGACAGGCCCCACTCCTTGCAACCCCACAGTATAATCGCTACCAACCAACAAAGCCAACAAAATCATTTGCTCCCTTGTCAACTTGAAATGATGCTGAATGTTCTCGGATCGGAATTCCATAACGTATTTGCTTTGATTGAAGAAATTCTTGTACACTGTTTTGCCTCCAAATAACCAGATATCGCTGTCGTCTGTTATGGTACCGTCAGTAAGTTCTATGGCGTCTAAAAAGGCACATTGAGCTTCAGCTTCCATTGGGGCAATAATGTATGGGACCCCAAAAAGTTCCAATAGTTCTTGGGCTTCTTGATACATTTGGTCAGTGATGTTGTTTGCTAAACGTTCTTTTGTGGATTTTTCGTTGATGAGCTCGACTTTTTCTTGCTGGAGTTGGTCTTTGAGGTCTTTTAGTTGCTTCTCGGATAGAGATGGAGTGATGATTTCTTCATAAATTTTGTCTTCTTTTGTTGTAGTATTTTCAGCTTCAGTTTTATTACTGGCAAGAGTTTCTTCAACAAAAACTTCATCTTTTTTTTGGAAATCGGCCACAATTTCCAACTTTGCTTCGTCAGGTTCTGGAGCAAAAACATCTGCAAATAAATCGTCTTCAATTTCAGCATTTGGATTAATTACAATATTTATAACTTTTTTCTCAGATTCAGAATCACTGGAATCGGTGCCTGACATTATTTCCACTAAATCATCACTAGTTTCAACTATATTTGTGGTTTTTTCATCATTAGTCTTTTTTTCTGATTCATTATCAACTGAATCAACAATTATTTCTTTAATATTTATAGTGTTTGTTGCAGACTCAGTATCACTGGATTCAGTGCCTGACATTATTTCGACTAAATCATCACTAGTTTCAACTACATTTTTAGTTTCTTCATGAGATTCATTAATATCACTAGTTTTTCTTTCTGATTCATTATCAACTGAATCAACAATTATTTCTTTAATATTTGAAGTCTTTTTTTCTGATTCAATATCAGTATCATTGTCTGATATAACTTCAACTGACTCTTTGATTTTTTCACTAGATTTTTTCAGCTTTGCCTTCTTCAATTCGCTATTTGCATTCAATATTTTAGCAATTTCACTTGGAGTAAGCCCACTATATTCAAGCATATAACTTTCAGCCGAAGACAGCTTCTTGTTCCTAACAATTTCCTCGTCTTCGCTGGAGCTTGAAGCAAAGTCAGCATTAGGGAAATTATCCAAAAACGAAAATTCTTCTAGATTTGTTTTCAAATTTTGGCTATTTGAAGTCGATGGTTCGCATTCCAAAGATAACGCTATAGCTCTTTGTAGATCATCTTCATATTCTTTGTCAGCTATTGTTGGTTGCCTCACTTCTTTATCAACAATTTCAATAACTTCTTGATCATCTTCAACAATAATTGCATTTTCTTTTTGCCTAGCTTCTTCAATAGCCTTCTTAAGGTCCTTAACTAAAAGATATCTGCAATAAAAACAAACAATAATTCAATGTGTGAGGTTCAAGTTTTTCTATTTTACTTTGTAGTATCATCTGAAGCAATCCTTTTGGCAACTTCAGGATTATTATGAATAACACCTTGATCTTTGAGTATCGACTCTAGTTCAGCAAGACTCAAAGATTTACCGCCCATTTCTTTTTCAGCTTCCTCCAAAGCTGCTTGCACTGCTTGTCTTTTCAATAATCGCTTCATTTGATAAAATGAAAAATCATCACTGACAGCTGGTAATTCGTGTAGTCTGCCCCAAGAGTTTTGCTTCCTGGTTTCTTTTAAATCTGTTAAAATTTCATGTCTAACATCTACTGGTAAGGATTTGAAGTTTTTGCTTTTCATATCGATTGTGTGTAGGTCCCAGTTTTTAGTTGGACTAGAATCGGTTTCAGTACTTAATGATTCATCTTCTGAGCTGGAAAAAGTACTGTCCAATTGGGAACTAGATGGTAAAACGTACATGTCTTCTTTTTGAGGTTTTGTTGCTTTAGGTAATGTGGCAATTGAGGCTTCAATTTTCTCTGTCAGCACTTTACTGACAGCAGAGTGTTTGAGAAGAGTGCTGAGCAGTTGCTTTTGGATTTTGTCCGCTTCAGATTGGTTTCTGAGTTTGGATTGGTTTCTTTTTGCCTAAGCAAAATCATCAAAAATTATTGATCAGGGGGGAAACAACCGGGAAATTGAAGAATTTATAAACTTTAGAATGGGTAACAAGTAATTGCAGGAAATTTGCTAGCAATTTGGAGGAGTTTTTGGGAACTTTGGAGGAATTTGCGGAAAGTTTGAAGAATTGTTTGCAAAATTTCAGCTTTTTATCTAAAATAGAAAAAAAAGTTATGATCTTTCAAAGTTTTCCAAAATCTAAATCATAAGGTACCTTCTTACTAAAACGATGAAATTTCAAATTTCTTTTGTTGAGATTTTGTATCCTAATGGTCAATTAACATCCCCTAAACTCCATACACTAAATTATTCTCAGATTTGAAGCCGAAATCTATGAAAAAAGGCACTCAGAATAAGTGAAAAATTGATAAATCACCCCAAATTGCTTAACACGATTTTATCTCAGGAACTATAAGTGCAAATGAGCTGAAATTTTCAGGGATCGTAGTCCCTTTATTGAGATAAGATTCAGTGAAAATTTCAGCTTTCTATCTATAACAGAAAAAAGTTTCAGCTTTCTATCTATAATAGAAAAAAAGTTATGACCTTTCAAAGTTTTCCAAAATCTAAAAAAAAAAATGTCCCGCATAGTGTGCGCAAAGTAGTTACTCTGCGCACACTTTTGGGAAAGGGTTTCTTTGCGTACGCAAAAGTGTGCGCAAAGTAGTTATTTTGCGAACACTCGTAGAAAAAATACATTTCTTATCACAAACAATTTTGGGGATTTCTATGGAATTTGTAATAGGCATTTACGGAGAGTTCGCGAGTAGTTTGGAGGAATTTGCAGGGAATTTGAAGGAATTTGTGGGCAATTTGGAGGAATTGGCGGATAGTTTGAGGAATTGTTGGTATTAATTAATACAAATTAAAATATGACTTACAATTGTTTGCTTTTTCAATGCAGGTACCCCTCCATCGAATACGATTACAGGTTTTATTTTGAAATATAAAAGTTTGCACAGCCGGTGATAGATTCCTAGCAAGTGAGCGTTCGGTACCGAGGCACCTTTTGAGTCTTGGAACCCTTTGACGGCTTGATGGAGCCATATCGAGATATCTGAGAGTTTTGTTAAGGATTTAGTAGTAGTAAATATGCTTTATTATTATCCAAGAATACAAAAATCTTATTAACAAAGCTATTGGATTGTTATGGGAAAATAAATTATTTGTAAAGGATACCAACAGCAAGGACTTTATTTTCCAAAGTTTCCAATGGGACTGGTTTTCCTGAAGGCTCTATTAAACGCCAGAGTCCGTGAACACCCATAGTGTTTCACAGTATTAGGAGCTATAGCTCTGAAATAACAAATAGGAGTTTTTATTTATAGTAGGTAATCTCGAAGCTAGAAATGTATTATATACCTACATATACAAAAATTTGACTATTACCTATTACAGGCATTTGACTACTTCTAGGATAGTTTTGTAGCCAATCAGAAGCTTGTAATAATCAAAATTTGAACTATCAGGGGCTATTGATTGATTAACTCTAGAAAGATCATGTTGGAACTCAAGATCCAGTAGAAATCATAATTTGAACTTTGTTTTCCCTCAATAGAAAGGCTATTTTTTTTTTTGCAAATATACACATTTAATTCTAATTGTTTTGAGCAAGTAACAAAGCTTACATAGTACTTAATCCTAACTAATGTTAATGATAATACTCAACAACTAAAGATACTGTACACAAAGCAAAAAAGTTTCAAACAAATAAAAGCTCTATTACAATAAAAATTGCATTAAGTCAGAAAAACCCATTATTCCCTTCTTTGTATTTGTTGACCCTATCATACAACATCTTGACGGATTCAGAATTGTCTTGCGATCCCTTCAAATAATAGAGAAGCAAATCGTCCTCCCGGTGACACTCCAAAATGTCCCATTTCTGATAGAGCTTTAGGGCATTTTTAATAGGCTCCACCGCAATGCTCTCTGGATATTGTAGACTGACTCGATCCAGCTGGTTCTTCATTTCAACAAGAACATCCTCCAAAAGTTCATTTTCCAATAGTTGCCTTCCCACTAGTTTATCCAAAGTGAACCCAGTAATTGTGTATGTTTCCAATAATGGCATAAGAATGTTTGCCAAATATTTGACGCAACCTTTTGCCTCTTTATTAATTTGATAATACTTTTGAAACAATTCTTCTTGGTCTTCATCATCAAATTGCGCTGCAATTATTTTACTTCTTTTGACTAGTTGATTATCAGCTTCTTCTGGCAAAAATATTTCTCTTCTTATAGTCAAATCATCTATACAATTGGTAATGGCTTGTTCCAAATTCTGGCACGGTTTACAAAATAAAAACTCGTATTGGAATAATGAACATAGTTCCAAAGCGTTTTTAATTAATTCATCATGCGACACTTTATCTAGTGTTATTTTTGAGACACTCAACGCTAAAGCCACTACTGATTCCAAGGCGTAATGGCTCACAAGAGTGTTACTGTAATAAGCCAATTCTAATACATTTGGCAAGGCTATAACAGGTTGAATTATGTCTTTGGTTTTTTTAATCAAGCCTGGACCAAGTAGCTCAATGGAGTAGTTTATAACATCAACAGAATCTCCAGTGAAGCCAATATCCCTTCCAAAATAACTTAAATCAGTTTTTAAATCTTCCATTTCCATTCTTAATTGTTCCAGAGTGGCACCATTTCGATATTTGGTGAGTAAGAGGAAGGCCAAAGCATTTGTTGACATTACAGCAGAGGATTGTGTGCAATCATGTATTACATGCTTTGAAATATTTTCAACTAAAGGACTAGCCTTGAATAATTCTTTTAATGAAAAAGGCTGATTGAAATCAACCCTAATAATGCCATAATTGTTGTTTAAAATACTCCAAATATTGTCCGTAAGTTTTTCATAATTGACACTAACAGGTACCAAAAGGGCATCTTCAAGGGTACCATCTCTAACAGCATCCACAATAATGTTAAGCATGTTGTAGTTTGGCATTGAAGCTTTTCCAGTTGTGGTGTGTTTTTCTTCCAAAAAAAATTCAATGCTATGCCCTGCTTTCAAGCATAGAGTCACATAAGAATGCAATAATGCTTTGTAAACGTGGTCTTTATTAGGTTTTACTACAAAGCCTCCTAAATATTTTAATAGTGGTATTGTTGTTGCAACTAATGGTAATCGTATATTGTTGTTATATAGAATAAATGATATAAGGATGTTATCTAAATGTGATGTGTGTAATGGCAGGTATATTAAGGGATGGTTTGTTTTGGAGGCTTCTTTAAGCATATCTAATTGGCCTGGGTGTACTACTAGTGAATTGATGAAACATGGTAGTATTTTGTGCAAGAGCCAAGATGATAATCTTAAAAGATAATGCGACATTGTTGAAGTCATTTTTGATACAAGGCTTTTGGCTCTACATTGATGTTTTCTGATCAGTTCTTGGTGAAATGTTTCATCATTATTGTCAGAGTTTTGAAACTGTTGCCTTGCAGCTTCTTCAATGGCCTTGTTCACTTGCTGATCTTTGACAACCAATTGTTCCACCTGAGGATAATTATTGTATTGTTTAAGTTCCATTACTTGATACGAGTTGAGCATATTGACAAGAGCAAGTTGTTTGTTGGTATCCTTTACAAAACATTGTCTGCTAGTAAAAGTGCAATTTTGGCAACACAAGCCCATCAGAGGTCGGCTGGTAACGGTAACTTCAGGAGGAGTTTTTTTGATGCGAAAAAGCTGCTTTTCCAGATACTCGACTTCGGCCTCCCGTTCTTTGGCAAAGTTGAACTTGTGCTGTTTCTCGTAGCGTCTGAGCGACGAGAGCGTTTCGAGCGTGTCGTTTTGGTGAGCGGCCAACGGGGCGAAATTACGGTACGAATCGAACTGCCTCTTTTTAAAAAAATCCATCTCGCTTTAGGGAATAAACAATCGTACAACTAAAGGTTTTGTTTTACTAAGCAAAGAATCACTTACAAGTGTTATTACGGCTTTGGCACAGGGATTGGGTAAGTAAAAATATTTATTTATATATTGTTTAAAAAATTAATTAAAATTAAAAAGCAAATCAGGATCACAACAAAAAATGGATTGTTTTTGAGGTTATGTCAACATGTGTTTGCACTGTTGCCAACTAAAAAAAATAGAAATAAATTTTTAGGATCTAAAATTTTAATTTGACTTTAATTTGATATTCCAATATGTTAATTATATTAAATTTAATTGAAAAACAAGGTATTTTATACTTTTGAACAAGTTTTGAGCCCATTTTATTAAAATATTTTGTCATTTTCTTTTTACAGTTGGTACTAACTTGATTATCTTTTTGACAGTTGACAGATATCAGCTGTTTTATATTTGTAATTTTGTCAACAACAATTCAATTAATTAAACAATTATTTATTAACGAAAAAATGGAAGATGACCATGAAGAACTACTTCAATACACCGACGACGAGTCCGTCTCCGAAGCCGAAGACAACTGTTACCCCATCGACAAGCCGCAAGACCGCTATTTACTACCGATAACGTTTTTTCCGCACAGCAAGTCAGATTTCTTTTTCACCTTAGCTTTGCTTATTCTATCCAGTATTTCGCTTCTTATTGTTTTGCCCCTTTACATCAACGCTATTAATTTAGGGGGCAACGTGTACTCTCTAACGGTATTCAATGTACCTTTTTCAACTATAATTTTATCAGTTGTATTGATTACCATGTCGTTTTTGAGCAGCAAATTCAAAAACAAAGACTTGCTGAGTATGCCGGTACATTTTTGGAAGTTGTTGCAACTTTCTTGCGTTTACCTTTCGTGTGCTTACTTGTACTTGTATGGGTCTGATAGGAATAGGGTTTTGTGTCACTTACAGGACCCCATCAAAGGGATTGTATTGGTTTTTGCCCTGTTGTATTATTTCTTCTTTTGCAGAAACTGTAAGTATATATTTCTTGAGTACCTAATTTGTATAATTAATTGGTACAATTGGAGTAGCAGGAATAAATAAGTATTTGAGTTATTAAGGGCCAATTTCACAAACAGCAGTCACCCAACGATAACCAGAAGATACTGATAGTCCACAATATATCTGTTTCGTACGAGGTTTCATTTTATATTATAGGGTTGAGCTAAAAAGATTGGTCAATCATCAGATTACTCAAGTCAATCCTCATTTTGCTAACTCATGGTTACCTGAGATTGTTTGATAACTAGTGCAGATTACCACCAATTCTGAAACCGGGTCTTAGTGGAATTAAAATTTGAATTATTCTTAGCTCTTGAATTGAACAATCAAAATTTGGACTATAGGCGGCTCTTGATCTGCTGGATATTTTTCCTAAAAGAAATCAGTATCAGGCAAGGGGTAAACCACCATCCCAGAATTGGTGCAAACAATTCCTCAGAGGCGATTTTTTTTACACATAATTCCTCAAAACTCCTGCAGATTCCTCCAAACTCCTCACAAATTCCTCCAGATACCCCATCACAAATTCCTCCAAATACTCCACCACAAATTTCTCAAAATACTCCACAAATTCCTCCAAATTCCCTGCAAATTCCTCCAAATTCCCGCAAATTCTTCCAAACTCCTCTCAAATTTCCCACAAATGTCTCTTACAAATTCTCTAAAAATCCCCATAATTACTCATGATAAAAAAAATTATTTTTCTATTTTTATTCTGCTTATTTAAAATAGAAGAGCAGTTTATCAAGTAGGATCGAGTGTAGGATCCAATGCAAGGTTAAGTACATTAGTTGACTTTAGAGCTAAAACTAATGATTGGATTTCGGTAATCCCGAATGCAGGGGTTTAAACTAACCTATACCAGCAGTTGATATTATTGCCTAATTGATAAAAAAAACCTTTTTAGGAAATTAAAACAAATATAATACAGTATAATACCAAGAATAATACATGTCATGTAAATACTTTTTGAACAACTTAGGTAAGTACGATTTTTATTTTAAATGGACCTTTTTTTAAAAGTTAAACAAGTTTTCAAGACCATAAACAATAAATTTAATCTGAACCTCAGCAAATGAATGTGTATTGTGTCTAATTCCTTTTTCAATAATTTGGAAATAAGTAAACCCTTTTTTCAACGTTCGTCCTTTTTCCCATAAATATAATGCTAGGATACATACTCAGATTTGGATACAAACTTGCATCAACTTGAAGTAGCTTGAAGTTCTTTTGCACTCGGGGTCATTTTTACGGAACTTTTGTACCTCTTCTGAAATCACAATCAATGTGCTTTTAAAGTTTATTTGATCTTCTGAAACAATGTCAGAACTAACAACTAACTAATAAATTTCTAACAAATTTTCTCTGTAACTAATAAATGTTCACTTTTATTATATTTTTCAATTATCCAATTAAGTATTCAATTCAATTCAAACTTTTCCAGTAGGAAATAACAACATGAGGAATTTTAGAAATCAACCTACAATAAGTGAATTAATTGAAAATACACTCTCACAGTTCTCACATATTTAGAAGTTTTCCTGGAAAACCAGTGAAAGGAAAAATTTGAAGCTTTTTACAGGTGAAGAAGAATGTCAGAGACTGATTTTCCCAAAATTTTCAATTTTTTCCAGTGGAAAATAGCAACATGAAGATTCTTGGAAGTCAATCTACAAAAACTGAACTAATTGAAAATACAGTCTCATACGAAGGCGTAGAAGGGACATTTATAAAATTTTTATTTGTTGGTAGAGATGCATAATTAATTCTGTGTTAACTAACTAGGAATTATTCCCCTCCTATTTAATTCCGTGTTAACTAACCCGGAATTAATCCCCTCCTATTTAATTCCGTATTAACTAACTCGGAATCAATTTCCTCTTAGTTAATTTCGTGTTAAGTAACTGGGAATTAATCTGCTCTTATTTAGTTCCGTGTTAATTAACTCGGAATTAAATAAGTCGGAATTAAATAAGAGGGGCTTAATTCCCAGTTACCTAACACGAAATTAAATAAGAGCAGATTAATTTCCTGTTACTTAACACGAAATTAACTAAGAGAAAATTGATTCCGAGTTAGTTAATATGGAGTTAAATAGGAGGGGATAAATTCCAAGTAAGTTAACACGGAATTAAATAGGAGGGGAATAATTCCGAATTAGTTAACACGGAATTAATTGTGCATCACTACCAGCAAATAAAAATTTAATAAATGTCCCTTCTACGCCTTCGTAGTCTCACACATTTCAAAGTTTTCCTGGAATAGGTACTTGTGAAGGGAAAATTTTGAAATTTTTTGCATGTAAAGAGGAAGGTGAGAAGCTCATTTTCCCAAAATTTTAAATTCTTCCAGTGGAAAATAACAACATGAAAAATCTTAGAAATTCAATTTACAATAACTGAATTAATTGAAAATACACTCTCACAGTTCTCACACATTTAGAAGTTTTCCTGGAAAACCAGTGAAAGGAAAAATTTGAAATTTTGTGTATGTAAAGAGAAAGGTTAAAAGCTCATTTTCCCGTAATTGCAATTTCTTCCATTGGAAAATAGCAACATGAAGAATCTTGGAAATCAATCTACAAAAACTGAACTAAGTAATTGAAAATACAGTCTCACACATTTCAAAGTTTTCCTGGAATACTAGCGAAGGGAAAATTTTGAAATTTTTTGCATGTGAAGAGGAAGGTCAGAAGCTCATTTTCCCAAAATTTCGAATTTTTTCAGTGGAAAATAACAACATGAAGAATCTTGGAAATCAACCTCCAATAACTGAATAAATTGAAAATACAGTCTCACACAATTCAAAGTTTTCCTGGAAAACTAATGAAAGGAAAATTTTGAAACTTTTTGCATGTAAAGAGGAAGAAGAAAAGCCCATTTTCCCAAAATTTCAAATTTTTCCAGTGTAAAATAACAACATGAAAAATCTTGGAAATCAACTTACAAAAACTGTATAATAATTGTTAATACAGTCTCACACAATTCGAAATTTTCCTGGAAAACTAATTGAGGGAAAATTTTGAATTTTTTTGCATGTGAAGAAGAATGTCAGAAACTGATTTTCCCAAAATTTTAAATTTTTCCAGTGGAAAATAACAACATGAAGAATCTTGAAAATCAACCTTTGATAACTGAATTAATTGAAAATACAGTATCACACATTTCAAAGTTTTCCCAGAAAACTAGTGAAAGCAAAAATTTAAAACTTTTTGCATGTGAAGAGGAGGAAGGTTAAACGTTTATTTTTCCAAAATGTCTAATTTTTCCAGTAGAAAATAACATGAGGAATATTGGAAATCAACCTACAATAACTGAATTAATTGAAAATACAGTCTTACACATTTCAAAGTTTTCCTGGAATACTAGTGAAGGGAAAATTTTGAAATTTTTTGCACGTAAAGAGCAAGGTGAGAAGCTCATTTTCCCATAATTATAAATTTTTCCAGTGGAAAATAACAACATGAAAAATCTTAAAAATTCAACTTACAATAACTGAATTAATTGAAAATACACACTCACAGTTCTCACACATTTAGAAGTTTTCCTGGAAAACCAGTGAAAGGAAAAATTTGAAACTTTTTGTATGTGAAGAGGAAGGTTAAAAGCTCATTTTCCCGTAATTTCAATTTTTTCCAATGGAAAATAGCAACATGAAGAATCTTGGAAATCAACCTACAATAATTGAAAATACAGTCTCACACATTTCAAAGTTTTCCTGGAATACTAATACTAGTGAAAGGAAAATTTTGAAATTTTTTGCATTGAAGAGGAAAGTCAGAAGCTCATTTTCCCAAAATTTCAAATTTTTAGTTTTCCCGGGAAACTAGTGAACGGAAAAATTTGAAACTTTTTACAAATGAAGAGGAAGGTTAGAAACTCATTTTCCCAAAATTTCAAATTTTTCCAGTGGAAAATAACAACATGAAGAATCTTGGACATCAGCCTATAAAAACTGAACTCATTATTGTTTTGAATTTTTTAAATTTGGACCTGTACTTAAATCATTAAGTGAAATTTTGGGAGAATTTCTTTAATGAAAATGAATGTACAACGTTCAACACAAAACTAGATTTTTTGAAAATTTTCGTTTATTAGTGTTTCTTATAATAAGAATGCGAACCTCAGTGACCTCATGACTCTACAATTTCTTTTAAATTCCTCACAAATTCCTCCAAATTCCCCATAAGTTTCTCCGAATTCCCTATAATTTTCCTAAATTCTCATAAATTTCAATGAGTTGCTTCAAATTCCCCACAAATTCTTTTAAATTCCCCACATTTTTGGAAAAGAATTCCTAGGTGGTTTGCCCCTTGGTATCAGATTAATAATAAAAAATTTGATCAGTAGTCCAGAGTGAAAAAACCGAGAAAAATACTTTGTATTTCGTGCAAAATTTCTATAATTAATATCAGTGCAGAAATTTTGCACGAAATACAAAGTCTTTTTACTCTTTAATTCAGCAAAATAAAGCGATGCGCATTATCCTCAATTGTAATAAATATACAATAGCGAACATGTTGCAGGCATTAAACTGGTTGTCTGTCGGTCAGGGCATCAGAAGGGCGAACTTGGTTTTAATATATTTATAAAATAGAGCATGAACAGTTACCGAAATATCTTAATGATTTTCTAAAAAAAAAAGATCAAACTTTCATGAATATAATATTCGTTCAAGGCAGGACTATAACATATTGTTGGTTAGAACGGCAACTTTACAAAAATCATTATTTTATGAAGGTGTTCGCATGTTCAATGCTCTTCCCGAAAGAATGCACCAAGTTTGAGAGTTTTCAATGCAGAAATTGATACATTTCTGAGGGGCACATAGTAAGTAAGTGAGTAGTAATAGTAGTATTTATTTTTGTAACTCACAATACCTTTTGTAAATACTTGTATTGCAATAACTAGCCAAGTGCGAAATAAAGATCTATTTATTTATTTATTTAATTTCCTCAACGGGCACTCAGCCTTATACTACAATTACTACAAAAATCACCTTGTAGATCAAGACTCGAAAGCCAATAAAAATCACAATTTGAACTATTCTGGGCACTTGAATTGCTTTCTAGAAATTTCTCAATGAGTTCAAGGGCCGGTAATAATGAAAATTGGCCTATAAGCGGCTGTTGATTTACTGGATAATTTTTCTAAAAGCAATCAGTATTTGTTAATAATCAAAATTATAATCAGTAGCTCAAATGTTGCTGATAAGTTACTCAAGTGAATCAAGATTCTGTGATAAACTACATTTGGACCAATAAGTATGTGATGATTGCCACTAGAAAATTGCCTTGTAGATCAAGAGCCACTAATAATCATCATTTGAACTATTCTTGGCTCTAAAATTGCTTTCTAGAAATTTCGCAATGACTTCAAGAGCCAGTAACAATCAAAATTTGGACTATAAGCGCCTATTGATTCGCTGGATAATTTTTCTGAAAGGAATCGATCAAAATTATGATCAGTTGTTCAAATCTTCACGATAAATTACTCAGGTTGTTGTAATCGTTTATTTAACTACTATAACAACTAATTATAGCTAATTTACAGCTTGGAGTTACATATAAGTCATCTTAACAACATTATCCATTCTTTTTCAGCCCTTTGCTATCATTCAATAACTGGTTAGATTCAATTAATCTCCTAATAAATAATGATTTTGTTGCTTGTACAGACCGAACCCTGGGGATATCAAAATTATCTTTTGATCTCAAATTTCTTTCATGCCTTTGCGAAATGTAGTTTATCTTTTTCTCGATCTTTTTGTTCAAATATGATGGCAGCAGTCCCACTTTAATTTTGAAAATAAACACCATTGTGTTGTACAAAATAAGGTGCTTTACTGAGAACCATTCCAATGTGCTTTTCATTTAACGAATAGGTGTTCTTTTTGGACAAGATAGTATCATCCGCATTGGCTTATTTTGTAGCTTTTGCAATTTTTCAATCTCATTTTTCTGGAAGAAAAACAAAACTGTGGAACAGTAAGTACCTATAAAGTGGTAACATCAATAAATTGAATAGTAAAATTTTTGACCACCGAGTCAAAGAAAAGGCACATCTATACAAGAACAGGAGCTTGAAAGAAATAGTTTTTTAAAACATAATCAGCATGACATTTAAATTTTAAGTTTTCATCAATCAAGACCCTCTAGATATTTAAACTGTTCCACAATTTCTAGCTTATTGTTGTCAATTTTTATTTCAATGCCCTTGCTTACAAACTCCCTATAATACCTGTCTGATCCCAGTATCATATATTTTGTTTTTTTAATATTGATTTTCAAGGAGTTTGCACAACACCACCTATATATGCTATCCAGGTTTCCATTAATGACATTTCCCATGCTTTCTACATCTGAAGATGAAAAATAACATACCTACTACATCATCAACAAATAAATGGATCTAAATTCCCTCAACAAATTCAGCAATGTCATTAATATAGACCAGAAACAACAATGGTGCTAAAACATTTCCTTGTTGAATATTTATTTCGATCTCTATTAGTTCTGATTCAACCTGATTAACCCTGACTTTCTGCCCTCTTCCAGGTAGATTACTTTGAAGCAATTTCAGTGCCCCAACCTCAATGCCTACCTTTTTCAGCTTTAAAAGCAGCTTCCTTCTATCCACTGTCTCGAAAGCCCTCTGCAAATCTAGAAAAACAGCGCTTCCAATCATCCAATTCACATTGTATAGCGGATTCGCAGTTATGGTTTGCTCTAAACCCTGACTGATATTGAGCTAAACTACTATTTTCCTCTAAATAATCTACAAGCTGCTCATACAAGACTTTCTCAAGAACTTTTGTTACAGAGCTGATCATTAACAGGTCTAAATTCTGCTGCTGTCTGTGCATTGGACGTTTTTGGGATAATTGTTGAGATTTTAAGTTGTGTTGGTACTTTGCGCTACACATAGATGAATTAATTATGTGCAGTAGTGGCCCCTTCAAATTTTTAATACAGTTCATTAACAAAGAGATACTTAGCTCATCTGGGCTATCTTTATCAGCCATTTCAAAGATACATTTTTTAGGTTGATCATAGTCTATCAATTTGAACTCCTTTAGTGGCGATATATTTCCCTGCTATTTATCTGTGACCCTTTCCAGTGGTATAGACTTATCTATGTTCTCAGAGATTGCTCCTATACTCTGCACAAAAAAATTGTTCAAAGAGTTAGGAATTTCTAGTGGATCACTTATTATTTTGTTGTAGTTTTTAAAGTTAAAACGGAATATCTGCACAATACTGCCAATATGCTATGTCCCTGTTTTCTGTAGCATTTTTAACATTTTCGCCCCACCACTTGTTGTATTTACTAAAAATTTTAACTCTCTTTAAAGCGAGCTTTAAAGGTGCCACTTCATTTTAGATTTTGTAAACTTCATTATACATTCATTATCCAAATTTATGAAATGGAATTTCCAAGTTACTTCACCTAGCTTTCTATTAATTTCTCCATAGTTTAAGTATGTTCTTTCCTCTTGTTATTTATTTATTTATTTATTTATTTAGGATTTTGGGGCACAAACACGCAAAGTCCAAAAACAGTGTCTCGATATTCCAGAATACAGTATACAAAAAAATGGATACATAAATATAAGTTCTGTAAGAGTAATATCTAACTAAGTATCCGAATCATTTAGAATAAGCTTGGTATTATTATTCACTATCAAGGCAGGCACACATAAGTATCACAATAACAATACATAAAAGTTCATCCTAAAAATTTAAATTTAAGATTTTTTTAAAATGTTAACAACTTAGTTGCATATAATATGTCCAAATCACCATCAGTACAGTGTATATTTCAATGTATATTTACAGCCTTTAGTATTCTGACAAGGGGTGCGTTTTGATAATAACCTTAATAATTAATTCTACAATATGGAATATAAACGTTACTATCTTCTATGCTGACCGAGGCAATCTCTGATTTAAAATGACAACTTTTATGTAGTTATAGTTTCCGACTTTTGGACCTTCGCCTCAAAGCAATCCACATTTGTCAGCATTAAGTCAGCGATCATGTGTTAGTGTTAAATGCGTGGGACTGCTGACAATATTTTTCAAACCAAAGTCTACCGAAATATTTGCTAATCTATCACTATATCTTTATCCTATGTTTCAGTAGACCAGTCATTATTAAAAAATCGCCTACAATCAAAACGCTCTTCTCTAAACTAACATCTTCCAACCATTGCTCAAACATATCCAAAAACATTCCATCTATGAAAAAAGGCACTCAGTAAAATTGTAAAATTGATAAATCACCCCAAATTGCTTAACACGATTTTATCTCAGGAACTATAAGTGCAAATGAGCTGAAATTCTCAGTAATTGTAGTCCCTTTATTGAGATAAGATTCAGTGAAAATTTCAGCTTTCTATCTATAATAGAAAAAAAGTTATGCCCTTCCAAAGTTTTCCAAAATCTAAATCATAAGGTAACCTTCTTACTAAAACGATGAAATTCCATTTTTTTTTTGTCGAGATTTTGTCTCCTAATGGTCAATTAACGTACCCCAAACTCCATACACTAAATTATTTTCAGATTTGAAGCCGAAATCTATGAAAAAAGTCACTCAGAAAAATTGGAAAATTGATAAATCACCCCAAATTGCTTAACACGATTTTATCTCAGGAACTATAAGTGCAAATGAGCTGAAATTCTCAGTAATTGTAGTCCCCTTATTGAGACAAGATTCAGTGAAAATTTCAGCTTTCTATCTATAATAGAAAAAAAGTTATGCCCTTCCAAAGTCTAAATCATAAAGTGGCTACCTTATTACTAAAACGATGAAATTTCAAATTCTTTTTTTGTTGAGATTTTGTCCTCCAATGGTCAATCAACATCCCCCAAACTCCATATACTAAATTATTCTCAGATTTGAAGCCGAAATCTATGACAAAAGGCACTCAGAAAAATTGAAAAATTGATAAATCACTCCAAATTGTTTAACACGATTTTATCTCAGGAACTATAAGTGCAAATGAGCTGAAATTTTCAGGAATTCTAGTCCTCTACTAGAATAAGAATCGCTGAAAATTAACGGTCAATTAACGGTTTTCAAAAATCAACATTTCCTTTTATAAGAGTAAATATGACATTCCTCCACATTTTGAATATTTACTTAAAAACTACTTGAGGCGTAAATATGAGATACTATTTTTTTGTTCTTTACTACCGCTACTCCAATTATTGTACATGTTAAACTTGGGACGCTAACTAGATACACAAGAATTAAATTACAATATTTTTATTATAGTAATGGGCCTGCATCGTATATTTTCAACTACAACAGTAATAGTAGGACTATTCATAGCAGTAGATTACGGTTTATGTGATGAATTCGTGTGCAGAGGCTTTGACAGGATAAAACTTGCAGACGATGCCGGTCCTTGGTCATGGAGAACTCACAGTATATGGACAGCTTTATATATTCTCAGCTTGATTTTGTTTGCTGCTCTTTTCACTTTACTAGACAGACATCTTGCTCCTGAATATGAAGTGGTAAGTAAACCAAATAATTTAAAAAAACAGATAATTTCAATAATCTACTTTATTTTAGATGCCTACAAATATAATATCTCCATCTTTTTTGAATACAATATCGAGACAAATAACAGCTAGTACGTCCAATGAAGAGCCTGAATGTCAGGATAATGAGCCTTTTAATGAAGCCCCGATGCAAAAATCTGCGGTGCATTTTGCCTTTTGGCTACACATTTTCGTTTGGGTTTTGATTATGTTCACTTTTTGGATTGATTTTATACCAGGAATTGGAAAAGTAATATTATGATTCAATTGATTTATTTTTAATAATTGAAAAATTTATTTTAGGGTGATACAATTTCTGAGTCCTTAAACTACACAATACAAGGTATAATGTGTCATTTTTCTCACGGTTTGGACAACAATAGCGTTTGTAAAAATGTCCTCTGGTATTCTTTGGCCTTTCAACTATCTTATGTTACTTTTGTGATATCGGCACTTAAGTTTCTGATGTTATCACAATCGGCGGTTTTTACTATTGCCTCCACGTCATTTGCTTTGCCAGTTATTGGATTATGGTGGACTTTGTTTTATGCTTCACCTTCTGGTAAGTTAAGAAAGTTACTTTTGGTTGCTGCATACTGATGATGATCAAAGAAATAACTTTTTCAGTTGATTTAGAAAGGATTTTCATGGCCGATTCCACTAACTAATTTAGAAAAGCCATAACGATAAGTATTCCTTAAACTGACATTTCTCCATAGAAGACTGTCATTTTAAGGAATACTTATCGTTAAGGCTCCTTTAAAATAGTTGATCGAAGCGGCCATTAGAGGCCTAAAGGATTTTTAGAAATTTTAACAGATTTTTGGAGATTCCAAAGGATTTTTGGAAATATCAAAGGAATTCTGTTTTAGGAATACATATTGATGATTTTATAAGATTTTGCCGGATTTTTTTTTAGAGATTCTAAATTATTTAAATGACAAATTTGAATGGATTAACGTAAATTCCTAGAAGTTTTACTATCAGATTTCATAATACTTTTCCGAATTTCATCATATGATTCTATGGAATTCCACCATAAAATTTAATGGAATTCTTGGACAAACATTCCTCGGAATTACACAATTCTTCGGGATTTCACTAAAATTTCAAGTTATTCCATAGGAATTCGGCGAAAATTTTAGGTAATTACATAGAAATTCCTCAACATTTCACCACTTTTTCCAGAAGATTTTATGGAATTCTTAGACAAATATTTTTCGTAATTACAGTATAGAATCTCATGAAATTCCTCGAAATTTTACTGAAATTCTCCAAAATTTCACCACTGAAATATCCTGGAATTTCCCAAAATGTTCATAAAATTCTTCAGAATTTCATTGACATTTCATGTAATTTCTTAAAAATTCCTGGGAATTCACTATAATTTTATGAGAATATTTTGAAATTCCACATTATTAGTCGAAAAATCCAATGAATATTAATGAAACTTCAAGTAATTTCTTGAAAATTCACCGAAATATATTGAAATTTCATGTCATTACTATGGAAATTTTTCGGAATTTCATCGAAATTCCATGTTTTTAGCCGGAAATTCCTCGGCATTCCACTTGTGGAATTTTCTGGAATTTCATTAAAATTCAGTAAGAACTGAAATTTCATGTTGGAAATTTTGGTGTAATTTCATATACATAATTGTTTAGAATTCTTCCATGCAATTCATTTAGAATTTCGTGTAATTCGATCGGAATTTCACATGTAATTTTAGAGGAACTGAAATTTAATATCAGTTCTATGAAAACTCTACAAAAATTTCCAATATAATTCCTTTCTAAGAATAACATAATTCTACCGAAATTCCACTAAATTATGGAATTCTTAGAGACTTTAACAGATTTTTGGGAATTTGAAAGGAATTATTTTT